>OX638144.1:27134469-28334469 GCA_951805005.1 Othius punctulatus
CTTTGAGCACCGATTTATGAACGTTAGTTGATGCTGCAGCTTTTGATTGCAAAGTCTTTAAGTGTCTATGTAAATAAAACTTTGTGGCAATTTCTGAAATCTTTAGAAAATTTGGTGGAATTTGTATATTTTGATATTATAATTGAATTTTCTGTAATTTCTCTTCTTTTTCTTTAATTTGTTTTTCCAGGTGTACTTATGGACTTTTTATTCTCTCTTTTGATATCTTCATTGCAATTTTTTTAAGTTTGTATACAGGGTGATTTATATTAGGTGTATTAAACTTTGCCATCTTGTCCGGAAAGTAATTTTAGAATTAAAATGTCATATAGACATAAGAAATGTCATATGGACAGAACTACTACAGATTTAAATATATTAAGTAGTGATTACTAAAATGTTTGTTTTGACAATTTCAACGCATCGCTGACTTTTGTATTATGTTTTTTTGCATTGTTCTTGTTCTGTAACTAATGGGAATATGTCCTATGGCAAAGTTTTTTACACATATTATAAATCACCCAGTATAAAACGTTGTGCCAATGTCTGAAATCTTTATAGAATTTGGTGGAATATATTTGATATGTTTTGATATTATAATTACATTTTCTGCTATTTTTTCGAATTTTGGTTTCTTTAGTTATTTTCCAGATGTACATTCATGCTCACTTAAATCTAGTACAAACAAATTGGCAGTGCTATATAAAATTGCTATTGTAACCTAATTTCTTGTACTAGATTTATGTGAGCATGACTGTACCTACTTGTGGACGTTTTAACAACATTTTTAATAATTTGATTGAAAATTCTGTAAGTTTCCATAAACAAAAAACGCACAAAGTGTTTCTTATTTAAATATTAACCAATAAAATTAAATATAACAATTATCAATAAAACTTTGGGGTAATTTCTGAAATCATTATGAAATATGGTGGAATTAGTATATTTTAATATTAAAATTATATTATCAGCTATTTTCTCGTTTTTTTTTGTTTCATTAGTTTGTTTTTCCAGATGTAGCTATCGCTTTTTATTAACTCTCTTATATATCGTTTGCAAATTCTTAAAGTTTCTATATAAAACTTTGTAAAAATTTCGATTTTTTTAATCAAATTTGATGGTATTTATATACAGGGTGTCCCAGATAAGGTCATTAATTATCTTAAAATTCTAAAATTAGGTGTTAAAGTTTCGCTCATTTCAATGCCTATACACCAAAATGTTCGAAATGTATTAACAAGCCTTTTTTTCTGAATAATAACATGACAAACCATACTGTGATATAAATCGTTGAATTTGTAATAGGAAATGCTATTTAATACAGGGTGAACTATATTTAGGGCCCATATAAAAATATAAAGTTGATAATGGTTTCTTTGAAACGAAAGGTTGTACTGAAAATTTATAAACGCTGTCTTGTAGAGCTAAAAAAGTGGCAATGAGGAATTGCCTTTTGTTTTTTTATACATTTTCAAATAACTTTAGAAAAACATAAAAACGAAATTGCAAGATTTAAGTATTTCTTCGAATATCTCCGGAAGTAAGGGGAAATTTTTGGTTTTCTCAACAGAATATTACTGAACACTAAACTGCGCAATTTTTTTGTATTTTAACCGCCTTTGTGACTTTTACGGTTTCCTAGATCCATATTCTGTTGATCCTTATCTTGGACACCCTGTATTTTGTTATTTTAATTATTTTTTTTGCTATTTTCTCGATTTTTGATTTCTTGTTTGGGTTTGCAGATGTACTTTTAGATAACTCTTGTGCTGTTTTGATGGCAAATTCTTTAAGTTTCTCTCTGAGGCTTTGTGGCAATTTCTGAAATTTTTATTAAATTTGGTGGAATTTGTATATATTGATATTATTGTCAACTATATTCTCTTTTTTGGTTTCTTTATTTTATCCAATGGCATACTTCAGAACATTTAGAAAAATTTCTTAAACTTCAAGTTATTTTCTATTTATAGATTGAAAGTTTTTAAAGAATAATTTTGTTGACTCTGTACTTAGTATTTGTTATCATATCGTTTGTCATGACGAATCAAATCCATACATGAAATGGCTCAGAGAAATAAACATTTCATTTGAATATTAAGCTGTTTTTAGAGAATTAAGAATTAAGAGTCTTCCCCATTTTAAGAGCAAATTTCGATTTCTATGGGCCATTTTTTAGGCGAATAAAATAGGTTTTAGAGCATGTGTTTTGGTTGCTCTTATAACGAGATGTGAAGTTAAATGTATATACAGGGTGTCTCTAAATTACGTGAACATGGCTTAACCACAGATACTGGGATCAAAATAAGACGATTTAACAAAACTTATTTATATACAAATGCGTTTGGTTTAGCCAGTATTCAGCTTCAAAGTTAATTTAAAAAATAAGCTTATAACAAGAGAACGTTTACATTGATTTGGATGTTGTTTGGTATGACACTCTATACGAGTATAACTTATATTTTGACATAATATTGTTATTATCAGTAGACCGTATCACAGTAATCTATGGTTAAGCCATGTCTACATAATTTAGAGACACCCTGTATAATATGAAATTTGCGACCAGCTATCTGCAAATAAATTAAAAAATATATATTCTCAACACATGTTTCTACATTAACAATCACTTCACGACCTTAATTACACAATCATTTGAATAGAAAAAAAAGCGCTCGTCACATTCCTATGATTATATAGTCAAGTATTAATTGAGTTGCAGTTGGGAAATGACTTGCAAGGTTTCCCGTCTATAATCAGTATCCCATGTTTAATTTTATCGACATGTTAACAACATAACGAATAAATACTTAGTTAATGTTTCTTGTCGAGAATCAGTATCCTATGTTTATTTTTATCGACATGTTGACAACATAACGAATTAATACTTAGTTAATGTTTCTTGTCGAGATTCAGTGTTCTATTATTATTTTTATCGACATGTTGACAACATAAGGAATAAATACTTAGTTAATGTTTCTTGTCGAGAATCAGTGTTCTATTATTATTTTTATCGACATGTTGACAGCATAAGGAATAAATACTAAGTTAATGTTTCTTGTCGAGAATCAGTGTCCTATGTTTATTTTTATCGACATGTTGACAACGTAACGGATACATATTTTAGGATTCTTGTTCAGAACCAGTGTCCCATGTTTAATTTCAGCAAACTGCTGACAACATAACGAATGAATATTATAGGTTACTTGTTCAGAATTCGTACTTTCGTAATGTATAGAATGTTTCTTATTACTTTTATTATTGCTATGTAAAACTCACTAAGTAATGATTATAATCATTACTTAGTGAGAGAATAGAATAATTATTCTTAATAAATTATTTCAGAATATTCAAATCGATCATCATGTAAACTATTACCTTTATAATTGTTACTTAAAACTCGCTAAGTAATGATTATTCTTTATAGCTTGTAAACCGGTCTTCTTTTTAATATTACTTACCAATTTTGACAGGTGACAATCAACTGTATTTTTAATCTTTTTTTACGGAGGTCAAATTTTTATTTGGTACGTAGATATAAAGGTAACGTCAAAAAAACAGCCTGTTTGCACTCGAAGAATTGAGTACGATGGTTCAGGAAATTCACATTGACTCCAGACTTTGTCAACTGCTCGACGATAAAGGGAGCCGGCTTTCTTTCATATTCAGAATAGGATTCTAAAAATACTTTAGTAGCATGCTGGCACGAGCGACGTTTTACAATCACTATGCATACCCACAAAAGTGTAATTATAACTTTTCATGGGGCGATCCACTTAGCGGCTTCATCAAGAGTATGTACGAGCTGTACCATGGAAATCTCTAAATCATTCGACAGCAGCTACATGCAAAAAGAAAACTATTTGTTCGTAGTTTTGTAAAGATATTTAGTGGACGTTTCATTCATCAGATTTATATAGAAATCCAAGCACGGAAATGTCTTTTTTTGGCAGGTGCAAATACATTGTTTTATTAATGAAAGTCAAGTGGGTATGTAACTTTGTGTGTTTTAAAACAAAATAGTTTTTTAGTTTTTCTCAATATTGTCGAAAATATGATAATTACATAATAATTTTATGGCCGCTTATAGCATGAATTTGCGCTAGATAATGAAGTTTATTATCACACTGAGGATGGCAATGAAATTGTTCTTCGGACAATTACAATTCTATTAATGCCGTATTGGTTTTCAAATTTCTACTATGGGCATTAGTTCAAGCTTGCATCTGCATATTCTTTTCACCCAGAATATAAAAATTGCATACGCGGTTGTATTTACCAAGAAATTAATTATTTTATTAGTTAATATGCTTTAACCTCCTTTATCCATATTTTGTGTAGACTCAAGAGCCTGCTAAAGGAAATGGCTTGTACAGTAATCAATAAAATAACTACGTGATTTTTTTATGGTGTGTGAAAAAATTGGATATTTACTATGTTAATATCCATTATGCATGCATCAAAATCCAATGCATAATAATGCCGGATCGGCGAACGTCTGTTAGTTTAGGAGAACGTTGCAAATTAGACGGGGGTTGGTGAATAACAATGTGATAACCAAAAATAACAGCGCCAGAACCCATGTTACTTTAAACTTGTAAACTAATAAGGTCTATGTCCGATACGTCATCATGCGTGCAAACATTGTAGATAAAACAAAGGGCAATTGCTTGTGAAGCTACGAGCATAGTAATAAATATGGTATAATTGAAATAGTGTATTATGAAATTAGTTTAAAATGTAGGTAAGGGATTATGACATAGTGAATATTTTCGTATGACCGAGGCGAATACGATAACTTCACGAGTACCAAAATCCCGGATTATAGACGAATTTCATACATTATTTTATCAAGAAAATAGTAACGAAACAGAATAATAAGAGCGATCTATAACAGAAGAAGAGTTAGAAAACGCACTAAAGAAGTTCAAGAACGGAAAAGCCCCAGGTCACGACAAAATCAAATCTGAACATCTGAAATACATAGGAAAGGACGGGAAACAACTACTACTACAGTTAGCAAATAGAATATGGGAAACAGGAAACATACCAGCAGACTGGCAAAAAGCAGTGGTCTTCCCAATACATAAAAAAGGAGACAGTAGAAATTGCATCAACTTTGGGGGAATATCCCTGCTGTGCACAGCAGCAAAACTGTATGAATCAATACTAGAGAAACAAACTAAGAAAGGAAATTGAAGAAACAATGAAACAGTCACAAAGTGGATTCATGAAAGGACATTCAACACAAGACCATATCTTCACAATCAAAAAGATGACAGAAAAAATATTAGACAAAACAACAAACTATACATGATATTATTCGTGGACTTAAAAAAGGCATTTGATAGAGTCCCAAGAGCCAAAGTGTGGGAAATACTTGACGAAAGGAAGATAAAAGTGCATTTAATAAAAGCAATCAAGAGTATGAAAGCACAGAAAACTACGTAAGGACAAATAATTCAACATCTGAGAATTTCACAACCACACAAGGCCTTCGACAAGGAGGCGCTTTAAGCCATCTGCTATTTATTATATTCCTAGACAACATAATGAAAAAAATTAAGGATAACACCAAGAAAGTAGAAATAGGATACTATAAAATGAAAACAAAAGTGATAGCATAATGTGCTTTTGCTGATGACTTAGTTATGCTAGCCAAAAGCGAAGAAGACCTGCAACACAATATAAGCATATGGGAGGAGGAACTGAGAAAAACACAACATGGTAATTAATATAAACAAACAAAAGTAATAGTAGTAGCAAAAGAGGAAACAACAGCAAAAATACTAATAAATTTGAAAAGTATAGAACAAGTTGAAACCTTCAAATATTTAGGTACAATAATACATAATAAAGGAACCATGGAAAACGAAATAAATAACAGAATCATGGCCGCAAATAAAACCTACTATGCAATGAACAAGTACATTCTAAACAATAGAAGAATCTCCAAAAACACGAAAATGACACTCTTCAAGACAATTTATAAACCAACTCTCTTATATGGAAGCGAAACTTGGACAACAAATGAAAAGACAATGAACAAAATAAAAGCAACCGAAATGAGATACTTAAGAAAAATTGAAGGAGTCACGAGATTAGACAGAGTAAGAAACGAACAGATCAGGGAAAACCTACAAATACAAAGTGTGCAAAAATTAATACAGAAACGACAACTAGGATGGTTCGGGCACCTGATAAGAATGCCAGAAGACAGACAAACAAAAATACTATGGACATAATAAGACGAAAAGAAAAAGAAGGAAAGAGGAAGACCAAGGAAAAGATGGGAAAACAACATAGAAGAGATCCTAAGAAGAAACGACCTCGAGCAACAAGAAGCAAGGAAAAAGGCTACAAATAGAAAGGATGGAGGAACCTATGCCCTACTCCTCGTCACCGTAAGGTACAAGAGGATTCGCTTATGTATGTAATCTATGAAATTCTAATCATACTATAGTCGACGATAAATTATATCGTTCGTATGTACTAGGATGCATAATACATAAAGACATCAAAAACACAGTGAACAAGTGGGAAGCAGGAACAGAGAGAATATTAACAGTGGAATTAATAAAAGGAAGTGAAGTAAAAACAATAAAGCAGTGTACGGACCAGATGAAAACGAAAAAGCAGGAAATAAAGAAGAATTCTGGGAAAAGCTAGATGGAATAGTGGAAACAGTAAAAGGATCTATATATATATAGCAGGAGATCTAAATGCAAGAGTTGGGAAGAAAGATCAAGTGCACACAACAGCAATTGGTAAACAAGGAGAAGACAAAAGAAACAACAACGGGAAACGACTATTGGAATTCTGCACACTACATGACTTAATAATAGCAAATACCTTCTACGAACACAGGGACATTCATAAGTACACAAGAGTGCAAGTTAGCAGAGGTGAACGATCAATAATAGACTACGTAATAATACGACTCAAGAGAGGACACGAAATATGGCCGACATAAGAGTACAAGAGGAGAGAGCAAAAGTAGAAAAGGAAGGAAGAACAAAAGAGCACACTGAAACAGTAAGAACATACAAGGTACAAGAAAGTAGCGGAGAAGTATGAAGAGAACATAACGAGGAAAATGGAAGCAATAAAGGGGGAGGCAGAAGACTAGAGTGTAGAAAAGCTATGGGAAGTATTTAGGAATGCGATAACCGAAGCAGCAAGAGAAGCATGCGGAGTTGCCAGACAAAACAAACACAAAAAACAGGCAGTGTGGTGGACAGAGGAGGTTAAGCAAGAAGTAAAAATTAAAAAGAAAATTTGGCAGACATACTTACAAATGAAGACAACAAATAGTTATGAATTATACAAGGAACAGCGAAACAAGGTAAAGAATATGATAACAGAAGCAAAACAAAAAGCTTGTGGGGATTCGGAGACAAAATGAAAAAAGAAAGAAAAGGCAATCGGAAACTGTTCTTTAGAGTAATAAAAAACTTAAGAGGGAGCAAAAAGACAGACAGAGTGACAATGAGAGGAGAAAAAGGAAAACTACTAACAACAGAGAAAGAGGTAATGGATCAGTGGAAGAACCATTTCCAAAAGCTGAAACAAGAAAGATGGAAGGAAGGAAGAAGAATCTATTACAATGGAAGAATTAGAAGAAGCGATAAATAGAATGAAAAATGGAAAGGCACCAGGAGAAGACCATATCACAGCAGAAATGATAAAAGCAACGGGAAAAAGAGGAACAGAGCTATTACTAAAAATATGTAACAAAGTATGGACGGAAGAACAAATACCGAACCACTAGGAAATAGGTCTAATTGTACCAATACCGAAAAAGGGAGATAGATTGGACTGCAACAACTACAGTGGTATAACTCTATTAAACACATGCATGAAGCTAATGGAGCAAATACTGGAGAAAAGACTGATGAAGCAAGTGGAGCACACACCAGAGGAGAAGCAGAGCGGGTTTAGGAAAGAAAGATGCACACAGGACCATATATTTGCGATTAAACATATAATAAACAAAACACTATCGAGAGAAGAATCCTCATACATAGCTTTCGTTGATATGGAGAATGCGTTTGATATGGTACCTAGAGGGAAGAAATGGGAAAGCCTAAATAAACGCAAGGTGGACGAGAAGCTAATTAGAGTGATTAAAAGTATGTACAAAGAAATAAGAAGCAGAGTGATAAGCAAAAACCAGAAATCTGAAATATTTAACACCACGGAAGGAGTAAGACAAGGAGGCAATCTGAGCCCGCTGATGTTCATCGTTTTCATGGATGAGTTAATCAACATGGCTAAGATAAAGACAAGACCACTATATAGGGTACAGGAAGTTAGAGAAGATGGGAATAGCGGAGTGTGCATTAGCAAAAAACAAGGAAGATCTAGAACACAACCTGAAAGTATGGAACGAGATACAAGAAAATAACGGGATGAAAATGAACAAGAACAAAACGAAAGTCATGGTAGTATCCGCAAAGAAGGAAGTGATTGATATGGATATAGCAGGGGAATATATAGATCAAGTAGATAGCTACCAATACTTAGGAACCACAATAGACGAAGCTGGCAATCAAGAAACGGAAATCAACCAGAGACTGGATAAAGTCAACAGGATAAACTACGCATTGGGGAGGGTATTAATGAACAACACGGAGATAAATAAGCAGACGAAGATGAAAGTGTACAGAGCAGTGTATAGACCGATACTCACGTACGGCTGTGAAACATGTTAACAAAGAATGACAAAAGGAAGATGGAGGCAGCTGAAATGAAAGTGTTAAGACGAATTAAAGGGATAACGCTACGAGACAGAATAAGAAGTGAAAAGACAAGAGAAGAACTGGGAATCGAGGCAATAGGCGAATTTATAGAAAGAAGGCAACTTGGATGGTGGGGACATCTACAGAGAATGGAGGAATCTGTGCCAACAAAAAGTATATGGGAATCAAAGGCGATAGGAAAAAGGAAGAGAGGCAGACCAAAGGAGACATGGGACAATGTGATAGGGAAAATACTAGAGGAGAGAGGAAAATCGTTCAGAGAAGCCAAAGAACTGGCGCTAGATAGGAAAATGTGGATGGAATTTATTAAGGGCCAATAAGGCCCTTAATATATACCCTACACCCCATAGGGGTGTAGGGTATATATTGTGACGTTATTTATTACTATAAAGCCCCACACGTCGGGCTTCATTTTATGACGTTCTCTAATGTGCTTTTTTTTATTTAGGTTATAATTTTCACTTACATACCTTTATCGGTCAACTTAATCAACATGAATCTAGTTCTTTTAATTTAGTGATTTGACTAGAATTGTAGTTGTTGTTGTACGCCAGCATAATTGCAAATTTATACAAGTTTTAAAACTTAACACCACATTTTGTTTATTTTATTAACACCTGTGTGTTACTCTTTTTCACTCTTTAAGTGGGATCAATTAAACTAAATAGGGAGTATTCTGGGCTTTTAATTGATTTTTATTAATGAATAAAAAATTTGTAACGAAATTTAAATAAATATGACAGGTAAACAAAATGCAAATACAATGATATAAACACGCAAAACAATAGAAAACAAAATAAATATAACTTAAACTAATACAAGTAATTAATAAACAATAAATCAAACCTAAATGCACAAATTAATCTACTATGAGTATTTGTAACAAAGATTTTATAATTGTACTTGCGAATTCTTAATTGTAGTTTCACTGTAGGCAACAGTGTGTATTCCGATGTATGGCGGAGAATCGATGTCCTCTATACGATTCACCAAAGAATGCAAATCTCTTGTTCGCAGTGGTCAGCTTGAAGTCCGGAAATGGCTTCGGAATTCTTCTCGGCAGATGCTGGTAGGCTAGAAGTCCTCTTGTAGCTTCTCTTAATGATCCCTAGTATCCGTTGATGATCTTTTGCTGCAGTCCTTCTTGGTAGCTGTCAGAAAATTGTGAGGTTGTGTTTATTCACTACACGAAATGAAATTTGTTTGAAACGCGTCACTTGCCGAAACAATTATAGAGTTAAAACAAAACTTTCTTCCACCGCTGTGGCAATCAACGTGGTTGTATCGGCATCGGAATACAAGTCCTCTAAACATGTGCGTCTCGACTTTATATAACCTCGGAGGCGATCGTCTATTCTCTTTGTTTATAAATGTTTATATCGACGCTCCTCGTTTGGTTTTCGTCGCTTATCACTGGAAAATCCAAGTCGCCTGTACCTGGCATTCGCGCATTCTCCATAGCAACGAATAACAACGTTGGAAATTGTAAATACAAATATCCATTTTCCCATGAATTTATGTGTCCATTTTCACTTTCAATGGTAATTTTAGAATCCTTGTATCATTCCGCGTCCGTGGGAATGTCGTACAAGTTTCTGCCTCGCTTCTGCGATTTCAACCTTAATTCATGTTAAATACCTCATTACAATTTATTAATGTTAATTTGTGCCCTACTTATATTTATAAATCTATCTAATTCATCCTATGCTTAATAATTAATAAACCCTAAATACCTATTTATCCTACCTAATATGCCTAAATCTACTATAAATAACTCTAACTAAAACAAAAACAAACTCCTAATTAACTTATCTAAACTAATTCCTAATTACCCTATAAAATAACATCACAATATATATATATATATATATATATATATATATATATATATATATATATATATATATATATATATATATATATATATATATATTGGCATTGGCCATCTATTGGTATTTGGTATTCTATTGGTAGAATGTAAAAGTATCATTTTCAAGATTTCACCGAAATTACCGGTATTTGCTGTAAAAATATACCGGTAAATTCGGTTATCATATAGGTCGGTAAAACCGGTTAATCGGTTAAACGTTTACCCGGTAATGGAACCTAAATTATTTTAAGGTTTTACAGAAATTACCCGTATTTGTTGTAACAATTTATCGGTAAATTCGGTAATCATATTGGTCGGTTAAAACCGGTTAACCGGTTAATCGTTTACCGGTAATCTAACCTAAATTATTTTAAGATTTTACCAAAATTTCCCGTATTTGTTGTAAAAGTTTATCGGTAAATTCGGTAATCATATTGTCGGTAAAACCGGTTAACTGGTTAAACGTTTACCGGTAATGGAACCTAAATTGTTTTAAGATATTTTCGAAATTACCCGTTTTTGTTGTAAAAAAATATCGGTAAATTGCCTCCCATTATAACGTATTAACAATTGCAACAACCCTGAAGATTAAATAGAAAATGTTGGTGTGGTGTTTGTGTGATGGTGATTTTATAATGAAATGTGGTAAAACTTTGTACTATTGTTTATTTTTGTAATTTAATTTGTTTATTGTGATGTTGGTGACGGTAATTGACCGTAGCAGGGAAAATTCGCCGTTACTATTTTGGCTACTACGGCCAATTACCATCACCAACGAGCGAACTACCGCACTTGGAAATGTTGGTTTAATGGATTTTGCCTCGTCCATATCGGGTATTATTGTTGCAAATATTATTGTGTTAAATATGCAAACATTTTCGGTGCTCTCCCACATTTCCCATTATCCCGTACGTCGATTTTCGCTGCGAGCTGAAAAAAATCAAACCAACAAGCACATGAGTGATGGACCGTAAAATGTAGGCATAATACACGTTGCTATTGACAATATCAAACAAAGCACATCATTGAACAATACTCTCAGCCTGGACCATAACTCATCCCATTGTATCGTTATTAATTTTAGTTTAATCTGATTTTAATGTTTATTGAATGCAGCCAACGGCGGCTATTTTCTACCGTCTGTTAAACTACCGGGTCATTAATCACCTCACTTATTGGCCACCGTAGGCGAGCCGCATAATACGGGGTGGTATTTTTATATACGCTCAGATCGAGAGGAATTTATTAATTGCTCCCCTTTTGTTAGATGGCGCGTTGACAAGCTGTTTATAAGTACCAGTCGATCCCTCAGAGCTAGTAATAAAATTTCGAGAAGACGCACAATATGCGAAGAACAAAGAAAAACACCTAAAGAAGATTAGGAACGCACCGGACAGATCGTTTATGAACTGGTTGTTTTGGTTTCTCGCCAATGGGAGTGCGAAAGCATTCCATTTTTGGAACTTTATTTTCCCTGCTACATAGGACTTGGCCTCAAGATAATTTTGTTTCAACTTAACTAACTTATTACAATCTGATCAAAAATGGATCAATGAGTAATGTTATGCCAACTTAAATTACTAAATGAAGGTTTAATGCTAAGAGCCTACTCATTAGTATTCCTTAGATTCTAATCACTTAATTACACTAATATTAGCGTGTACACTAGCACTATGCCCTGCTTTTGCTCTAACACAATATTAAATTAACTGGAACGGTTTGGTCCGCTGTAGTCTTCTGGTCAAATTCGTGTTATCGAGGAGGTGGATGGCTTCGATGCTGAGGTGTTGAAGAAGTTGCTGTTCGTGACTCTTGGCAAATTTGTTTATTGTCTCATTAACTGTGTCAATTTCCAAGTCCCTGTGGAGGTCACTGTTACGGAAATACTAAGGTGCATTAACAATACTCCTTAGTACTTTGTTTTGTTATCGTTGGATTATTTCTATATTGCTATTTTTGGCACAACCCCACAGCTGGGTGCCATATGTCCATACGGGCATAAGAATTTGTTTATACAGAAGTATTTTTCTATAGATTGACAGGGTGGAATTCCGACTAAGGAGCCAATAGATTTTTCGAAATTTGATGTCGAATTCTTCATTTTTCTTTTTGCCATGAGGTCTTCAGCAAGGCAATGTAATACCCAAATATTTTGCTGTATCAGCATAGGGTATGGATATCATTCATACTAACAGGGATATGTAAATGTAGTAATGTGGTAAATGTAATACAAACTTTTATAAAGCCATATGAAAAAGATTGAAATTGAGTTCATTTACACATTATTATTATTGACTAATTAATTTGGATAATATTGCTTTTGAAAATAAACATGTAAATTAAAATCCATTTGATTCAAAAGATATGGATAACATTCTTTTTGAAATAATTTTAATGTACCAAAGCGTTATATTTTATTGCAAATTGGAAGTAAAAACTTTGTTATTATCAAACATTTTACTTTTATAAAACAATAACATTATTTTTAAGTACATATTATATAAGAACACCACCACCATCTTCATTTCAATCACAAGGTTCATCGTCCTCGTGGCTGGTGGCTGGGTTTAACTTTGGTTCAACCAGTAGTAATTCTTTAAAAAACTTTCGTCTTGCTGCCAATTTTTCGTCGTATAATAAGAGATGTTTTAAGATTTTTCAATTTCTCTACCTCTACTGGGACTTTCAGTACCTTTTCATTGACATTCAAGTCTTTTAAAACTATACCTTTTTTGTTAGACTTTCAAATGACTTTTCGATGAGTCATCGTTCCTAAAATATTGTTCCATTTTCATTTTCACAACTCCATTATTGTCTTGTCTTAATATAATTCTTTTCATGTCTTTTATATCTTTTAACTTTTTTGAGCTTGTATCAAGGGCCTTAAAATCTTTAATTGTCCAATCTATTCCTAGCTTCTTCACAGTTCCAACTTCTTTATAAATTTCTATGTACTCTTCAGCATTCAGTATTACTTCTATTCTCGTAAGCTTCTTTTCTAAAAGCTCAAACACCCGATCTGCGGGCAGAAAAGAGTGCCCTCGAACCGGAAATGTAACTTTAATTTATTTTAATGACTCAGGAGCACTTTTTGACAGCCAAAGTGCCAGAGCATACGTTACATTTGAATTTTTATTTTGCCCAGCGCATCCGTCTGCAAATAATCGTAACACTTTGCAATTATCGGAAAATTTATGCGAATTTAAGAAATTTGTAATGGCAGAACCCACTTCATTAGATCCTCTACCGGCTTGGCTTTCATTCCAGGTGTAGAAAAATGGAGATGAAGTCGCGACATCCGTAATACAAAAAATTATAAAAAGAAAGCTGCCTTAAGTATTATGCTTTTCCCACAGGCAGTTTGGGCAGATTCTGAACCTACTGTAGGTCGAAACAAAATACTCCACTATTTTCCTCATAGCTATTCATTAGTAAATTAAATGTTTTCGCTCTTAATTTGTTAATTCTTAACTCGGTCATCACATTAACTTTTTGCAATTCAGTGCAATTATTTAGTTCATTTTTCTTTTTAAATCAGAAACTACAAACACCGATGCTGGTGACTCGAAACCAATATTAAAATTGGTAGAAAATATTTTATGAAAAAATCCGTATTTTTCCTTGTATTGTTCCTCAACAGAAGAATCGTACAATTTCCAAAATCTTCTTATATTTTAATTTGCGGGCAAATACAACCTTTTCGATTTATTGCGGTTATACTGACTTTCTTTTGCATGAAGTTTACCAATAAACTTTTTAACCTCCTCTCTTTTTTCATTATTCTTTAATGATTGCCTGTCTCCTCCTCTTCTCTTTTTTATGTCGTATCCAAATTTTATATTTTTTGTAATCGTATGTAACCATTTTAAAGAAATTCCAAAACATTTTAAAATCGGCACACTAGGTTTTACCATTTTCAGTAACCATACGGTATTTTGCTGACAAAACATATTTTTTTATTTCGGCAATTGGGCTTATATTTTTCCCTGTGCCTCTTTGGCTTCGAAACTTGACAGAAATATGATAATTTTCTATCTTGAACATTTTCTTATCCGGAGTATGAAAAATATTTTTTCTTGCTGTAATTATACCTACATTTATATGTAGGGCCATTATGTGTGCAGGGACCTTCAAAATTTTCTAAGTTGGGTAAATGGTCCATAACATAAAAGTTAATATTAGAAAAGTAGGGTTATATATATATATATATATATATATATATAAAATTATCGGAATATTACCTCAATTGCTTCGCTTTCTCCTTTTTAGAAGTTTTCTTCTGCCTTTTTCGGCTACCTTCATTATATTCACTCACTAAAACACCTTCTATATCAATTTTATTTTAATAAAAATACTTTCGAGTAAAGCAAACGAGCTGATTTTCGTTACTAATAAGTAAACAAAAAATAAAATTATTTTTGACACGAACTTTATAGGATAATAATCCTTTTGAAAGAGTTGCGATGTTTTGACATTTATTTTAGATGGGATAGATTTATTTTTTTGACAGTTTCGTCTTCAGTATATTAATTATGTGGTATTGAAGCCCCTAACGCCACATATAAGTCATTAGCTGAATTTAATGGATAATATTCTTTTTGAAATTTAGCTCCTCATATGACACAGCGCGGTTCCATGGCGCAGTATTTTTGCGTATGACCATATGCTTGACATTTCTTGCATTGCGGCACAAGCCTGGATTTTCTCAAGGGTGGGATTTCAACTCCTACGTCTAATATATTTTTATTCCATAGATTTGATCAACACTCTCATCGTGGTTGAATGAGAGCATGAACATATTTAGGGGTTTTCTTGTACCGTATTTTAGTTTAGGGGTGGCTGCAATAAATTTGTAGCCACGTTTTTTTCATTTCCTGGACAATATGATCTGGGATTATGGAATGGTACAGTTTGTTGTACAGTTATAGTAAAATACGAATAAGTGTTTTGCATAATAAAAAAAAATAAAAAATTTTTTTACTTTTGCCGTTCACGAGATCCCCTTGTTGAGCACGATAACTGAGACACCCTGTATAATTAACTTCCACGTGTACGTTATTTACTTTCTAAAGTCACACATCTATATTACACCGGGCGGTAACTTAATATTTGAAGAATTTTTATTCAGGATTATTAACGGTTATGTAATTAAATAGTTTGTACGGCTTGTTCCAAACACGGATTTCCACGAGGCAGTAAATCTATTTTATGAGCCTCATACACGTGTACCATGATTCTACACTTCTAAATGATTGCAAGCCTGGTGCCAGAAAGAAGTGGGAAGTAAAATAGCGCAGTTTAATGCTTGTACTTGATGTATTTACCAAACAAATCCAATACTATTTTATAACAAAATCTAGATTTGCTTAATCCAGTTGCTGATGACGTTGAGCTGTAATCCTACATAATCTCCCATCGTGATAAATTATTAATCCGGCGATTCGGAGGTCACAAAATTTCGCGTTCCCATCGGCATTAGGCTGTTTGGTATCGCAGCCGTGCAGACAATGGTCTCATCTCCTCGAGTATAATGAGTACAGCTCTCACATAATAAATGAGTCCCCAAGGTGTGTGCACAGCCACCGATATTTAGATAGGGGTGATTGTAAACTGTGTCGGACGGTCGCACGTGTCAACCGCATCCGCCCTGAGGGGCACAGAGGGTTGTCCTTTATTGCAACACATCTAATAATAAATAAAATATTCATTGGCCCATACATTATCAGAGAACATCGGACGAAGGGACGTATGAATTTATGTTCGCGAAAAGGACGAGATGGCCGAGTGGGATACGTTTATGCAATCATTTACCCCCCTCGTACACATCCCGCATGCTATTTGTGGGTAAACAAAGCTGCCAAACAAAAGTTGGAAATACGGAAGATGCACTCGATGGAATTTTATTAGCATTAAATCACTGTCCTTATTGAGGCAGGGGTGGATAGATGCCAGGATTAGATAATGTTGTGCATATCAACTCAAATGAATATGAAGGAAGTTGTGACAATTTATTACATAATATCCAATCAGGGTTGGAATAAATCATGTTATTTAAATCAAAAATTGATGATTAAACAAAAACCTTAAATAATTATTTTTTATATACATTTCTCATCAATTTTTGGCATAGTAGATGTGATTGAAATCAATTGATTTGCATCACGATTTATATCATGCTTTTTTCATACTGCTGCGATGCGTGTCAAGTTTTATAATCGTACGAAAGAAAATTCATATTCTCAAACATATTCTGAAGTAAATAGGCGAGGGTAAGGCAAATTGTTCTCATTTTTTTCCATTTCCTGATGGAAAAGCGTGTATCGAATAAGTGTGAAAATTTTGATAATAACTAATAGGCTGAAACTCAAAAACAAATGGATCGCGTTATGCAGAAAGCTACCAACCCACATAAGAACTAAAATGAGATTCAGACATTCCAGTTTTTATTGTTATAATAAATTATTGACAACTTTAAAATAATTTTTCATATTTTCATTGTTTTAAAACTTATAAATTAAAATTTTTAGCAAAATATTTCCCTTTAAGGTTTTAATTGTGCTAAATATGGCGTTGTTTTGAGGGTTGGTAGCTTTCTGCTCTTTGTAAAAACAATGAAATCAAACATTTTTTGAACAAAAATGCCAAACTTATTTTTTTATTAATTAGTTATACAAATATAACAACAAACGAAACATTATTTCTTTATGGCTTTTATTCTGCATCAATTTCAAAATCCAATTCTTCAACATTATGGCCATCGACATCTTCAATAATATTGGCACTTTGTACATTTTCATAAAATAATCTTCATCTGTCGGAATTAGGTGCAGAATTTCGAGTAAGTTTTGTAATTTTGCTTCTGCGATGGGTTTACCATTTGGCCACAGGGGTATCAGTCTTGGAAAATATCTTGTTTGTAAGGTCTCCCACGAACGGATTTTAGAATAGAATTTTTTTTGTAAGGGTTTGAAAATTAATTCTCCTTCATCATTAATATAAAAGGTGCTTCGTTTTTTATTTTTATTTCTCTTACTTTTAACCAGTTAATTTTTTCCTTGCTATCTGTAATTTTCCTATTAACTTTTTTTTTAAATATTTCTAACTCCCATAAAATCTTCTGCAGCCATTTGAGTGACTATCAAAGGTCGTTTTTCCTACATGTTTTCATAATTTCTATATAATCGTCAGGTGCGTATAATCGTTGTTGGCGTTTAATAGCGGATTCAATATCGCTAAAAACTGAATCGTTCGGAAGGAAACTGTGTTCAGAAGAAAGATATTTTACACAAATACTTTGAAAACTTGTTTCTACATTGTGTAAGACTGATTTCAGCAATAAAATCAATTTAATGTTGCGATTCTGTCGTCTGCTAGAATCGCACCATAGAGATGCTTGATTCCTGCTGGCAAATGACTTTTAATATGTTTTAAAAGGCACGAACCTATTTCTTGGCCCCTCTTCCAGTTAACTCCCTCTATCCAAACGTAACAATAACCGCGGCTTTCTTTGTCACTACGTACTCCTGCGTTATAAACCCAAAGTTGGCCCTTATAAAATACAATTCCTGTTGGAATTCGAGGTAGTGGTAACGTATTTTCTAGGTCAAAATTTAAACATTCATGTTCTGCAGATTTCTTAGCTACAAAAAAATCGGCTCTTCTCATTTTCTGTGCTTCTTCCGCTATTTTTAAATGATTCTGATGTTCTTGAAGAAGTTGTTCTTTTCGTTCTTCATCCGTTTCATTGTCAATTTTAAATTTCGGTGTAATGCATTTATTGCACGTATCTTTTTTCAAAGGTTTTGAAAATAATTATTTTTGGTCAAAACTTAAACATTCATGTTCTGCAGATTCCTTAGCTATAGAAAAATCGGCTCTTCTCATTTTCTGTGCTTCTTCCGCTATTTTTAAATGATTCTGACGTTCTTGAAGAAGTTGTTCTTTGCGTTCCTCGTTCGTTTCATTGTCAATTTTATTTTCAGTGTATCGCATTTATTGCACGTATCTTTTTTCAAAGGTTAGTTTTTAAATTAAACTTGGTGTAAAATATTTGTTTATAAGACATCAAACTAATTGGGTGTACCTATACTATTGTGTAAATATCATACATTTTTTGTATGGTCATTCCACAAGGCAAAAATTGAGCATCAGTCTGCTCTCTTCGATAATGTGAAATGTATTTTGGAATTTTGTTGATATGATCAACAACAGCTTGAACCTTTGCTTCTGGCAACTTATTTTTTCCTCCTTGATTCAGACCTCGTTGATCGGAAATTGAATTGGAGTCCGTCCATGATTTTTTTTTAAGAGCAGTGTTTTCACAACATGTAGGGATACCAAGGGTTTTAAGAAACATTTCTTTAGAAACTTCCAAATTTTTTAATTTGTTAATTCTAGAAAACTTTTTTTCTTCTGTATTTCTACCGTACGTTCTATTTTTTTCTGTTTCGAGTACGCTTGCTGCTAGTAAATTGGTTTGACTTTCATATGATTTTAAAGACAAAAATCTATTAAACTCAGATTCTCAGGTTTCAACAGGTAGATACTTGGCACATTTTTTTGCAATACAGTTGCAATTGAAATTGACAAATTCTCTTGACTTTACCTCAACGCCCTTGTAGTTATAATAGGATTCGTTTTTATTTCTCTTATGTTTTTCTCTTCTCGATTTTGGGTTGGACATTTTTTTCGACTTTTGCATGGACGACCTTCTGGTGTTTGTAGCGTTTTATTTCCAACAGAACTGTTATTATTATTATACGTAAGATCTAGCATAGAGTACTCTTTATCTTCTGGAAAATAAATTAAAATTTGCATTTATAAAAAAATCTACGTAATAAAATTTGTGCTTTACCTAATTCATTAAGAAAATCACATGCAAACGAGTTTGAAGGAGCTATTTCCATGTTATTTAACAAATTTTGTTTCACAGATGCGACAATAACTTCAAAATTAATAATTCACACTGTCAAACTCTCTTTTTCTTGCACAGCCGGCTATTTATAATAATCCAGTAGACGCATTAAAATAATTTCAGGAATGTGGTTGATAAAACTGGACAAATTTATTGAAAATAATAGAAAGATCTTTAACAAATCATAAATAAAACGTAAAATAGGTAAAGCTAAGTGGGTTGATCGTTTTCTGCAAAATTAAATAATGAATATTAAAAATGTAGTGAAAACGTTTGCAACATTTTTACAGTTTAGTATAAGCCTGATCTTTCTAAGACTTAAACAGAATAAAAAGCTCAAATTTATATGTACAAAAACACTGTTATTTATTTTTTAATTTTGTGGGTTGGTAGCTTTATGTACGACGTGATCCAATTGATGATTACAAAAATTCTGTGTCTCATGTGATGGAAAAAAATTAAAGAAAAGAAAAATATTTTACTTAAAATTATCTACTTTAAAGCATGCTAACTCTCTAGTTACATTATATTTTTAATTGTTGACCTATTGGAATACCTATTGGCAGAGCTCGCGAAATTATCAATGACGCGTACTTTATAATTATTAATTACCTGTTTTGATTAGCTCGTTTTTCAAGGTGTTTCACTTTAAAAGCCACGCAGTAATGTAAATATTATGCAATATATAACAATGTGGCTTTTCTTATTTATAAATAAAGTGTTCATACAGACTAAACTGTACATTCACATAAAAAAAGAGGAATGACAATAATAACGCGTTAGCACGTATTACAAGCCAAACATAATATTGCAGCACCTATCTTCGTAAAAACCCATTCATTCACTAGGTAGCAGGTACAAAATCAACAACGTAAAACGTGACTCTGCATTAAATCGCACGGGATTATAATTTTCAGTGAACTTTTGTTTTATTCACGTACACATCCTACACAGCATTTTACTGCAGTGATTCTCCATAAATGTTTAATCATTTTCAGAAACCTACTAAATTATCGTTTTTTTATTATTACTACCTACTTTATTGTATTGAATAAACAATTTTCAAAATCTGTGGAAATGACTTGGGTTGGGTTGGAAATGATATTTGAGTAAAGTAATTGGTTAAGTTCAAAATTTGTATAAATTAACTTGCAATCTGAAAATTTGCGTAAAATCATATGGTGACCAAATTAATATAAGTCACTTGGATGCCTTCAACATTGGTGCAAATTTAGTAAAAAACTAAGCGCATCAGTGTAGTGGCTTGTAAGTTTTCAAAATTTATGAAACAAAAACGATTTTTTCAAAGTTTTCAACTCTTCAAGTTGAAATGTTGAAGAGTTTTGAAAATCCGCTATTGGACAAACGTAATCGCAAACCATTTGAAAACAGCTTCCACCACCACGTGAAAGACTGATACGACAGATATTTCAACCTAAGCAAAGACAATGAATAACCACCAAACGTAACAGAAGACGAATACCACGCGACGTATTGAATATATTTTTTTTATGATTCATATTTAATGGATAAGTGGTAACTAATTAGTACTAGCATCAAGATGAAGTACACATTACATCTTTCTCAATAAAATATGCATTTGACAGATTTTCAGCATCACCTAAAATTTAAGCAGCACTAACCGAATATTCTGAAAAATGTTGCACGTTGAAGGTACTGTCTGTGAATGGAGAGCCAGATTTACAATACAACTGAATTGATGAACACTATATCTTTTCAAGTTCAAATTGATACCAATCAAGTTCAAATAGAGGCCAATCAAGTTCAAATTGATACCAATCAATTTCAAATTGAGACCAATCAATTTCAAATTGAGACCAATCAATTTCAAATTGAGACCAATCAATTTCAAATTGAGACTAAACGAAATCAAGTTGACACTAAACAATATCAAGTTGTCATAATAAAATTTTATTGTTTACTCTCAACTTGATATTGTTTGGTATCAACTTGATTTTGTTTAGTCTCAATTTGAAATTGATTGGTCTCAATTTGAACTTGATTGGTCTCAACTTGAACTTGATTGGTTTCAATTTGAACTTGACCTCTTGGTTCACAATTATTCCTCAAATGTTGAACTGTTGATGTGAACAAAGCTGCCCAATAAACTGACACCGTTATCTTTTTATTTTATACATGAGAGATCTCGCATGGAGCTGTATTTTACTCATGTAACATGCAAGAAAAAAATCTATTGTTCGTATTTGCAAAAAACAAGTACCTACTATACATTATAATTTAAGAGAACCTGTTTATAGGAACCCAACATAGGCGCTGTTTATATATTACCAGAGAGAGAAAATTCTATAGTTCTTACTTGCAATTCACAAGTACTATTCAATATAATTTATTTTTACAAAAAAATTCCAAATGAATTTCTGAAAAATTAGCAAGAAAAATTTCTTAAAACTTGCCGACACAAATTAATGATCAATTGTCGATACGTGTATTAAGATTTTTAAGCATAAAAAAGGTGTACACGGTATGTTAAAAAAATATATCGACATTTTCCACGCAATTATGGAGAAATTCTTCGAATATTCCGAGTTATTTATTTAATATTATTTGCAATACATTTGTACTGACGAGTTTTTTTCTTAATTTTATATTTTAAATTGCTGACACAACTTTCTTAAAAATTTCAAAATTTTAAAAACCCACTGATACAAATTACTGAAAATTTGCAATTTAGGCACATTTTCAGAGAAATTTTTCAAAAATTGGTAGTGTGCTCGTAGTCATTATCAAGATATTAATTTGAAATTGCAAACATTCCTGTGATACAACTAGTAACTTTTTAGTAGAATTATTTTCTTTTTTTAATTCATAGGACATTTGCAGAGTACAGTTTAAAACATACTAGTTACATTGTCATTTTTTGAAAAATTCTACTAATGATTTTATTTTATCAGTAAAGTATCAAATGATTTTAATCATGATTTAACTCATAAAATGCTTTAAAGTAGATAATAGCTATTTATGCTATAAGTGAATAAAATTGCTTTATTCACATATCATACAAGATTTTTTCCAATTCATTATCAGAATTTAAGAATTTGCGTGAAGTGTCACATCTTCAGGTTATAACAAAAATTTCAACGATAGTGTTTATTTACGTATTTTTTACTTTATTCACGTTATCAATAGTTATAGTGATAAAGTGAAAATGTAAACATTTTATTCACCCATTCGATTAAAGTGTTATTTTAATGATGAGATTCAATATACATAATGAGCATTTTAATAATGAGAATTGGAAAAAATATTTTTCGTTTCATGAAAAGGTATTTTGTTCAGAAATATAAAAAAATAAAAAAATCAAGTAAATCATAATTTTTATGATTTAAAAAAAATCATGATTCATTCGAACCCTGCTTAGTAATGTGTAAAATAAGACATGGAGTGTTTGATTTAATTATATGTTTATTTACTTCTCCAGATTATAATTTGACTTTTTTATATTTTGACTTTTCAAATATTCTGGACTTTCTTTTAATATCTTGACAGCAAATTTTGCAAATCTTCATTAAACCTCCATGTGTACCTGCGCAATTTTAGAATATTCTAATACTTTTGACGAAGTACCTTAAAAGAAGCATTGATTTTTAATTTAAAAAAAAATCATGATTTATTCGAACCCTGCTTAGTAATGTGTAAAAAAGACATGGAGTGTTTGATTTCATTATATTTTTATTGACTTGTCGTGATTTGAAACTTTCGTGCAGTTTCATGAAGATTTCAGAAATACTCACTATTCACAACTATCAACAACTCACGCAACTATTTTTTTATAGATTTTGTAGACTCTTTTAATAAAATAAACAATAACATTTTGTGGCAATTTTGGTTACCATTGATTGATATTTTTTTATATTTTTATTTTTGAAATATTCTGGACTTTTTAAATCTTTTAATATTTGGACTGAAATTTTTGTAAATCTTCATTAAACCTACCTTGTGTACCTTCGCAACTTTGGAACCTTCTAATACTTTTGACGAAATACGAACTGTTTATAAAAATTCTTCATATGTGATTATTATTATTTTTTTAGTGTATTTTGGCACTAATTCTTTTTAGTCATTGATCTCATATTTTAGAATATTCTAGAAATATTTTTAGCAGTTCCCATAATTTTTATAATTTTTTTTATGTTTTGTTAGTATGATTACATTTACAGCAACTTTCTCATTTCTTCTTTCTTTGGGAATGTTTTAGAAAACTTATAGGCTGAATTTTCTGAAACTTCCAGAATTGAATTTGCACGGTCTCTAGTTACTACTTTACAAATTTTCATTAATTATTTTTGCAACTTGCATACATTCTCTGCGTGTTTTTATTTTGTTGTTATACTTTCATTAACTGTATTAGATTTATTAGAAAATTGCTTAATAACATTTTCAGAAAATTGCGCAACCTTAGATATACTTTTATAGAATTTCTAATTGTAAAATTTGGTATTTTCATATTTTTTTTGATGATTTTTTTTAATATGAATTCATTTTCTGCCAGTCAATAGCAATAACAAATTCTAGGATTCGAGGTGGAGGTGAAGCATATATAAATACAGATAAACGAAGATTAGGCACAAAACTTAAAAATATCCTATGTGGTCCTACTGCCAAAAAGTTTGGGGACCTCTGCTCTACAATTTAGGAATATTCATCATGACGATGATTATAATATATTACAGTTAAATGAATATTTTAATACCAAAACTTTTGTGCCTCTCATTGAACAATTGAAGATGGTATAGCTGTTGTTAATACAACACAAATGACAATGGAAGATATATTGTCAGTTGACTATTAAGCAGAACTATGAAGAAAAATCAAATACATTTCCAGCGCACCAAAAACTAACACCGCAAATTTAACAAAACTTTTTCTCTTTGAAATAATTTCTTACAACTTATGCTATTGTTATGTATTGAATAAATATTGCGTTTATTGAGAAATAATGTATATGCTTATTGTTTTTTTTGGTCGTTCTTCCTTAATTAAAAAAAATAAGGATGGTTTTAATTAAGAAGTACACGTTTTTTTATAAGAATAGTTTAAGTTACCTTAATATGAGTCAAATACAAGGTATTAAGTTTTTACTAAAATATTAAAATACTAATACTAAATACTAATATAATAATAATAATAATAATATTGAAGGTATTAGTTTGTACTTACTGGTAAAGATATTTTTTATTTTATTTTATTATTTGTTTATTTTTATTTTGCCTTACAAGTTTCGGTCCGTTCAGTAAAACAACATCAGAGGCTTGATAAGTGTAATTTTGCTTTGAATATCTTTTGATTTTATTTCATTGTAAATGTTTGAAATTATATTTAAATTTTGATAGATGTCTATTATCTAAAATTCTAAATGATCTAAATAGACATCAATCAAAATTGAATCTATTAATTCAATCTATTAATTGATGTCTATTATCTAAATGATCTAAATAGACATCAATCAAAATTTAAATATAATTTCAAACATTTACAATGAAATAAAATCAAAAGATATACAAAGCAAAATTACACTTATCAAGCCTCTGATGATGGTTTACTGAACAAACCGAAACTAGTAAGGCAAAATAAAAATAAATTAATAATAAAATAAAATAAAAAATATCTTTACCAGTAAGTACAAACTAATACCTTCAATAAACAACTGGTAATATGGATAAAACCTTAAACTTAATAATATTAATAGTACTTATACTAATATTAATAGTACTAATACTAATATTAATAGTACTAAAATACTAATATTAAGTTTGTATTAAAACTTAATAGTTTATTATTAATTACCCATTTTAACGTACTATAAAAATATTGCTTGCTAATAAATGGTAATAAATGCAGACACAACAAAATCCATCAAAATCTATATATGAAATAATGTATATGCTTATTGTTTTTTTTGTCCTTCTTCCTTAATTAAAAAAATTAAGGAAGGTTTTAATTTAGGAAGTTCACGTTTTTACTGAATTGTTTAGTATGGGTCAAATATAAGGTATTAAGTTTTTATTAAAATATTAAAATACTTATACTAAAATACTAATATTAAGTTTTTATTAAAACTTAATAGGTTATTGTTAATTACCCCTTTTAACGTACTATAAAAATATTGCTTGCTAATAAATGGTAATAAATGCAGACACAACAAAGTCCATCAAAATCTATATATGAAATAATGTATATGCTTATTGTTCTTGGTCCTTCTTTAATTAATAAAAATTAAGGAAGGTTTTAATTATGGAAGTACACGTTTTTTATTGAACAGTTTAAATTACCTTAATATGAGTCAAATTCAAGGTAATAAGTTTTTATTAAAATATCAAAATACTTATACTAAATACTAATATAATAATAATAGTATTAATAGTACTAATACTAATATTAATAGTACTGAAATAATAATATTAAGTTTATATTAAAACTTAATAGGTAATTGTTAATTACCCCTTTTAACGTACTATAAAAATATTGCTTGCTAATAAATGGTAATAAATGCAGACACAACAAAATCCATCAAAATAAAATCAGGACATCAGTCATCAGTCAGTTTTCAGCAGTATTTGTGAAACCAAACTGAATATTAAAAAGTAACAAGTGATTTATTTAAATATTAGAAATTTATTACATTTCAGTTACGTATGGCTCTTTATTTGTATAATTATTAATATAATTAAAGTAAATTTAATGTATGTACGGTACAAAAGTTATCATTTTCATATTGTCATGTCAAACAGGAAGCTTTGTGGTAATTAAACATAGGAGCTAAAATAGGCGGTTCCAATGATAAATAATACTAATTCATTACTTATTCAAGGGATTAATAAACACGACATTCGCAGGTATGGCAGAATACTTAATGGTGCAGGTTTATAGTTATAGCAACACCAACTGGCTCTTATTTGACGTAACGTCATTCTCGTAATACTAATACTTAGAAATTACCATTTTGATATTGTCATATCATTGGCCATACAGAAATAGGCGTTCGGCAAACAATTAAAATATTTTTCAGCCGGTGCAAATATCGAATGCAGATTAGAATGCGGAACTAATTAGATGTATGATTTCGTACGATTGGGTAATGTCGCAAATTACACGTTCGAAGGAGTGTAATGGGAGGAAATTGTGAAAGTTGTTGTTTAGCTCGTGGGTTAGGTAAAAGCAAGAAGAAATGCATGTAATTACTGCGTGGTTGCATATGATTTTAGTTACAAATGATGAATGTAATAGAAACTCATGTTATTTTTTATGCGAAAATTTGTGCCACAGGCTTGTGAGGTTTTCGCAATAAAATTCATATTATTAACTTTATCATTCTACTCAATATACAACTTCACTGAATTTAAAATTCAACCATATAATGAAATATTCCTTATTGTTCTTTGACGATGTTATGTAGGTATTTGTAAAGTAAATAACAATTATTATTATTCAATTTTCTCGCATTCTCTACTGATTTATGTTTGTAACTCTTACTTTATAATCTTCGGTTCGATTCCATAAAATTAAATAAATTCTCGTAAATATATGAGTAAAGGCTTCTACTCTAAATTTGTGGGTTCGATCCTTGTATAGAGTAATATTAAAGAGTTTTTTTTTTCATGGCAATCTATATGTTATGTCCAGATTTTAACTGCAGAGCTATACTTATTATGTATACAGACCCATTGTAAAGACGCTTAATTAAATAATACGACTCAGATATGTCACTGATACGAGCTGTTAATGCGGCAATAAAATATGATAATTATTCAATTTTAAAATTCACTGTTGGATAATATTGACGTTGCGGGTCAAAGGTCTTCGCGCGCATTGTAATAAAAATGCATTCAAGTGATGCATATGGAAACTTGTGTACGCAAGTCCAAACTAGATGCAGTTATTCCAAAATAGCTGCACTGGACAAACATTATAACTCGTTGGTTACATGGTTTTTTTTTAAATATAAATTTAAAATGTTTTTGTTTACATGCAAATTATTGCGTCTTAAACGATTTCAGATGTCTTAATTCCTAACATTCGTCTCATGAAAAAAAAAAGATTTTGTTTACATGCAAAGTATTACGTCTAAAACGATTTCAGAAGTCTTAATTCCTAACATTCGTCTCCTAATGGTATTTCAAATATACTAACATAAATTTGAGTGTCTAACTATCTGTCATAGCCAATTTTTTGTTTTCTCTAAAACTACATACAAATAAAATTGTTGCTTCTGATGTTTATAAATGAATACCTGGATTCTCGATTTGTAACTAATCCCAGTTAGTGGCATATCAGATATATGCACAGTGAACTTAGTAGCGTCTAAACCTTAGTAGGTACTAAAAACTTTTAGAAAGTATATCACTGAATGTCATATCTGCGTGATAATTCACATTCTGATTAACATTAGTAGCTACTAAGCTTTAGTAGGTTTTGTTAGGTTAATATTTAATATACGGACGTAAATATTTAATTCCGGACTAAATATCTAGCTCTGCTATATACGAGTACACCGGGACAAATATTTAGTTGGGAATTAACTACTTATCGCACCGAATGAGTGTTAGTTTAAAAATATTTAGTCCCATCATACCGATTTAGCTCTTGTCTTAGTTCAGAGTTATATATTTAGTCCCAAACTAGCGTTAGTTCTAGAATCCAGATGCATTTTAATGTAAATATATTATTAATATTAGACTTACTATGCGTACATAATTTACTGATTGATTTTTTCTCTTTTCAGGTGAGTTACCAACTTCTTCCTACTTTCTACAAAAGGTGCAAGTATTCAGTAATTTGTAAGTATGTAATTGCGATAATTACTTCTACAGTTAAGTTTTTTGGTAGTCTAATTTGCCTTTTTTAATAACTTCTGAATCATGATGAAATTATGATCTCTATTTCCTTTTTTTTCTAACATCTTCGGAGTCATCTTCGAACTTATGATCTCTGTTTCCCCTTTTTTCTAATATCTTCTGTCTGATGATGAAATTATGATATATGTGTCCTCTTCTTTTAATATTTCCTGAATCATGATGAAATTATGATCTCTGTTCCTCCATTTTTTTAAAATATTTTGTGTATTATGACGAATTATGATCTCCACTCACACCCTTAATATTATCTGAATCATGATGAAATTACGATCTCTATTTGCCCTTTTTTCTAATATCTCTGAATAACGATGAAATTATGATATTTATTTCCATTTTTGTTTGTATATAGTTGTATATTTTTGATGAAATTATTATTACAATTTTCAATATATTCTGAGTTTTTTTTAATATATTCTGAGTCATGGCGAAATGATGATCTCTATTTCCATTTTGTTAAATTTTGATTTGTGTTTCCCTCTTTTTTTAAATATCTTCTGTATTATGATGAAATTGTGATCTATTCCCCCCACCCCCTTAAAATATTTTCTGAATCATGATGAAGTTATGATCTCTATTTCCATTTTTGTTTGTAATATCATCAGAATCATGATGAAATTATTATCTCAATTCCCAGTTTTTTGCTAATATATATCGAGTTATATATATATATATATATATATATATATATATATAAATTGTTAAATGTAATAGGTAAAGATTTGGTAAAACAAAATACAAGCTACAGATTTTATGACGAAATGAAATTTCAAAATTTTCTTTGCAAATATTTTATATAGACCATCGAGCAAGAGTACTATTTAAAATCAATAGAATCTATGACAAATTGTCAGATATGTATACATTTTCAGAAATTAAATCGAATATTTTACACAATGTCATGATGAAATGTCATAAACTTAACTTCAACTTAACTTAAACTTAACTTAAAATGGTATCATTAAATTTACAAAATCTTAATGATAATAATCACGATGATAAATTTGATAAACCGCCATAAACCCGACAAAATCATGTTCGAAATCAATAAAATTATATCATAAACTTAATTAGATAGAAGCTCGTTAATTAATGTATTGTTCAAAATAGATAAAAAGCTGTGATAAAAATGACAGAATGTAGGCTTAAATTCCATTACTTATTATCTAAAATAGTTTTGCAGGTCAATTAAATATTGTCCACATTAATTAGATGTTAGAATTGAATAAATCGACAAAACCTTGTCCAAAATCCATCAAAAAGTACCACAAAGTCAATTAAATGTTGAAAACTTGCGAAAATATTGTCTAAAGTCGATAAAATCTGAAAAATTGACAAACTGTTCTAATAAAATTATAAAATTTAAATAATTTTATCTTGGTGAAAACGAAAAATAATCATAGCTTTGATCATATCTTAAATTCGGTAAAATATCGTCAATCATCTATAAATTGTCATATTCGCCCAAAAATCGATATAATGTCATGAAATATCCACAAGATTTGAACCATAATTAATAAAATGGTTCCATAAATTTGATTAAATATCATACAAATGAAAACGATCAATGCAGATGATGATCATATTATGATTATTCAGTCAAATATTGTTCAACACAAGTTTTTTTTAACAAAAACTCATTTAAATGTTGTCCAATATCGATTAAATGTCATAAAATTAACATATTGTCAAAAACTCGATTTGCCTTTTTTAATATCTCTATTTCCAGTTTTTTCTAATATCAGTCATGATAAAATTATATGTGATCTCTATTTCCCCGTTTCATTTAAATAGTTAATATTTAAATAGATAAAATTTGTAAAATGTGTTAAAATTCATAAAATCTGGTTCAAAATCTATATAATTATGTAGATCACATACATGATTCAATTGTCCAAAAGTGATAAAATCTTATCAAATCGAAAAATACATCTTATTATAAATTGATATAATGTAAATAGGTAACGTTTTGTAGAAACAAAATACAAATTCATATTTTAAGTCATTTAATAAGAACTAGGTAAAATTTAAAAAAAATCGTTTTTAAATATTTTAGAAACTATTGAGTATCGAGAAGGAGAACTATTTAAGATCAATAAAATCTTGTAAACTCGATGATAAACTGAAATCAATCTATAGATTTTCAGGAATTAAATTTAAAAAAAAGCCCAAAATCGATGTAATGCAACAAACTTAACAAAATCGTATCATTAAATTTACAAAATCTTATTTAAAATCCATAAAATACTATCGTAAAGTTAAATTAAATTTAAAAATTAATAATAAATTTAAAAAATAATAAAATAGTGTCATAAACTTGATCCAACCTCTTAAAAATTAAAAAAAAATGCGAAGAAAGCGATTAATGCAGTCACAAAATTAATCATGTCATAATTATACGATTAAATATTATCTAATACAAGGTTTTTTTTTGACAGAAACTCATTAACTGTTTAAAATCAATAAAATCTTGTAAACTCAATGATCTGTCATCAATCTATAGATTTTCAGAAATTAAATAAAAATAGCCCAAAATCAATGTAATGTAACATACTTAACAAAATCGTATCATTAAATTTACAAAATCTTATTTAAAATCCATAAAATAATGTCGTAAAGTTGATTAAATTTAAAAATTAATAATAAATAAAAGAATCAATTAAATAGTGTCATAAACTCGATCCAACCTCTTAAAAATTAAAAAAAAAGCGATGAAAACGATTCATGCAGTCACAAAATTGATCATGTCATAATTATTCGAATAAATATTGTCCAATAAACGTTTTTTTGACAGAAACTCATTAACTATTTTAAATCAATACAATCTTATAAACTCGATGAAAAACTGTCATCAATCTATACATTTTCAGAAATGAAAAAATTAGCCCAAAATCGATGTGATGTAATAAACTTTACAAAATCGTATCATTAAATTACAAAATCTTATTTAAAACCCATAAAATAATGTTGTAAAGTTGATTAAATTTAAAAATTAATAATAAATAAAAGAGTTAATAAAATAGTGTCATAAACTTGATTAAATCTCTTAAAAAAAATGCGATGAAAACGTTAATGCAGTCACGAAATTGATCATGTCATAATTATTCGATTAAATATTGTCCAATACAAGTTTTTTTTTAAAGAAACTCAGAATATTGCCCAAAATCGATTAAATGTCATAAAATCAAAATAAAATAAAAAATTCATTGAAATAGTGTCGGAAATTTAACAATACGCCATAGTCTCGATAAAATCTTGTGTTATAAAATCTCATATATGATTTCATCATTTCTTGCCATGTATTATAATGAGTGAATCCTGGAATCATATTTGCAGCCTAGTTTACGATATTCCAAAGTGGTTTAAATGTTAGAAACTTTGCCTAAAGTCGAAAAATGTCATAAAATTGACAAAATATTCTAATAAAATTGTTAAAATTTGTAAAATTTAAACTATTTTGTCATCTTGTAATTGAAATATTGTTCAAAAACGATTAAATGTCATAAAACCGAAGTAATATAAAAAATTCAATGAAATATTGTCATACTCTCACTAGAAGCTTGTTAAAAAATCATAGTTGATGAATGATCATAAAAATTATTTTATGTCTTGTCATTTATTATGATAACTGAATCCTGGAGTACTGCACTGAATGATATTTACTGCCCAGCTTACGATACTCTGTATAAAAAAAAAATCCCATAATCTTGCATATTGATAACCAATCACTTATCTGCATGTATAAATATAGCTAATGTACTTAAGTAGATCATCCTGCATTTATTATGGTGTTTGCAGCCTATCAAAAGTACAAATTAATTCAAGATTGTATGTACCTTGGCCCTTCCATACTCATAAAAATAAACCAAAACAATCAGCGTTTACATGTAATAATAAGTGGTTTCTGTAAATAATCATCGATATCTCCTCGCAATACAAATTGCGAGTCATCGCACTCTGGATTTTACAGCAATATTATCATTGCGAGGTGATATCAATTAGAATTCAATGAAATCATTGGTTGTAATTGCTAAACGTTTGAGTTAATTCATAGTTTCGACAGGCTCCAACCAATTACAATCAATATCACCTCTCGTAAATCAGATAATTTTGCTTCTGATTTTGAGTGTTTTATTATTGTCGGATGAGTGTTAAATTTGCTATATTAATAATGTTCAATGTAATAACAATAATGGTAATACATATAAAACAACCAACTACTAAAGTACTTATGTCCAGCTGACGTACTGCTCCAGTTATCTATAATCGGAGACTAATTCATTTGGGTACTATTGTTGATACCCTGATATAAAATAATCGCAGATTAATGTTATTCTGGATTCAATAAATTTTTACTGCACTGTATAACAGAAACCCTAAAGTTTCTTAAAATCACTTTATATGTCCCGTCAAGAATACAATACGTTTTCTAACTATACAGGATGTCACAGTTATTGTGCTCAACATTTGAATTACGAAAGTTTGAGTGAATCAGGTGTATTGCATATCATACCATAGCAATGCAATCCTTAATATTTTTGCTCGTGCACTTCGTGCACTCGTAAAAGTATTCGCGTATTTGGCATGCACTCGGGATATAACTACTGATTATTTCTATGATTAATTTTGAATATTTTGTATGTGGTCTGTTTCGTGGATCATTATTTGAAGGATTTGAATATTTTTGTATATTTCAATCAATAAGTGGCAATCATTATAATAAGATACGCAAATATACTATAATGACGTACTGGCTAGAGATAGCAAATGTCACGTGGGTTGTGGCCTGTTTTCGGTCAGGGTCGAGTTATTATCGCACAATTATAGGTACCACATGCGTTATATCGCTGTGCGTTTTGTTTTTAAAATACCAATTTTATTACTAAGGTCAATAATCAATACATACAATAGTCTATATCAGTGGTTCCCAAACTCATTCGAATCCGGCGCCCTATTTCAACCAGGGTTTTCCCACGGCGCCTTTCCGTTTCCATTATATTTTGTTGCAAATTTCTATTTAATAATTATGTTAGGAATATGATTTGTTGGGAAAGCCGTTATAATTTTGAAGTAACAATTCGCAGGTTCCATTTATCTTTGTAATTTATGAAAATTTTGTTATGTATAATAAGAAATTCTAATTTCCAATTTGGTAATTTTCAATAGATATGCTACATTCGTTGTAATTTACAATCGACATGATATCATGTCAATGAGAATTTTATGGTTTGACGAGCTTTTTTCATTTTTTAATAAAATTTTGTAATTTGTAAGGAAAATATGGAAAATTTCCATACCAAATTTGTCGCTTGCAACGAAAATTTCATAATTTCTATTGAAGTTTTTATTTTATTATTAATATTTTGTATTTCCCCTTAACAGTTTTGCAAATTTGAATTGAAGTATGTATTAATAACTTACTGAGTGATATGCTTTGTATACAGGGTGATTAATATGGAAATGCGCATACAGTAATGGTAGATGCGGCACATTGAGGTGATTCTAAATAAACTATATTTTATGGGTTTATCGTTCTTTATAACCAATATACATTGTGATTAATTAATATTGCCCATTTTTTTCAATTAATCATAACTTACGAACCACCCTATACATTTTTGTAATATTTGGTAAGTATGTTCTTTGCCTACTGTAGTGTCGATTAACATAATAAATAAAAATCTTATTCTAGATCCGGCCTTAAAAAAATTAATAAGTATGTTTTGACTTGAAACAACACCCTGTATATCAATATTTCAAAATTTGGTTTGCATATTTGGAAAGAGCTGAAAAAAATAAGCAACACTGAATGTATCTGGTACTTCCGCATACAACTTTGTTACTTATTTACTTGAGTCAAATCTAGATGTTTCGATAATAAGGTGGCACAAAATTAAAAATAAATAAATTTCCTTACCTAAATTATCATTTTCCAGCTTTAATCAATAAAATCATCAACTATTTCACATTCTCTTAATTTGTGAATCCTAACCTTAATGTAAAACGAGAGGACAGGTTCGTATTCGGGACAAAGTATTATTATTAATGGCTAACTTTCAATCACCCTATTCGTATTCGCTCTCAAATTAGTAAGAAAAAAATGAAAAAATCTAGAGAACGAATTAATATTCTTTGTGAATCCCAAATTCTCGAGAATTGATGGATATAATAATAATTATACCTAAGTACATAGTTGTCATTTTTTATTTAGATATAATAATAATAATTATTTATTTATTCACGTTGCTGTATGATACAGATGTGATAGTCAAAATACAAAAAATAAAAAATACAAAATACATACAACAATGAATTAGTGGCAACCAGGGTGGGCGTGATTTAAATCAACTGATTTAAAAAAAATCATTGATTTAAATCAAATGTGTTTTGATCAAAGTTTTTTTTTAAACTAATTATCAACTATAATAATTATACTTAAGTAAATAGTTGTAATTTTTTATTAAGATATAATAATAATAATAATTTATTTATTCACGTTGCTGTATGATACAGATGTGATAGTCAAAATACAAAAAATAAAAAATACAAAATACATAAAACAATGAATTAGTGACAACCAGGGTGGGCGTGATTTAAATCAACTGATTTTTTTAAATAAATCATTGATTTAAATCAAATGTTTTTGATAAAAGTTTTTTTTAAACTAATCATCGTTTTCACTGTTTGTGCATTCCAATAGGTGAACAATTAAAAAATTAATGTAACTATAGAGTTAGCATGCTTTAAAGTAGATCATTGTAATTAAGTAAAATATTTTTCTTTTCTTCCATATTTAAGAGCTTCCATATAAGAACCATGTGATGGACCAATCACATGGTTCTTGTTCAAATTTAAGAATTTATTTGAAAAAATCATATGATTTTTGAATCGTGATGTAAATCAATTAATATAAATGACATCAAAAATGTCAAAAACTGGTCAGAAATATAAAAAAAAACAATAAATCAAATAAATCATGCTTATTTTTTATTTTTTTAACATTGATTTTGGATTGTTTTTTAAATCATTGATTTTTGATTTGTTTTTAATCATTATTTATTCTAACCCTGTTGACAACACAAGTTGTGATTTTTCAAAATTTGGTTATTCTGTAACCTATTTTTCAGTTCTCTAAACTCAAAATTTTGTAAGAATGGCGCATTTATCACTCTCGAAATTCTCAAGGATTGAAAAAAAATGAGAATTCACATTTTTTGTGAATCCAAATTTCACCAGAAATCATGGATATAATAATAATAGAAGTAGTAATAATTACTTTCAGTGGAAACGTCTCAGCAATATTGACATAACTCGATATACAAAAGTGTGCTGTAAGAGTGTATGTATGCATGTATGCTCATGTATCTTAGGTATAATTGATGGAATTTATGACTATGTATAATCTTATACTACATATTTTAAATATTGTGTATAAATGTTGCTATTTTTCTTTATTGTTAACATTGCTGAGCTCGATATGTAAACGATGTAATTTTCCTTAATGGAATCACCTACAAGAATCTAAATAAATAAAATAAAATCAATGAATTAAATTGTAAGTCTCTGATGTTTACCTCTTGGTGAAACATTTTTTAATAAAATAAAATACATATTCTTGAGTTGAGTTTCACTGACTTAAGTGAATGAAACTCAACCTTTGAACTGTGACCTTAACACGATCGAGAAAACTTTCAAAAACCCAGAAAACCTAAAAATTGGACTACATATTATGTTTATTGAAGACATTTATGTTCAACTGGCAACCTCACCTTTTTCAAAGAACACTATTTAATAAAATTTGTACTTTCCTTCCGAATCACTTGATGAAACATTATTTCATTATTTATTATAAATTAAAATACAATTATTATTATAAATTTATTATATATCTATTTTAACTATTTTATTTCAAAAATGTTTATTCAGCTTCCTGGCACGTGTTTTGGCTTTTTCAATATTTTTATAGCAAGCATTTAATTTGAATTAATCAAATAACTGTTTTCATTCAAATTGTCAATAATTGATCCTTTGAAAATGGTTGAATGACAAGAAACCGAAACACGTGTCGGGAAACTGATTAATTAGTATAATTAGTAGTTGAAGTAGTAGTAAATACTAACATAGCAAAATAAAATATTAAAATTGGTGGAATTTATACATTTTGGTAGTTTCAGAATATAGACAATATATAAGAATGTAGGTGGTAGCAATAGTAGTAAATAATCACATAACAAAACAGAAAGTTTGAAATGTGAATGATTTAGAATTTGGTAGTTTCAGTATAAAAACAAGATATAAAACTGTAGGTAGTTGTAGTAGTAGTAAATAGTATACAGAACATAGCAGAACAGAAAGTTCAAATTTGTGGAATTTATACAATTTGGTAGTTTCAGTATAAAGACAAGATATAAGAAAGAAGGTAGTAGTAGTTAGTACATAATAGTGTAACAAAACAGAAAGTTCGAAATGTATTTTGTTTTTACAATTTGGTAGTTTCAGTGCAAAGTCAAGATATAAGAATGTAGGTAGTAGTAACCGGTTTTTCTTCGGTTAACTATACTAATTATATGTTAAACATATTATATGTTATATTATGTTAATAAAATTGTTAATGGTTTAATTATTTGTCCAGCGTTATTGTTAAAATTTTCGTTGCATGTTCCAAGTAGAAATGCCAGATCAAGAATACCTTTTTATATGCCAATTTGTTAGGCAGATTATTATTTGTACTCGTCAATACCGAGAATGATCAGCTTGGCTAATTCTGTAGAAACCGATTTTTTAACATTTCCCTTTCTACACTTAAGTCAAAGTTAAAACTTATATAAACTGTATTATTATATGTATGTATTGTATTGGCAGGGCTTTGCCGTTAACAAATAAACAAAACATGATAAACAAAACAAGAGTTAAAAATAGGTTTATAATACATTTATAATAAAAACTACACATATCTATAGATATTTTATACAGGGTGTCTCAAAAGTTATACCCGTACTTTTGGGATATAATTCAGGAGCAAAACAAATTGAAAGCTAAGAGTGGATTTTTTTCCGTTTGCCCCTCATTATAGAGTTATTGTTGCTTGAACAAACTTTATATTAGAAATATCACGAAAGTGTCAGTGTCATTAATTGCAATTAAACAACGGACTTCGGTGACATTTTTTTGTATTTGGTGAACTGATTGGGCAAAATTTGTGCATCGCGTGGATATAGAAAAAAATTGCATGTTTTTGGTCTGCTTCTGTGTTGCCTCGTAACTGATTATTTTTATTTTTTTTACAAAAACAACAATTATAAAATCACATGTTGAGAAAAACAAATACAGAAAACTGATTTTGTTCACTTTTTGCATTCGACTGTATATATTTTTTTAATTTTCGACATAGTGTTTTATTTTATAATTTAAATATTTGATGATTATAATTGCAGTGCCAGTTTATATGATAAAGTCACATAGTGGTCACATTATAATTTAATAAGTATTCGTGGGAAATTTGAAACAATAATAAGTTTGCGAACTATACAATAGGTGGCGATGAGATGGAAATCTGTAATTGTACAACGTGGAGTGGCGTTATCACGTAATCGCAATGGCATGATTTCCACTAGCCAATACACGAACGGGCAGACTTTTAGTCACCTGTTGGCCTTAAAAGCACGCGTTCGCGGCCACCAGACACGCTATTCATAGACTGGAAGTGATCGCGATTCAATTTCCAACGTGCATCAAAATCATGCATGCAAACGCATAATTATCATAATTAGTTCAGCAATTACAATATTACGTACCCAATTAATTACACTAAGGAAGAAAAATATCTATTAAAATCACCAATGCAATAAAAAGTATGTGATCAAATCGTTTAAAAATAAAATCGCGATTTTTGCTTCTAGGGCACATGTCATGACTAATTGGACCCTCGAGATTCCAAAAATGACAAGTTGGTAACCCCATCGGCTGAAGAGATATCCGCCTTTAAAGTTTGAAATAAAACAAAAAAATAGTAAAAACATAATAGAAATTCTATTATGTTCTGTTTTTGTTAAATTCTATTCGCGTCGGTCCAATATCCTGAGTCGGGAACGAGTCAATTGAGTACAAGGTTGATACATTTACGATGATTTTAAATTCCGTTTTTTTTCCGTCTTTTAAGTCATGATTGGTATTTCTTTCATATCCCGCTAAAATGAGACAGTAATGTAGCATTATAAACACGTTTATATACATTATAGTGCAAGTAAACAAATAACAGAAAATATAATTAAATAATTTTTTTCGCCATTTTTGTATCGTAGGTATAGACCACAAATAATAGATGGGTGAAATATAAACCATTTTTTCGCCAATCTTGTTATAAAGCCCTCGGGCAAAAATAGGGCATTTCTCTCCTTTGATGTATAAAATACTATTAACTATACTATTATAATTACTATTAACGAACGCTTTCAACGAATAACCTTGAAGAAAAAATGAACTTGTTATTTTATTAGAAATTATTTACTACGACATAATAATATTATAACACTTATAATAATATAATTGTAATACTTATGACACGATTATTACAAAAAATATATAATATTATTATATAGCAAAACAAAAACAAAATCATGCGAGTGCACTTACACTCTGGCCACTTGCGCAATGTTTACTCGATGTGGGTTTTCGCTTATTTTTTGGACGTGTCTAAATACGGATTACGTATGTAGCGTGAATATGCTATACCGGGAACACGTTCATGAAACAAGTTGGCTGGCGTTTCAGTGGCAAGGTAACGTCCTGAAAAATTTAACTATGCTCTACTAAAAAAATGCCAAAGGTAAGATGAAAATATTGCGGCAGAAATAGAGCGCGCCACACTGACATAAATCAAAAGGATATCACGTTGATGACATTAGGGTTGGTTACGTGTTTCAAATTATTTGCAACATACAAATATTACATATATTGTTAGAGCCCCAATCAACTGTTGGCATATTCCTTAAAAATTACAAAATATTATTGAAAAGGGCATAAAGTTCTCAATAACATTTATATAATTTAAATAAAAACAAACACTTTACTTTGTTTATATCACACTCGTTTATTATATTGTTAAAGTAAAGTGTTTGTTTTTATTTAATTTAATCATGCATCACGAAGTAGATTATATATATTATATAATTATATAATTAATATTGTAAATTGCAAAATTGCTTGAATATTGCAATTTTTGATTGGTGATTTTTTTTTTATCGAAACCTCCAAAATTTACTGAAAATAGCAAAGCGGTCGTAATAAATTACAAAATTTAGTCACAAATTTTCATTGGAAGCTTTCTTTACATACAGCCCACTGATTTTGATAGATTTTTCTACAATTGTTTCTCAGACTGTTTGCGACTGACTGTACAACTGTGTCTCAAACAATTGTAGAGAAATCTATCAAAATCAGTGAAATTCAACAAAGCGTTTTATTTTTCCTTTAATTCAAATGTTTCACTAAGAGGTAACTACCGAGACTTACAATTTAATTAATCTTCAATATAAATTACAAAGTTTAATTTGTAAGTTTAATGGACTCCATTTTTTGTTGTTGAAAATTATAGAAGATTTATTGACACAGTATATCCCTCGCAAAGTTGTTACAATGGTTATTTACAGTTATTTGCAGAAAATTTAATGAAGATGAAGAAAAATTTGGTTAATATTAAAAAGTTAACACGCAATTTTCAGCATTATTACCTACATACAAATTTTAATTTTAAATTGCAAAATATTAATTTGAACAAAAAAAACAATTCTACAATTTATATTGAAAATAATAATAATAATAATGTTTATTATCAGGAGTGGCTACATAATATACAGGGTGTCCAAGATAAGTATGAACAGCATGGGAATCTCGGAAACCGTAAAAGTTACAAAGGCGGTTAAATTACGAAAAAGTTGCGTATTTTAGTTGAGAAAACCTGAAAATTCTGCTTACTTCCGGAGATATTCGACAAAATCCGTTATTTGCAAGTTATTTGCAACGGTTTATAAAACAGAAATCACTTTCTCATTGCCACTTTTTCAGCTCTACAAGACAGAGTTTATGAATTTTCAGTACAACGTTTGGTTTCGAAGAAATAACAAACCACTTATAAGTTGTCAATTCTCGATTTTTTTAATCTTGTGATTCAAGGTTTTTCCTTTTTTATTCAAATTTAAGACTCGAGTCTGCCGGATCAGTTAATTTTCATTGTAATCACGAGATTTTCGAGATATGCAAAATCATTGTTCGACATTTCTCGTTTCTTATAAAAATATATAATATGAATCGATTTTATTTGTGATAAAGAGAAAATATTGAAGATTCTTGAAATTCATAAGAAGACGAATAGATATGTGTACAACAAGTGACATTGGTATCTGAAAATTATCAATAACCAACGAATGTCTAGAACAAAAGACAATTGTTATCTCAAAATTATGTCAATTATCGATTTATTTATTCTTGTGATTCAAGATTTCTCGTTTTTTATTCAAATTCAAGACTCGAGTCTGCCAGATCAGTTAATTTTTATTGTAATCACAAGATTTTCGAGATACACAAAATAAATTGTATGACAATTCTGGTTTCTTCCCTAAAACTATATACTTTGACTAGATATTATATGTGAAAATGATGGAGATTCTTAAAATTAAGAATATAGATTTCCATAACAAGTGGCATCGTCCATGTCTCGTAGTGGACCGAAATAATTTAGTACCTCAAACACATAAATAAGGATAAAAAGTACAATGGGCTACTGAAAATGTGGTTAATCTTGAGTCTTGCACCCAAAATGCATTGTTTTTATAAAATTTCATATTTGTGATTCGATAAATTCCAAAACGAACGATTACAGGTCGTGAATTTTTGCTCTTTTCATTCAGGAGATTCGAGAATTCTTGTTTGTTATTAAAATGTTATGAATTTAGTACCTCAAACACATAAATAAGGATAAAAAGTTCACTGGGCAACTGAAAATGTTTAGATGTTTTAAATTATTGACCGTTTAAGAGTAATTCTCGCTTTTTGCAAAATTTGCTCTCCAGAATCTACAGATTTTTTGTTTTATATTCTTGAAATTCTTGAGATTAATCGGAAAACTCTGTAAATATATTGCAATTTGAGTGCATATTATTTATGCAAGCATGTTGAGGTTACAAATTATTTTTAGGAGGACTCTGAGGTTACAACCTGTTTTTATGTTCTTGAGATTTCTTGGGAATCTCCTAGAACCAATAAGCAATAAAATACCGTTTTGAAATCTTAAGTGATAACCGAAATAATTTGTACATTCATTCTTCTTCTTCATGTGCATATCCGATTTCGGATGTTTGCGATGAGCATGGCGTTTTTGTACATTATCAAGACAAAATTTTGCAAGAATCGAGAACTACTGAATCTCCAAATTTCAATAATTTAGAACCTCTAAACATGTCGTAAGACCGTAGAGATTTCCGGAAGTATCCTTTCCAGCGGCCGCATTTACATACGTTTTAACGTTATTTATGTGTGAAATATGTTCAAAACATAAACATACATGTCGTGACTACACCGGTTGCCTGTTTTACATTATTTATGTATACAGGGTGTATCAGCCAAATGGAATAAATTCAATAATAAATAAATGGGGGCGTGTTCGAAAAAAAGCTCGGACACGTCGATTGTTATTTTTAGTTGCGCATTTTTTTCAACAAAAACTTTTTATACAGGGTGTGTCATGTGACCGTGGCCAATACCAACTTTCTTATTTTAAATGCAACACCTGGTATATTATTCAATTTTTGGATTCTTCAGAAAATTCTAGACATATTTCATGTACAATGTCCTATACCTATCTTCAACTGTTTCGGAAATATTAAGTTTTGTTTTTGCACCGCCCCATTACCAAATCAATGTCCGGAACTACCTCAACCGAATATTTCCAAATCGGTGGATAGGGAGGCGAGGATCGATGGAATGGCCAGCACGATCCCCTGATCTGACGTCATTAGACTTCTTCTTATGGGGATATGTCAAAAGTATTGTATACAAAACTAAACCCCCTAGACTTAGCTGACTTAAGAAGACGAATAATGCTTGCGATTAGATCGGTCACGCCTGAGATGTTGAGTAACGTTACAAGAAATTTCTATTTAAGATTAGGATGTTGGCAAGACGTTCATGGCGAGCATTTTGAACATCTCCTCCATTGAAATTTATTGTTTTTTTTTTTGTTTTTTTACATTATCAAGAAATAAACAGTATTACTTATTAGTTTTTGAGTGTGTTGTAACGAATTTCTGTAATCAAATAATTTTCTTTTTTTAATGTTAATTTTTGCAATAAATCTGAAAACACTTAATATTTCCGAAACAGTTGAAGATAGGTATAGGACATTGTACATGAAATATGTCTAGAATTTTCTGAAGAATCCAAAAATTGAATAATATACCAGGTGTTGCATTTAAAATAAGAAAGTTTATATTGGCCACGGTCACATGACACACCTTGTATAAAAAGTTTTTGTTGAAAAAAATGCGCAACTAAAAATAACAATCGACGTGTCCGAGCGTTTTTTCGAACACGCCCCCATTTATTTATTATCGAATTTATTCCATTTGTCTGATACACAGTGTATGTAGGTATTGTAGGTATATGTCCATTGAGAAACATGGAGCCGTTTGTCTCTTGTTATCGACGTTTCTATACTTAATTATAAGAATCTCTATTACTATCTCAACGAAAATGTCATCATAATACTTCCAGTTTCCTTGTGGGTATGTACAGCCACGGAGTCAAAGAATGACGCGTCTGTCCGTCCGCCCAGTCTTCTAATCTTGTTTACCGTGCCCCTACCATGCGGGACCAGACAAGGATAGCAGACTGCGTCATTCTTAGAGTCCGTGTCTGTGCACGTATATCTGTTGGGTTTTCTTTCTACTCCTAAAGTTCGGAGCAATTATCCCAAGGGAGGTCATTTAAGCTTCACTGTGGATATTTCCATCCGGTAGATAAGGTGTCCTCCAGTTTGGAAATACCGGTCCTCTGTGGTACATATAAAAGTTGCCTTCCCATTGTGGGCTTTTGATTGCTACCTTTTGACGAGTTGAAAGCTTCACATCCCTCCTACTTTTATTTTCAGGTTTCCCGTTGCGGGCAATTTATAAACACAACATGCCGACGTCGCAGAGATTACTTATCAACACATGTTATATATAAGTAGATTCTTGGCACTCTATTTATATGCACAAGTGGTTCGGACGGGCAAGGAGGGTATGTGGCATATGGTGATGACACCGCGCCCCCCAGTACATGTTAATAAACGGAGGCATCCCCGTAGCCCATGGGGGTTCGGGACGCAATGTCCTCGCCAGAAGTAGGTTGTCGTTGGCCCACGTTTTCTCATTATCGCCCCCTCTGTGTACCGCTCAACGTTTCACGTGCACACGAACGGGCATAATTTAGCCCGATACACACGTAGAAGAGGAGCAATATTAGAAAACGTTCGGCTGCTATTTACTTTCGATCATGCAAATCGAATTTCTCCGAGCGAAACGCAAGAGGTTATTCCAGAGCACTGATACACTTCAAATGATGCGCATTGTCGGATACATGTAGGAGGTTGCGCATCACACAATTCTATCCGATGCGATAAATCCTCGTAAATTTGTGTACATGTATGGTGGTAAATTACAATCCGGGAATTTTACAAAGTTATTTGACTAAAGTTAGATATATCTGTGCGCCGGGCTCTCATGCTCGGTGATATATGGCCAGTTAGTACGCTAGCTAGGAATATATTACATGGGAGTATATATTTAAACCACCCGCGGGGTTAAATTGCTTTCAGAGACTTAAAGTTTACCATAGTCCCTCGCCTGAGGACACGTACGGTACACTTCATACATAGTTATTCATTTCATTTAAAATTTCTGAATTATAATCTCGCAGAGCAGAACCGTCGTGGGTGCGGCGGATTATGGGAAAATAGAAGTGCACTTCCGCTTCGCCGCCTTCCTAAAGAGCCTTATTAAAATGCATTTCCATAGGCATCGGGGGGTAAATTTATGGCTCGACACTTTAATAGCCTCATAAATGTATTGACCTTTAAGTTCTTAATAATTATCATCTTATAAAAATTTTAACCAGATTTTCCGCGCTTTAAAGTTTGTACAGCAGATATTTCAAAATAATTGTCAGGCGTAAAATTCTCAAGAGCTATGCAAGAGAGTTATCCAAAAGGCACTGTGGCATGATTTATAATTATATTTGGGCAATCTACTAGGATGTAGCACATGTAGTGTGAACTTTGTACTGTGTGTAGATGTAGCACATGTAGTTCACACTGCATGTGCTCCATCTTAGCAGATTGACCAATTATAATTATAAATCATGCCACACTGCCTTTTGGATAACTCTCTTGCATAGGTCTTGACAATTTTACGCCTGATAATGACCCTACGTAAGCCCTGAAACCGGTCGCAATATAAATTGAAATATATTGCGATTGAGATTTGGCTGAACTAGCAACAATTGAATTTTTTCCGAAAAAAAAAAAAATTAAGCAAAAACAATCCACAAAAGGGTAAATTATTCACTTTTTGAACAACAAAAAAAAAACTAATTGCTTCGAATATTTTTTTCCAAAAGCTCAGGGCTCAGGTTTTCTTATATTTGGTATAACAAACAAATATAAAGTTCCACAGGGTCTCGTTGATTTAACAAAAATTCCTAATTTTGCCCAGATTGACTACTAATAGACGATACCTTAATATGAGAAACATTAAAGAATAATAATAATAATATATTCACACAACTTATTGAGATGTACAAAAATACAGGGTGTCTCTAAATTATGTGGACATGGCTTAACCACAGACTACCGGGATAAAAAGAAGACGATTTAACAAAACTTATCTATATACAAATGCGTTTGGTTTAGCCAGTATTCAGCTTGAAAGTTAATTAAAAAAATAAAAAAATTGCTTATAAAAAGAGAAAGTTTACATTGATTTGGATGTTGTTTGGTATGACACTTTATACGGGTATAACTCATATTTTGATATCATCATCTCATATCAGTAGACCGGTTGTGTATAAAACAAGTGAGGCCCAACATTAATACACTCATATTTATTAATGACAAAACCAAATAAATTAGAAAAAAAATCAAATCGGGCGCAGGCATTCATTATTAAGTTTTTTGTATCTTTATAGTTTTTGATATCTTAATTTTTTTAAAGTTATTAGCTTTGTCTGAATGCTGGCTAAACCAAACGCATTCATATATAGATAAGTTTTGTTACATCGTTTTTTTTTTATCCCAGTAATCTGTAGTTAAGCCATGTCCACGTAATTTTGAGACACCCTGTATATGAATTTCCCGAGAAATTATTGCAGCATGTAAATTCCCACCATTTTAATTCATGTTATTGCTGAGATTCGAGTAAACTTTGAACTAGGATGATTTTCACGAAGATCTTCTCAAAAAAATATTATTTGTTGTACATTCTTCAATAAACTACTCAACCTAATTATCGCATATTCATTTTTAATAATGACTGAATTATATAGTAAAATTAAATAAACAAGAAACTATATATACAGGGTGTTTCAGATCACCCATATCAGGCCTCTTTCTCAGTAATTTGACGTCGTAGAAGTTTGAAAAAAACTTGCATAACATAACATAAGCCTACCTGAAGAATTGAATGGAGGTAATTTCGATTTCCGTAAGTTACCGGAAGTAGCCGTAACTGCACTCAACTTCAGAATTTTAAATGGGAACCTAGGTCGTGTGTGGCATCGTTGGAAAGGTTCAAAAAGAAACAACTTTTCTAAGAACAGTTTTTATGTAAATGATATGCTTAACAAAATAAAAATTAATGTTTCAGACAATCAGTCCCGCTATTTTCTCGAAAGTATGACGTCAAAGAATTTAAAAGTGATAGTTTCGATACTTGGAAATAATCAGAAGTAAGCGTAACTGCTGTCAGCTTGTAAGTATTTTTGTAAATACTATATTTTATCTGCGATTACTGTCAAAGTGACTATTTTAGGCGTGCTTGCGCTTGTAAAATATACAATTCTGGTACAATACGTTGATGCTAGGTAGTAAAACTCAATTGTACTGGAATTGTCCTTGCTGGCCTTAACCACATAATTTTCTGATAACCTAGGCAGTAATCACGCCTAAAAATAGTCATTTTGAGAGTAATCGCAGAAAAATTATAGTATTTATAAAAATACTTGAACGCTGAGTGCAGTTACGCCTACTTCCGGTTATTTCCAAGAATCGAAACTATCACCATTAATTCTTTAGGTAGGCTTCAGTCATGCTATTTTTTTCCCGAACCTCTATGACATCATACTTCCGAGAAAATGGCGGGCCTGGTTGTGTGAAAGATTAATTTTTATTTGGTTAAGCATATCATTTACAAATCAAATTTTCATACAAAAGTTGTTTCTTTTTCAAATACCTATCCAACGATGCCACACATGCCATAGGTTCCTATTTAAAATTCTGAAGTTGAGTGCAGTTACGCCTACTTCCGGTAACTTCCGGAAGTCGACATTACCTCTATTCAATTCCTCAGGTAGGCTTATGTCATACTATTTTTTTGTCAAACCTTTACGATGTCAAATTACCGAGAAAAAGCCATGATACGGGTGGTCTGAAACACCCTGTATATATTGTTTAAATACCTAAATTTATTTTTTCACTACTAGCTCATAAACGTACTTTTATTTTCTTATTTTAATTGTGTGAATGTTCTTTTCACTACCTCCTTGAATATTATTAACCTAGGTAAATGATAGTGTCAGTCAATAAAATTATACTTCGTCCGAATATTTCGTTGGCTAAGTAGAACCACACTATACAGGGTGTCCCACGCTCATGGACCATTAAAAGTTTATGGGGTTATGGGGTAAAAGATAAAAATTTGAAAAAATCATATACATATGGCGATTCCGTTCTCCTCAGGTGAAATACGTAGATACCAGATAATATACAAATTTGAAAATATTCGTTCAAACATGATTGATTCGGTTCTCCTCAGATAAAATACTTTCAACCATCTATCACTTCCGGTTATACTGGAAGTAGCCATCAACCACTGTTTTTTAAATGGAATACCCTATATATAATCATGTTTCTGGCTTACCCGTTTAATTCGAAACTTCTTTTGTAGAGATGTTTGTACACCTGTCATTTTTACTTTCTGAGATAAAAATTAAATTCGAAGATTTTGATCTCAAAAAGACGTTATGAAATATGGCTTCAATTTCTCTTACAAATAAGATAAAAACTGATTATTTATCTCGAATTGTACCTGAAAGGTACCTCTATGACTGATATATTTTGCAGTTGAAAATTTGGACAATTAGTCATTTTAAAATGTCATAACGTCTTTTTGAGGACAAAATCTTGGAAAATAAACAAAATTTGATGGCTACATCTGGTAGAACTGGAAGTGATAGTATGATGAACGTATTTTACCTGAGGAGAAGGGAATCAACCATGTTTGAATGATTTTTGTTTTAAATTTGTATGTTATCGGGAACCCCATAAATGTTTAATGGTCCATGAGCGTGGGACACCCTGTATGTTAATGCAAGTATAAAAATGTAAATTATTAATATGCATATTTTTTAGAATATTCGATAATTCTTCTGAGTAGTGTATTTTTTATTTGCGAGAATTTTCGTGTTTCTTATAAAATTTTGAATCTCGAGTGTTCCAAATAGATGAATTCTCATTGAATTCACGAGATATGCAAATAATTAATTGCAGTCAAATTGCGGTAGTTTCATAACTACTTACAACTTTGCAATTCTGATCACAAAATTCGCAAAAAATGATTCTAGATTTTGGATTCTCTTTTTTTTTCTATTCTCGACAATTATTGTTTTTTATAAAAAAAAACAAATCTCGAGTTAGTCAAATAAATCATGAGATTTTTGCAAACATGAGAAACAAATTATGAGATTTTTGAAAAAAATATTTAATTTGTATCCTCAAAACTTACATCTAACGCCCACAATTGCAATATTTTTATAATTAATCAAAAAAAAATGTAGGTTGTGAATTATTGACATATTTATTCGCGAGATTCAATAAAATGCCAGATAAGTAAATTTTCATTGTAATCACGAGGTTTTAGAGATTTGCAAAACATTTTAGAGATTTGCAAAAAAAAAAATTGCAAAATTACATATCAACGCATTCTCCCAAAATTGTAATAATATTTTTGCATTTTGGCTCTGCCAACGATACATTTTTTTCGAGTAGTAGTAACAATATTTTACTGGCTTTCGACCTATGGTTTTTATACATTTTCAATATTTTTTTTTCGATTCTTTTCGATTTTCTAATTTTCTATAAAACGTTGAAGTATTAAAATCATACAATCAAATTTATATCACTCCTTCTCTAGCCCTGGACAAATCCTTATATTTTAATAATATTATTGTGGTCATAATTTCTTCCCACAGAGAAAATCTATTAAGGCATCTGAAAGAGTAGCATCACAATGAGTTGCATTTCTTCGCGCTCCAACATAAACCAAAATCATCGTCACAACTTTTTACACGATTATGGCCAGTCCTCTTTAAAATTTAACCGAGATCTCTCCATTGAGTTGCAGTTTTTAGTATATAAATTGGTAATTAAGTCCAATCGATTCAGGATTTATACAAACACAAATTACAAAATATATAGGATGTGTAAGTATTTCACAGATAAAAATGATGAGAATTTCAACACTAAAACACGAAATTCAGATAGTTGGTCCTATTCTGTACATATTATAACAGCGATGTTAGCTGCATTTTGACCGTTGCTACGTAATGTTTGAAAAACTCAAGGAGCCTGATTGGCTAAAAAGTGATTTTAACAGGGCTTTTAACTAATGCTACTATTAAAATCTACAGGGAGTTTTTTATTTCGCTTAAGGGGGCAAGTGCCTGTTAAAAAAAGTAGCGTTTTTGACTGTTTGTAATGGTAATGGTTTGAGTAATGGTCAAGTTAATAATGAAAGTACGGAAGACATATTTTGCACACTCATAGATGAAAGTACAATAGATGTTCCTATAGCATTAGATTTGAGTAATCAGTTAATAACATTACAAAAGTTGCTATAGAAAGTTGTTCATTTTACTGTTGTAATATTGTAATGTTCGATGCGTAAATTGAATATTCTAACATTATAAGAACCTAGTTTATAGTGTAGTAAACAATATGCCAAAAATAAAATAATAACTTTTTGTACCATTTCGTCGTAATTAATTATATTCGGCACCTCTGTAGGCACGTTTTTATATCAATTTCCAGCGCGGTAGTGTGTCGCCACCTATATGAAATCCATTACAGCTTGGCGACGGGGCGTTGACGATCACGAGAGGAACTCAGGAAATTTGAGGCCCCAACGTTGTGAAGAATATTGTGTTATACGATCATATTTTGCAGTCAGGGCCGCTGCGTGGGGATGTGCATGCTGTGCTCTATGAGGCGACATGGCGCCTCATAGAGGAGGCGCCATTTCGCCACGATAATTAATAATCTCTGTAATTGTCATACGTTAACTTTTGCGATATAAAATTTTAATGAAAAGTATATTCACCATTATATTTAGTCGTGAAAACTTTGGTGTGAGGGGTTTAGGTGTGTAAATACGTAGTGGGAACGCTCTACTATTACAATATCAGTATTTTACACAAGGTAGTTTGTAGTTTCAATATTTTTAGTTGTGTTCCAACAAAACAAAGTGTAAGGCGAGCAAGTAAATGTCTGGCATTTTTAAAATAAATAACTGTGAACCCCGTAACCTATAGATGTTGGAAATATGTCAAACAAGTTATATTAAGCCGAAAACATAAAAAAAGACGATTACAACGACGAAGAGATCCAACATACATTGTTTTTACTAATTGTGACGATATAGAGTACATATTGACATGTAGTACATGAAATTAAATATACCAAGAAATATAAAACATTTTCATCACGTTACGGGTAAAAATAAAATAAAACTAAGATATATATTTTTTAACGATTCACACAACAAATACTAATATAAAAAAACAAAAAAACGTAATGCACTACCTATACTAAATATGTAAACATATGATGTTGACAGAAAAACTGACTGTTTACAGTTTAAATAGTCGATAAGTCGATAGTCAACGTCAACTGAAATAAATAGTCAATTGTTTCTGTCAACATCTTCCCTCGGACCTCCACGACTACAACAAATAGTATACAGGGTGGTGCGTCGGACCATGCACCATTGGGATTTACATGTAAAATTTAAATCTTAAAGATTTTTTAAGAAGACAATATTTCCCCAATTATTATTATTTATATTATATATAAATTGTACCATTCTTCACTTGAAGAAACTAGTGTATTTAAACTATTATTGTGATTAACTCAATATATATTTGAAAGTTTTTTATAAAGTTTCATTTGTGAAATTTAACTAAATACCAACATAAAATAGATTTAATTTTGATGTAAACAGGATCTCTTATAGGCATATTCCGCTGTTTTCTAGAGTCTACGAGTTCCGGTAATACACACTCATTATAAAATTGAATTAACGGTTTTTCTATGTTATTTGTCCAAAACACATCATCTTTAAAAATTGTTTCGGTTTTTATACCCTTGCGGGTCCACACACCAAAGATGCAATAATTATATTGCATTAAATCAAAAATAATGCAAATAATTATATCACGAATTTTGTATAATTGTGACATTTCAGTTGACAGCATAGCACACCAGATGTACAGAGTTCAAGTGTGATTAATACTTATTAGTCAATTCGAGTTCTGATTATCAGCTATTAGGCGGTCGCTAGGATAGATCAGAAAGTATTATGAGTGATATAATCGTCTAAATTTCGTTTGACAATTAAAAATAAACAATTTTCAAGAGACCGAATATTGCCACTTTAAGTTATTCAGTTATTCAGTAATAAAAAATTTAATTTTGAATTTTATATAAAATTTAATCAATTAATTCATTAAATTAAATTAAATGTAAATGTTATCATTAATTCAAATAAGTCCAGAGCTGAACAACATACCTTGTATATTTCCGGACTTATCTCAGTTAATGAAAAAAAGAGTTACACCACTTTCGTTTACAACGGCTCATATAAAAATATGCATAGTAGTTAATACATCTCTTTCAAAGTACCTAATATTATAGTAGTATATAATTATTTTTCATACTTCCTTATTATTCAATATCTCTCTAGGGGGAGATTCAATTGCATCTACCCTCAAGTCACCTTGATTTATATCGGTGTACTCATTCTGTAAACAAGAATGATATAATTTTATAATGCATTTAAATAGTACAACTTATATATATTTTTTAATGTTCTAGAAAAAGAGCCCAAGACTATATCAACTTCAATTGTTATGTAACCATCAGTAAACATATCTATTATTAAATGAGACAGTCTTAGCTAGAAGTTTGTGAAAAACATATTTTTTGCACTACTAGCCATAAAACACATCATTGTGTCATGTATCAAAGTACTGTAAAGTTCATGTTTATGATTAGTAGTTAATATATTTTTTTGTAGTATTATTTTGTACTTACTGGTAGAGTTAATACAATTGTTTTCTTACCAAGGTAAAAAATATATGTTCGTCTGAGGCTACATTTTTCTTTTTTTACTAAGGTAAGAAAAAGTATATTTTATTACTGGTTAAAAAATATCCACAGATCCACAGTAAGCGACAACAAAATTCCAACATCTGACAGTCGCTTTTTTTAATTTAAAACACTACTAATTGTTCTAGAAGTGCAAAAAATAGTAAATAAATATATATCATAAGCAGTCACTCATATAATTCACTTACCTTTCTTTTAGATGGAAAACACTTCCTCTTTATTCCATGTGCGCTTAATCTAAGTCGGCGTTTATTGCCTTTTCTATAGTCCGAAACCGGTTCATTCATATTTAGTCACTTTTAGTGTCGATTTACTGTCGATATTTCGCAGGGGAAGTTGTAATACCTTCTAGCGGGAGCACCGAGAGTACAGGCCTTTACTCACAACACTAGACATATGCTACCGCGGAGTTGTTTACACAGAATGTTATGCTCTACAAAAAACTGCAGTCGTTTTTTTTCACCTCGTTTAGTTTCTGCAGTAGAAACGATTAAATATAAGGTAGCAAATTACATACTACTATATTTTTAACACGAATTGTAATATTCTAATTACTGTATCATTTTTAGCGTAGGCTATATATACCTAAGGTGACCAGATCCTAACGATACAAAAGCGGGACAGCGGGACGGGGGGTGGGGGGTGCTGATTTTTAAATTAATTAACAAACAACGCAAAACGCAAAATATACATGGTGTCTCCTAAAAAACGCCGCTGGCCAATAAATCCATAACTCCTTAACTATTTGTTGCTTGATTTCAATAAAACAAAAACAAAATTAAATGTCTCCACATGTTCTACAAAGGGGCCCTAATTTTTTTTTTTTTACAAAATCAACTTTTATTTCAGCAATAGTCTGCTAGATTTTGTAACAACAAAAATTAGGGCCCCTTTGTAGACATGTTGAGCCATTTAGTTTTGTTCTCGTTTTATTGAAATCGGCCAATATATAAACTAGTTATCGCTAGCGGAGTTTTTTAGCAGACACCCTGTATAATATTATATTACATTTTTTTTAACAACAACAAATATAATGTCATATTTACAAATATAATAAATACGAGGCATGTTTTTATAGTACCGTTTTGTATTTTAGCCGCTACAGCGCTGCTACCAAATACAAATATTGTCGAAATATATAAGCTAATAACTTCAAAATAGCGAATAAAAGATCACCCCAAAAAAAAAACACAAACTTTCAAAAGTCGGGACATTTTTGAAACGTCGCGGGACGCGGGACAAATTTCTAAAAATCGGGACTGTCCCGCCAAAATCGGGACGTCTGGTCACCTTATATATACCTACAGAAATCCTTTGCTATGAATATTGGTGTTGTACTTGTAAAAATAATGAAATATATCCGTAACAGCGTTCGACGGGAAGCGGATATTTGCGGCTCTTTACCTTTGATGCGATTTTCATATGAAGGGCTATTAATATTGTACTCGCGGTGGCCTGGGTACTGTCCTGTATTCGCACTCAAGTTTCGTTGAAAGAGACAACTATATAAATTCCGCTAGCCATCCCTTTCTAAAAATGACGCCCCACGAGTTGCCTATCTCTATACCCCTCTCACCGATCCTCTTCAGGTGAAACAGTTCGTCGCGGCACTTGCCGCCTTAATTCGCTTATTTCGCTTCCGTTAAAACGGTGCTTCCAAGTACATAACCGAAAAATGAATAGAAGGTTATAAAATAAAACAAATTCACTGCCATATGTATGTTTCGTTGCAAAGTTACTCTATTAAGACTGACCTGCATTTTCTAAAACTGAACATAGGAATATTAGCCTATGTTCAGTGAAATAAAAAACTCACTGTATACAGATTTGAGCCAAATATGCCATAAAAATGCAGTGTCCAATGTTAATATAACGTAGTTATGAGTACTATTTAAACATATTATTGAATAATATTTTTATATTTCAATGCCATCAAATGTTTCCACATTTTATGGTATTGTTAATTATCTGGTTTTGCTGCTATATTTGGATAGTTTTATATAATATAAGATAACTGTTTCCATAATGCTATAAAAAAAAATTGTGAATAATATTTCTATGGTCAATAAAATCTATTTGTGGTAATGTTAGCACTTGACGTAAAACAGTAGCATTAAAAAACTAAATTGTAGCTCGTGCATTGGTGATTTTGTGAAATGTTTGGTGAGTGAAATTTTGTACCTGCCTTCATTTGAGTCCGTTTAATTAAAAAATAGCAGTAGGGAGTATCGAAGCTTTGAAATATTGTCGCCAAGGGGTGTCTACCAATCAAATTACGTCGAGTGATGAAGCAACCGAACGTATCCAATTTAGCTACCTTTGTAGTAAATTTTATATTGGCAAATATTGAACAAGAGATTTTAATATCAGCAACATGAAGTAACAAATATGAAATGAATATTAATCAAATTTCGTCCGCCTTTTTTATAATATACGATGGATGTAAATATTTGTTAGTTACCTTTCTCTATATTAAATGTAAAATTACTTCTCTGATTATGTTAATATTAGCATTGATTATAATACAAAATTGATTATAAATACATAATATAATATAATAATAATATAAATATAATATATTATATATTATATTATATTATATTAATATATTTATATTATATAAATATAATATAATTGATTATAAATAATACATTGATTATAATTACTGATATTAGTCTCGGAGAATCGATCAGATCAATATGTATTTGGTAAGACGCAGCCTTAACTCACTTTGTTATACGACCTCTTATTTGATATTTGCACAAATTTGTTTCGAAAATTATATAAAATGTGTTGTACATTTGTGTGATATTAAAAAGTGACAAAATGGGAGGAAAATTTGAATTACATTTGAATTCGATTTTTTAAGTCATTGCATCCATTCAAACCCAAGAGAGTAAATTAAGTACCGATTAAAATTTATCGATTTATAGATAACAGCATTGTAAAACTTGGCCCACAAATAGGTACTTCCCATAAAAAAGGTATTTGCTCTACAGAACAATGCAAAAATGTAAAAAACAATGTAATTATATTTGAAATTCCTCTTACTCCAATAATCAGCAAGGTAATAATGACTAACAGTCCATTTAGATTATCAAAGCAAACGCATTCCTTGTAGGTGCGTTGACTTTACACGTTATACACGTTTATCTTATCCTATAAACAAATAGTTGTAAAAGTAATGACTTTTTCCTGGAAGCTCGGTTAGATTAACTTTTAGTTAAGTGATTAACTTGTACCATATTTTTTATATTCGCCAATTTCTTTAAATGGAATCCCATATACATATACAGTGGGTTTCACTTGAAATGGTAACACCTCACTAACTTTTTAATTTTTCGGTGGATTTAAAAAAAAACTTTTTGCAATATGTGATGCTAGTGAAGCTTTGCGTTTACCTATTTTTGGGTAATTTTTTTTCCACGCAAGCTTTGGATTTAGAGTTTTGATATGACCACGAACAACTTTTCTTAATAACATTACGTCGGCTTAATGTTACAAGGTTGTATGTGCAAATTTGTAAATTTGAAATAAGGATTTTAAATATGTTTGCTATACCAAAAAAATATCAATTTTGCACTGTCAATAGATATGTTTTTATCACAGGTTCCTAATGATAAAATTATAATCTTCCAACAAGTTGAAAGGTCCTGATTTGAAAACATATAGCCCTGCAAAGCTAGAGAACTAAAAATTTAAAAAATGTTACATGCAACCATGCAACACCAAGCCGACAAGTTGAAAAAAAAACCCTAATATGTTTTTTCAATGTTTTGCGTTAGTTTTTATCCACAGTAGGCTAGTTATTTGCTAAGGCTATAGTATGATACCCATTCAACAAAGATTCACTAGCTTCACATATTGAAATAAGTGTTTTAAAATCCACCGAAAACTAAAAAAAAGTTATTGACGTGTTAGCATTTCAAGTGAAACACACGATAAACGAACTTTCATAAAACATGAAATTTTGACTGTATGAAATTTTCCTGGGTTATGTACAAAACTTACACCTTTGGATATATTTTTAAATAGACTTTAGACCTTTTGGAATACCATGGGAAAACTTTAGTAATTAGCAAAATTACTGTATAATCTTTTAAAATCCACCGAAAAATAAAAAAGTTACTGACGTAAGCATTTCAAGTGAAACACACAATAAACGAACTTTCATATAAGATGAATTTTGACTGTATGAAATTTTCCTGGGTTATCTACAAAACTTACACCTTTGGATATATTTTTAAATAGACTTTAGACCTTTTGGAACACCATGCAAAAACTTTAGTAATTAGCAAAATTACTGTACAGGTCTGTCTATAAAAAAAAAGACATTTGCCGGTTTTATAATTTTTATCTGAGATTTTACATCACTATATATTATTGTATGTACAAGGTGTATCTAAATTCTTGTAATTACGTCACCATGTAAAATATTTTTGTTCCGCTCCAGTAAAAATAGTTCTATTTTTGACATAGGCAACTTCATTTACACTCATTGGACATGAAAATGGCAATAAAAGTGATCTTCATGCTATTGTAAATTATATTGCGGAATTTCATATTTGACTGCTCAAATACGAAATTATTATTAGTTTCAGCAATATTTGTGTCTTCCAAACACATGGGAAGACAATAATGAAGAATTATATAAAGACGCACGAGACATTTCACTCATTACTCATGAAGATGGCATTAAAAGCTATCTTCATGCATTTCAAATTTCTATTGCGTAAGTTGATATTTGACTACTCAGGTACTAAATTATTATTAGTTTCAGCAATATTTGTGGCTTCCAAGCACATGAAAAGACTACAATGAAGAATTTATTAAGGGCCCACGAGTTTATATGTACATTATTTACATAACCTTACTTTTCGAGGGCATTCTTAAATTGTGTGTACATAAAAACAACCAGATATGCATCAAAATGAAGTCTTCACAGGCAACATCCCCAAGTGGGGCAGATTACTCCACGGCACAAACAAGGTGTAAACTGAAAATTATGCCGGAATTAATGAAATAAACGAACTACGACAAATCTAATAATTGCTCCGCTTTAAATCTGACAATGTTACAACATGTTTTACTATAGAAAATTGAGGACTAGTAGTCAAAAAAACAATCACATAAAGTTATTAAAGTAATCAAAGTAAATTATTCAATAAACAAAAACATAAAGAGAAGTAAAGAATATGTTGAAAATTTGTACTATTTACTTGTAAACACATTTGCAAGCGTCTTATTTTATTGTTGAAACTGCTGATCAGCATTTGAGGAGTTATGGTTCGGCAAACATTTAGGATTTCTGCCATTAACTCTTCCAACGTATGCAGTCTTCTTTGGAAAACTCTATCTTTTAAATATCCAAAAATTGAGTAGTCCAGTGGAGTTAGATTTGGAGAGCGTAGCAATCATAGTCCTTGACTAATTAGTCCATTATCAAAAAAATCTTGCATATAGGCTAACGTTGCTCTGGCTGTATGAGCTTGTTTGTAAACTTATTTGCCCTCTCTTCTTTTATTGTTGAAAATGTTGATTAGCATTTGAGGAGTTATGGTTCGGCAAACATTTACGATTTCTGACATTAACTCTTCCAGCGCATGCAGTCTTCTATGGAAAACTCTATCTTTTAAAAATCCAAAAATTGAGTAATCCAGTTGAGTTAGATTTGGAGAGCGTGGCGGTCATAGTCCTTGGCTAATTACTCTATTATCAAAAAATTCTTGCATATAAGCTAACGTTGCTCTGGCTGTATGAGCTGTTGCCCCATCTTATTGGAAATATCCGTACTTCAATTCTTCATCATCTAATTGGTCTATGAAAGAGTGGACAATTTGTTGGCGATATCTCTCACCGTTTATTGTGTCATGAAAGAACATAGGCCCAATTATTCTACGGCGAGATACAGCCAAACAAATTCCAACCTTCTGAGGATGTAATGGTGCTTCCACAAAAATATGAGGGTTTTCAGAATGCCACTTATGGTTTTACGAATTAACATTTCCTGATAGGCGGAACCAAGCCTCATCACTGAAAAATGTTAAATTGAGCAATAGATCGTCATTTAAATTTTCAATAAACCATCAATGACTCATTCGGCGTTGAGGATCCACTGGCAACAATTCTTGCACCACTGAGACCCTATAAAGATGTAAATTCAACCTCTTTCTCACAATTCTATGGCAGGCGCTCGAGGGAATTCCAGCTTGCATAGCCAATTTACGAATTGATTTTTGAGGGCTTACTTAGAGTCGTTCACGAACATCTACAACAACCTCTCCTGATACTGAGGGTATGCCTGAGGATTTCCCTTTCTGTACACTACCAGTTTCCCTAAAACGGTGCACTATTCGTGATATATGTATTGACAAAACCGAGTATTCAAATTGGTGGTCAGGAAGCTTTTGTTGAAATTCCCGAACGCACTCTGGAATTGAATAAATCCATTCTCCATTTTCGAATCGTCCATTACGAAAGTAATCTTCAACAATAAAAGTGTTCTTCTGATGAGTGTTCATTTTAACAAACAACATTATGTTGTTTGACAGTTGACAGGTATGGTTGACAGTGACAGTTATCAAAAAGTAGAACTCAAATTCCATAGTAACGGGTTTTCCAATAAGAGGTGTTATTTTGAATAGCCCGCTATTTCGGTAGATGTCACTTTTGAAGCTGTCATTTCTTGGCATTTGACAAGTAGAAACTACGCCATTAATAAAAATGGTACGATACACGCTTCAACAACGCATTGAAATTATTAAAATTCACTATAAAAATGGTGAAAATTTGGCAGAGACGGTTCGTAAAACTCGAACATTTTTGGGTCGTCGTGAAGCACCTTGTCGGACCGCAATACAGAAATTGGTGGAAAAATTCGAGCTGTTGGGACAAGTTAGTGATGAGAAGAATAAAACCCGTGCACGTCGCTCAAGAACAGCCGAGAATATTGCTGCTGTAGCCGAAAGTGTTGAAGAAAACCCAGGTTTGTCCATTCCTCGTCGTTCTTTGGAATTAGGTATTCCACAAACGTCATTACACCGTATTTTGCATAAAGATTTGGGTCTTAAGGCTTATAAAGTCCAGTTAACACAAGAACTCAAGCCGGCCGATCATCAACAACGTCGTGACTTTGCTGATTGGGTCGTTGAAATGCATGAAAATTATCCGGAATTCCATCGAAAAATCATCTTCAGTGATGAGGCCCATTTCCACCTCGGTGGCTTCGTCAACAAGCAAAATTGTCGCATCTGAGGCTCAGAAAACCCAAGAGTTATTGTTGAAAAGCCTCTCTATCCTCAACGTGTGACTGTTTGGTGCGGTTTATGGTCCGGCGGAGTCATTGGACCTTACTTTTTCGAAAATGAGGCTGGCGCAACAGTTACGGTGAATGGATTGCGCTATCAAGAGATGATTAACGATTTTTTATGGCCGGAATTGGATGGTATTGATCTGGACAACGTTCACTTTCAACAAGACGGCGCTACGTGCCACACAAGCAACGAAACCATTGATCTTTTAAGGGAAAAGTTTCCGGACCGTGTTATCTCTCGAAGAGGTGATCACAATTGGCCACCGAGATCTTGTGATTTAACACCTTGCGACTTCTTTCTTTGGGGCCACGTGAAGGAGAAGGTCTACGCCAACAGCCCAGTATCGATTCAAGACCTCAAAGATGGAATTCGTGAGGCTATCGAGGACATACAGCAGCCACTTTGCGATTTAGTTATGGAAAATTTCATGAAAAGGATTTTGTCCTGTAAGCGTGGCCGTGGTGGTCATTTGCTTGATGTTATTTTCCACTATTAACGGCATACCTTCCTCTTTGTAATGAAATAAACATCTGATGATTTATAATAAAAAATGGCATTTTTCTTTGAATATCAAAATAACACCTCTTATTGGAAAACCCTTTACAATTGAATTGAAGTGATTACGTAACAACAATCATTTAGGTACACCTTGTACCTCCAGTTCACTTGTAAATTTTAATGTGTGTTATTGTATGATCCTTAAAGTAGTGTTACTCATAGTTCATTCAGTACGTCCGAATTTAAAGCACCCATCATTAATTTAAGCTACCTGCATTTGAAATGTACCTGTGTCTGTTGCAAATTCGAACTCGCGTGTTTGCTCATCCCATAAATCAGATGTAACTAAACAGATTGGCAATCCGCGAAATGAAATTACCGGCGGGTCGTACTTGATTAGCTACGTGCCGCACCGTCCAGCTTGTTCCAGCCAATTCTATTTGCTAGACTAGACAAACATTTGCAGATGCAGCCTTTTCCTCGTAATTACTTGCACGTGCAGGACGGCGAAATGTTATGAATCGCGAGACCGTCATTCATCAAGAGCTGGTGCTAACTTTTATAGGAAGAAGGATGTCGCCGTATGGCTGTCGGACATCCGTTTCCACGCATTTGCATGCTAATTAACACATGCACTCACATCAATTACTGATTCCATTCAAGCACGTTAGTAGGTGTGTAAAAACATTGTAAAGCAAGTGTTTTTTAAATTTTGCTCGCCTTTTATCTGCTGAAAGATACATGCATGTATGATAATACAGGTATATAGATGATAAAGTTGTTTGTTACTTTGTAACTTGTCAAACACAACATGCTCATTATCTGTTATTTCCAATGTATGTCTTAATTTTACATAAGCCGCTATTTTCCGTAACAATAGACGCAGTGGCGGATTTGGGGAGGGCTAACGTGCTTCGTTAGCAATTTCCAAATTTTTGGAAAAATACCGAAGGCACAAGTCACAATAAAAAATAAATATTCAAATAAATATATAAATGATCGATAGCCCATTCAATATAGCATATCATATACATCATTATCACCATACCTGTGATGTAACAAACAATGTACAAAGCTATATAGAATAAATGTTCTTACTACTATATAAATGACGAACGAAAAAAGGCAAATACAAGAAGTGAAGCATCTAATTACCTCCTTCAACTTCAAAGATTAGAATGTTATCTCGATTTAACATATAAAGTAATAAGCTACAATAGTCTGAGATTGATCTATCAACCGTATCAATATACAATGTATAAGAACAAAATTTAACATTTATGAAAATTGAGTACTAATGAAAGCGAAAGTTACTTAGTATGAAGATGAAACGAACAGGAAAAAAACGAAAAATCCAGTCAGATGAAACCAGAGTAGGAGATGCAGAATTGATTGGTAGAGAACATTTCAGAATTAATCAAGAGTACTAAAATTCTTGATAAGTTCTACGTCCAAGAAGCACTTTGACATTGTGTGCAAAGCTTCAGTAGGAACCCTTAGTATATTTTACTTTTTCGAAAAATTTCACTTTTAATTCTATGAACATTTGATCTAGTATTTAGTCGTAAATATTATTTCGAAAATTTATTTTGTCAAATGAACAAGTATCAAGTATACTACGCGGGGGCAATAATTCAAAAAACTACAAAACACATAAAAATGATGTACGCCAGGTAACACGTAAAGCAAAGAAAAAGGAGATGAAACCGGATGCAACTAAAAAAGACACATGCTGGAAAAATAACATGAGCCAGGGCAACTATTCACCAAGCATAAAAAGGAAGAACAAAGATGAAGTACGAAACACAAATAAAACATGCAGAATTGGGACGTGGAATATAAGAAGTCTAAACGGCAAAGAACATGAACTGATAGAAGAAGTAGAGAAACTGAATATAGACATTTTAGGCATCACTGAAACAAAGAAAAAAGGACAAGGGATGATCGAGATGAACAGAGGTCACATTATGATATAGTGGGGCAATGTTAGACGAAAGAGAAGGGGCAGCTTGCATAATAAATGCAGGGCTAGCCGAAAACATCATTAAGTGGGACTTCGTATAGAAGAGAGTTCTAAAAGTTTGCCTAGAGATGGGAAAAAACACAAAAGTAACGATAATAATAATAAAATATGGACCGAACGAGGACGCCACAGCCAAGAAGAAAGACGAATTCTGGGAGAATCTAACCGAAATAACAGAAAATGTGAGTGACAGATTAGTGGTCATTGGCGATCTAAATGGTAGAGTAGGTAAAAGGAGAAATGACGCAGTCCGAATAATAAATTTCTGCGAAGAAAATAACCTGATAGTATCTAATACATTCTACGCCCACAGAGAGACATACAAGTTTACAAGAGCAGTAAAGAGCAGGAAAGAAAGATCGATTATAGATTATGTACTAATCAACAGAAAATTTAGAAAATAGGTGTCAGACGTAAAAGTGAGAAGAGGCCCTGAAATCTATAGTGACCATTATCTATTACTCGCAAAAGTGAAATTCGAAATGGAAAAAGCACAAGACCACAACAAACAATGTAAGAACCCGAGGCCCATAGAATCAATCAAGACCTATAAATTGCAAGATATGGTAACAGCAAGCAAATTCAGAGAAGGCACCGAAAGGAAGCTAGAAGCAAACCTGAGAGAAGAAGAGGACAGCAATCTACAACATATGTGGCAAAAGTTTAAGGAAATCATTAGAGAAACAGCTAAAGAAAAGTGTGGCACAATAATGAACATTAAAAATAAGAAACAAACAAGATGGTGGAACAGGGTATTAAAGAGCAAGTGAAAATAAAAAAAGGATAAATAGAAGGCTTACCTGAATAAGAAAACAGATGAGTGCAGAATACAAGCAACAAAGAATAAAGGTAAAAGAGCTCGTAAAACAAGCCAAACAATAAACCTGGGAGGAATTCGGCAGGAAAATGGAGGAAGACAGCCTCACAAACCAGAAGCTGTTCTACAAAACGCTGAAGAACATAAAAGAAAAGAAACAACATCAAATAAAGCAAGTAAAATTCGAAGACGGCAGAAACACGAGGGAAAGTACGGAGATCATGGCACGATGGATGGAATATTTCCAAGAGTTACTAACAACGGAGCAGCAAGAAGTTAACGCTGAAACCAGTAATGAAGAGACTCAGGAGGAGCACATACCCAGGCAATATGTTGACATAGAACGCGATATACAAATAGAAGAAGTCACAGAAGCAATTAGACAACTGAAACGGGGGAAAGCAGCAGGCCACGATAGAATAAATGCAGTGGTGCTGAAAAACTTTGGAGAAAAAGGCATAGACACCATAACAAGGATCTTCAACAAAGCATGGCAAATCGGAAAAGTCCCAGAAGATTGGAGAACAGGCATTATACTTTCAGTTTTTAAGAAGAGATATAGTAGGGATAGAGATAGTAGGGTGGCAGCTAAAGTATACGAACTCATATTGGATAAACGCGTAAGGAATATCGTACAAGTACATCTGAATGAACAACAGAGTGGGTTCAGGAAAGGACACAGTATCCAGGACCACATTTTTAGTATAAAGCAAATTCTAGAAAAACAAATGAACAAGAAAACAGATCTGTATATGACGTTCATTGACTTGGAAAAGGCGTTCGACAGGGTCCCACAAAATGTAGTATGGAACAGCCTCAGATGTAGAAATATAAGCAAAACACTAATAAAAGCAATAAAAAGCCTATATTACAGAAACCAGAACTACGTGCGAAAAGACAACTTACAGTCAGAAACGTTTGAAATTAACAACGGCTTGAGGCAAGGTGGAGTCCTGAGTCCGACCTTGTTCATAATAGTAATGGATGACATCATAAAAGCAGTATCTGAGAAAACGAAAAAAATATCACGTGGGCTACAACAAGCTCACTCCAGTGAAAATCGGAGAATGTGCTTATGCGGACCACATAATGATCTGCACTGGAAAAGAGAAAGACCTCGGGAAAATCTAAAGATATGGGAAAAGGAAATAGAGGAAAGAAATATGAAAATAAACGCAGGTAAAACGAAAACAATGATACTGAGTAAACAAGAAGAAAATACCACCAACTTAGAAATAAATAAACAAAGAATAGAGACACTAGATAAATTCAAATACCTAGGGGTAACGATCGACAAAGAAGGAAATATGGAGAATGAGAGAAACGAAAGAATAAGTAGTGCAACCAGATTATACCACACCCTAAGCAAACCGTTACTACGTAATAAAGAGATAAACAGAAAAACAAAAATGACAATATATAGGACTATTTTTAGACCTATACTAACTTTTGGAAGTGAAAGCTGGGTACGTCCAAATAAAGCCAAACGCAAAATTCAAGCGATAGACATGAAGTTTCTTAAAAAAGTGAAAGGAATAACGAAAATGGACAGAATAACAAACGATATAGTCAGGAAAGAACTGGGAATAGAACAAATCTTCGATATAATAGAGAGACAACTGAAATGGTTTGGACACATGTGCAGGACGGACGAGAATCGACAAGTAAAACAAATATGGGAAGCAGGTGTCGAGAAGATCAAAGGGAAGACCAAAGAAAACATGGAATACACAATTAGAGGAAATATTATCATGAAGAGAAAAATCATGGGTGGAAGGCAAAACGATCGCCAGAAGTGGAAAAATTTCGTATACCGCAGAGACCAAGTGTTACTTCGAAAATTTATTTTGTCAATTGAACAAGTATCATCATACTACAGAAATGATTGTAATGTTTTTGGACGTTTTCGCTTTCTTGACCCTGTTTTATCTCTTTCATTTAACTGCAGTTCGAACTAAAATTTATTTCTGTGATATTTCTCATACTAAGGTTCATTAATTCTATAATTTAAGTAATAAAATGAAGGACGTACAATTATTACGTAAACTATAAAATGTATTTATTTTTATATAATTTATCAAAGTGTTGATCATTTGCCCCCAGAGTTTCAAAGGTTACAATTAAAGTTTTAATAACAAGAGAAGATTTAGATGAATCAAACTTATCACTCTGAAGCAAATGATGAACTCATGAAGCGACTTCAAGAATTTGTTCTTATATTTGACCACAAATTGGTACATTTTTTAATGAGCAATCTAGCCATTTTGCTGTTGCATCAGATATTCTTTAAAATAATCTAAAATTGTCGGATGTGTTAGTTTAACTGCCTGGCATAAATATGATGTTACATCTTTCTTAATGTATCTTCTGTTCTACTATCATCGGCCATAACAGCAAAATAATATGCATTAATAGTTCCTTTTACAAACATATTCAATAAGCAATTTGCGGTACTGTCTACAATTCCATTTAGATACACATCATCTAGACTTTGCAAACTTTGTAAAAATAATATATATTTTTTCAAAACTTCAAAAATTCTAAACAGTTTTCACGATTTGTACTTTCGGCCTTTTATTATGGCCTCTAAACAAAACAAAGTTGGTGTATTTGTAATATAACAACTTCTACAGTGATCATATTTGAGAGAGCTATTAAAAAGAGACCATTTTTGCATAGCGACTCTAAGATACTCAAATTCTCGATGTACTTGATATTTTCACAAGCTTTCTTCCAATTTTTAAAGCCCAATGAGATAAAAACTGGTTCTCTAGATTTTTTTTTAAATAGCCTGTGTACAGGAAGCAGAATACTGAATTTTGCTGTATTCGCTGATGCTGTATTCTAGCCAAAAATACTCTCGAAACCATTTATGTACTTTTGAAGCTTCTTTTGTTTTATACATCCTGTTATTTAAATATTGACTTAAAGTTCCAACATCATGACCTTCATGATATTTTGAGAGCATGCGTTTTTTTTATTATATATATAATTAGTATGTCCTTATTTATTATAAGGAACGACATTTTTGATCGATAATAAATATTGTGAGCAAATGCATGAGCACACTGTAAAATCTAGTCCCATCTTTGCCCTCTCTTCTTTTGATGTGCGTTTGATCAAAAGTCGTGTAGGTGTAACAGAAAAAGTTTACTGCACTTAGTAGCACCGTGAAGTGTATGTGATGCCTGTAAACGTTATCTGATGCATTGGATGAAGAAAAAACCTGAGGCACTTAAGCACTGGAATTGGGCGTGGGAAGTGGAGCGGGCCCCATTATGCCGTGTTTATTATTCCGGCTATGCATTATGACTACTGGGCGGGTCAGAAACGAAACCAATTCAACTCATTGCATATGAATGCACCGCCGAGGCATAGATCGAGCAGAGGATCCATCTATGCGTTCGGCGAGTGCGATTCCGTGTATTTCAAATATTCAGCAAGCTTTAAAAATAACGCAAAGCTAATCGGAATTCGGGACGTCGAAGGCTTTTCACTGCCACTTCAAGTAACCGAGTGCCATTCGCACACACAAAACCGATCTTTGGGCGCATTCTCTTCCCCGTTTTAATATTCCGAGCGCGTTCACATTCACTCCAGAAGACAAATAACCAAAGCACATTACAACGAAACCACGACGATTCCGTCTAGGACGAGCGTACGCGTGCCGCACTCGATTATACAACCGATGGAATATGTTAAAACCTCTTGGGCAAACATGCAAACAAATATTAGTCATAGCATAGAATTGCGTTGCTGTCTCATCTGTTTGTTTGAAAATAGTTAATTTCGCACAGATCAATCGCTATGAACATTTCTGAGTATGTTCAGTTAAGTTTAACTTACAATGTTCACTCTGATATACAGGGTGTCCCAGGTATCGTGCTCAACATGGGAACCACTTATACGGCAAGAGATAAGGTTGGTATACTCTGATTTTTATTCAGATCGCAGATGATTGCAGATGACTCTGATTGCAGATTCAAATATATTCTGCCAAATACGAAAAAGATATTTTACCTAAAATTAAAATTCACTGTTTTACAACCAATTTTACAAAAACAAATACGAAAATAGTACTGAAGGGTTAGAAAATTGATCCATTACTTACGAGGAGCCACAGTGAAATTCGAGACACTCTTTGCCAAGTATTTTGCAGGGCTCCGAGTAAAGTAAGACATTTTACTGGCGAGACGTGTATTAACTTGTTTTTGAAATTCCAAATTTCAAATTTTGTGAATTTCAACTGTGATACATACTGAACATACAAAATCTGTATGTTTTTTACGCACTCTGTCAAACTTTCAACTGAAATTGTGCAACATTGTCAAATTTTCTACTGAAACTGTCATATTTTAATAATATAATAATTATTCGTGTATGTCAATATATCTCAGAAACTCAGTAAGAGTGCAAGTCAAGACAGAAGTGCGAAGAAGAGTATAATAAATTCAACAAATGGTGTTGTGTATAGCAAAGTAAAGTTAGTAAGTAAAGTTATAAAAAATTTCATCAGTTTGTGTACTTACGAGCTTCGTCCAGCTTCCACCTAATAGAGGTACAATCATCCATTTTTATTTTGAAAATAACATTTTGAGAACATATTGCACGAAAATAATGGAGCTAATTACAACAATTTGAACTGATTAGGATTAAAAAAAGTCTTTTCGTCAATTGCCTTTCCTCTTCTCATTAGTTACAATATTTGCACTAACGATTAACTGTTTTACAATCGAAACATCTGTCACTTTCATTTCCGTCAAAAAAAAGCGTTTTTTCCATAGCCACCTTAATCCTCGCCGTTAGCAATACTTACATAATGGATTGCAAGAAAATTACTTTTTTGAATATTTTAGATTTTGTGCACGTTCCATTGAGCCCATATCTCTTTTATTTTTCTCTAAATATCATGTTTTGTCTTGGATATTAGATTGTAGTCGCTGGTTGTGCTCCTTGAGCGATAATTGCCATCAATACTATATATTTTGTTTGTGGGCCAACTGAACCTGGACGATGCTCGTAGTATAAAAACAAACGCAGATATACCTAACATTAAAAAATAACATTTTTTAAAATGAATTATGTATTATATTTTCGCCAATTGCAGCAAAACCATTCAATTTCAGAGACCTATATTTTCCCTGCCAAGTAGGAATTGGCCTCGAGATGACTTTGTTTAATTTAACTCTTATCTTATGGTTTACGAGATCCTCATATTTAACATGCACCCTGTATATTTAAAATCTAATTTTGTAGTTACCAGCTATGTAATACATCGCAATTAAAAAAGGGGATCCATTCCATTTCAAGAACTGCCTCAGCATAAATTTATTAGCTGGCGATAAATTTTATTACAATGGAAATCGCATGGGAAATCGCAACTTCCGAGTATGCATGTGTGTTAAACTTGTAATTCACATCCTGAAGAAGCGCGAAAGTTATTAGCAACAACACAATTAAAACGGATGGTACATATTTGAACAAATCATAAATTATAAATATCCAGCACTTCTCCTGTCTTAAATATTTACGACTTATTTTAATCAGACGTTATATCCCGAGTATAAATGTAATATCCGCGAAATTGGGAACATTTTTAACTAGTCATATTTTTTTTTTTTTTTTTATTGTTCATTATACAGAATGATCAATAATATTTGAAGAGTATATCTGACTGATATAAGACTGGATTTGGGTTGAAATTCGGCCAATTAAAATCCTGACAATCATAATCCCGATAGTCAAAATCCCGACAAATCAACATCCCAACAAATCAAAATCCCGACAAATTGTAATCCCGGCAAACCAAAATCCCGACAAAAGTAAATCTAAATTTTATAAAATTCATTCTTCTGTAATTCGTCACAGATTCTATAATAATATTAAAGTGTACAAAAAACAATGTACAAAAATCAGATAATTCACAAATTCTATAATTAATATTAATAATATTATTAACATATGTACAAATTCTGAAACGATAAAACTTTATGTTGCTAGATTATGAGCAATACCTCGAAGATAATCATTTACATCTAAGTTTTAACGATTTTCCATCACAGTTCTAATTCTCTGTTCCCTTTTAATATCCGCTCTTTTCATTGCAATGGTTGGGTCTAACCTAACCCAAGCACTCATTAATAAGTAAGTATTTGTGAAGATTTTACTTTGTCGTGATTTCAATTAGTGGGGATTGTGAATTGTCGGAATTTTGAGTAGTAGTGACTGTATTTGTTAGGGATATTATGCTTAACTGGCTATCGACCAACGGGTCCTTCTGTCGAGATTTTGATTTGTCGGGATTTTGATGGTAATCGCTTTTATCTATTAATCACACCTAGCAATACATGTTCAAAATATGGTTTAAATCTTTAAAAACAGTATCGATGACATCACAGCTTTTAATCAAATGAGGTCAAACAAATAAAAAAATATATATTGAAGATTATTACTGAAGATTGAATATTATTAGATTACGAAAATACTATTTGTCGAGCTTGTGCTTGTCTCTTGAAAATCTAATTCTTCTTAGGTTTTTCGATTTTATATACCTATTCCTATAGGTTGAGCCTATACAAACTTCAGTTATATATTTTTAATACGTTTAAATTCTCTAAAAGTTAGTTAATATTTACTTTTCCCCATTATAATTTTTTTTATTAATTGAAGTACTTCTTGTATCGATCTTTGCCTTCGGCATTTCGTGTGATGAATAAGAACTACTACTATTTTTTTACGTAGTTTACGTAAATAACTGTTGAAATTTTATGTCATTATTGAGTTTTCACTGTTTATTCAATTTGAACAAGTGCCAGCACGATAACCTGATACCGTTTTAGGGTTTGCACCGTTTTATCTAATCTCGATGAGTGTAATTTGCGAAACACAATCAAGTGGAGAATACATATTTTCGTGAAAAAGTGTGTCCTAAACAGCAATCCCAATAAGTAGATTAAAAATGTGTTTCGAAACAGATAAAATATAATTACATAAATGCGTACTACAGAGCGCTCGAGAAAGTGCTCTCAACTGTTCCAACTAGTTCCAACGAAATAATGTCAAATCATGACATTTGAAAAAATCTAGCTAAATTATTTGCTTGTATCCTAGGAAATATTGTAGCAACTTTGTAATACATATTTGATTTGCATTTTGAGCAGTGTCATCTATCTAGTAGTATTCAGAGTAAAAGTTGATGCCAATTTCTTGAGTGCTCTGTAGATATGTTACTACTTACTAGTGAACATAAAGTAATTGAAGAAAGTAGAAGTATTATATACCAACTGATACTACACATTTTCGACGATTATGTATATGTAATGTAATTATGTAATGAATTTATGTATATGCAGTGTTTCTCAACCTTTTTTTACACATGGACCATTTCGAAATATTAGTGAAATAAAAAAAATGTAATCTCGGTGAAATCGTATTGTTCTACAGAATTGGACTTAGCAAACCACAATTAAATAATATCTCCAATAAATTGGCTAAGTTGCATTTGATCTCAAAATATAAAAATGATTTGTGAAACCCACATAAATCAGATTCTAAAAATGAAAGAATATACAGGGTGGTCCATTTAAAAAAGAGACCAAATTTAGGGTCCCGGATATATGGCACACTCTGTACACTCGAAAATAATTTTAAAGAGCAGCACATCAAGTGTGCAATAACTTTCAATCAGATATTATCCTCAATTTTCATTTGCATAGCAGGCAATGGTCCGAGCGAGGATAGGTGGGCCACCCTGTATATTCAGTAACACTAGTGACTTTTATTACATAACAGTGTTACGTATGAATTGATTTGCTGGCCATGACGTCCGTTTGTAATTGAAAACTTACTTAGGAATAGAAAATATAATCTTTTAAATCACGTTGTTGACAATGACTGACAATGATTATGAAAATTCTACGAATATTGATCATTCGTAGAGTTTCCAACAATGTATAGAATGTTTCCTTATTTTCTGCATATTCATTGCTTCACATACGTTTGAGGTTTTGTTCACTTTTTATACAAAAATCGATCATTTAAAAAAAAATTACCTTGACGTTTATGTTAAATCTGCTCAATTTTATACAATTGCTGGAGATTTTACAGGATTTTCTTCGATTTTTAGAGAAAAGATACACATTACACATTACAATTTTAGAACAAAATTTTAACTTATTGAATTGCTTAGTTTGGAATCAATTTATTTACTACTATAATTTAATCAATTGGTGATTCGTAACTTTTAGGTGTGTAATCTATATTATATACTGTACATAAAAATATAAAAAATAAAATCACCCCCTCAATAGTCTTCCTACAACTTTCAATTGAAAATGTGAAAACTAGTGTATTTGCTCAGTTTATTAAAGAATTTTCTTAAATTTTAAAATTGGAAATGATTTTTTATCAATATTTGGCAATTTTATATAAAGTTGATAGATTTATTATACATTTCTTCAATTCAAAAATTGGCTACAAATTTTTAATAGTCTGAAGATTTTATAGAACGTACTTCAATTTTTATAGAATTTTCTTCAGTTTTAAAATTGACAACAATTTTACAAAATTTTCCCGAAATTTTATAGATTTTTTCTTTACAAAATCTTTTTTAGAATTACATAGCGTCTTTCTATTTTTATTAATTATTCTTCAATTTTCATGGACTTTCAGGAATATTACAGCACATTTCCAGTATTCTTTTCTCGTAACAATTAAATATATCAGTGTTTTGCAATTCTTTTCCTATTTTCTGGTAGATATACTGCTTTCATTAATAATAGATTACATCTATAAATGGTTTCTTCATCAATAATGATCAATGTCACTGTCAAATGCTGAAATAGTATCTATCAAGAAAACAAAAAACCAGATGCATTCTTTGATATTAAATTTATTTACAAAAATTATATATGAAAATTACGAGTTTTCGTATTTTGCGGTACGTTTGAAGATAAAATAGTATATTTCACTTGAAGGCGAAGTGACTTTTCATGACTTGCCTTCTATATTCTAAACTCAGGCGCGCCATGAAAAGTCTCACTTCTCCTCTACGTAAAATAATATACTATTATTTTTACAGTAAGATAAAGTGTTTGTTTACTTCCAAAAATCGCTATGGTAATGCATCGCTCTATTAACGGTGGGCGATAATAGTTATTTATGTACCAAGTCAGTAAAGATACTTTACTGACGTGGTGCATACAAACTTTTATCGCCCATATTTTCTTCCATTATTTTCTATAAATAATTCGCGACAAAACTTTTACTGTTGGGGCCGTGACAGCGACAAACGATATCTGATTAATGTCAAACAGTTGTTTTGGCCATGTTGATAAATATTAGCGGCAGGTAAAATGTTTTATTTTTACAGTAAGATAAAGTGTTTGTTTACTTCCGAACATCGCTATGGTAATGCATGGCTCTATTGACGGTGGGCGATAAAGTATATTTATTGTATGCAAGTGACAATGACAATGACTTTATATTAATGACAACAAAATAATGTTTTAATTATAAGAGTTAATAAGATACGTCAGGTGGCTTTAGTATTATTCGTTAAAAAATATAATTCTTAAAGTGGTAAGTGTAAAAAATCTATATTTTGCTATTTAATTATCTAATATTTAATAGTTTTATAATATTAACAAGTTATATAACCTTTTATTTTTATAATTCAATTCAAATTTGAAAATTTGTTGACTTGAAATATAATTTTTAGATTTTTAGTCTTGCCTGAAGATGGTTATACAGGGCGTCTCTAAATTATGTGGACATGGCTTAACCACAGATTACTGGGATTAAAAGAAGACGATTTAACAAAACTTATCTATACTTTGTTATTACTTTTGTTATCTTTGTTATTATACAAATTCGTTTGGTTTAGCCAGTATTCAGCTTCAAAGTTAATTTTAAAAAAAACAATATTTTCTTATAAAAAGAGAACGCTTACATTGATTTGCATGTTGTTTGGTATGACACTTTATACGGGTATAACTCATATTTTGACATAATATTGTTATTATCACCGGTTGTGTATAAAACAAGTGAGGGCCAACATTAATACATTCATATTTTTTAAGACAAAAATAAATTAAAAAAAAATCAAATCAGACGCAGTTTAAACGCATTATTAAGTTTTTTGTGCCTTTATAGTTTTTGATACCTGTTACAGTTTCGACCCAAAAAAATAAAATATGAGTGACTGCGCTACACTAGTTTGGAAACAAATCATCAGTGAATAGAATTTTCTGGTTAAAAAGTATAAGTTCAGCTCTTTTTTCCTGAATAAGTTGGCAAAACGCAAAACGTAGGTCATAATCAGCTGGTAAAAGCTCATTTGGATATCGTGTGGATGAAGCAATTGCTATAATTTCCAAAATTTCTTCCTCGTTATTAGGGCTCCTAAAATCCTAAAACCAGCAACATATCTGTTTTATTGGCGTAAGTATACTTTTTATTCATTATTGTGAATACCATCATCAACCCGGTAACTAGATTACATTTGTTTCCAAACGAGTGTAGGGCCGTCACTCATATTTAATTTTTTTGTGCCGAAACTGTAACATATATCAAAAACTATAAAAATACAAAAAAAACTTAATAATGAATGCCTGCGTCCGATTTTATTATTTTTTTTAATTTATTTGCTTTTGTCATTATTGTCTGATAATAACAATATTATGTTAAAATATGAGTTATACCCGTATAAAAGGTTATACCCGTTTGGTATAAAGTGTCATACCAAACAACATCCAAATCAATGTAAACGTTCTCTTTTTATAAGCAAATTTTGTTTTTTTAAACTAACTTTGAAGCTGAATACTGGCTAAACCAAACGCATTTGTATATAGATAAGTTTGGTCAAATCGTCTTTTTTGATCCCAGAAAACTGTGGGTAAGCCATGTCCACGTAATTTAGAGACACCCTGTATAATATAACCGAAACCGGTCCCAAATCAAAATTAATAAAACATTTAGGAAGTAGAAGAGAATGATCTTTTCTCATATCATATGATTTTTATAGACTGAGAAACTTGAAAATTAAAAAAGTGTGAATATCTCAAAATGGCCATAAAACAAGTAACCACTATTGTGCTTAACACGTCAGTATATAGCGTCAATTAATGACAGGAGGTACATATTCCCAAGGTTGTCTTAAGTAATTTATTGTTAACCTGACGCAGATTTTGGACAAATTTTACCGATTTATTTTGACAATATTTAGTCATGACAGCGACATTTGGTTGTGACATTTCCCAACTAAAATTTCTCTTGCATTTATTTCAGTAAATCGTAGCAATGACATTAGGACGATTGTATGATTATTTAATGTAATTTCTTTTACAATTTGGCACTATGTCATCTCAACGATATTACGGTGTGATATTTGAAGCCATTTATCCTGCAGTTTAGCGTCAACTAGCATATCAACCTTTAGCCCCACCTTCAAGTGGGACACTTAACTGTGGCCCACTTAGAAATATTATTTACCACCGTACCACTCCCACCCAATATATTACCCTCCATTTCTAAACTCAAAACAAATTTGACCGTGTACGAAGTACAATCCAAAATTTTTGGCCTGGCGCCTTAACCATTTAAAAATTAATTTAAATGAATTTATAGATTAAAAAAAATATAGAAATAAAATTACTCACCAATAATTTAATGAAATTGTCGCCAAAATGTCGCCCTTCGGGTTTCCGAGTTTTTTTTTTTTTAAGAATACGTCAACATAGTTCTACATAATTAAACTAGTGACAAAATAATATAAATAATCACAACTTAGTTGGATTTTTTCCATGATAAACATGTTTTTTTTCAGTTCGAATATAATTTTAACACAATCAAGTATGAAAATCCAAACCAGGCGTTAATTAAATTGGATCCAACCCTGCCAGTTTACAATCCCTGGTAATTGGTTTTTCTCATCTCCAGAACAGCCCCCGGCTAAAATTGAGCCCCCACTGTGAGGTAACTGGGTTATCCCATTCATCTCATCAGAAATGGGTGGTAATGACATCACCGAAGTAACAACGCAGTAAACCGACTAAAACATATATTACGCGCTAAATTGAATACAAGGAGCCGTTAGTTTTATTTCCTGCGAGTGCGTAATCGAAGAACAAAACGTCCGACCTCGTTCTTTTCATACGCACCAGAGCAAGAGGGCCCTTTCTAGCAGATTCCCTTTATGTTATTAAATCATAATCCAGTTAGGCGTCGCGCGACACCGCAGGGCCCCGCTCTGCATTATTTAAAGTGCACTTAATAAGCGATGTATACAACGAATTATATTAAAAGCGTGGTCGGTGTGCAGGAGCATAGAATGCCGGATGAGGTTTTTAACAGCCATCCACAGCCACACGTGCCACTCGAAATAAATACAAGATGAGCACCGCGAGAAGTAATATTTCCCTCTTTCATAAATTAGAAGCCGTAAAGCGAGGCGCATTTTATCTTCATGGCGGATTACTTCGGCGGTCTCTTTCCACCCTTACAACGTGAAACCCGAAAAGCGCAATATTACCAGAGACATATTCTGAAGTAAATATTCGAGGGTAAGGCAATTTGTACTCATTTTTTCCACTTCCTGATGGAAAAGCGTGTATCGAATAAGTGTGAAATTTTTGATAATAATCAATAAGCTGAAACTCAAGAACAAATGGATCTCGTTATGCAGAAACCTATCAACCCACATTGAAACCAATACGAGATATCAGACTTTACAGTTTTTATTGTTATAATAAATTATTGACAACTTTAATTTAATTTGTCATATTTTCATTATGTTTTAAAACTAATAAATTAAAATTTTCAGTTAAATATTTTCCTGTAAGATTTAAATTGTGCTAAATATGGCGGTGTTTTGAGGGTTGGTAGCTTTCTGCTCTTTGTAAAAAACAATATAATCAAACATTTTTTGAACAAAAATGCCAAACTTATGTTTTTATTAATTAGTTATACAAATATAACAACAAACGAAACATTATTTCTTTATGGCTTTTATTCTGCATTAATTTCAAAATCCAATTCTTCAACATTATAGCCATCGACATCTTCAACAATATTGGCACTTTGTAAATTTTCACCTAACACCTTAGGGTAGATAGGTTTTCGATTATATATATATATATATATATATATATATATATATATATATATATATCAATTTTCATAAAAAAATCTTGCATCTGACGGGATTAGGTGCAGCATTTCGCGTATGTTTTTTTTTTAATTTTGCTTCTGCGATGGGTTTGCCATTTGCCCCAGGGGTATCAAGTTTTGGAAAATATCTTGTTTATAAGGTCTCCCACGAACGGATTTTAGAATCAAAATTTTTTTGTAAGGGTTTGAAAATTAATTCTCCTTCATAATTAATATAAAACGTGCTTCTTTTTCAATTTTTATTTCTCTTACTTTTATCCACTTAATTTTTTCCTTGATATCTGTAATTTTCCTATTAACAATTTTTAATTTCAATATTTGTAACTCCCATAAAATCTTCTGCAGCCATTTGAGTGACTATCAAAGGTCGTTTTTTCCTATACGTCTGCATAATTTCTATATAACCGTCAGGTATATAATCTTTGTTGGCGTTTAATAGCGGATTCAATATCGCCAAAATCTGTATCGTTTGGAAGGAAACTGTGTTCAGAACAAAGGTATTTTACACAAATACTTTGAAGACTTGTTTCTACATTGTGTAAGACTGATTTCAGCAATAAAATCAATTTAATGTTGCGATTCTGTCCTCTGCAAGAATCGCACCATAGAGTTAGGTGCTTGATTCCTGCTGGCAATTGATTTTTAATATGTTTTAAAAGACACGAACCTATTTCTTGGGCCCCTCTTCCAGTTACTCCCTCTATCCAAACGTAACAATAACCGCGGCTTTCTTTGACACTATGTGCTCCTGCGTTATAAATCCAAAGTTGGCGCTTATAAAATGCAATTCCTGTTGGAATTCGAGTTAGCGGTAACGTTTTTTCTAGGTCAAAACTTAAACATTCATGTTCTGCAGATTCCTTAGCTATAGAAAAATCGGCTCATTTTCTGCGCTTCTTACGCTATTTTTAAATGAATCTGACGGTCTTGAAAAAGTAGTTCTTCGTTCGTCATCCGTTTCATTATCTATTTTAATTTTCAGTGTGCCGCATTTATTGCACGTATCTTTTTTCAAAGGATTAATTTTTAAATTTAATTTAGTGTAAAATATTTGTTTATAAGACATCAAACTAATTGGGTGAGCCTCTTCTTTTGTGTAAATATCATACATTCTTTGTATGGTCATTCCACAAGGTAAAAATTGAGCATCGGTCTGCTCTCTTCGATAATGTGAAACGTATTTTGGAATTTTATTCATGTGATCAACAACAGCTTGAACCTTTGCTTCTGGCAACTTATTTTTTCCTCCTTGTTTCAGACCTCGTTGATAGGAAATTGGAGCCCGTCCATGTTTTTTTTTAAGAGCAGTGTTTACTCTACATGTAGTGATACCAAGGGTTTTAAGAAACATTTCTTTACAAACTTCCACATGTTTTAATTTGTAAATTCTAGAAAACTTTATTTTTTCTGTGTTTCTACCGTACTACCGTACGTTATTTTTTTCTGTTTTGAGTACGCTTGCTGCTAGGAAATTGGTTTAACTTTCATATGATTTTAAAGACCAACATCTATTAAATTCAGTTTCCCGGATTTCAACAGGTAGATATTTGGCACATTTTTTTGCAATACAGTTGCAATTGAAAATTACCAATTATTTTGACTTTACCTCAACGCCTTTATAGTTATAATACGATTCGTTTTTATTTTCTTAATTCTCTTCTCTTCTCGATTTTGGGATGGAAATTTTCTTTTTCGACCTTTGCGTGGACAACCTTCTGGGTTTTGTAGCGTTTCATTTACAACAGAACTGTTATTATGATACCTAAGATCTAGCATGGAGTTCTCTTTATCTTCTGGAAAATAAATTAAAATATTTGCATTAAAAAAAATCTAAGTAATAAAATTTGTGCTTAATTCATTAAGAAAATCACATGTAAACGAGTTTGAAGGAGCTATTTCCATATTATTTAACAAATTTTGTTACACAGATGCGACAATAACTTTAAAAGTAATAATTCACACTGTCAAACTGTCTTTTTCTTGCATAGCCGCCCATTTATAATGAATTAGTAGACGCATTAAAATAATTGCAGGAATATGGTTGATAAAACTAGACAAATTTGTTGAAAATAATAGGAACATCTTTAACAAATCATAAATAAAACGTAAAATAGGGAAAGCTAAGAGGGTTGGTAGCTTTCTGCAAAATTAAATAATGAATATTAAAAATGTAAAAACGTTTTTACAATTTAGTATAAGCCTGACCTTTCTAAAACGTAAACAGAATAAGAAGCTCAAATTTATATGTACAAAAACAGTGTTAATTCATTTATTAATATTTTATAGATTGGTAGCTTTCTGGATAACGCGATCCAAATATGATTTTGTAAAAACATACAAAAACAATTTTGCACCCCAATGTGGCATTAATATAAGTATGTAATAAAAAATTCCAATAAAAATATCGTGATTTCTTATGAAGATTTCGTAATTTCCAACTAAATTTTGAAATTTATTACGACCGCTTTGCTATACTCATAAAATTTTGGAAAGTTCGATAAAAAAACTGTAACCACCAATAAAAATTCTCAATATTCAATATAATTTTGAAATTCACAATATAAATTATATAATTCGTATTGAGAACTGTATGCATTTTTCAATAACATTATGAATTTTTCAATAACATTTTGTAAGGAAGATATCAAAAGTTTCCATTTAAATTTTCTATTTGCAATGAACATTTTCGCGGTTATAGAAATTATGAAAATCGAAATATACGCCATTGACAGTTTTTTTAAACAATTTCCTTTGATCTTCATCAGAGCACAATTGGAGGTACATTCAGTGAATTCAGTAAAAAAAGTTTAATTTAAATAAAAAAATTGCACCACAATGTTGTATATTGTTTATTTATTCTTATTATTTATTTTCCAATACCTAATTCCCAAATTGTAAAACTGTTCAAAATAACTGGTTTTAAGTAAAGCCACAACTTCAGAACACCCTGTATAAATAACTGACCAACCATTAATTTCTTGTTACAGGAATACTCCAAGATGTGCAAACGCACTTCGACATTGGTGACGGCGAGGGCGGCCTGCTGCAGACCAGCTTCGTGCTGAGCTACATGATATTCGCGCCCCTTTTCGGGTACCTGGGCGACAGGTACAGCAGGAAATGGATAATGACCGGCGGAGTCTTCCTGTGGAGTCTCACCACCCTGCTGGGATCGTTCATGGACGTAAGAACAAAGCTACACGGTTTGTCGAGTGTAATCGACCTGCTCTTTTGCATTGCAGAACTTCGGGATGTTCATCCTATTCAGGGCGCTCGTGGGCATTGGGGAGGCGAGCTACTCGACGATTGCCCCCACGATAATCAGCGATCTGTTCGTCCACAACGTCAGGTCGCAGATGCTGGCTGTGTTTTACTTCGCCATACCCGTGGGAAGGTAAGACACTTTTATTATGCTTATACTTTAAATCTTAACCAAGAGTTCTTTAAATAATTCATTAAAGTCTATAGATTATTTAATATTAAGATTTTTTTTCTTTTAAATATAAAAATTGATTGAATCAAAAATCTTAAAATCATCATAAATATCATAATAAAAGTAAATTTGATGTCTGATCTTTGATCTTTTAATACTTAATATACTTTATCTTTAATATCTTTAAGTGGATTTGATTGTCGTCAAAAGCAATGTTAATCCCTTGGGTGATATTTCGTTCATAACTCTGCCTGTCTCTTTGGTTGAAATAGTATTTCCTTTTTCTACATAAATTTGTGTACTGTTTGTTTGATAATAATGCACTATAAACAATTTCAGTGGAATGGGGTACATAGTAGGATCGGAGATGGCAAAGGCAGCAGGTACTTGGCAATGGGCACTTAGGGTAACCCCCATTCTGGGTGTGATTGCTGTGCTTCTGCTGATATTCGTGTTGCAAGATCCGGAGCGCGGTCAGAGCGAGGGTAGTGGTCACCTGCAGGCCGGCGCTCTGAAGGAAGACATCGTAGAATTGGTGAAGAAGTAAGTCCGGCATTCGAAAACTCGAGTGTTTTATTATGTACTAATCCCGTTTTAATTTTGCAGCCGCAGCTTCATGCTATCAACAGTAGGCAGCACGTGCGTGGCGTTTGTGGCCGGAGCCCTAGCGTGGTGGGGACCGAAGCTGATGCAGCTGGGGCTGGCCCTCCAAGATCCCGACGCGGACCTTGACGAGTACGTTGCCACAAAATACCATCAGCTCTTTAAATGCTACTTAAATGTGCCTTATGAAGTACCCGTGTTCATGTTACCATGTTGTTTTCAGTGTAGCGTTTAGGTTTGGTGTGGTGGCGATGATGTCGGGGGTTATCGGTGTACCGTTGGGCAGTTTTCTTGCACAAAGGCTTAGGTCAAGATACAGCCGGATAGATCCCCACATTTGCGCCGGAGGACTGATAATGTCGGCGCCGATGATCTTTATCGCACTGCTCATCGCTAACAAGAGCACCGGATGGTGCTTCTTCTTTGTATTTCTCGGGGAGTGCTTTCTGAACCTCACTTGGTCCATCGTCGCTGATATTTTACTGGTAAGCCGCGGGTGCTCGCTTCGACGTGAGTCGATTGAACAGATATCTGCTCACAGAACTACCACTTGGGCCAGGCTAAATTTTATTTGTATTAACTGTCGCTTGCTTCTTTGTACGTTTACATTTCAGGTTGTGCTGTGGGAGTGAAGTTTAATTTACCTTCAAAGCTTGCGCAGGCATCTGATCAATAGTGCGTTGTTTGTTTCAGTTTGTCAATGAAATTTGGAGTGGTCACCATATTAGCCGGTGTTACAGGACTTGCTCTCGGTTGCTACTTAAGCCAAACCTTAGGGGCTCGATGGGCCAAAGCTGATCCGCTAATATGCGCCGGCGGTTTACTGACTTCTTGCCCGTTCATTCTCGGCGCCATGTACACAAGCAGCACAAAGCACACTGTTCTGTGTTATGTTTTGCTCTTCTTAGGACAAGTAGCCCTCAATCTTAATTGGGCAATAGTCGCAGACATTTTATTGGTAAGAACCTATATGTAATTTTCAAAATGCACTGTTAATGTCACTTTATTCAAGTTACCGTTTTTATCAAGTGTTGGTCCAATTTTAACTTAATATCTCAATTTACTAAGCAACTGAACTTGTTGTTAACTTATTATTTCTTAGGAAATATTAGTAAAAATCGTAACAAGTGAAGAACGACTACAAAAATTGAGTGAGTGATAAATTACAGAAATTGCGTTGACAACACATGACAGTGAAAATATTAAAACCGACAAATGAGTAAAAGTCATGTCAGTGATAATGTTTTTTTTTAAACCATTGCAACTCATACACTGAAACTTAAATATAAATTTAATCATTAATAACTTATTTTTGAATTTCTTTGGTACTAAAACATTTTCTGTTGCTTAAACTACTACGTACATATTTACAACATAATTAAACTTAAAATAATTTAAAGCAATATTTTTGAATAATGATTGATGAGAACAATTTAAATTTTGATATCATTAAATACTCAATAACCTTTTAGTTCCATTGGAACGCAAACATTTTCTGTTGCTTAAAATGGCAAGCACAAATTCACAAAAATAGTAAAAACTTTCTTATGAAAGTGGTATATTATTTACCTACAGTCGGTATGGTTCACAAATTTCAAAACATTGTTATTAAAATTACACATTCCATCAAATTACTCCACAAATGTTCCAGAATGTGCAACAACTTAGCAGAACATTTGTTAGTGTATGCAGGCTGATGATGGTGGACAGATCCAACACTTACGGAACGAACACAAAAGTTGATGATTTATTGAGTAGTTTCTTTGGAGCTCATTATCTATGGAACTAATGTCCGGATATGAAAACTTAAAATGTCTTGTAAAAATGTCTTGTAACATATTTATTGTACGCACTATTTTTAGTCGCTTAAGTTCCGTAATTTCAAGACTTTTTTGATCAATTTTAGAACATGAGTGATCGTACAATACTATTTCAGTCCATAAATGTTATTTGCTGTAAGTTGGTTTTAATCCATATTTGCCCAATATTATGTCAAGACTATTGCCTAGTTAACGACTCTTTTACATATTATTTTGACAAACTGATACAAACACCCAAAGTTGATAGTTATCATGCTGATTTCATTAATTGCAGTCACAAACATAGACTAAAACAATTTTCTTCATATTTTGCCACTTGCATCATATAAAAAATCAAATTCTTCAATGCAGTTTGGATGTTTTTTAATATTGCATTAACAAAATAAACTGCTTTTCATAAGTTAGCGATGTTGGTATTCTAAACAGGTTGCTTACGATTTGTTTTTCTGTTGGCAAAATCAAGAATGATACGTTTTCTGACAATATGCTTAACTTATGAAAATGAATTAACATATGAATATATAAAAATAATATAACAAGTTTTTTGTTATAAAATCTATTTTTGGTTAAAAAAAATGTTTCAAATGAAAAATGCAAGTTTGTTTCATTCATATGGGAGCACATATTTGCGGGAAGATAAGCGGCAAAATACGAACTAATTTGTTTTATTGCATGGAGCACAATAAATAGCTTATATCCACACAGTAGAGTAAGGAGTGTTGTCTAAGTAGCAGACGCTACATATGTAACCCAACGTACAGCAATTCATAATTAACAATTCACTCGATCAATAAAACCAACTAAAAACAATCATATCCATAACCATAATAAAAACAGCTTGGAACAGTGTTAATTACAAGAAATATTTAACATGTACTCTAATTAACGTATTTAAACTTTTAGTACGTAGTTCTCCCGACTAGAAGATCCACTGCGGAAGGAATGCAACTATTAATTTCACATGCATTAGGAGACGCAGGGAGTCCGTACATTATAGGCCTGGTAAGTACGCAATTAACGATCGTCACAAAACGCCTTACACAAACCTTTCTCTAGGTATCGGAGGCGCTGAAGGTAACCTTGAGCACGTCGTTGGGGGTGGTCAGCAGCCTGTCGTCAAATGGCACCTTCTTGAAGGCGACCGAGGTGGCCGTGGTGGACGCGACCGGGCCAGATGACCCGCTGGTGAAATTCCAAGCGCTGCAGTATGCGCTGCTCATCACATGCTTCGTCGAAGTGTTAGGGGGACTGTTCTTTTTGATTAACGCCTTCTACATTGTCAACGACAAGAATAAAGTCGAAGAAGCAATCAAAGGTGATGGTAGTTCTAACTTGACGCGTGGGCATGCGAAGATAGTATGAATGGTTACAGCTGATAATTTTGATATTATTTTACAACGATGCATGTCGAGTGGTATGATTTTCATAATATACCCTTTCTTATTGATATAACTTTATAATTTTTATTGGTAATAATAAAACCTTTTTTTAACACAATATTGGTCCCCAAAGCTAACTTTCGTCTTGATCAATTATATTTTAGTACATTGCTTATATTCCACTAATTAATTTTTACATAGCAGCAGTCGCCCCACCAAATCAATCCGACCCATCAACGCCCAGGACTACATTGTAACTTCTGGACGTTTTTTTCTTTAGTTTGTACGTTTTATTATATTATTTTACACTCTGGATCTGGGCACCATTCATTATCGGGATTCATGGCACCGCTTTTTATAACCTCACATTAGTCCCCGATCGTAAATCGACACAAACCACTACATGCATATAAATCAAAAATACATTTGTGAACGACCTCACACCTTTCGGTTCATATGAATCAAGCATGAAGCATTTTATGGAGTATTTGCATGCATGGTTATTTGATCAATTGTAACATTCTGAAGATTATCTATCCAACAAACGAGCATTTAAAACTTTGAAGACATCATTGCTCAAAAACTTTCGGGATATTATTATATTTATATTGTAATCCTGTAGTTAATGGGGAGTTGAAATAACCATGCATTACTGGTTGATGTTTGTACCTGTATTGCAAAATCGCTAGAAAGGGCTGGCAGAAAGATATTTTAATCGAAACACGAGTCGAGAATCGTTCACTATATCAGCCGTATGATTACAATCCTCGCTGCCAACCTCACCTAGAGTATTGCACTAGTCGTCGCTACTTTGTATGTTTGTTGTTGTACCATAGAGCAAGAAAATCGTGATGGCACATAGTTTAGGCAACCGTGTTGTGATAAAGTATTTATTTCTTTTATTGGAACCGTTTCAAATTGTTGTAATTATACCATGAGATAAGATATTTTTTGAGTCTTATCGCTGAATATTTTGAATGATTTAAATATATTTGAATAAATGGTAATTTTTGATGAACCGGGCTAACATGATTTAAATTTTTTCACGGAAAAGACATGCACTTTGAAAAAGTCATCGCTTAAGTAAGTTTCCGCAAAAATTACGGTAGTACGATATAACCAAACATCACCGAATAAATTTGTTACTGCCGTATTAGAGTTACGGAATACACTTTAAAATTGAATTACTAACAACGGCAAAGTAAATACATTGTATGCATAAATCTGGTTGCATAACTTTGTAACATTATATTTTTCATCTATTTAGGCTGCGGTCCAGAAATGCAGTGCCAATTATAAATATAACGTATTTGTCCGAATTAGGCCTAGTAACTTAAATTAAATTAAAACTATTGTTGCTTTATTAATTTTGGCAGAAAATTTCTGGACTACAGCTCATTGCAGCACACATTCTAAAAATCGCCACTTTTCATTTCAGCCACCTCAGGGGAACCATCGCACATCATAGCTTCGGAAACCGAGCACAGTACATTGATGTCCTGATCGATTTTGGTGTATTAAAAACTTATAAAGCACATTCGACTAGGAATTAAGTGTCGTGCAAGAATATTCTGTGTGTGTGTGTGTGTGTGAGTGTTCAATCTACTTCCTCGTGATTACTTATATAATAAACAGAAGTTCTCGGTGTAACGTCGGACCGTGAGAAACTAAGACACAATAATACATACATCATGCATTATTTTATACCAAATCATTCTCATCAGCTTCAGATGCGGAATGGGATCGCCATGGAATGGTTGTTGCATAAATAATTTGTTGAACATGATTGCATTAAATTGATTTTGTGCTGTGAAAACAGGAGATTCATGACAGCAGATTTATATGTTTGTACTGAAACGGTAATGTTTCATCTTACATTATTATGTTTGGTTTAGGAAACTGAGTTCCTACTTAATTTATGTGAACTAGTTAATGTTTCATTAACGGAATATTGGAAACATTCTCTATAATAGGGATTATGTTGTAATCTTAGCTTACATTGTAATATGGTGAGGGCCGGATAAATTTTGCGTCCTAATTTTTCAACGGGATTTACAAAAAATAACAAAATGCGTAAAAAAAATTGATCGTTTATAGCCGTATGGCACAAAATTAAATCCAGCCCTGGATATCTACAAAACGAGCAGCATATTGAATTTATTTGTCTTATTGCAACTACCCGAACGAAAACAAATAAATTTAAAATTACATTTATAAATTTATAGCACTGTAGATAGTGATTTTTAGCACTAGCAAGTTCCGTACTATGTGTTGATTAGTGTATTCCATGTGTAAAAACCTGCCGGGCTTTTGCATCAGGTTCGAGTAATGTTATTTTCCGAATCCTCGGAGCCTTTACATTTTATTTCTATATATTTATTAGTTTGAATGGAATTGGTAAAATAGTTTATAGTTCTATCATTTAAATTATAAGACTGATTTAAATCACAATAAAAACAGATGTAAATATTATTGCTATTGTTATAAATTACAATTTCTTAATAAAACTAAAATCTATAACGTTAGTCATTATATTATTTTTTATGCACCTTAATCCTAATTTCGTGGACTGAATTTTCTTCAATTAAAGGATCCCGGACACAATCAGTAATCTTATCAATGATACTCATTGATCGTGTAGGAAGCGATTGATTGCTTATGAATAGCAATAAGTCACCCTTCAATATAATTGATAATGCATTATTTATATTATTAATCAATAGTATTATTGACCGTCTCCGGGCCACTTGACAAGTAATGTTTGCAGATAACACTCAAGTGTGTATATTTGGTTGACTACTTGATGACTGGACGGCGACGCCAGCGCTGAAACTAGTGAACTTTATACCTATGATTTAAACTATAATATTTTCAAAAACCGATTACCTGTGGTTTATGGGCCACGTTTTTAACTAAATGTAGCATACATTTGGCACAAAGTCAGCGAATATGATAGTGTGACAGCCGAATGCCAAAACGGCATATTGCCATAGGAATTTTTCAATTCATTTTTTTAACTTTTTTTCAAATTATGAACGGCTCTGTAGACATAATACATTCTTTTATCGGGGAACTATTTCGATATTCGTAATCAGCATGGTAATATTGACGACTGGTGTAACTTTATAAGGCTATAGGGCCGTTCAAAGTTGTAAAATTTTGATTTAAACTGGGTGCACAGCACGATAGAATAGTGAATGCTGAATCAAATCATGTAAACCGCAGTGTTGTGCGATGCTTAGTTAATGAGAAAAAATTAAAAACGAATAAACGATCTCTTGCAATTTATGTATTCCTGGTACAAACTCCGAAAATTACTGAATGTGTAGAAATTTTCGATTTAATAAATATTACCAATTTTTCGATTTTTTTATCCGAATTCGACATAAATCACACCAGTCGTTGATATTAACTTGTGATTATGAATATCGAAACAGTTTGGCGATAAAATAATTCCTTAACGCTATAGAGCCGTTCAAAGTAGGAAAATTTTGATTGATTTTTTAAAATCTAAACTGAGTGCACAGTAAGATAGAATAGTGAATGCTGAATCAAAAAATGCAAACCGCACTGCCGTGCGATGCTTAGTTAGTGAGAAATTAATTAAAAATGGATAGACGATCTCCTGCAACTTATGTATTCCTGGTACACAATCCGAAAATTACTGAATGTGCAGCTGGAAATTTTCGATGTAAACTGAGTGTACAGTATGATAGCGTAATTAATGCTGAATTCGGAACTGCAAACCGCAATGCTGTGCGATGCTTAGTTATTGAGAAAGAAATATATAAAAGGCATGAAAAATGTCGTGAAGTTAAATTTGATTTACTAATCGTTTTAATTTCGTAGATAAATAAAATTCAGTTAGTGACTTGTAAGCCGTAACTATTACTCTTTTGATGGGGCATCACGAATTTCGGATAACCTCAAGTATTGGTTAAGTTACTTTCAAAACACACCGTTGTACTCTACAATCCCACTAGTACTCCATAAGTAGGTATTATATGTATTGTCTAGTATCATATTCCGCAACCAGATTGTAAAAATCTAAAATTTAGGGCAAGTTATTAAACAAATAAGGTTACTTTATGAACGCCCCTCGTAAGCGACGATGCTGGCGCTCTTTTGAACCAGGCTGCGGATTTTTGTCGCAACTCTAGTTCAAAACTACCAACCAGGGCGGCGCTCGCGTCGGACTCGCAGCATACGGTGGCTTTTCATTATGTCAGTTAACTAATTTTAGATTTTCAACGTTTTACGTAAATTTCACGGCTCCCAGTGTTAAGCACACTAAACTTGCTAAGCTGACACCACATTTATTAATTTACATGATGTCAATTTGCAAATGCTACATTAAATCACCAGACCTGACGCCACTGAATCATTCTATCTTTGGAAATTTAAAAATAGTGTATTCCAAAAGATTCCACATTTATCAAGAAATACGCAATAATAATGAAAGCGGAACACAGTCACACCTAAATGCTGATAAATGTTAGTTTAAAAAAAGTGTATGTAAACAAATACAACAATGTTTATTTCGATTGTACAATTCATCTGTCTGTTAATCAGGTCTATCATAGGGATATGACTTCAATGTTCAAAATTATCAGTTAATCAATCACCAGCAATTACAAAAATAAATTTTCGAAAATAGCCATTAGTGACAATAGCCCTGTAGATAAAATATATATATTTATAACAAATAATACTACATACACTACCATCAGTTATATTGTCACGTTTCTCATAAATAAATTATTAAAACATAAGAAAATAACAAATTCCTCATTTGGAACTACATATATACAAATATCAAGTATAAAATATTTACACCCTCAATTGAACTACATTGTATTACAGGTTGCTATTAAATTCTCATATCAAATTGTGATTGGATTGGAGTTGGGTTTTCACGTGTGCAAATAATACTATCCAACACTGACCACACACAACTAATCTTTTGCGTAGACTCTTGCTACAATTCCACTTGAATACAAATCTTATAAATAGGTAAATGTAGAAATATAAATATTATCTTGATCAATGTTTAAGTAGAAATTAAAATTAACACGATATGTTGCCTAATGAATATCAAAACCGCCATGGGCGTTGATGTACAAAGTGTCTCATTCTCAAATGCAATAACGTGTAAATGTGATCACAATTAATATTTGTTTGGTTGCAAGCGGTGGCTTATTTAGACCGTTTTGTCAGCTTCCACGCGTACTCGTCCATCGATTGCACCTTGTGGATCTTCTGGCGGGCCCACGCCAACCATAGGAACCCGATAATTGCACATATCACGGTTTCCACGTAGTATCCGTCCAGCCAAGTGGTGCATTTTCCATCGTTTTTCGCACAGAACTGCAAATACATAAAAAATAGGAAAAAATTATGTCTATAAAAACTATAAACACAACATATTTATAGTACATTCACAAAACTCAGTGACTTTTACAGAGGCAAACGAAAATTTTGGAGACTACTTGATAAATTGCATATTTTACCCAACTGTACACTCAAAAAAAGAAACACATATCAAACTCATATTCACCATAATTTAGAATTCGGTCGTTTTAATCCACATCCACACAAATCACTCTCAAGATATGTTCGATAGCGAAAATTGACTCTAATAAACGTTGTATGGCTATAAGGGGGCCATCTGATATGATCTTAAAATTGATCTTGAAGTTCACTTTCAAGGTCATTTTAAGACCAACTTGAAAATTTTAAATGGTAACCCAACTTTATGAATTTTTATTTCACAAGAGTCATTATATTAAATGCGTAATGCATTTAAGGCTGCGTAAAAATTTCAATACCTTACATGAGGTAAACAATGAAAGAAAAGTTTACTAAAAGTTTTAAACTAAAAATTATGAATCAGCACAATTAGTGATTTTTGTGTTAGCCAACCAATTTTCATTTTGACATGTCGAGAGTTTTGTGAATATACTATAGATTGTGATTTTGTTTTATTTTATTTTACCTCCTGCTCGAGACCACTCCTGCACATATTATCCGTATTGTTCTTTCCACCAATACAATTCTTATAAGTCAGCGTGTCGACAAACCACAGAGACAACGTGGCTGGCCAGTTGCCCCCTAAATTCGTGACAGTGTTCAGTAGGGTCATGTAAGTGCCACCAACCAGTGGGTCGCTAATTTTTGCGAAAAACGCCATGCACGATACAAACATGCAGTAAACACAAATCTGTAAAAAAAAAATTAAACATGTTACATTCAGTCCGATGGTAACCTGAATGCCACTTACTTGATGCAATGAATAACAAACCAGCAACAAAATATAATAGGATATGGGTAAACCGGCGGATGCATCGGGAACCAGTCTCGGTGTTATCCACACGAGGAACGCACCGACGAAACCAAACAGCAGCCGGTATGGGATTGCCTTCACAAATATATTCAAAGGTTTTGGTCCTGAAAATAAATATTTATCACTATTTTATTATTTATCTATAGTATATTATTTAATGGAGCACGGTTTCAAATTGTGACAGTTGTACAACTTTGCAACCATCAGGTAGGCCATGTTTCTAAATGTAGCCACTATTTAGTGCTAGCTACTAGTGCTAAATGTCTGCTTCAACAGATCGAATCACGTGGTAGGAGGAAATTGCACAAATAAAGAAAAGATATACTAAATCCTATAACCACAATTACACAAGGTACTGGCGACAACAGCTCATAACGGCACTTTTAAGGTTGTTATTCTAGCTCTAGCAGCTAGCAAGTACTTTTGCCGCTAGAATCTAAGAGCCGCCTAGCTAGATTTCTACAGCGAATTTTGAAACACGCCCGTAACCAAAAAGTTGGTGCTGTCTTTTTAATACAGATTGGACGGTAGACTTTTTAATTTGTTATCAATAGTACTTACTTACAGTGTTTTCTACTTTAGTATATAGTATCAATCACTCTTCCATTTGATACATTCAAATTTGACGATAATTATTTAATTTATATTTCACAATGATTTCAAATGGCAACGAATAAAATTGGTGCTGTCTTTTTAATACAGATTGGACGGAAGACTTTTTAATTTGTTATCAATAGTACTTATTTACAGTGTTTTCTACTTTAGTATCAATCACTCTTCCATTTGATACATTCAAATTTGACGATAATTATTTAATTTATATTTTACAATGATTTCAAATGGCAACGAATAAAATGGAAACCACACGCACATTTTTGGTTACCTAATAATAATAAATGACAGCATATACCTGACCAGCTTATCATAGCTTTAGACTTTAATAACCTAACCTAAGCTAACCTAACCAGGTTTTCAATCAAAGTTTGATTCATAGGTTTGAGATAGTGATTATTATTTAACCATCAGGATCTTTAAGACCATTACTACATGTTAATCCATATTTAAACACAGAATAAAAATCCTAGTATGTTTTATTCTATGTTTAGATTATTTACTTAAATTGTTAGCGAAAATTAATTACATTGAAATTAAAAGGGATACTTCTCTTTTATCCACTTGATGCAGAGCTTATTTCTGAAGATATTACGTCCGTGCATTTTAGTAATGCATTTTGTTGGTTCGCTTTTAACCCGCCTCTGTACTGCATCGAACATGCAGTATACTTTCCAGGAGGAATTAGAGCTCACTCGGGTGGTGCCGCTGTTTACGTCTATGAGAGTCACGTTCGTGCATATCTGATAAACAATGCACGGTGGAAATAGTTCTCCGCCCAACCGAAAAATCAACTGATTCCCCATTGATCTGTCAAAACACCGCGCGTCGGAGTATTGCAACCGCTTCAGTAACTTTATCGGGTTGTCAAACCTCAGCTCGGTCAGCCTGCGCTTTATCTTCAAGTAAACTTTCTTGAACCGGCAGCTGCGGACAGTGCGCTGAATGATATAAGCGGCTTCATTTTTCTCTTCAAACGTGTGCAAGTTTTGTGATACAATCGGCTCGTTATGAATCATTGAGTCGGAAAGCATAAATGCTGATGCAAAAAGTGCGGACGAATTCTGTTCCGGCATCAGCTTGCCAGAATGCATAGGGCTTGGTCTGATGAAGGGACCAGTTGCAGTCACAGATTTCTGAGGAGCTGTGCTTGAACGATTAATTACTTCCCGGAGGTAATAATCATGGTCATCATTTAAAATGGAGAACACCCGGCTTAGTCTGTCCTCGCCAAGGTCAAACATGTTATTTATAATTTCCATTGTATAAAAACTGTAAATAGTGACAGTATAATGTTATGTTGTCATGACCAAGTTGATGTTCGATTGTTAAAAAAAAAGCTTTAATAACTATGATCTACATTTTCATTTAATCACACTCTAGGCTGATATGAGAATCAAATCCACATCTGTCCATTTAAGTTGGAGCCTTAACCCACTAAGTAGAGCAGGTTTTTCAAGGCAAGTTTGAAATTTTTAGTTGGACGAAAATTAAAAAAAAAAAAAATGTTTCATGTTACATTGATTGACTAAAGGCTAATTCATAGTTTTCTTACGCTACGTAACGCTACACTGTGACAATGCTATCGCTATGGGCATTTTTAATGCCCATACCAAAATCAGTCTTTATGCTAAATAAATAACTACAATAATAATATAATAATTATTGAGTTCAAGGTTTTAACCATAAGTTACCAGTTATTTATTTAAGGTATTATTAATGGGTACTTACTGGTAGAATTAGTTTTAATATATTTTATTATTTATTTCTTTTATTTTGCCTAACTAGTTTCAGTTTCTAACAGATCATCATCAGAGGCATGACGTGTGTATTTTGCTATGTATATATGTTTATCTTATTTTTATCATAAATATTTGTAGTTAATTTGAATTTTGACATTTTTCAAGTTAGGCACTAGTAGGTAAATAAAAGAAATAAATAATAAAATAAAAATAATTCTACGAGTAAGTACCCATTATTAATACCTTATATAATAATTATTACTAACTATTCATTTTCTATCTCTGATTCATTTTTGTTTCACACACTTCTACTCTCGCCGCAACTATTTATATCGTACCTGTTGTGTATTTGGCAATAACCAAAGGCAAAGCAATTTGCAGAGGTATTAGCGGAACAGCCATCAGCCCCAATCGTTCTTTAGGAATGCCGGCTTCGACCAGCTTCAGAGTCATCACGCTATCAGTCGCCGAGAAGCCTATCTGAAAAATTTTGATTCAATGACGACGAACAGAGACGCCCACCACCGGCACTCACCTTAGCGGTGAGCAAAATCACGACAAGCAGCTGCACCGGTTTGAGCTTAAGTATCTGCAGCAGGAAGCTGTAGGCCGTCTTCAAGTCCCTCTCGGGGTCCTCCTCTGCATCGACCTGGGCTTCCTCTTTCTTCAGCAACGCCACCACTGTAGTCGTTATCAGAAATATCCAACCCCAGAAATGCAGGAACCCCGCCAGAGTGACCACACCTGCAAATGCACACACCGTAAACATGCTCGCAATTGAACGAGTAAGTTGAAAAAGAGACCTATTCAAAAAACATTGAAAAAAAACCTTGTTTTATATCATAACTGACTACTTAGAAAATGTATATTTTATCAGTGAGTGTGTATCAATTATAGCTACAAATTATCATTTGTAACATTTCTTGTAATACGATATGTTTGCAAAAAAAAATGTTATTTTTTTACAATCTTAGAAGTTCCCGTCTTCTAAGATTGTAAAAAAGAGAAAAAAGAGATAGAGTTAAATATCTAGTTCTGTTATTTAATTTGTAGATGTTTGGTAGCATAATAATTAGTTTTTTAATTGAAAGCTGGGATGGATGGTTGAACGAGAAATTTATTGAATCTATTTAATTCAAATTAGAATTAAATTTTTAAGTTAAAAAGCTTGACTGATCTTTAAATAATGTTTTAGTTTCACCAAATCTTACTCTGGAGGAAGCTGTCCCTTTTTCAACTCACACATTTAATTGGCGTGCGCAATAATCACCATCGGGTGACGGGACGCTCCGAAGGTAGGTGTTGCAGAAGTCGGGGCTCTCGAGCGCCATGAAGAGCACGTAGCTGAGGAAGAAACCAGCCGTCTGACCCACGCTGTTGCACGTCGAAGCGTGCCCCACATTGCTCTTCTTGAGCATCGTCAGGGCCCAGCCGTCGACGGCGATGTCCTGCGTGGCGGCCAGGAAGTTCAGAGAGAAAAACAGCATCGTCAGGATCTCAATGTTCGGGGGTGAGTCGTCTGTGCCGAGCCACCGGTCCACGTGTGAGCTTAACAGCAGCATGAACGCCCCGATCAGGTACTGCGTCGGCACCATCCACGTTTTCCTGCGCCCTATCCTCGTGGAAAACATTGAGTCCACTATCGGAGCCCACATCAGCTTGAGACTGAACGGCCAGCTGACAAAACTGAACTCTGCCTGCAATGTATTGTACAAAAATGTTTTACAGATTGAAATAAAATATAAATATATATGCACATTTTAATACTAACGCTATATTAAAAAAAAAATAAAGTAGGTAGTAACTGTGTTGGTGATTTGCTCATAAATTTTCATAATTTTATTCATTCATTCATAATCAACACTTGATTACCAGCTTATGCCGGTGTATTATAATTTTATATTGGATTTAAAAGAAAATTCCAATTAAAATAAACGTCAGGTATAAGTCAGGTTATATTTTTATAAACAAAAGAGGAATTTCCAGTGTTAATCAATCATAAAATCGGCAGTAGAACACTGAGTAGATAACAATATGGTAGCAACTGACAGAGTATTAATATGTTAGCCATATGTACGGGGGCGTGCAAATGAAGCCGTACCTGCTGTTTGTAGCTAACACCCCTGTTCTGCAGAATCATAGGTATCGCAGAACTTAATCCCAGGGGAATTCCCTGCAGTGTGTAGAGGAAAAACAGCAATGCAATGTTTTTCCCATCGCCTTTCAGGTTAGATTGCTTCACAACGGTGCTCTCTTCCATCTTCAAGGAGGTTTCCTTGGCTTTCCCGACTTTTCTTCTTTCCATGGCTTACCCCTTCCTGGAAATTACCGAATTTATGTAGATCTCCAAGGGACACGTCAGTTATTCGTGGAGGTTAAAACGGTTTAGATAATTTATCGTACGTGTACTTACTCTGATAATGTCAATTTTATATATAAATGTTCAGGTAACCAACACTATCTATACATTTTTATGTTTTCGTTTGGGTTTGATCAAAATTTGTTCAGTCAGAGTTGAATTTTGTGTTGACGTGCAAAAAGAGTTGTCAGTCACAACGTTGCCAATGTTGCCAATCGCTTGGGCAGGTAATTATGATGTAGACTGTCATTCGTAAATTATTACTATTTAGTTCAATTGCCTGTCTAACAATTTTTCTCTTACTAGTAACATAATGTATGTACATATTTTGCACCAACTACTAAATAGTATTTTAAAATCAGGCAACCGAAACCACTCATACGTGTATTCTTAGTTGCCTATGTACTTGATGGAAGGCGACGCCAGCGCAGAAACTGGTGAACTTTATATGTATAATTTAAACTGTGATAATTTGACAAATCAATTACATGGGCCTCAAGGGGCATATTTTTAACTACGTATTGCACTATTTTCGGCCAATAATATTGTGTAGATATTTATTTATAACACATTTAAAAGTTCACTTAAATATAGACAACCAAATGCACATTCTGCAAAATCAAAGTCGTACATTTGGTTGCCTTGTTTTTAGTGAACATTTAATTGTGTTATAAATCGATATCTGTATAATATTATTGACTACAAATGGTGCTATACGTAGTTAAAAATATTCCCGATAATTCATATGTGAATGGTTTGTCAAATTATATTAGTTTAAATTATACGTATACAGTTCACTAGTTTCTGCGCTGGCGTCGCCGTCCATCAACTGCATAGGCAACTAAGTATACACGTATGAAAGGTATCAGATTTTAAAATACTCCTATTATTTAGGATAGTTTAGGATTAATGTTAAAGTCTCTGTATGAACTTTATGTCTTTGCATCAATCATTTAGAACAACTTTCATAACCACAGCCTGTGAAAAATTTCAAATTTGCTTTTATTGCGAAAAAGTGTTCATACAATTCATACACAACTTAATAATACAATTACTATTTTTTTTTGCAATGATCAATAATAATTATTAATCTACAGTATGTCCTCGGATTGAGTTTACAAGAAGAAATGTTTCTTAATTTTTTGCGTAATTGCTTGGTCTGAAACTACCAGTTCAATTATTGAAACTATGATTTATTTATACAGGGTGTTGGCAAAATCAAAAATTTTAAATCTTATTTTGACCCTTATTTATTTACTATTTGCAAAAAGAATTTAAAATTACGTCTAAGAACATTATAGAAATATATAATCATTCAATCAATTCCCAAAATGCAGAAAATAATACTGAAAATTTAAAAAAATCAGCTACGAGAGGCATTTGCATCGATAGCTATTGAAGAAATACAAAACAGTTTTCAGGAGGTCAACACCTGTGTTGAACTGTGTGAAGAAAATGGTGGGAGATTGTTTAAATGATGTTATTTTTCTAAAGTGTCAAAATTAGATCTAACTTATTTTAACTTAGCCAACACCCTGTATAATTAAATTAATGTTTTAATTACTGAAATGGTAGTTTCCGACCAAGTAGGAATTTTAATCCTATGACATTTTTACTTAAAAGTAAAAATTAAGAAACATTTCCTCTTGTAAACTCAATCCGGGGACATACTGTATATTAATTATGCTTAATATATGGCCTGAAATAACTTTTACTTTGAGAATAGTGTATTAAAAGAGTACGGAATGTTTCATATCATATTAAATAATATCCCAATCTTACAAACTTCATAAATTGTATCTGATTATATTATTAAAGAAATATAAATCCTCTCCAATTCTATTACTCAGGAGGTGTCTTTTATATTTACATAAACTGAAAGTACATTGAAAATCCGTAAAAATGTCGATTTCTTCTAAAACATATCAAAAATTCTAAAACATATTAAAGGAAGTGTAATAATTTGAAAACAGTATCAGACAAGAGCCTGAATTCTGGCTATTTAAAACTGCTATTGCTATCATTATTTTAGATTAAGTTAGATTACATTAGGGTACCTAAAGATGGATGAAGTTAGATTATCATATATCTAAATTAGCAAGGTTGCAATTTTTTTTGTAAAATATTGTTGTACACACAAAATTATATAAAAATGGGCCACGACCTAAGTCAGAGATTGCAAGCCAAAATATCTACAACATAATACTGGAATGGTAAAACTTAGAAAAGCGAGATCAAATTTGAAAGCTTTGTTTTTTTTAACAGTGATGTAATACAATTGTCAAAAAAATCTAATAATAACTAATACACTTCTGGACTAAATTAAGGGACCACTAGTGAAATTCAAAATAAATTTAAACCAGATAACGACATTTAATGAACCGAATAAATATATAAATGCAAGTGTTTCTTAACAAATAACAATAGTGTTTAATAAAGTCAGTTTATGACATGTGAAAAATCTATTAAAAAACTTGGAAAAGTTATTTTAAGTATATTTGGTGGTCCCTTAATTTTATCCAGAAGTATAAAGGACAGTTACATTTCTTACATCTAAAACTCCAAGATTGCTTAATCTACTGTCTGAAATGAATTATACCTTTGGAAAACTGTAAAAGTGATAATGAACATTTGACAACTCAATCTACAACTCAAATTTGAATGTAATTTCTGTAATAATGACTATTTGACGAAAATTCGGAATTACTTAAATTTTATAAAACATTTGTAGTTTTCTTGATATTTGGAAATGTATCATTCACAAAAAGAAAAGAATGTGAACTATTTTATAAATTTTGTAAATAATAATTGTATTATTCTTTTCGGTAGAATAAAAAAGCACTCTCTTTTATAATACAGTTTTTTTAGAACAATAGACATATTTCCAATGGATAAAAGACATTATGCCTAAAACACAGAAAAGTCTGTGAAAGTTTACGAAACACTGAAGAATTGAGAACTGAAGAAGTTTAAAAAAGATGTAAAATGTACCATATTTTTCCAAATTAATTTGCAAAAAAATATTATTTTTAGAACATCCCAGAGCAAATTATAATTCTCAAAACCCAAAAGAAATATCAAATCATTTTTAAATTGAACAAGTTGTTATTAGAATTTCATAAAATCTATTAACCCTTGAGAGATAAAACTTTGATTAATCAATGACAATGGGTTCGATTCTCTATATCGATCTACACCATATCGATGGTATAGCGCACAAATTTTGTAAGTACATTTTTGCACGAAATTGTGTTAAATTCGTAAATATGTTTTAATTGATCGATTTGACTGATCAATCAAATAAAATAAATTCACTAATTTTCTTTAAAAGCATAGTTTATTTCCACTAATAACAACATTCATTTATTGTATCGTAATCTTATACAGGGTGTCAATTTGAAAAGTTTAAAATAATTTAATTTTTTTGTTTGTTTAGAAAACAATGGAAATCATTTCCAACATTTACTTTAACATGTTATTTGAATTAATTGATTACTTTTGCACTTTATTTAAATTTATTTCCGAAACTATTTCACTAAATCATATTGTATTAATAATGACTGGACAGCATTTTTCAAGAGTTTTCCAAATATTGACCACAAGTAGGGGGGTGCCATTTAAAACTTTTTAAATGGAAGGGGCTGTGGCTTAAAGGGTGGATAGGGGGTGGACACTACCTACGCCATTTTGGTTCCTCCTTCAAACCACCCAAACGGTTTTGAGTAATTTTAAAAATAGTCATGTGGTCCATGAAAAAAGTTGATATACTACATAGTATACTATGCAAAACTGTGTAAATTACAAACACAAAATTTAATGTTTACATTTTTGCGGTACACCATCGTTATCAATATTAAAATTGTTCCATTGAATCTCTCAAGAATTCACAAAAAATGGAGAAGTTTTTAACAGAAATTGAAGCGATTGATCAAATAGCTGGACAATTGCTTTAAACTTATTAAGTACTTACAATTTAAATTTTCAGAAAATCCTATAAAACATGTCCAATACTCAAGATATGTATCAAGAGTATTTAAAAACTGAAGAAGTTGCTGATAGTATTTATAAAATTGAAAGAATTTGTGAGTTATGGCTTTGATTAATAAATGGTCGTGTGTCCTACTGTCGCTGAGGGAACAGTTCAAATCGATCTCAAAGACTTGAGAAGTATTTTATAGAAATTAAATCAAATATAAGGATATATAAAATATATGGATAATTCAATTAAAAAATCACGAATTACCAACACAGCAACATGAGTTTAGTCTCTAACTATCCAATGATGGTGAGTTCGATTCTCGCCCATGGCAGTATTCATAAGGTTTAATTCAGTTTGTCATGATTTCTTCATTCATTCATAATCATTTAGTATTTATTTCGATAATCAATTAAACCTATAGTCCATTTTTTTAAATATCCACCACGTGTTGCTTTATGTTGGTCAAGACAAAAATTTCTACACAAATTACTACACATTGAACCGAAATTTAGTTTTAAAAAACACTAATGCACTAACAGAGTTGCCACTAATATTGAAAGAAATTGGTCAATTATTTTCTAAATGTAAAATTTTAATTACACCTTCCAATTTTAATGAATCTAACAGAATGAAAATACCTTAAAACAATAGTTGTGCGGCAATGTCGTCATGGCAACTCTTTACAGGCATCAAGCATGTAAAGAATCATATACCAAGTCAATCTACATGACCGTAAACGATCTTTTACATGTCAAAAGGACATAAACTTGCTTACTGTCACTGTCAACAGGATAACTCTTATTTTACGATATTACTTGCTTACTGTCACTGTCAACAGGAGAAATCTTGTTTTACGATATTTTGATTCACATAGTTCAGTCACATTGGAAGGTGAAATTAAAATTTTAAAATTTTATATTTCGATAACCATCGAGTGTTCGATCTGGGTTTATTAGAATTTATATCTTGTTTTGATCTCTACTATGACCTGTTAAAACGTGGAAGTTTTTTCTTATTAACAACTCACCCTTAACTCAAGGGTGAGTTGTGACTCACCCTGTACATACAGGGTTACAGGGTGAGTAACAACGAAAGGTACATATTTAAGGAGTGGTAGAATAGGGATTAAGTCCAGATGCGCAGATTTGAATCAATCCTGATTAAATATATTTATTTTCAAAACCACGTGTAAATTACCATATACAAATAAATAGTCAATATTGATATAACATATAAACGACTTCAGTCACATCTATATAGTTCACACATTCCGACATAAATACCACCGATATACCTAGAAATACTTAATACTAATTACATTCCATCCATTAAAAATGTAAACGAGTCAGCACTGTAAAACACCCAGCCAGGAACTAAGTAGTGTCTGAAATTCGAACAGTTAGTTTATAAAACTGATGTACACAGTACATAATTGAAGAAAATCTAAAATTGTACTGTACTATAATTAGTATACTATCAATTAACTGATTGCACCCCAAGAAAACAAATAACACAATTAAGCTCATTCATATCTAAAATAATTATATATTCTATGTAGGTTCAGGATTCGTCTGATTTTTTAACGACAGGCTTTTAATAAGGTGGTGGACCTTGCACAATACCCTATTTAGCTTGAAAAGCTTAAGAAATGAAACTATTAAATTGTTTATCGTAATAATATAAATAATAATGCATCGATTGTAATAATTAAACTGATTATTATTACTCTGTTAAAATATAGTCAACAATAATTTATTTTAGTTTTTATTTATATTTAATAATGTGTGTTTTACATAGGCTTTTAGAAACTTATATAGTCATGTCCAAATAAACTTGAGGGTGATGTGTTGCCCAATTTGTAAGTATCCATGTAATAACATATTTTGTTTCACTTGGTATTAACAAAAAATGTCTACTTCGTGCTTTAATGTAATGTGCACGTTATAAAGAATAAAGAAGTGTTGTGAATACGAAATAAAGAAGTGTTAATCTGTTATTAACTATGCATCACCACAACCAAGGTATTTGTTCAAACATAGCTGTTTATAATTATTATCCATAATAGAATTTAATTATATTATATTTGTACAAATATTTGTAGATTTGGATATTATCTCCGCGGATAACTAGAGACCGGTTTCGACCAACTGGGTCTCATTAGTCCAGTGCATTCGGAGTTAATTCGCAAATGTACAATTGACATGGCATATAAACCAATAATTAATTTCAACAAGAGGTGACGTTCATATGCTTCTCTCACACTTCATTATTATACATCATTAGTAACTATAAAGAACTATTCGTAATTTTTATAGTTGACTGAAAATTATATGCTGTTTAAATTCGAAACATATTTTTTTAACATTAAAAGGTCCGTTATCATTCTTTCAGTACCACCTGAAGTTCTTTCTGCGAACCTACTCTTCCAACGAGCATTCAATTATGCTAAAAACATTTTAGTAACATTTTTGTAATTTGTATATTTTAATGAAAATCATATATATATATTTTGCATTTAAGGCTTGTCTTCAGCATTCCCTGTACATAGATTCATTCTGCATCAATTCTTGAGATGCGTGGAGTAGACGATGAAGTGGCCGTGCTCACGCAATATTATATGTAACACTCCCCTCTTAATCGCCTCATGAATATAGGCTCCGAATCTTCGTCCTAGAAAACAAATTGGCTATAATGTGTCATTACTTTATCATTGATGAGATGATGTTATTACCGGGAAGTAAGTTGGTGTGTCCATTTCCACTGTCCTGTGGCCTCCCCCTTCCTTACACGTCAGCCAGTACGTGTCCATTGGTCCCTTTCCCTGGAAAATTACATTAGTTGCAAATTTAGAATCATCGGTATGGATTAACGTTTAATAAGTGCTAATTTGATAAACAATCAATGAACCATTTATCAATGATGGGAAATTTGGATCAAGAAGTGCGAATAATTAGTGTAGTATTAGAAGAGAATAAAATAGATTTTTTTGATTACGTTGTAACCATTTACAATTAAGCATCATCACAAGCAATTTGTATTTGAACTCGATTGAAGATGAGGACTGATATTTGTAAAATTATATAAATATATATTTACAAACATGTTTATTCATAAAATGAACATCAATAATCTAATGAGTAATGAATGATATATTTTAATTTTAGAAGATGTGCTTATTTATATTTTTCCGTTACTAGTTACGAGTTGTTTAATATGTTGAATTATGTCGACGTAATGCTTAAAAAATTAAAATAATTGGCGAAAAACTAACTGGTTGTCTTTTTGAACCAATTAATTTGCTAACACTATTAGTGAGTTGGGTTCATTTTTCAAATTTTTAATTATATTAATTAATTTTGATATTTTTTTATGGTAAATGCGCCGGGTCAAGAATTTTAGTTTGTAATTCGTACACGGTAAGGTCAGTTTTGAGTTCAGAAATGTAGCGTAATATATGTTGGGGAGGAGGGACATTTCCCAAAAGAATTTTATTAACTTTAAATACAAAAAATAAGCCTCTGAATATGGCCTAAATAAGCCGAAACTAGTTTGGCATAAATAAATATAAAAAACATCATAAAAATTTAAAAAAAGCCTTTAATTCTTCTAACAGAAAATACCCCAAAAACAAAACCTTTGAATATAATAATAATTGATGTCAAAATTGCAATAACAAACTGTCAAAACTTTATTTCTACCGAAATTTTAACAATTAACTGTAAATTTTCATATTTAGCAAATATTCAAGTAATAGTTCTAAAATTTCAAGATAAATTTAATATACTAATCTGTATAAATTCCAATAATTTATGTCAAAATTGCAATGATCTACTGTCACAGCTTAAATTCAACTGAAATCTTATCGATTATTGGGAAACTTAAATTTAAAATCAATTAAAAAAAAAATTGTAAAATTTTAGTTATTACTATTAAAATTTCAATCATTACTGTCAAATATTAAGTTTTAAGTATCAGAATTTCAAATATTGCTGAGGCAAATTAAACCATTAATGTCAAAATTGCAATTATTAACTGTCAACGTTTGATTTCTACTGAAATGATTTTGATTATTAATGTCAACATTGCAATGATAACTGTCACAGCTTTACTTCTACTGAAATTTCAATGATTAATGTCATAAATATAATAGTAAACTGCCAAAGCTTTGCTTCTACTAAAATGTCAAAAAAACGTCAAAATTATAATGATGAACTGCCAAACCTTTGCTTCTACTGAAATTTCAATGATCAATGTCAAAATTACAATAACGAACTGTCAAAGTTTTGCTTCTACTGCAATTTCAATGATTAACGTCAAAATTATAATGATGAACTGCCAAACCTTTGCTTCTACTGAAATTTCAATGATCAATGTCAAAATTACAATAACGAACTGTCAAAGTTTTGCTTCTACTGGAATTTCAATGATTAATGTCAAAATTATAATGATAAAATGCCAAACCTTTGCTTCTACCGAAATTTCAATGATTAAAGTAATAATTGTAGTTGAAAACTCTCAAAACTTTGCATCTACTGATATTTCAATGATTAATGTCAAAATTATATTGATAAACTGCCGAAGCTTTACGTCTAGTGAAATTTCAATAATTAATGTCAAAATTCTAATGATAAACTGACAAACCTTTGTTCTACTGAAATTTCAATGATCAATGTCAAAATTACAATACCGAACTGTAAAAGCTTTGCTTCTACTGTAATTTCAATGATTAATGTCAAAATTAAAATGATGAACTGACAAAGCTTTGCTTCTACTGTAATTTCAATGATGGATGCAATAATTGCAGTTGAAAGCTCTCAAAGCTTTGCATCTACTTAAATTTCAACGATTAATGTCAAAATTATAATGATAAACTGCCAAAGCTTTACGTCTAGTGAAATTTCAATAATTAATGTCAAAATTCTAATGATAAACTGACAAACCTTTGTTCTACTGAAATTTTAATGATCAATGTCAAAATTACAATAACGAACTGTAAAAGCTTTGCTTCTACTGTAATTTCAATGATTAATGTCAAAATTAAAATGATGAACTGACAAAGATTTGCTTCTACTGTAATTTCAATGATGAATGCAATAATTGCAGTTGAAAGCTCTCAAAGCTTTGCATCTACTTAAATTTCAATGATTAATGTCAAAATTATAATGATAAACTGCCAAAGCTTTACTTCTACTGAAATTTCAATGATCAATGTCAAAATTACAATAACGAACGGTCTAAGTTTTGCTCTACTGTAAATTCTATGATTAATGTCAAAATTAAAATGATGAACTGACAAAGCTTTGCTTCTACTGTAATTTCAATGATTAATGTAATAATTGCAGTTGAAAGCTCACAAAGCTTTGCATCTACTTAAATTTCAATGATTAATGTCAAAATTGTAATGATAAACTGCCAAAGCTTTACTTCTACCGAAATTTCAATGTTCTATGTCAAAATTACAATAAAGAACGGTCAAAGCTTTGCTTCTACTATGATTTAAATAATTAATGTCAAAATTATAATGATGAACTGACAAAGCTTTGCTTTCACTGTAATTTCCATAATTAATGTCAAAATTACAGTTAAAAGCTCTACTCATTTTAGTTATTACTGTTAAAATTTCTAGCATTACTGCCAAAGAATAAGTTTTAAGTATCAGAATTTCAAATATTGCTGAGGCAAATTGAAACATTTATGTCAAAAATGTCAACGCTTTATTTCTACTGAAATGATTTCGATTATTAATAATGTCAAAATTACTATGATAAACTGTCAAAGCTTTAATTGTACTGAAATTTCAATGATTAATCTCAAAATTATAATGATAAACTGTCAAAGTTTTGCGCCTACTGACAATATTTCAAATTGGGATGTGTGTAAAAAAAAGTTGAAAAACATTGATTTACATCATCAAATGATATATGAATTTGAACTTGCTTGAAGATGAGTGCTTATATTTGTGAAATTATATAAATATACATTATAAAAACATATTTATTCATAAAATTCTAGAAGTAAAAAGGTTGTTCTATATTCTAAATGGATGAAAATGATAATTATTAAAGCATTTACCTATAAGAAATTAGGATTATATAGAACCGATAATTATATAGTTTGTTCCTGTTTCTTCGCTCATGGTTTTGGCGAAACAATCACTTATTGAATACAATTTTGAAAATTATTGTTATCTCACAAAAAAAATTTCAAACTGATTTCGTTTTCACTTCGAAATCATTGAAATTTATAAAATTCTCAAGTTTGAAATCATACAAAGTATTCTATTTCTCAATTAATCATAAAAAAATTTTTCCACCATAATATATGAAGTTCAAGATTATGTTTATTTTTCTTATCTTGATATATTTTGGAAAATATTAGGGAAACATTTTTCTTTCTTTACTTTTTTTCTAGACACTTTCTATTACTATTTTTTCTAAAACTCTATTAAATCTTGATATTGTTTTAAAAGTCTCAATTTTAAAATTGCGAACTTTCTATTGCTATTTTCCTAACACTTTTTTAAATATTGGTGTTGTTTAAAAATACTTAACTTTACAATTGATTTTCAATACCGTTATTATTTCGCCATAAACCAACAGCTCTATTAAATATATTTCATACAAATAGTATGCAGTTGCTAATTATCTTTTATCCTTTATTAAAAATATTTTACATTTATACTAGGTTACGTTAGAATATTATTATATATTCACAACCTTTTTGCAACCGAGTTGGCTGGGTTTTCTTTTTGTCATGTTAGACAAACTTATACAGTGATACAACGGAAGTTAATTATTTTTTGTGTCGATGTCTATTAGACATTTGCTTCCTACCACATTGTCAGATTTATAATTTTTTTCACTTCTAGCTTTCATCTCTAATAATTTAAACTTTAAATGTGGCAACAATGTTATTTAAAAAATATAACCTCAAATTGAAAACAACTTAACTTAAAAAAACATTTGACAAGTTGAATTGGGGAATTCAGTTGTTTCCGAAAAACTACCAATAAAATGACTAGATATTCATAGACTCCCCTGACGCAAAAATATCGTGGAGAGTATAAGGAAAAACGCAAAATTTCCGAAGCTGTAATAATAATTAAACATTATTTTTAAGAAAGAGATCAAATCCGAATCTTTGAATAGTCGTAGCAAAATTATTGCATGCCCTATGATTAATGTACTATTAACGATATGCCACAATTTATTGCTGATATTGAGTGACACGTTTCTATGGATTTAAACTGAAGTTTATTTTTAATTATTTTAAAGTTAACATATAGTTTCTTGTGATATAGATTTTGTTTCTATATATTATTAAAAACAAAAGGTGCCTCTAGAATTTAGGTGTTTTATTAAGCTTTTTCAAAGTTAGCACAAAGTCAATAATGAAACTTGATTTTAAATTAACTTTATTTTAAAATCCGCATAAAGTATGATCTTCAAATTAGAAAACCTGAATTTTATTTTATTGCTGGCAGAAATGTTTTTCTATCTGTTTAAATAACTTTAGATTTTACACAAGTTTAAGCGCATTTTGAAGGATTTTTATTACATTTTGCAGAATTTGGATCTAATTGCATTTGCAGCACTTTGTTAATATTTTCCATGTTGTTAGTGATCATATAAAATTTTGATTATATCCACAGAACTGTGATCGAATAAAACTTAAATAAATAATAATTATATGGATCCCATCCTGAGTCTATTTTAATTGATGTAAAACGATATATGCAACTATCTCAGGTAAACAGTTTACCTGAGATAGTTGCATATATCGTGTTACATAAATTTAAATAAATATCGATAATTATATATTTTATAATTTAAAGTAATTTATAAATATTATGGCTGACATAAACTGCTCTTGTATCAAAATTTATAAAGAAAACATCAAAAATTAAATATATATAGTTGTATTAGTTTTTAAAGAATTCTAACTTGTTACTGTACTGATTGGTTATTTTACTTAAAGTTTGTAAAAGTTTAATTATGTAAACAGAATTGGGATGAAATTGAACTGTACCTATATTGAACTTTATTTAGTTGCTAATAACGATTAGAAAACAGAAATAAAAAAAAAAGCCTAATATGAAGGACAATATCATCTATAATCATAATTGAGAAACTTGAAACGGTTAAGATCTATTAGCGAACTCGAATTTCTTGAATTCGTACCTCATTGAATATTTATTCTTAACTTTCGTTAATATTTCCAATCCATATTTTGCTGTATAAAGTAAATATGCTTAAAATAGATTTCTAAATTCTATTTGTAATTTGTAATATGGATTGTAAATTGAAATATAATACTAGCTTGTGTAGGTACTTGATCACATTACAGCAGATAGTGTATGCTTTCATATTAAATATTCATCATCCAATTTTAGGTATATTTTTGTATGAATTCTATTAATATAGACACCCGCTATTGAAATTTGTATTGCTTAAAATGTGATAATATTTGGCTTGGCAGCGAGTGCGAAAACATCACGTGTTGGTTTAACAATTTTGCCTGAAATGAAATGCCTCAAACTTTCCCCTTCACGAAGCAGCCATAAGAGTGTGAAAGTTACAAAGAATTTTAATAATAAATAAGCTGCTTGAAGCTGCTGGCAATACATTGTTACAGCAGGTACGCGTGATAATAAATATTTGTAAAGCACAACGAACTAAAATGTAAACTAATGTAAACTAAATGTAAACTAAAATGATAATAATTCAAATTACTTGTTCGTACACTTGGGCACTAATTCAACAGATAACTGCAGATTGGTTTCGCCCTATGGGTCTTATTAGTGCAGTACCACCACCAAAAACCATCTTCAGAGGCATGATATGATTTTTATTATATATATATATATATATATATATATATATATATATATATATATATCCTGATATTACTTTGATGATAAATATTTGTTATTAATTTGAATTTGTAACATTTGTAACTTTCAAAATTCAAATTAATAACCAATATGTTTTATCAAAATAAGATTACTTTATATAGACTCGGTTTCATTTTTATTTTTATCTAAGAAGGCTGTGGTTTCATTTTATAAAGTTTTACACATGAACACCAACAAAAATGATTTGACAGTGAAAAAAGTCAAATTTCTAACAACGATGGTTAATTCATATATGTAAAATAAAAATACCAAATAAATTCTGTACTCAATATATACTGGATTTGATGGCAACATTGCCCACTGTAATAAAATATAACGTCTTTTTATTTAATTATAACCTATATTTTCAAGTCTAGTCACATTTTACATTGGCCAACAAAACTGTCAAACTAACAGAGCCAACTTAGTTAAAAAGAAAAATGGAACAGAGTTTACATAATAAAATACATATCATGCCTCTGAAGATGTTTATTTAAAAACAGAAACTAGTAAAGCAAACGCAAAAAAAATAATAAAATGAAATAAAAATAAATATTACTTACCAGTATGTACTCAATATAACAACCTTAAATATAAGTAACTGGATAAAATCTTAAATTTAAATAAAATTATAATATAAACATAATATAAAGGTTGCAATTAAAAAAAAATGTGGATGACATCCGATCAGATGAATCTTCATCTCAAGGATGAGGAATGAGGATCCTTGATCCTCATCCATTTTCATCCGTACGTTGGGTTGATCATAACCCAAAAACCAATGATGATAACATTTTTAGATTTATAACAAAATGTGTATTTTATAAAACAAAAATTGACGTATCCGAGGATTTTTCTAAAATATTTTTAATTTCCGATATAATGAATATATTCCGTTGTTTATGTAGGTAGATATAATAAATAATAAGATAATATAATAAATAATAATAAACATACAATGTTTTATACAAGTTATAACCGTACAAGAGTAAACATAAAAACAATAAAAATCAGATCAAGGTAACGAAATATTAAAAATTATGAGATAAATATTCATAACTACAAAATACATAATGTATTAGCATATTTTTAACATTGATCTTTTAATCAAAGGCTTTTAAAATAAGCTGGCTACAAGTTTAAAAAATCTTCCCCATAATAGTTCTGACGAGATTTTAGTCTATTCAGTCTCGGTGTAATAATACATACTTAAATAATTAAGTACATACTTAATTAATAATAATAAATACTTAAAATAGTTTTTATTAATAAAAACAATAAATATTATCTTACATAATATCTTTAAATATTATAGATATCTGTCATAGTTTTAAAAAATATTGCCATAAAGCCTAATATGTTATACCTACTGCGTGAGTAAAATGTTAGAAACTACCTCCCTGGAGCCTTTATTATTATTTTTAGAAAAAAAAATTCTGAATAAACGATTGATGGCCAATTATTTTCCACAATGTTACGGTTTCAATTTTTTTTTGTGACTCGTTACTTTTTGAAAATGACGTAAACGATTCTTTTTTCAAATGGTAACCTAATTTTTTCTATCAACAAATTTGATAGCATTTATTTTTCTCTTCACGAATATATAAAAAAAAAATCTGGTTGCATAACAAAAATTTCTAAGAAAATCGAGTTTAATGCCTAATGCCTTTTAATAGCCTGATGCCAAAAATGTGAAAAATTAAAAACTGCTTTGGAAAACAAATGATATAAGTTAAAAAAATCGATTTACTAATGTCGGTTTCTGTTTCCAAAATAAGATTGTAAATTAAACTGTAAAAAAAAAGTGTTTCTCAATAATTATGGTACATTTAACAGAAACGGAACGCACATTACTAACTAGTGTTATATCACCCAATTTATTAAAATGGTAAATCATAATATTTAGGTTCGGGCGTATACGAGCGGGCCGATGACGCAGTTGTTTATAAATTCAAGGCCAAGTTGCCTCTCTAGTTGGACCCTTTTGAAGGTAACAGACGCATTTGCATCGCATTCAGTAAGTTTTACCAGGCGGAGCAGTCGTGACGAATTAATAGAATAGTTTCAGTAAAGTTTTATTGTTTAGTGTCCGTATGGATAAATTGAAGGTGAGTGATTGTGTGGTTGAGTTGAGTTGAGGTTGACCCATCGTTGTTCCATTGTCTCAGAAGATAACAAGGATGTTGGGTTGACCAATTATTACTCGGTGTCAACAAATATACTGAGTCATTGTATGGTTGTGTAGAGTTGAACTTGGGTCAACAAGTATAGTGAATCATTGTATAGTTGTGGAGAGTTGAGCTCGGGTCAACAAGTATAGTGAGCCATTGTATGGTTGTGGAGAGTTGGACTCGGGTCAACAAGTATGGTGAATCATTGTCTAGTTGTGGAGAGTTGAACTCGGGTCAACAAGTATGGTGAGTCATTGTATTGTTGTGGAGAGTTGAGGTTGACCTATCGATAAACAATTTACCAAAGATAATTGTTTCACCGTAATTAATCAAGGATATCGGGTTGACCAATTAATACTCGGGTCAACCAATACAATTATCTCACTGAGTTGTAAACTCACGATCACTCTTCTAATTGTTACAGAATGACGGTCGTTGGAAGGAGCAAAAGAAGAGAGCGATTGCCATATTTTATTATACGATTATATAACCTTTTATATTTTTGTATCATTAGTTTGTATTAAATAAATAAGTTTCATTGATGCAGATCCCATTGTTTATTAATCGACAACTTGACAATACAAATAATTACCTATTATAAGTATAATACAGCAGAATTAGTATTGAAACTGTTTTTATGGATTAAAAATAATCAGAATTAAGCTAAAGGTAATTCGCCGGCCTAACAATATCTGAATTGGGTTAACAATATCAGAAGTGGCAAAAAGTTCAGCTAACAATATCAGAAGTGGGATTGCTCCCAAGTGCTGTACCTAATGAACAATGGGAAGATTGTTCTAAAAATTAAAAAAAAAAAAATTTATTAAAAAAAAAAAAAACATATCAAGATTAATGGCATTCGTTCTCTCTTCGTCTCTATACGATCACTCATTAGTTTTGTTTGTGTAGGAATATAACATAATATTTTAATGGGTGTTGAATTGATAGTGCTTATTGTACAATTTGTTTAATTCTTTCAAAGTTAATAAAATAACTTCATGATATAAATGCAAAGCATTTACTCGACTGTTCGGCCGAGGAGTAAATATGTATTACTTACATTTTTATACTAGTACATAGTACATGTAAATGATTGATACCAAATGATAGTTGTGGTGGTATATTTACATTCAGCGAACAAATATGATACAGTAATACTATAAAATGGTTTTGTGTCTGTGTTATAAAGTGTTTCAGTTATTATTTATTGTGAACGGCGTAATAAAATAAATAAAGTATCGAATAACCAGACCCAGACAATTAAATATTGCCTGTGATAAGCGAAATTATAGGCATTACTAACACAGCCAAATGTTTAAGAAAAGACGGCGAAACAATTGTAAAGGAGAATTTCTATAAATAAGTGAAATCTATAAACATGTGCAATATTAAGAACAAGTGCGGTTAAATATATTTAATTTATTTAGTTTGATCTATCATTGATTAACACAGTGTAAAATAAATAAATGCTTCGACTAGTTTATTGATTTCGGTTCACAAACTTCAGAACGAACTAAACATAAAACAGCTCATAAGGTTTAACAATATACTCCAAATACACAAAATAAAACATGAAGAAACATACAGCAGCATCATTCTAAAAACGAACAACGAGATACATACACACGATACAAGAAACAATCAGCACATAAGAACCTACACCTGTAAGCAACAACAACACAAACTAGGAATAACAAGCATCGCAATACAACAATACAACCAGTTAGATGACCCAATCAAAGCCCTAAATCTAGCAACCTTCAAGCAACAATTAAAGAAAAAAATCCTCCTGGAATCCTAAGCATCACCGCCCTCATACCATTAGTACAGAGACCAGCAGATCATCTGATACGAAGAAGAGGACGAAGTACCCCCCGCCTTTTATTTGTTGTAATATGACATGACTTGTGACCTTTATTGCAACAAATAAAGAAAAACATCGAAAAAAAAAAAAAAAAAACTGGAAATCGAAATAGATCAGTGCGTTACTCACCAGTCATTTATAAAAACTGCTAATAAGTTAACGTTTTTAAAACATCAGGTTCCAAGATGTGCTCTTCACATCGATAATACTTTGAAGTGCAAAGTTCTGAAGTGTGAGCAATATTTCCAAACATGACCTTCTCATTAAAGGTGGAAAGATAGTCGCCAGAGGTCACACTTGTTTGGAGTGTGAAGAAAATTTCAATCTTTTAGAGGAAAATCAGACGCCGTTGAAAGAAGTTGATGAAATACTAGATGTCAGTCTTGCTGCTAATGAAGATAAATAACGACTAGAATAATTTAATAAATATAGAAAATGATTCGCTACATTCTTTGCAGAGATAGTTTGCAAAGGAAATACTAAAATGCCAATTACGTTAATTGAAAATAAGTCAATATTTTATCGTCCATACAAGATGGCTCACGTGGAAAGAGAATTGGTAAGAGGAATGATCTCTGAAATTTAAGAAACTGGAATCATTCGAGATTCAAATTCTCCCTACTCATATTCAGTGATCTTAGTTAATAAACCAAACAGGGACAAGCGTTTATGTATACATTATAGAAAACTTATTGATATATTATAGACGATCAAATCGATCAATTAAAAGTTTATAAAAACTACACTAGTTTGGATTTATTTTCTGAATATTATCAAGTAGAAGTGGAAATGGAGGTACAAATAAGACAAAGACAATAAGAATGTTTGCAACACCGACAACAATGTACAATGTAGTACAGTTTACAATGTACGACAATTTCCGGGATTTACTGGATTTTTCAGACGGTTTGTGAAAAATGATTCAAGGATTGCCAAACATCTTAAGATGTTGCTGCACAAATCACAAGCATGGCAATGGAGTGCAGAACAAATACAGGAATGGAAGGTATGATCAGAAAGAACGTTAACAATAGAACTAAAAGATGAACTTACAAAACAAATCAGGACGATAATAGCAATACACGGTCCAAATGAAGGTGAAAAGGAAGAAATTAAGGAGACATTCTGGGAAGAACTAACAAAAGCTAACAAGTACAAACACAAATACATTCTTTCAACATAAGGAAATACACTGTTACACTAGATAAATGCCGAGTAGAAACGAGAAATCGATAATAGTTTATATTTGAGTGGAAGAAAACAATATGAGCAAAATAACGGATGCAAGAGTAAGAAGAGGACCAGAAATAGGATCAGACCACTACCTGGTGATAGCAACTATAAGAGAGGACCCATTAGGAAAAGAGGTAAACCGGACCCAAAGGAAGAACAACATCGAATTCGAAGCAAGCCGTACATATAAACTACAAGAAGATGAAGTAATTCATCGTCCTGCAAAAATGTGGCACATGTAGATAAGCTAAGTAGAAACTCTATTGCCGAACAAAGTGTTTGTGAAGAACACCAAATAGAAGTCGCCAATTGGATGTTAGCTTGTAAGTTAACAAACCGAAAACTACAAGTAATAACAAACGTTTTAAAAATGATTACGAAAGAAAAATCCACAAGGAATATAAGATGGCTGACGATCGTCTTTATAAAGTTGTGGATGGTAAACAACTTTGGGTTGTCTCGAGAAGTATGCGAAGGGAAATTGTAAGATGTAATCACGATAATTTAGGACATTTTTTCTACGGATAAAACTATGCAGAAAATACTTGAAGTATACTGGTTCCCAGAGATGCGCAAATATATTGTGAAATACATAGCATCGTGTGCGCGATGTCTTTATTTTAAAATACCTAAAGGAAAGCAGGAAGGTATGTTGCATTCTATAAATAAAGTTTCCGTTCCTTTCCACACTATACATATGGACCACTTGGGACCATTCAATCCAAGCAATGGAAAGACATATATTCTGGCAGTGGTGGATGGTTTCACCAAATATTTAAATTTGTTTTCAACCAGGGACACAAGCACTAAACATGTGTTGAAATGTTTCAATCAATTGATCAGTGTGTATGGGGTGCCCACAAGGGTGATTACTGATCAAGGGACAAGTTTCACGTCAAACGCGTTTGAAAACTTCTGCAGTGATAAAGGGATACAACACATTAAGAACGCGATGGCAACTCCACGAGCAAACGGTCAAGTGGAGAGATTTAACTCCACTATTCTTTCTTCGTTAAGTACCTCTGTGGAGCGAGAAAAAGAATGGGAACGGAAATTACCCGAAATTCAGTTCGCAATTAACAATGTTGCACATGCTACAACTAAGAAAACGTCTTCTGAATTACTTATGGGATATAAGCCAAGGTCACCGGCAGATTCATTTTTATCTATTGCAGTACAAGACGAGAGGGCTGTGAAAAAAAAAAAATCTTCAACAAGACCGAGATGAAGCAAGTGGTAGAATAAAGGACTCGCAACTCAAGTCTCAAGAACGATATAATAAAAAAAGAAAGGTAGCAACACAATATCACGAAGGTGCAACAGTGATGGTGCGAAGGCACAAAGTAGGAGAAGGCAGTAAAAAAAAACTATTAGCAAACTACAAGGGGCCTTTTGTGGTGCGGAGAAGGTTAACTAACGATAGGTATGTGCTTGAAGAGGTGCACAATTCAGGGAAGAGCAAACGAAAAGCATATACAATGGTTGAGGCGGTAGACAAATGAAGAAGTTTAACTTTGTCACCAGTGAAGATGAATAAGTTTAACTGTGTCTGAACGAGGACGTTCTGAAAGGTCAGGAAGGCCGAATGTTATATCACCCAATTTATTAAAATGGTAAATCATAATATTTAGGTTCGGGCGTATACGAGCGGGCCGATGACGCAGTTGTTTATAAATTCAAGGCCAAGTTGCCTCTCTTGTTGGACCCTTTTGAAGGTAACAGACGCATTTGCATCGCATTCAGTAAGTTTTACCAGGCGGAGCAGTCGTGACGAATTAATAGAATAGTTTCAGTAAAGTTTTATTGTTTAGTGTCCGTATGGATAAATTGAAGGTGAGTGATTGTGTGGTTGAGTTGAGTTGAGGTTGACCCATCGTTGTTCCATTGTCTCAGAAGATAACAAGGATGTTGGGTTGACCAATTATTACTCGGTGTCAACAAATATACTGAGTCATTGTATGGTTGTGTAGAGTTGAACTTGGGTCAACAAGTATAGTGAATCATTGTATAGTTGTGGAGAGTTGAGCTCGGGTCAACAAGTATAGTGAGCCATTGTATGGTTGTGGAGAGTTGGACTCGGGTCAACAAGTATGGTGAATCATTGTCTAGTTGTGGAGAGTTGAACTCGGGTCAACAAGTATGGTGAGTCATTGTATTGTTGTGGAGAGTTGAGGTTGACCTATCGATAAACAATTTACCAAAGATAATTGTTTCACCGTAATTAATCAAGGATATCGGGTTGACCAATTAATACTCGGGTCAACCAATACAATTATCTCACTGAGTTGTAAACTCACGATCACTCTTCTAATTGTTACAGAATGACGGTCGTTGGAAGGAGCAAAAGAAGAGAGCGATTGCCATATTTTATTATACGATTATAAACCTTTTATATTTTTGTATCATTAGTTTGTATTAAATAAATAAGTTTCATTGATGCAGATCCCATTGTTTATTAATCGACAACTTGACAATACAAATAATTACCTATTATAAGTATAATACAGCAGAATTAGTATTGAAACTGTTTTTATGGATTAAAAATAATCAGAATTAAGCTAAAGGTAATTCGCCGGCCTAACAATATCTGAATTGGGTTAACAATATCAGAAGTGGCAAAAAGTTCAGCTAACACTAGTATTGTTAAATTTTGTTTGTAATGGTTTTAGTGAAATTATTTTAGGTTTTATTTGTTCTAATTTCGATCTATTTTGTTCGTCATCAAAATTTCGATACGTTTTGTTTCTGTTAAAGGTACCATAATTATTGAGAAATACTTTCTAATATAGTTTAATTTACAACCTAATTTGATAAAAACAAATAAAATTAGTACACCGTATTTGTTTAACTTATTTAATTTGTTTTAAAAGGTAATCTTTAATTTTTCATAATTTTGTCATCATGCATTAAATTAAATTTTCTTAGAAATATTTGTATAAACCATTTACTACTACTTCATTAAAACGATTACAAACAAAATTTAACAATAATAGTTCATCACAAAAGATGCTCACCTTGTTGTATAGTCATGCTCACATAAATCCAGTACAAGAAATTAGGTTACAATAGCAATTTTATATAGCAATGTCAAATTTTTTGTACCAGATTTATGTGAGCATTAGTGTACATTAACTATGGACCACAATATGCGTTCATTTTCTGTTAAACGTACCATATTTATTGAGAAACACTTTTTAATACAGTTTAATTTACAACTTATTTTGGAAAATATAAACTGACATTAGTAAATGGTATTTGGTTAACTAATATCATTTGTTTTCCAAAGCAGTTTTTATTTTTCACATTTTTGTCATGAGGCATTAAACTCTATTTCCTTTGAAATATTTGTTGTGCAACCTCATGGTATTTTTCAGATATTAGTGAGAGGAAAACAAATGCTATCAAATTTGTTACTAGAGAAAAATAGGTTACCATTTAAAAAAAAATAACGACTACGTCATTTCCAAAAATTGACGCGTCACAACAAAAATATCGAACGTCAAAATACCTATTATCAAAATTGACAGATGTAATTTTTTAAATTGTAGAGGGATATATTAGTTACAATTTAAGATACAGCTCGTGTTTCTATCTTGTTCCTACTAGATGTTATACACATTTTTCAGAACGTCTTTTTGAGGTCAAAATTTGACAACTAAATTTTTAACTCAAAAACTATAAAAGTTAAGTGTACATAAGTTCATATAGGGATGTAGGCAATTGAACAGGAAATCGAAAATGTAATAATATACAGGGTGTTCGTTTTTAAATAACAAAGTTGGTAGCCATTTACCGGTAGAACCGGAAGTGATAGAAAGTTGAAAATAATTGCCTTGAGGAGATCGTAATCAAAATTGACAGATGTAATTTTTTTAATTGTAGAGGGATCTATTAGTTATAATACAAGATGCAGCTCGCGTTTCTATCTTGTTCCTACTAGATGTTATATACATTTTCCAGAACGTCTTTTTGAGGTCAAAATTTGACAAATAATTTTTTAACTCAAAAACTATTAAAGTGAAGTATACATAAGTTCATATAGAGATGTAGGCAATTGAATAGGTAATCGAAAATGTAATAATATACAGATAGTTCCTTTTAAAATACAAAGTTACTAGCCATTTACGGTAGAACCGGAAGTGATAGAAATTTGAAAATAATTTCCTTGAGAAAATCATATTCAACCATGCACTGCTGATTTTTTCAAATTTCTTCTCTAGCAGGAACCCCGTAAACTTTTAATGGCCGTTATTCGTAGCCCACCCTGTATACAAATATTTACCTTGACATCCACCAATCCACGATGCTCCGTTTTGTATCCACCTATGGCATCAAGTGCTTTCTTGAACTCCAAACTGATGTGAATTTTGGAAGCTGAAATAATCACCAAATTTATTAGTGAATTACTTGTATGTCTGTATAATGTATTGTGCATATGTCTACTTCAAGTAGAAACATCGACAAATAACACTGAAAATTACATATTGTTGATTGCTGATATCACAAAATGTGAAATAAAAAATTATAATATTTAATTTAAAAAAAATATAACAAAATATGCAACAATAATGATCGAATCTACGGTAAGGGAATTGATGCATTCCAAGTTAGAAGTAATTAAAATTGTAGGTTTGTCTTGATCGTAGAAAAAATATTAAAAACTTGAATTTCAGATTAATTTAGGTAAGCAGGTGTTAGTAAAATGTAATTTGTTATGTTATTTAGTTTGATTCCTACTTAAAAGATAGGCACAGGGTATAAATGTATACAGGGTGGTCACTTTTACGACGTCCACCATTAGGATCTATTAAACGGAAATATATACAGAGTTGGTCAAAATGGATAAATGTTTCTCATTTTTGTGCCTTTTAATATACTGAAACGAAATCCGGGATATCTTGCACAGTTCCTAAAATATAGCTGAAAAACTGAAAAAGTGCGCTTTCCTTTTTTTTATAACTTTTTTACTTTTGAAGGAAATTTTACGAAACTTGGCACTCTTACATTTTTGGGCATCGATTTTCTGATCACAGTGCCAAACATCTTCCGTGCCAACAAGATGTCCAAATTTTCATAGTCAACTTTTGATTATTTTTTAGCCGCAATATTAGATTTTAATATCATTCAAAAGAGCGAAATATTCCGATTTGAATCATGTATAATACATGGGCAATTTGTCATTATTTACGACCAAAAATCGATAATTTAAAAATTTATTGCAAAAATCAAACTGCTGTGGACTGCTCTAAAAATCAGTTTTTCAGCGATATTTCAGGAACTGTGCAAGATATCCCGGATTTTGTTTCAGTGTATTGAACCGCACAAAAATAAGAAACTTTGATCCCATTTGACCACATCTGTATGTATCTCCGTTTAATAGATCCTAATGGCAAGCGTCGTAAAGTGACCACCTTGTATACAGGGTGTCCGGAATAAGGAGTTTATGTATGGGGTATGGGAATCTCGTAAACTGTAAGAGATAGATAGGTAGATATAGATAAAGAGATATCTCTCTATAGAATAGGGAGATAAAGAGAGATAGGGATAAACATAAAGAGAGAGTGAGAGAGAGAGAGAGAGATGGAGATAAAGGAGAGATATGGTGAGAAACAGAAAGAGTGAGAGAAAGAGAGAGATAGAAGATAGAGATAAAGAGAGATACGGAGAGGAACAGAAAGAGAGTGAGATAAAGAGAGAGAGGGAGATAGAGAGATGGAGATAAAGAGAGATATATAGAGAGATAGAGAGAGAAACAGAGCAAGAGAGAGAAAGAGAGGGAGAGAGTGATATGAGCTGCAAATCTCTCTTATCGTTTACTAGATCCTCATAGATATATAGGATGGTAATTCCGGACTATTTAATATAATTCGTCAATTTTCTCCTATTAATACCTTCTCCTGTGGATTCCATCCTGGATGCCGTGTTAACAGTATCACCGAAGAGGCAGTACCTGGGCATCTTGGAGCCCACGATGCCGGCCACCACCGGCCCAGTGTGGGCCCCAGACCTGATCTGCAGCCTCTCCGACTTCCTGTGGGGTATCTTGAACTGGGCAGAGCCCGCCAGCAGGTCCAGGGCCATGCTGGCGATCTCGGAGACGTGATTGTTGCCTGGGAGAGGAGGCCCAAGATTATCGAGAAATTTGCCGAAATAATTCTTTATGCGGCATTCGAAATGCGACGATGCGAGCAGAGCATTACAGCAGCTTAAGGGATTTGCCAATCAAAGGCGATTTAATGTGGTTTGCGGGCTCAAAGCGTACGCCAAATATTCCACAGCGTGGGAATAAGAGGCTTTGAATTAACGGTATTGACGGATCTCGCAGCGGTGTGCGCAAATCGAGGCACATAATGGAAATGTGTATATTATATACAGCAAGAATTATTTTGAGATTGTTTTAAAACGCAGCCTGTGAATTTAATTTTTTTGTATAGATTATGAAGAATTTTTGTCATTTAGTTCTAGGTAACTAAAATGTGAGGAAATGGAAAAAGTCTAAGTATATTGTGATTATGTACATTATACTGTTACTAAACTCTGTTCCATTTTTATTTTTAACAAAGAAACCTGTTATTTCATTTTATAAAGTTTTACACATGAACACCAACAAACATGATCTGACAGTGAAAAAATGATGAAATGTCAGATTTCCAACAACGTTGCCTAATTCATATATTAAAATAATTAAATTATTGCTTCAATCATTCAAGTGTTATGGTTTAAAGTTTACCAATCATCAACTATATTTTATATTATAATTTGACTGATTTGCTTTTGTAAAATAAAAATAGCAAATACATTCTGTACTCAATAGATACTGAATTTGATGGCAACATTGCTCACTGTCATAAAATATAACCACTTTTGATTTAAATATAACCAACTTTTTCAAATCTAGTGACTTTTTACATTGGCCAACAGTACTGTCGCCCTAACAGAGCCAACTTAGTTAAAAATAAAAATGGACAAAGTATAAGTAGTTGCTAAACTACTAATGTAGAATTTTGTAGTGTAATACTTAATAACATGAAAATAATTCGCGGAAAACGATTGGGCGCCTTTTTGGGCTAATTAACTTGCTAAAATTATTGGTGTGTATTTTATTTTGAAAAATTTGAAATGATTATTAATTAATTTTGAGTATTTATATATGGTGGAGGCGCCGGGCCACGAAATTTGGTTGATAATTCCTACACACCTAAAATTTGTTTTAAGTATAGAAATGTAGCGCAATATAATTATATATATTTGTTGCTCCCCCCCCCCCACCCCCAAAATATACAGCCACCGGCTGTAATATTGCGATGTCGGCCAAAGGTAAAAAATGTTGAGAAACTAGGACAGTGTTTCAGAAAGTCAAATGCAGAATAGATATTATTATACAGGGTGACCCTATCCTCGTTCGGACCATTGCTACTAGATTAATGACAATTGACGAAAACATCTGATTGGAAGTTATTGGATATTTGATGTGCTATTTTTTAAAATTATTTTTGAGTATACAGAGTGTGCCATAAATCCGGGACACAAAATTTGGTCTATTTTTAAATAGATCACCCTGTATATTATTTAATTTTTAGAATCTGCTTTATGGGGGATTCACAAATCACTTTTATTTTTGATATCAGATGCAACATTGCCAAGTTTTAATCAAAATAAACGAAAAATCATGGACGTGGAAAAAATTCAACAAAACCTTATTATAAGAGATCAATGAAAGAATCTGCGTATGCAAGTACCCAACTAATGTGCCAAAACATACACAATATTTTGAGTCACGTAGAATACACAGGGTGTTCTAAAACAACGATCGAATTTTGATATTTCAAATGGCTAAAACTCATATTTTTCAAATATAACACCATGTAGATAGCATCATATTCTGAGCGCTCGTCTAATAAGCTATTCAATGGTAGCATAGAGACTGTAAGTTTAATGCAAATTTATATTTCTTGCACCTATTATAGAGATGGTTGAAAGAGGCAAAACTCCATAGTTTGAAAAATCTGTCATTGCAAACTTTGTTTATTGCTTTTAGAATATTGAAGATAGCCACATTTTCAGAGGAACCCTGGGATATAACTCGTGTTACACTAAGGCAGGATTTCACTTATAATAAAGTGCTGTTTATTGATACTCTCAATGAATTTAAAAATAACTAAATATAGCTGCAAAAAATGTCGATTTGGTGGGGCATTAATAGAATAGTATTTTCCTCTTTTTAAAATTTTGTTTGATTTGGATTATGTAAGGATAAAGCGTTTACAAGGCGCAAACTTAAAGTACCATTGGGACGTTTGTTTAAATGTAGACTGACTTTCTTTCTTCCAGTCAAATACTGGACAATCACTTTACAAGTGATTTACCTTCGCATAATTTGATAGAATTTTCTGATAGCCTGCAGGGTCTAGTAAGATTTCCTTCTTATGTGTTAATTTTTCTATTTGAGCAAATACATCGTCTGGAGGAAGAAATGAATGGTCAACCACTGGGAAAATCATCTCAATTTGGTCTAGGTATTTAGGAGCATTATGAGCGAGATTGCAGCAGCGCGGCCAGCCAATTCCATGGCACTATTATACGCGGTAAATTCAAATATGGAGATAGCCACTTTTGAAACATATTAGCGACAGGACAAAACCGAATTTGCAAGAGAAACGTGAATTTGATGACCTTTTCAATGGAATTTAACTGGTATAAGGGCAATTCCACGTCAAATGAGCAGTCCATTTCACGCGATCCTCTCCGATTTAGCTCATAGTGCGAAAATTTTGATTGAAAAATGGTTTTGTGCGTTCAAGAGGCTCTAGAGCAAAAACTACCACTAGTGTGGGAAATTCTTGTTCAAGCATTTTAAAGTACATACTTTTGGCTGTCTTGCCATAAATTTGGAGTCTTAATCGGTAGCAACTTCTGAGAAATCAATAAAAAAACAAACAGTTTTTGAGTTTTCTGCGCATGCGTGGCATCATATAATAAGTCTGGCCCCTGAATTCGATTCCTTTGGAAATTTCCCATCTATTATGACTGTTGTAACATTTTCCCAACCTGAAATGCAATTAAGATAAATGAAATTAAACATAATTGAAGTTGAACTTAAAAAATGCCGTAAAATTCAATTGGCTGTACGAGACGAACTAGGTGACCTAGAGGTCTGAAATTTGGCATGAAGTCATATTTTGGGTACCCAAACAAGTGTACAATTTACACATTCTACAATTTGAGATAAATTGGAGAGGGAAAATCGCTTGAAATGGACTGCTCTTTTGACGTGGAATTGCCCATAAAGAGTTACATTTCATTTCAGTAGATGCTAATAGTAGAGTTATAAAATTAAATGTTTAACTGAAATTTTGAAATATTTGTAGATAACCGCTTTTGCAACTAGACCCCTCTAATTCAGATTCTTGAATTAAATTAAATGTATTTGTGGTTACCACTTGGTGAAACATGTTAATTAAAAGGTAAATAAAACACTTAGTTTAAAGTTAGTATAACTTGTACTCTTGCGAATGGATTAACTGCCGAAACGATTGTAGAGTGATCTATAAATTCCGTGAAACTTTAAACCAAGTGTTTTATTTACCTTTTAAGATTCTTGCTTTGCATTATACATGATATTGAAATATCTAGCATTTTTATCATTAGGTAGCGTAAATCTAATTTCATTAATTCCTACTCGAATGACATTCGAACCGAACTATTCGCACAATTTAAACTTGCAGATCGCCCGAGAGTTAAATATTTGCCCCAAAGTGGCGAAAAAGCGAGCAGGCTATGTGCACACTCTCCCGTTTTAATTACAGAAGCCGTATGCCGAATCAATATGAGAACTTCCACTGGAGGAAAATCCCGTTTGAGATCTTCGGATAAAGAACGGATAAAAAATAGCGACGGTTCGATTGTAATTCGAGCGCTTTGGCGCAATTCCTCTGCAGCCGACGACTTTAACTGCCCACAAGAGTAACGGCAACGGCACCAATTTAGTTTCGATTAAATGGAATACTTTGTATTTACTTAGCGCCTGGCAGTAGGTTTTAATTTCAAGGGTGAGTTAATGGAATGGGTTTGTGTAGTCGGAATACATTTGTAAGCCAGAAAGTGTGAAAGAAAGACAGAATACCGCATGAATGAAGCATTACATCGTAATTTATGTCATAATCGTAATCCCCTTCAGAAATTTACATATCTTCAACCCATTCATAGTAGAAATAATAACCGAATTGAATGAAACTGACGAAAACTAAACAGGGCAACAATTTAACGCAAATTTAACAAAACTATATCTTAATTAACTTAATGTTATTGTTAATTATTATCTCTTTGAATACATTTTGTCTTGTTTATTAAGAAATAATGTATATGCTTATTGCCTTTTTGTCGTAATCATATAGTAGAAATAATAACCGAATTGAATGAAATTGACAAAAACTAAACAAGGCAACAATTTAACGCAAATTTAACAAAACTTTATCTTAATTAACTTAATGTGTTTGTTAGTTATTATATCTTTGAATAAATTTTGCCTTGTTTATTAAGAACTAATGTATATGCTTATTGATTTTTGTCGTAATCACAATCACGTTCCGAAATTCACTTATCTTTAAGTCATTCATAGTAGAAATAATTGCTATTATACGGGTCGGAGACTTCGGCCATAAATAAATCACAAGAAAGAGAATTCCAAACATTTGTAAACAAAGCCCTGAGAAGAATCCTAAGAATATACTGGCCAAACAAAATATCAAACATATACTTGTGGGAACAGACAAACCAAATTCCAATAAAGACCACTATTAAAAAGAAAAAAAATGGAGATGGATTAGCCATACACTAAGGAAACCAGTGGGAGATCGAACCAGACAGTCTCTAGATTTTAATATGAGGGGAAAAAGGAAACGAGTTCGACCGCAGACGATATGGAGAAGAACAGTAAGGAAAGAGCTTGAACGCCCGAAATATAACATGGAACCAGGCAAAGCACATTGCACAAAATAAAGGCAGGTGGAAAGAAATGGTGGATCAACTCTGCGAAGAAGAAGAGGAGTAATTGCAGGAGGAAGACAGTAAAATGGTGACGACATTTTATTAGTACATCAGTCACAGAAACATCGAAAGATGCCCTACATTCCCTGGTGGAGTAATCGGACCAAAGAAGAAGAAGAAGTAGAAATAATTACCGAATTGAACGTAGCTAACGTAAACTAAAAACTTTTTTAAAATCGTTCTGAGCCAAGGGAGATTTTTATTTGACTGAACTAACAGATGAATGTAGTAATTAAACAGATTTTAGCAGTGCTTAAAATGATGATTAATTTATAGTAAAAATAATAACTAAAATAACCGAATTAACTAACGAAACTAAAGAAAACTGAAAAGTTCAGTCTTTTAAAGTACTTATATACTGAAAACTAACACATGAATTTAGGATTATTAGTGGTTTTAAGATCATGACAGCTACTTTAGTAATTAATCTTTTTTTCTGTTTAAATATGCTGATTAAACATAACACGTACACTATATTACATTCCTTTCAAAATTTAGAGTCAAACCTGAAATTAATCCTGTAATTTTTAAATACAGCAACATTATTTTTAAGCTGCATACTGATACAAGAATGTGCAAAAGAGTATGTATGTAAGAGGTACGCGCATTAATTCCTGAACGAGCTAGATTAATTTAGCGCCAGCCGATTTTATTCCTGTTAATTCTTGCAAGTCGCAAATTTTCCGCCTGTACAATTCTTGCAAATCGCAAATTTTCCGCCTGTAAAAACTTGCATGTCTACTTCGTCATATAAATACAGACGCACACATTCAACCTACATTTATCCATTGTCGTTTGTTGAAATTCGAATCAAATTAGAACAAATTAATATAAATTAATATTATATGTGATATTTAATATTTATGTGATATTTTTAAAAGTGTCTGCGATTTGGTGGAAATACAGCGACAGACGACAAAAAACTAAATAATAGAAATATGGTAAGCTAATTTTATATACCTATTATTTTTGATCTGATTTAATAAATACTATTATTCTATTTTGACGTTTTAAACTGACTTAATATATCCATAACAACTCTTTTCAAACTGATTAAGTACTTATTAAAGTAAGTAGACAACGATTGGTATGTTTTAGGATAATTTAAATTCATTTCAATTTATTCTGAATTTTATTTATTCAGATTTTTTGAATATTTAACATTTGCTTCAGAAGATGTCTGAAGAGAAAAAGAAAAAACTTTGTGGCCATCAAAACCTTCTTAAAAAAATAAAACGCGAAGAAAATTTGAAGAAAATTTTGGAAAAATTACGCATTTTTTGGAATAAAAAAATCAAGATTTGCAGTCTACAGCTGTGCCTGACACAATGTAATTGCCAGTATACAGACGGAGAATCCAGTTCCGTCAACAAGCAGAAACTACATTTTTGAAGGAGTCAATTTTCCCGTTGCTACTACTGAACCAACTGTACAAATTCAACTTAGCAAAGATGAGTATACTTGTATACCTGTTCCTGACGATCCATGTTTATGGTCAAATGCATTTTCTTCTTCTCAAATAGCAAAGATGAGTATACTTTTATACCTGTTCCTGACGATACAGGTTTATGGTCAAAACCAAAACAAACTTAATGATTATCCTAGAGACAAATCTAGTAGAAAATTTTCTTCCATGCATTTTATACGTATTTTAAAAAATCCAGAAAAAAATAAACGAGATTTGGTTCTATACTCAAAATCAAGAAACACGGTATTTTGTTTCTGTTGCAAAATATTTAACATTTCAAATTCATTAAAAATGATTAAATTAAGTGATGAAAACAGTTTTAGTGATTGGAAACATTTAGGCGAACATTTAAAGCTTCATGAAAAAAGCAATTTACACATTGAACATTTAAAAAAATGGTCCGATTTACTTAATCGTTTGAAATCTAATACAACCGTTCATTTCGCTAGTCAAACAGTATTGAACTTGGAAACTAAATATTGGAACGCCGTTATTGAAAGGATTTTTTTCACTATCCAGTTTCTGTCTCAGCAAAACTTAGCATTTCGCGGTAGTTATAATAAACTATTTGAAAATAAAACGGAAACTTTCTAAAATGCATAGAAATTTTAGCTAAATTTGATCCCATAAAGGCTGAGCATACTGAAATGTGCAAATGCACAACAACATTAAAATGCCTCATTATCTCGGACACAAAATCCAAAATAAAATAATCGATTTAATAGGTAATAGTCTTAAACGGCATATTTTAAATAATGTTACACAATCAAAATATTTTTTCTATTATACTAGTTTGCATTCGATTCACAAATCTAAATATAAATCAAACGGATTTTGTGTCCAATAAATTGTTTTAACTTTCTGTCCAATAACGGATATAACAGAGGAAGGGTTAACAGCTTTTTTTGTTATCAACACTAGAACAAAATGGTTTAAGTATTAATGATTTACGCGGATAAGGTTAGAACAAAGGGGCAAATATGCGAGGAAAGTATATTAGTTTGGAAAAAAAGATTCTGGATATAAATTCAAAAGCATTGTTTGTCACTTGTTGTAATCACAGTTTAAATCTGGTTGTGGATGATGCTGCAAAATCCAATATTTTGTGTGTAATTTTTTTTTAACAATTCAGGACATTTATAATTTTTTCTGTACCTCAATCAATCGATGGTCAGTTCTAAAAAAACACATATCGAATTTAACCGTGAAACCTGTATCAGATACTCGGTGGTCTATATTTGAATGTATTATTTCATTGTAATTATTACCTATTTTTTTTGTAATTATTATTGCACTTTAAATAATATGCTATAAAATTGAGAAATAAGCAAGTAAGCACAAAAAATAAGAAAATATGCACAAAAAATGCATTAAAACAATTATAAGCTTAAAAACTAAAAATATGCACTTAATAAAAAATATTTCATATAGTGTCCAGTGTTTATTTCTTGGTAATAACATCCGCATAAAAATTAAAATTACTCTATATTTACAAAATTTTGAAAATTAACAATATATACTGTTGAATTGTAAATCACGGGGGATGGGAGGACATACGAGTGACTTGCCCCAGGGCGCCAGAAAGCCTGCACGAGAGCTTCAGAATTTTAATAATTATTATTATACAAATCTCAGCTGACGTAATGAGTTCCCACTAATCGATTAAACTTTTACCCAGGGCAATATTATTAGCAAGGCGCGGATTTCTAGGTATTATGCTATACATCAGTTTTAATAGCGACCAAAATGACTTCGCATCTATACGAATTTCAGCAAATGAAGTATAGTGACAAATTTTTGTTGTGCTTTTATGCATATTTTTAGTTTTTAAGCTTATAATTGCTTTAATGCATTTTTTGTGCATATTTCCTTATTTTTTGTGCTTATTTGCTTATTTGTCAATTTTATAGCATATTATTTATATTAGCTAGGAATATATTTTGTTGCAGATTATTGTAATGAGAATTCAGGATTAATATTACTCCGTTAGGTCTAGAGTGCTTGGTTATCACAAAATCATCAACACAGTGAGCGTGCGTACGTGATATTTGGTAAACAAAGCTTGATTATTTCGGGGATAACCCTATTTTTACGTGCACAGAACGCATTTGGGGCAAGTGTGCTACCAATTCAGTCTAATTTATCTCAATCTTCAGTGCGTTGTGCTTGTGCCTTGTGTGTATTACGTGTTTATAAGTTTCTTGTATAAAATGCCGAAAATAAAACCTTTCGTCGATGAATGGATACGTGGACATTCTGAATTAAAATATGAGAACGGCAAATTAATTTGCAGGGCTTGTATCAAACCGGTAAGTTTTATTTTGTGTTGCTATTGGCCTAGGTACAAGCATGTATTATGTTATAGATTAACTGCGAGAAAACATTTAACATAACACAACATATCAAAATAACAGTACACCTGGAAAATTTAAAAAAACAGAAAACTGCAAGCAGTACCCTGAGTACCCAGCAAACTATTTCCGAGTCTTTTGCGAGTTCTTCTACACAGAATGAAAATAAATGTTACTTTGATTTATGCAATACGATGGTATCTTCTAACATTCCGTTAAGAAAACTAGATAATAGTATGTTTAAATCTTTTTTACAAAAATACACCGGTAGACATATTCCTGCCGAATCAACCATTCGCAAAAGCTATGTCGAGCAAGTATATAAACACACTATTGAGGAAAGAAAAATGATAATTGGCAACAATTACATATGGTTCCGAGTAGATGAAACTACTGATTCATGTGGTCGGTACATCGCCCATTTAATGATTGGAATATTAAACGAAGACTCCGCCAATGCATTTTTAATTAGTTCCAAGCACTTAGAAAAAACAAATGGCAATACCGTTACCAAATTCGTTCACGATGGATTAACACATTTTTTTAGCCAAACCCCGTACCAAATGATAAATTATTATTGATGCTTTCTGATGCCGCTACATATATGTTGAAGGCATATTTTAATTTGAAAGTATTCTATGAGCAATTCATGCATTGCACCTGTTTGGCACATGGTTTTAATCGAGTTGCTGAAACGATTAGACTGCAATTTTCTCTGGTCAATGATTTGATAAAAACCGGAAAGAAAATTTTCCTAAAAGCTCCACTGAGGGTTGAAATGTTTAGGGAAAGATTGCCAAATGTACCTCTTCCTCCGGCACCGGTTATAACTAGATGGGGTACGTAGCTAGATGCTGCCTCTATTATGCCGACCATTTCGATTCATTTAAGGAGCTTGTGTTAGAGTTTCCCGAAAATGTGTCAGAGGCAATTAAATAATGCCACAAAGTTCTTAATGATAGGAGGGTTGTACACAATTTAGCATTTCTTAAACCAACTACAGTTTCTTAAGCAAAGCGATTGGGAGGAGTTTATCCAAGCAAAGGACAGAACTGTGGTAGATGCGGTTCAAATAGTTGAAGATTTTAGGAACGACGTATCAAACGTATAGGGATCTATAGGTGAGATTATTAAGAAAAAATGTGATGCAGTTTTGTCAAAAAATGAAGGGTTTGGCGAGTTACAAAAAATATCAATAGTTTTAAAAGGAGATTTCGTGGAAAAGTTGCTGATAAATATTACAATTGTTCCGAAATTTAAATATGCACCGATTACAAGTGTGGATGTGGAGAGAAGCTTTTCACAGTTAAAAAATGTGCCCAGTGATAGGAGAATAGGATTTTTCGTTGAAAATTTAGAAAAACATTTAATTATTAGCTCATTTAAAAATGAGCAGTAATCATTATATGTTATTAATTATTATTGTTATTAATATTAATCACTAAAGCCTATGTAATTAAAATATTACTTTTTTCTATCTATAGAGCGTTCTTGTTAATAAAATTATGTTTTGTTTTGTTTTCTGTATTTTCATAGAAAATAAAATATGCCTTGTCATGCTTTTTCTGCGTTTTTGTGCTTATTCTAATTTTTATGCTATTTTATATGCTTATTTTCTAAGATTTTTATGTATTTTTGAGCGCTTATATTTTATGCTTATAAATCCGTGCTTTGATTATTAGTCTACCAGATTATGTATGTATGTATTATGTATGTTACTAAATCGCTTACCATTCGTAACTGGCAACCCTGAAGCGACCATGTACGAATCCCCAATGGTCTCCACTTTATAAACGTCGTAGCATTCTATTCTAGCATCGAACAGTTTGTAGATTTTATTAAGGAACGTGACCACCTGTGCGGAGAGTACGTTAGACCTTTCTTGGCGGACTTTAAGTGCTAGTTACCTCTAAAGGGGTGCTGACGGCTGCTATTTCCGTAAATCCGACAATGTCGCTGAAGTAAACCGTCACCGAGGCGTAGTACTCTGCAGGTACCTGAGACATGGGACGTGATAAGTGTGTAATATTGCCGGAAGTGAATTAAGTTTTATATATTTTTTGAGCTTGCCTGTCTCGTCTGTTTTAATTGAGTGGCTACGCTTGGTGGCAGCATCTGGAAGAGGAGGGTGTCGCTCTTTTTCTTCTCCTTCTTGAGCTCCCTCGCCTTCGCTCCTAAATTCGCTGCATATATCTGAAAAATAAAGTCAGTTGTACGTTTTATAATTATCAGCAATTTTAGAAATAAGTGTAATAATTCTATCCAGAAACTTAAAAATATTGTTCAAAGAATTCGCAATTTGCATAAAATTGATGTTAAAAGTTTCTTGAAATTTCATTGAATTCTCAATTAATTTAGAAAATTCTTTGCTCACAAATAATATAATCATACTCCCTTTTACCACACAATGGTGTAGGGATCTTTTACATTTTGTTACGTTTTTGTTTTGTTTAAACTATCTCATATACAAATTTAGTCCATTATTTCTTGTTTCTTGATAGAACTCTTGCTTCCATCCAGGTTTTTCCTCGTTTCTTCAGTATCTCGATCATGTTTTAGTCCCATGTTTTCTTCGGTCTCCCTCTCCCTTTTTGTCTTCCGCCTCTTGCTTCCCATACTTTCTTGATTGGTCTTTATTTTCCTAACCTTTGTAGATGACCCCACCAGCTCATTTGTCTTCTCTCTATAAAAGTTTCCACATATTCTATTAGCAGTTCTTCTCTGATGTCAGTATTTCTTATCTTGTCCATCTTTGTTACTTCCCTTACTCTTCTCAAAAACTTCATTTCCATCGCCTGTAGTTTGCTTTTCTCATTTCTTGATAGGACCCAGGTTTCACAACCGAACGTTAGGATAGCTCTGTATATAGCTTTAAATACGTAAATTTTACATTTTCTTGGCACTTCCTTCTTACTTCTTAGTATTTTGTTCATTGCATGATATACTTTATGTGTTTTCTCGATTCTACTGTTTATTTACTTTTCCTGTTTACCTTCCCTTTCCATTCCTACTCCTAGATATTTGTAGGTTTCTACTTGTTATATTTTTATGTCATCGATCGTTATATCCATCGTTGATTGTTCCCCTACTATTAGTACTTTTGTTTCGTCTTTGTTTAGCCTCATTCCATAGTCCTTTAGAGTTTCGCTCCATATACATAGGCTTTCCTGTAGGTATATCTCTCTTTCTGTTATTAATGCCACATCGTCTGCGAAAGCTCCTTCTGATATTGTCACTTTGTTCATGTTTCTATGTCCGACTACTAGTTTTTTTTTTGTCTTTTTGGTGCACTCTTTTATTGTTTCGTCCATATAGGTTATAAGCAGTAATGGACTCAGGATTCCTCCCTGTCTTATTACTCCATAAGTTTTGAATGGTGGTGAGCGTTGGTTCCGGTATATTACCGTGTTTGTATTTGATTCATGTATTTGCTTTATTACTATTATTGACTTGTCGTTTACTCCTTTGTCCCCTAGAATTTTGCATAATTTTCCCTTTTTAACACTGTCGAAAGCTTTCTATAAATCGATGAATCCCAAACATACCTTTTTTTCTGTACTCTGGTTTCCTCTATTATCTGTTGTATTGAGACGGTATGGTCTTGTATGCTTCGTCCTTTTCTGAACATGCTTTGCGATTCCTCTAGTCTTGGTTCTATGGTTTTCCTGACTTTTATGTCTATAATGCAGTCAAATATTTTCACCACCGTGTTCGTTAGCGTTATCACTCAATAGTTCGTGCATTCCTTTCTATCTCGCTTTTTGTAATTAGGTATTATGAGTGCTTCTTGCCATTCTTTTGGAATTATTTCGTCACTCCATGCCTTGTTGTATATTTCTAGCAGTAATTCTGTTTCCTTTGTTCCTATCTTTTTCATCATTTCTGCGGTGATTTTGTCCGGCCCTGGTGCTTTGGCATTTTTTTTGGTTTCTTAGTACTTCAGTTAGTTCTTCTATTGTTATTTGTTCTTCCGTTTCCTCCTGTCTTGTTGGGTTTTTTTGAGTGATTTCTTTTGTTATTTCTGGTTTTTCCAAGAGCTCTTCCAAATATTCCCTCCATCTCTCCATAATTTTTCTTCCATCTGTTTAATGGTCTCCTTTCTTGTTTTTTTATCTGGTTTGTGCTGTATAAGTAGTTAAAACAACAAGAGTTTTAACTCACCACCCGCGAAGATTTCCATTAATTTAATCCGCGGTTTGATTCGCGGATTAATCAAAATCAGCGGGCGGTTACAATGGGTTGAACCGCGGTGATTAAACTGATTCGATTTCCAGATCGCCAATTAGCCTGTAATTAAAGTACCTGTAATTGCAGTAATGCACCTGCAATTATTCCACTGTTATCGTGCAATTGTGATTAAATTACTCGCAATTTCCACAATTAACACATTGTTACCGCCCGCTGATTTTGAGTAATCCGCGAATCAAACCGCGGATTAAATCAATCGAAATCTTCGCGTGGGGTGAGTTAGAGCTCTTGTTGTTTGAACTACTTGTATACCTTTTCTTTTCTGAGTGCTTTGAGTACTTTGCAGAAGAGTTTCTGGTTTTCTTTACTGTCAGTCTCCATTTTTTCTCCAAATTCGGTCCATGCCTTTCGTTTTGCTTCTATTACTAGTTCTTTTACTGTTTTCCAATTCTCTTTATATATTTGGTATTTGTTTTCTGTTTTTTGCATTAGGTATTGTTCAGGCTTTTTGTTTTTGTTGCGCCTCCAATTTCTCTCGTCCACCATGTGTTTGTTTCTTTTCCACATTCCTCTTTTTTTATGCTCACGCCACATATTGTTCTTGTTGTTCGTAATATGATATGTTTAAGTATGTTCCACATTTCTTCTGTGCTGCTGTTTTGGAGTTTTTGTTCTTCTTTTTCTATTTGTTTCTTGATAATTTCTTCGCATTCCTTGCTTATTCCTTCGTTTCTTAGTTTATATGCTTTTATCTGTTCATACTGTATGTTAACTTCTGCGTTTGTTGTAGTTACTTGTTCTCCATCTTCTGCGTGCTTTATTGTTGTTATGACCAGGTAGTGGTCACTCCCAATTTCAGGGGCTCTTCTTATTTTGATCTGTTATTGATTTTCTATTATGTTCTTCGACTAATATGTAATCAATGATTGATCTTTCATTTCTGCTCTTTACTTCCCGTGTGTATTTATGTATCTCCTAATCTTTGAAGAAGGTGTTCGTTATAATCATGTTTTGTGTTATACAAAACTCGAGTAGTCTTTCTCCATTGCCGTTTCCTTTTACCTCTCCTTGACTACCTATTACTCTATTATATTCTTTATCTCCTTGTCCCACTCTGCCATTGTAGTCTCCCACTATATAGATTGCTGGTTTTGCCATTTCCTTTGCTAGTGTTAGTTCTTCCCTAAATCTTTCTTTGTTGTTTCTTGTATCGTCTTCATTTGGACCCTATACGGTAATTATGGGCCTGCTTACACCCTTAGTGGTCTTTAATTCTACTGTAAGTATTCTTTCTGACCAGGATTTCCAGTTTTCTATTTCGTGTTCTATTCTTTTGGGTATAATAGATCCCATTCCCCCCGCAGCTCTTTTGTCCTCTTCTATTCCACGACATATCATGACGTGTCATATTCCCATCCTCATGCTTCCTCTTCATTTTGTTTTGTTTCTGTAATTGCTATCATATCCACTTCGAGCTGTTCGAACTCATCCTCTATTTTTTTTTCATTCCCTTTCAGGCTTCTTATATTCCATGTCCCCAGTTTCCATGCCCATCTATTCTATTTTTGTGTTTCATTCTTCCTATGTCCCCTTTATCATTTATTATTGTTTTGCTAGTTCCATTTGTTACTTCATTCATGTCCTTGCTCACAAATAAATGGTACTCAAAAATATTCAAAAAACTCGTTTCGCGAAAATTTTCGATAATTAAGAATTTTATTAATGTAGGCTCATTTCACTTGGACTCTTTTGGCATTTGACTTTGTAAGGTCGTTGCATATATCAGTAAAATAAAGTAAATTAAAACTTGTAAAATTTTCATCAATTTTAGAAATGAATTCAACCTATTCAAGACGAGTTATTAATAATCTACTCCAGAAACTTTTAATATTTTATTCAGTGTAAAAAATTGCTATTTGAATAATATACTACAACTACAGAAAATATTCTCAAAATGTTTCTACCATTGAGATAGGTACAAAGCAAGTACTTTGGAATTAAAAATTTCAGTAATATTATTTTGTAATATTAGATATAAAATATAGGTATTTCTAGATTATTCAACTTTTGATTAAAATTTATAATATTGAGGTTTTCAGAACATGTAAATATTTTCATAAACGTTTTTTTGATTTTTCAAAAATTAAAATCCAAAAGTTGCCCCTTATCCCACGGATACTAACCTGTATTGTGGAAACTGCATTCCTCACAAGCCATATGATTACTGGCGAGACTGCCAGGACCACAACAAGAATTGCTATTCCGATCGCCTCCTTGTTGGCAGCATCGTGCAAATTCGCACTCACGTAGTCCCTAAAGTAATTAAAGAGCGCAAACTAGATTAGGCATTATACTTAGAAGTTCCTTATAACAAAAAATAAACATCATAATGTATTACTTTATAATCAGATTGCAGCTGAGTAATGAATGGGACATGAACCCGTGCAACTTTCGATGTGAAATTAGCAAATTATACTGCCACAGCGACACTTAACAGTTAAGCAGAATCAAGCACAGCTATAACAGGTTGATAACCTGATCTGGTGCCTCAATTCCTTCTGGAGCTTCCTCAACTCGTCGGTGTACTGTGCAATTGAGTCGAAGTAATCGAAGGCTTCTGTGATGTTCGGTTGTCGATTATTGTTCTGGATGATGATGTCACCTCTAAAACCAGAATTGGGGTTAGAGGCTTATTATGATTTATTACTGGACTATTAGAGATTTAAGAGAGGGTCGCCTTCAAATGACACAAAATAATTCACATGTCAATACTCCGCTCCATTTTTATTTTAAACTAAGAAGGCTGTGGTTTCATTTTATAAAGTTTTACACTTGGACACCAACAACAATGATCTGACAGTGCAAAAATTACTAAATATCATATTTATAACAACTTTGCCTAATTCATATAGTAAAATAATTAATAGCTATTTTTCCAATTCGCATTATTAAAATGCTCATTATGTATATTGAATCACATCGTTAAAACTTCACTTTAATCGAATGGGTGAATAAAATGTTTACATTTTCGCTTAGGAGAGTGAATAAAGTAAAAAAGTAGGTAAATTCGCTAACACTTCACGCAAATTCTTCAATTCTGATAACGAATTGGAAAAAATCTTGTATCGTTCACGTGACTAAAGCAATGTTATCCACTCGAAAACATTATGCGCTAAACTGTTTTTCGTGGATAAAATTCGACTTATTCACTTATACCATAATAGCTATTTATCCAATTCGTTATCAGAATTGAAAAATTTGCGCGAAGTGTCACATCATCTGATGACAACGAAAATTTCAAGGATAGTGCGAATTTACCATTTTTTTAACTTTATTTACATTGTCAATGGTTATAGTGAATAAAGTGAAAATGTAAACATATTATTTACCCATCATTAAATTGTAGTTTTAACGATGAGATTCCATATACATAATGAGCATTTTAATAATGTGAATTGGAAAAATATTTTTTTAATTGTTTTCTTCCTTCTTTATTGGAGTACTTACTAGTTTAGAGAAACTAGTCTAGTAAGGTGAAGAAGAAATAATAAAAACAACAAAACATCTCTATATCTAAACACTACCAGTAAGTACTCCAATAAAGAAGAAAGAAAACAATAAAAAATATAACAATAACTGTTATCCAAAATGAATTAAATTATAACAAAAGTTAAATTATTGCTTCAATCATTCAAGTGTGGTGGTTTAAAGAAAACTAATCATCAACTATATTTTATATTATAATTTCACTGATTTGCTTTTGTAAAATAAAAACAGCAAATAAATTCTGTACTCAATAGATACTCAATTTGATGACAACATTACCCACTGTCATAAAATATAACCTATTTTTTCATGTCTAGTGACATTGGCCAACAATACTGTCACTCGAACAGAGCCAAATTAGTTAAAAATAGAAATGGAACAGGGTTTATGTATATTTTCAATCTTATTTTGGACTATTTTGGAAGTTGATCTGTTAATTTGTGATATATTTTTAAAAACAATGTTTTAACCAGTAATTTGTATTCTAAAAAATAATTTATTATATATTTTTTATCAATTTCAGCTTTTGTGGATTATTTAAGAATCGTTTTTATTTAATTTTGTTGAATGTTTCGTGGAATTTTTAGGATATAAGTGAATATTCTGTTTACCAAAAGAACTAAAATTCTATTAAAAATACCACAAATAATTCTCAATAGGGTAGGTAACATAATTTTAAAAACATGATCACAATTTTGTCAAAAATTCAATGAATAATTTAGAAAGAAAAAAATTAGAAAGTTAATATACATTTTATGTCGTATTTTGATAAAATAATAAATTGACTGGACATTTTTCACACATTTTATAGGAGTAATATATTTTTTGATAAACTGATAACAATATTAGGAGAGCGAGCCTAATAAAAATTCCCTCTCTCACATTGCCATAATGTTATCAAAAATATATTATATGTTGTAACGTGTATAATAAATGTCCAATCGAGTTATAATTTTATCAAAATATGAGATAAAATGCATACATTCCTACAAACTTTATACATTTTTATATACGTATGGTCGCGGCTATAAAAACGTGGAATAGGTTTTTTGCCTAGTGTGAATTTAGTTTAGCTAGAAGATGTCAAGAAATTTTGTAACTGGCCGATAGACTATCAATTTTCAATTTCCCTATTATTCTTGCTTTCATATTAGAGTAATAAAAATTCATTAAACAACAATCAAACAAACACAATACAAAACAACACAACAACAATAACAGATATATTCACAAATCTTTCATATATTCAATTGAATAAAAAAGAAATAGAACTTCTCAATAAAGGACACAAATATGCTCCTCCTATAAGAAACATAAATCTACCTTTATTAACGATTGAACTGGAAACTAGTCTAGTAAGGTGAAGAAGACATAATAAAAATAATAAAAACAACAATTTTTAGTATATAAGTGTATATTATGATTACCAAAAGAACTAAAATTCTATTAAGAATATCACAAATAATTCTCATGGTAGGTAAATTAATTTTAAAAAAATAATCACAATTTTGTCAAAGATTCAGTGAATAATTTAGAAAGCAAAAAAAAATTAGGAAGTTAATATACATTGTATGTCACATTTTGATAAAATTATAAATCGACTGGACATTTTTCACACATGTTATAGGAGTAATATATTTTTGATAAACATTTTTTCAGAAAATAAAAAAATAAATTGATTACAATGTTAGGAGAGCGATACAACCAGTCTAATATTCTCTCTCTCTCTCTCTCTCCTAACATTGCCATAATTTTATTACAAATATATTATACGTTTTATAAAAAATGTCCAATCGAGTTATAGTTTTATCAAAATGTGAGATAAAATTCATACTTGCATACTAACTTTCTAAATTTTTACATACATAAGGTCGCGGCCATAAAAAATGGGACAGATTATTTGCCTAGTGTGAATTTAGTTTAGCTAGAAGATGTCAACAAATTTTGCAACTGGCCGATAGACCATCAATTTTCATTTTCCCTATTATTCTTGCTATCATATTGGAGGGGCCATTCCAAATGGGGCTTTTTATTAAATAATATATAGGTATTTATGTCACAATGCCAACGACATGTTAGTTGATTATGCTTTGCAGAGACGAATGACTTGATTACACAGCTTTATTTCAGACAAGTTTACTATATGACTTGTCCCACTTTTTTTTAACCGCGACCGTACACATACATACATACATACATACATACATACATACATAAATAGATACATGCATACATACATACATACATACATACATACATACATACATACATACATACATACATACATACATACATACATACATACATATATACATACATGCATACATACATACATACATACATACATACATACATACATACATGCATACATACATACATACATACATACATACATATAGCTAAATTTAAAAAAAAAGGGAAATGTCAATAAAAATGACACGTTCTTTTCCACTTTTGTTATAGTTTGAAAACGGTTTTTAAAAATAGTTTTAAATTATTTGACTTTGACGAATTATTTTGATAATGAAAAATTATTATTTTATGTCAGTTTATAATAAATAACTAGGTTAAGTTTGAACAAATGAATTTCTTATTACTTCTTAATACTAACAAAACAATGCAGAAACAGTAAGACTTACATAATATTTGGCTACGGATTGGCTATATTAATAATTTTTACGTCTATTATTTATTACCCATGTATCTAATTTAAATAGGATTTTGATTACACATTTCTATAGGTACTGTCAAGTAGACAATTAATTGACATATACTTAAAACCAAATTTACGTTGGGAAAATTTTCATTTCCCGTTTTTTTTAATTCAGCTGTATCTACCAATAATACCAAGAATTATCTTTTTTATCGCAGTATTTGAAGTATTTTGTTAGATTTTTTTTATGAACATAGGCAATGTGCGGATTATTCAAGAATTGTTTAAAACAGTTAAAATTGAACAAAAAAAGGAAGTTTTGCATAATTATTGAAGTGATTATCTTTTTGTATATAAAAATTTTCAATCGGTCTTTCTCATAACTCAATTTTTACGATTTTGCCAATATTAAAACACTTTTCAACTTTATTTTAGTGGTATTTAATAGATGTACTCGTGGCTGAAATTATAATTTCAGGAGCTATAATTTTTATACGAGCCAATATGGGTTTTAATATACTTGCCTTTTCTTTATTGTGCCGTAATTGTCCATATTGTTTGTCAGACGTTTATAAACGCCCTTGAGCATTGGGACGTAATTCAAAGAGCCGTTCAGGAGGTCCTTGGCTATTGCATCGTGGTGGATGTAGTATATGTAGTTGTTACCTTTTAGGATACCTCTGCCGAAGTAATTGACTCCGTATACGCTCGCTATTCCCGTGCTTTCAATGCTACGCAGTAAATTTTTAAAAGCTAAGAGGTACCTGCAAGTAATTATTATAATTTTAATATAGCCAGAAGAAATGGGTACAAAAAAATGTTTTAAATATATTTTTTATCTGCTTATTTTATAACAGCCTATTTCTGAAGCTTTGCCTAAATGCCACTGCCAATGCCAATGGGAAGACCAATTTCAAATTTTGTGGCATTAATTTAAAATAAGTGAACTTATACTATAGAGCGTTCAACAAATATCTACGACGAAGTTGGCGTTGGCAATTTCAAGTCTGCACTAAGATAACAAGCGCACGCGTGCAATGCTAGCTGTCATTTTGACATGTCAGATTTGATCTTAGTGCAGATATGACTTGAGATTGCCAACGCCAATTTCGTCCTCGATTTTTGATGAATGCTCGATATATCGGGGACATAAAAATTAGTTGAAATTATCAGCTAGCATAAAAGTTTGTTGTCTTTATCAAGAAAAAGTTTCTATGTTGTATCATCGTTTAGTGGAATGTTAATAAAAGCTTTGCAAAAATAATAAATAGTGAAACCAAAATTTATCATAAAGAGTTGAATTGTCTTTCGTAACTTGGTCACTTTTACTTGTAAACCAACGATATGTGATTGTGAGTATGGTCGGTACCATATTAACTTGGGTGTGATCCATCACATAGGTTATATGTGTGGTGACAGTCATTATCATCTCAAAATTGATCAAAGCTGCGGATCTACTTCTACATAAAATTTTATACAGTCCTTGACAAATCATCTCCATGGAGAATTATTGATTTTGAACTTTTATAATATTTACATATATTATATCTTTACATATATTATATTTTATTATATGTAAATATTATATCATGAACATGACAGTCACCACAGATGCAACCGTACGAATTACATTTTATCTTTAAAGTGCACAATCGCAATTTTTGCATAACGATGCTATTAGTAGTAGCAGTTGCCATCTTGGACTTCATAGATTAGTTTTGTCTTCTTTTTATCTGCTATTTTCTGCTGGCAAATAACTGAGTTTTGGGTCAAGTTTGCTACAAATTTGTCTGGTCCCGACTGTACTCCTAAATCTGGCAGTCGTCATGTTTATCAGACTATCATTCTGTGGTCTTTCAGCTTAATACATTATTATTTACTGCGTACTACATCATAAAATATCCAACACTTACCTCCAAACGCCGCTGCTGTCAGTTTCTTTAATCTGATTTGTCAGGTGGTCGAGCAGAGCTGCATTTACAGATGTATACCAGTTCAGCACTTCCGTCATTGAGCTCTCTTCTGCGCTAATTTTGAGCCTGCAACATAAATTGTAGCAATTCTTCAATTGTATTGAAGTACATCCTAAGTTATCTTCTTAAGCACCATTCTTATACGTCGCGCAACAACTTAGGTGTGTACACTGTACATACTTATTTTCACTATTCCAACTTTACGTGGTTCGTAGTACAGATAATGTATTGTGAACGTGTGAAAAAATCAGATTTTCACGAGGACCCTTATTTTAAACAAATATCGAAATTTGGAAATTGGTATTTACTTTTATAATATATTTGTTTTAATCAATAATTTCGGAAATATTAGTGATATTTAAAAATGCAAAAACGAAATAAACAAATAATAAACTATATACAGGGTGAGTTTTTCATTTTAAGCATTGGGATCTCGGAAATCATAAGACATAGAGATTCGTTTAAATGAGGAAAGCAATGTCGATTTAAGAGCTTATGCAAGATATGGTTTGGTATAAAAAACACCATAGTTTTTCAATTATAATACAAACCTTATTTTTTAAATGGCAGTCATAGTTGGCTTTGACATTTGAAAAAGGACATTTTTTTCTCTCTGTATAAGGTTTGCTATGAAAAATTAACTTTATGACAATTATTACTTACTTTGACAAATAAACACCACACAGGACTATTTGTATTATAGAGAATAACAACCAGAGTTTGCCTCGGAAAATATTTTGTTTCCTCCTACTACGAGAATTCTATTAATTTTTCTATTCTAATTATACTAAATTTTATTCAAATTATACAACGAAAATTCCCGCATCTCATTTATTTATGAAAGTAATTAAAGCAAACCTTATATCGTTATAAAGAGAAAAAATGTCCTTTTTAAAAATGTCAAACTGCCATTAAAAAAAAGAAGTTTGTGTTATAACTCAAAAACTATGTTCTTTTTTCAAAAAACAATAGCATATCTTGCACGAGGTCGTAAAATGACAACTCTTTCCTCATTTAACAGAATCTCTATGGTTTATGGTTTCCGAGATCCCAATGCTCAAAATAAAAATAAAACTCACCCCGTATATTTTCATACCTTTATTTATTATTTTGTTGCAAAGTTTGAGAATATTTTGCATAATAGGATCTTCCGCGACTTTTCAAAAACCTTGAAACTGAACTCTAGACACATTAAAAACATCATTGGCACTAATTTTTGTGCTGAGACAAATCGTTGTAATTAGCAAACACGATTTTAAAATTAACGGCGTTTGAAAAAGTCCCGAAAGCCCGCCATGTTGCTGTGACGTCACAGCGCACGTGGCGCTCAGCTCAGCTGAGCGCCAGCTCAGCTGTAGCATTGCTTACAATGGAGCGACAGAAAGAAAACGTCGGTTTTACGAAAAAAAGGACGAATAAGTATTGCATTGTGCCTGGATGTGATAGCAGCAGTAAATGCGAACCAAATAAGTTGTTTATAAACGTCCCAACAGGGGATATGCGGAAAAAGGGGTTACAACAAGTCCGAAGTGATTCCGCGAGTGTCACTTTGACGTCTCACTATTTTTGTGAAGACCATTTTAATGTAATTACATAATTTTTCAATAAATTATCGACGAAATTCGATAAATATATATAATTAACTATCATCATTAGTAATGGGTATTCAAGGGGATTTCCGATTATATATATACATTAGTAATAACATAACCTCAAAATAGTTTTGTGGGTTCCATTCTAAAACAATACCTTCCATATAATTATTACGTTTTTAAAGTACTGTGAGATTTTGTACAATATGTTCTTACACAAACGTTTAGTTAAAACTAAAAAACATGTTGAAACAATATTTGTAGCAAACTGTTGATTTTATAAATTTGATTAGATGATTAATAATTACAAATTTTGAAATCAGCATTACCAATTCGTATGAGATGTAGGATATATTGCAAAGTTTAAACAGTATTTTATTTGTTCTTACAGCTGGAAGAGGATTTGGAAAATTATATGCGACTCCACGCGTTTCGGCTACGTTGAAAAATTCACGTTTTGAGAAAAAGTCGGGAACCATTAACACGTGAAATTCTATCAGATTATCTGGCTGTCCCTTTACTAACCCATCAGAACTTATTTTATGTCAGACTGGATTCTAAGTCGTATTAATCCACGATTCCTACCCCTTATGCACTGACTCCCGATCGCCAACATGCGCAAAGACGTCACAGTGCCGCTCGGCCAATAACAGCGTTTCGTCGGTCACGTGACAAAATGTGTAAGTTTTACGATATTGTATGTTGTTTGTTGATAAGTTACAATGAAAACCAAACGTTTTCTCTGTGGGATGTTTAATTACAGGTTATAAACTTTACGTTAAGACATAAAAAGGTTATATTATTTTTTTTCAGGAAGACCCTATTTTAGCTTCTAATTTTAACTTCTGAGAATCATTCATAAAAATGGATAGGCACACGTTAATGAAGAATGTTGCTACGATTGTGAGATATAATAGTTCGGATTGTATCGATAATAACGCAAAAAGCAAATCATAAACTATATATACTTTCATACCTTTATTTATTATTTTTTCGCAAAGTTTGAGAATAGACTGTTTTGCATAATTTCAGCTTCTAATTTTAACTTCTGAGAATCATTTATAAACATAGATAGGCACACGTTAATGATGAATGTTGCTACGATTATGAGATTATAATAGTTAAGATTGTATCGTTAATAGATGAATGCTGCTACTTTTATGAGATATAAAACTTACTTTAAAAAATATATGCAGATTCCTTAATTATTTTATAATATTATAAAATATTGCGACAATTATTCCAAAACAGCTCTAATATTCAATAAATGTATTACAACTTTATTAACGTTGCTCGAGAATAATCCACAAATCCAGTACTAGCTAAGAATGCGATCACTTTATAGTTTACGAAACTTTATAAAATTCTGTCATATAATTATATAGCTCATGCAAAGAATATGAAAATACTTTTATACTCTCCATTCGCTATGTTTTTGCGTCAGGGGAGTCTATGAATAACTAGTAATTTTGTTGGTAGTGTTTCGGAAATAACTGAATTCCCAAATTGAACGCGTCAAATTGTTTTAGGTTAAGTTGTTTTCAATTTGAGGTTATATTTTTTAAATGATATTGTTGTCAGATGTAAAGTGATTGATACTTTTTGGTGCAGTTGTATAGTAGTAGTGACTGTATTTGTTAATGAGCTCCCAACGGCGAATGGCACTAGTTTCACAGTACAAATGTACTACCTGTACTGGGACTCGAACCCAGGTCTTCGTGCATGCTCAGCAAGCGTTCTAACCTGTCAGCCAAACTAGCGGTTCAGTTGTATATTTTTTGGCATTTTGATTAATATTTTGACACAAGTGAAAATTATTTCTAGGTTCGAATATGCAGCAAAAAAAAATGATATCTTTAAAAGCTTGCAGTGAAAAAAATTATAAATCTTACAATCTGGTAGGAAGCAAATGTCTAATAGACATCGATACAAAAAAATAATTAACTTCCGTTGCATCACTGACACAGTTTGAACAACATGACAAAAAGAAAACCCAACCAAACCGTGTGTTTTACTTGAAATGGCAACACCTCAGTAATATTTTTACTTTTTGGTGGATTTTAAAATACATTTTTTCATTATGTAAAGCTTGTGAAGTTTTGTTGAATGGGTATATTACATATATCCATCTCGTATATTACATAACGAGAGTTAGCTTAGACATTTTTAAAATTAACATTTTTTCTCTTTATAGTAATTCAACGTTTGCTATACTTACATTGATAAATAAATGCACCCTTCGAAAATTAACTTCATGAAAATTATTACTTACTTTGACAAATAAACACGATACAGGACTACTTGTATTATTGAGAGTAGCAAAAACAGAGTTTGCCTTTGAAAATGGCTTTTTTTCTCTCTTAATACGAGAATTCTATTAATTTTTCTATTCGAATTATACTAAATTTTATTCAAATTATATAACGAAAATTCCTGCTTCTTATTTATATATGAAAGTAAGTATAGCAAACCTTATACCGTTATAAAGAGAAAAATTGTCATTTTTAAAAATGTCAAAGCACACTATGCCTGCATTAAAATATATATATATATATTTGCATTATCTAATCAAGCAATTGAGCATTTACTCAAAAACTACGTTTTTTTTCAAAAATCAAAAGCATCTTGCATATGCTCTTAAAATTACAACTCTTTCCTCATTTAACCGAATCTCTATGTTTTATGGTTTCCGAGATCCCAATGCTTAAAATGAAAAAAAAAAAACTCACCCTGTATATATATTACGTAATACTAGTGCCTTTCATTACATAAGACGTTATAACTGATTTAGTAGCCATGAAGTCCTTGTGTAATTGACAACCTACTAATGTGGGAGTAAGAAAACTATATTTTAGCCGTAGTAAATAACCAGCCTACTGTGATCAAAAATTAACGCAAAATATTGACAAAAACATGCTAGGGTACAAACAAAAAATGGGAGGGTATAGGAGAATATTGGGAGGGTATTTGGAGAGTACCGTTGTAAAAATATAGCTCTCCCAACTCGACGACGAGAATAAAGTATTTTTTTACGCCTATATAAATTCTTAAGGGACATTGACGCAGAACGATTATAGCCTATCTACTATGCTATATAAAAACCTACATAATTCCGTAAACGGCCAAAAAAAAGAACAATAAATACCAACACAAAATTATTGAAGTCCTCATGAATTTTCCTCAAATGCTAACTCGTTATGAAATGATTCATGGGGTCTCTAAAATACAGGTTTATAACTTATGAATTAGTCATACATATTTTGAAATAACTTAAAATCTATTGAAAATTAATCCCAATTTTTTCAATTTTTACATGTTTAGATATACCAGCAATTTTCACCCTCAATAGTTATTTATGATTTAAACGTTTTAAGTAGGATTTTAGGATTTATTAAAGTAGCAATCTTAAATTTTTTGCCTAGCAAATAATATGATAAAAATTAACTCTTCTAGCCTATCTACTATGCTATACAAAAACCTGTATCATTCTGTAAATGGCCAAAATAAAAATAAAATAAATATCAACACACGATTATTGAAGTCACCGTGAATTTTTTTTTCAACCATGAGTAACTTACGAATTAGTCATACATGTTTTGAAACAACTTAAAATCTATTGAAATAATTCCCAAAATTTTTGATTTTTACATTTTTAGATATAACAGCAATTTTTACGCTTAATAGTTATTTAAGATTTTTAAACGTTTTAAGTAGGAGTTTAGGATTTGGGAAAGTAGCAATCTTAAATTTGTTGCCTATCAAATATTATGAAATTTTTTTATTCTTCTAGCCTATCTACTATGCTATACAAAAACCTGTATAATTACGTAAATGGCCGAAATGAAAAGAAAAATAAATATCAACACAAGATTATTGAAGTCTTCATGAATTTTTCTCAAATGCTAAAATTGTATTACGAAACTTTATAACATAGTTAGATTCTTTTATATTTTTTTATAAATCAATCAGGTATGTTTTTATATCGTTCATAAATAATTTTAACTCGCTAGGAAATGATTCATTGGGTTTCTATAATACAGGTTTATAACTTATGAATTAGTCATACATATTTTGAAACAATTTAAAATCTATTAAAAATTAATCCCAAAATTTTTGATTTTTACATTTTTAGATATACCAGCAATTTTTACGCTTAATAGTTATTTAAGATTTAAACGTTTTAAGTAGGATTTTAGGATTTAGGAAAGTAGCAATCTTAAATTTGTTGCCTACCAAATATTATGAAAAAAATTAATTCTTTTTTTAAGTTGAGCAAAGTACAAAATAAACATGTCATTTCAGCAACAAAAAATTATCCAGCTACAAAAGTACAGAGTAAGAAACTGTCTCTTTGACAGTACTAAGATGGTTTATTCCATTGGAAAGCGTTTTAATATTTTTAAGGGGATTATTTTGATTTAAAACAAGAGCTGCAGCTCTGGAGCAATCATTGTTATTAAAATAAATGCTCGCGATTTCAAAACGCTCTTTAAGGGAATAAACCATCTTAGTATTATCAAATTGATTATTTCTTACTCTGTACTTCTGTTGCTGGATACATTTTTGTTTTTATCCAATTTATTGATTGATGGGATCGGTATAGTTTTTTGTATTATTTTTGTTTTCGTTTTACTTATTAATAATAACAAAAATAACGTAACTTTCAGTTTTTTTTCTAGATTTTTTTTAAATTAAAATATGTTCACATGAATCTATTCTTCAGATACATCTTTGCTAAAAATTCTATTTAATGACCTCCCTATAAAAACGAGGTCTTGTAAATCTCTTGGTTTGATAGGAGCAAAAATTGGATATATTTCATTAGTGATATTTATTATTATTGATTTATTGATATTTCATCGCCTGTTGCATTTCATATGATTTTTGTAAATATATGTATATACAACGAAACATAACTTAAAAAACTGTTTTTTCCACAGTTTTTCACAGATTTTTTTTCCAGCAAAGTAGGGAATTTTTAAAATTTCACTGAGGAACCTCTATTTTTATATTTATTACTCTAGATTGTAAGGACCAGAAATATAAAAAAAATATATAATGGAAAACTAATTTTCAAATATTGTAATTGTCAAATATTGGAATGTCATATTTATTTTGTTCTTTGCTCAACTTAAAAAAAATATTTCTTAAAAACTAATCGACAGATTTTTAAAATTGATACACCGTTGTATTGCAAGTTAAGTTAGCTTTCAAATGAGCGTTGTATTTCAAGTGACGATGTATATGCTTATGCTCAAAAGCAGAAAACGCAATTGTTAGTCAAAAAATATATATATTTTTTTCTATCATTGTTAGTTGTATATATACCGTAACATTTTTTTAACTCTGAACATAGTCAATATAACGTATCTATGTTCAATTTAAAAAAAACACAGGTCAATGCGTGGATGTTCAAGTAACCAAGGTGACGTCAAAAAAACTATTTGATGAGTAATCAAAATAAATAGAATTGTCAAGTTGTTTGAACTACTATTGTGCTAAAATACATAAATAAATGTATTCAACAGAAGAAAAGATACCATGCAAATCACAGTATACGAAATGTGCGTGACATTTTTTCATTCACTTATCCCGATAGCCAATTCCATCAATGGGAACAATTTTTAATATTATTTGAAAAGTTAACAACCATGGATGGGTTTAGTATACACTACGAACGAATTAGAAAAAATATTTAATCAGGTAACAGGAACAGGTAAGGAATGATACGTTATTTTAATAAATATTCGAAACGACCATCTTCACGTTCTAGACAATATGCCTGCCTATTGTAAAAACCTTGAACACCATTTCCAATGTAATTGGAATCATTGCAAGCATACGTTATCCGATCTTTTAGTTCTTCAATATCATTTTCGACAGAATCGACAGATTTTTTTACAGGTTAATGAATAATTTGTTGCATAGCTAATACTCGTAAATTGTTGACATGTGTTTTTTAAAATTGAACAAAAGACGTTGTATTTACTACGTTCCGAGTTAAAAAAATGTCACGGTATAATGTGTTTACTATTTTACATATTGGATCGCTTACTAGTATAAGCTCCAATTTAGAACTGCTACGCCAATAAATTTGGAACCTTGCATGGGATATTTCGTGATAAATTATTTACTGCTGGGAGCTTATATTACAGAAAGCGCACAGAGCGTACAGAAAGCACCTCTTAATAATCTTGCGAATATACGGTCATTTATAGTAGCCATAAAATAATTAATGGCGTTATTAACGAGCCGGTTACCCGATAAGTGCCTATTAATGCCCTCTCTGCAGTAAATTAGGCCCAAGCTTTAGAATTACGATTAATTAAACCAAAATAAAAATAAAATTTCGTCACGTTTTAATAGGACATACTTTAAAAGAAGAATACAATTTTAATTAACCCTTAATGCAGGATGTACTAGTAGCAGTGATTGTAGTCTTTATTAATTTATAATCTGCGATATTTACTTCTCTAGCAGATTAATTACAGATTGTTAAAATATTATTTTTAACACGATTTTAATGGAACACTGCAAGCGGAATATATTATTGCTGTGTTTGCTCTTACCAAATTTTATGTCCTTTATTTTAGGAGAAATTTACATGGATATTAAATTTTCATAATTTTATGCACACTCTTTTTTTTTCTCTTTATTTTAATATTATCATGTCCTTTTTTTGGGTTTGGATCTCTCTTTTAATTTTTGTTTATAATTATAAATAATAGATAATAATCATAATAATTAAACTATATGTGAACTAATTGTAAATGTATTGTTAAATACCCAACATAATTAATTACCAATTCAGTAATCGAGAATGTGTTTACCTGTTGCATACAGTATACAGATGGGCAAAGACAGGAAATTAAAATACAGTTGCTAGGTTTCACATGTCAGACTGTGGCCTGTGATCAAGCACTCTGTAAACAGGGGCGATATTAACTGTGACCTAGAAAGTGAAAGATCATTACAGTTGCTGAAGCACGTAATATCTGCAAAGCAAATAATAAAATCACATTATTTGAACAGAGAATATCTGTGAAATTTAAAATTAAAATATGAAATAATAAAGCCTTTTTTCGTTTCAAATGCGCTATTGACAGAATCTGCAAACATTATGATGTATGTTAAAATATCTAATTTATACTAATCAAAACTAGTGGATTGACTTGTATTGATTTTTTTTTCATAAACAATACAATACGTTTTCGACACCTTAAATTAACGAAAATTGATTACGCAATTCATAGAAAATTACCCCAGTAATTTATAGAACATTTGCTGAGAAAAGTTATAGCTATAAATCAATCAGTATAAATTCTAATTATAAATTTAAGCTTTTTTCCCAGGTACAAATATTGTAAATTTAATTAGTTCCACATATAATTAAATACAGGAAAATGAAACATTTCTAAGTTTTAGTAGTAGGTACCATGAAATTTAATTTATAAATGTAAAATCGAATTTCGTCCTCAGAAACTTAATGTAGAACTGAATAACTCAAAAGTTTTCATATATTTTTATTGTAATATCGATCTTAATAACGATATTAAAAGTCCCTCTCCAGAGTCGAATATTTTTTTAGAACATTTGTGTTCGTACACCGGATGATTGCGCTAAAAATTGCGTTAGGGCCATGCAAATAAAATCGTGCGTCATGCTGACATTTTAAATTCCGAAGCCCTCCTTCGTCCTTCGCACTTTCTGTTTATGTTCTCGGTCGTGCAATCAATTTCCCGTGGTCTGTCTCTGCTTTTCTGCCAAATCATTTTAATTCCATTCAAACCATTTCATGCATAATCGCGGCTGCAACCAGTGGTCCGTGAACTGACCGATGTAACGATTATTATATATGATAGGTCAGCTAAAATGGCAGTTATATAATATACAGGGTGTTTCTTAAGTGTGTTTTACAAATTCCGGTTGGCAATACCATTATCAATTTAAGAAAAATGTACCTATACCTTACCTAGTCATAATAGTTTAAACTGTATAGTTTCTGTTATAATTGAATTTTATAAGGTAAGGGCTCTGAATTTACAGAGAAATTTGATAATTCATAATAAGTTAATATATTTAAACATTTTACATTATCCATAGTCATTTCATGACTATGAAAATGTTGGCATCTAGTTGGCGCAGAAAATGTTTGGCACTGTAATCAGAAAACTGACGTCGAAAAATGTAAGAGTGCCAAGTTTCGTAAAATTTCCTTCAAAAGTAAAAAAGTTATAAAAGGAAAAGGAAAGTGCACTTTTTCGGTTTTTCAGCGATATTTCAGGAACTGCAAGATATCCAGGATTTCTTTTGAGAATATTAAAAGGCATGAAAATAAGAAACTTTTCTCCCATTTGACCAACTCTGTATACAGGGTGTCTACGCTAAACCGTTCGTTAAAAGTTTACGGGGTTGCCGTTGTCCTAAAAATTTCAAAAAAATCCTCGTGACACGGTTGAATCAGTTATCCTCATGTGAAATATTTTCAACTTTCTATCACGTCCGGTTCCACCGGAAGTAGCATCAACTTTCTTATTTTAAATAGATTAAATAGATTGAAATTTTTAGGACAACGGCAACCCCGTAAACTTTTAACGAACGGTTTAGCGTAGACACCCTGTATATTTCCACTTAATAGATCCTAATGGTGGGCGTCGTAAAAGTGACCACCCTCTATATATACTCACCATTAAACATGTTATTATTATTATCTAGTTTTAAAAAATTTGCAAATTCAAAATTTCAACCGGCCATATCGTTCATAAATGTTGTTGGCACTTAGCATTTAACAGATTTCGACAGTTGGTTTTGAAAATTTGCCGTTTTTTTATTAAAACAGCAGCAAATTTCATACATTTATGACTGTTACAATTATATTAAAGAGCTTATTAGGACTGGAGCTAAAAATTTTATATACTTGGATAACTGCACTTGCAAATTTTAAAAACATAAAAAATTGTGTTTATTTTACATACATTAGACCGATTTTAACAAATTGAGTTCGAAATTGTACACATTTTTAGTATCGAAACAGCGTATTTGATTTATTTAGCCTTGGATTTAACCAAGAGAAGATGGAAATTTGGTAAATTATTACAGTTTCATCCGAAAATTTTCAAGTTTTGAGTAGTTCCAATTAAAACTTTTGCAGGTATGAGCAGTTCAGTTAAAACTTTTACACAATTTTAATTGACAATTCCCATAAACTTTCAAAAGCCTATGGAATTTGACAGTAGTAGTTTTCGTAGCTTAAAGTAAAAGGTTTAAATATTTTGACGTAACAGTTGAAAATGTGACTGATTTTGATAGTTGTCAATATAAATTTAATAGATTAGGTTAGGTTAGGTAGAGCAATTATGACGTACAGTTTGATTAATTTCGATAGATTCGAAATTAGTAATTAATAACTAATATACAGTATGTCCCCCGATTGAGTTTACAAGAGGGATATTTTTTTCACTTTTAGTTTTATGTAAAAATTATAATTCCTGCTTGGTCTGAAACTACCAGTTCAGTTATTGAAACTTTGATTTATTTATACAGGGTGGTGACAAAATCAAATCTTATTTCGACACTTATTTATTTACTATTTGCGAAGGGTATTTAAAATTACATTTAACAGCATTAAAGAAAAATAAAATCATTCAAACAATCCCATAAATGCAGAAAATGATACTAAAAACCTTAAATGTCGCCTACGAGAGGCATTTGCATCAATAAATATTGAAGAAATCTAAAACAATCTTCAGGAGGCTTGAACTGTGCCAAGAAAGTTTTGGGGGATTGTTTAAATGATGTTATTTTTCATAATTATTTTACATAAAATTGCACAATTAGATTTTTTTTTATTCAGTTAATACCCTGTATAAATAAATCAATGTTTTAATAACTGAAATGGTAGTTTCAGACCAAGCAGGCATGTTAATTTCTATAACATTTTTACTTAAAAGTAAAAATAAAAATAAAACCCTCTTGTAAACTCAATCCGGGGACATACTGTATATATAAAAATAGTTTTCGATTTTTTTACAGAGTTGACCAAACGAAATTGAAAATTGGCAGTTACAATCACAAATTTTGCAGTTTGTGCAGTTCTAATTAAAAATTGGGCAGGTTTCGGCAGTTCAGTTAAAACTTACATAATTGCAACTGACAATACTCATAAACTTTCAAAATCCTATTGAATTTGACAGTTGTATTTGTAAATCGTACAGATTTTCGCAGCTTAAAGTAAAAACTTATCATATCTTGACAGTAGCATTTGAAAATATGACGGATTTTGGCGGTATCAGTTCAAAATATGTGGGATTTTGACAGTTGTCCTTGTAAATTTAATAGGTTAGGATAAGTTAGATTAGGTAGAGAAACTGTGACATAGAGTTTGATAAAATGAAAATTTGACCAATTATTAGACAGTTTCGGCAGTTCACTTAAAACTTTGACACAACTGCAACTGACAATTCCCATTAACTTTCAAAATCCTATTGAATTTGATAGTTGGATTTGTAAATCGTACAGATTTTCGCAGCTTAAAGTAAAAACTTATTATATCTTGACTGTAGCATTTGAAAATATGACCGATTTTGACAATATTAGTTGAAAATATGTGGGATTTTGACAGTTGTTGTAAATTTAATAGGTTAGGCTAGGTTAGATTAGATAGAGAAACCGTGACATACAGTTTGATAAAATGAAAATTTGACAAATTATTAGACAGTTTCAGCAGTTCAGTTAAAACTTCGACACAATTGCAACTGACAATTCTCATAAACTATCAAAATCATATTGAATTCGACAGTTGTATTTATAAATCGTACAGATTTTTGCAGCTTAAAGTAAAAACTTATCATATCTTGACAGTAGCATTTGAAAATATGACGGATTTTGACAGTATCAGTTAAAAATATGTGGGATTTTGACAGTTGTCCTTGTAAATTTAATAGGTTGGCTAGGTTAGATTAGGTACAGACACGGTGACATACAGTTTGATAAAATGAAAATTTGACAAATTATTAGACTTTCATCCGATTTTGTTTTTAGTTTTGAACACTTCCAATTAAACCATGGCAGGTTTCGACAGTTCAATTAAAACTTTGACACAATTCTAATTGCAGATTAGGTTAGGTTAGGCAGAGCAACTGTGATGTAGAGTTTGATAAATTTCGATAGCTTTGAACTTAATAATAATAATTTAATATATTAATAAATATAGTTTTCGATATTTTTAACACAGCTAACCAAATGAAATTGAATATTGTAGAGATTTTGGCAGTTACAATCGGAAATTTTCAGTTTTGTGCAGTTGAAATTAAAAATTTGGAGATTTCGGAAGTTCAATTAAAACTTTCACATAACTGAAACTGACAAATTTGACCCGCTAACTTTCAATTGTGTGTTGATTTTCACAGTAGGAATTTTGGTTGTCAATTTCCGCCATGTTAAAAAAATACCTGTCTTTTTCCAGTATTTTGACAAATATATATTTGTTGTGTAATTGTAATTGTAGTTGTAATTGCAATTGTAATTGTAATTGTAATTCTAATTGTAATTGTTAATGTAATTTTATTTGTGTTTGAACATCAGTTTACAAAAATAAACAAAATGTTGTGTGAACAGTATCTAGTCAGTATGTGAAAAAAAAACAATTTTCAATGTGTAAAATATATGTATAAGGTGATATTTTGCTTATATTAGAACTTTTTCTAAAACGCCCTCATCAACAGAGTTAACCAAATGAAATTGAATATTGTAGAGATTTAGGCAATTACAATCGGAAATTTTCAGTTTTGTTCAGTTGAAATTAAAAATTTGGCAGGTTTTGGCAGTTCAATTAAAACTTTGACATAACTGAAAATGACAAATTTGACCCACCAACTTTCAATTGTGTGTTGATTTTCACAGTAGGAATTTTGGTTGTCAATTTCCGCCATGTTTAAAAAATACCTGTCTTCTTCTAGTATTTTCACAAATATCTATTTGTTGTGTAATTGTAATTGTAGTTGTAATTGCAATTGTAATTGTAATTGCAATTATAATTGTAATTGTAATTGTAATTCTAATTGTAATTGTAATTGTAATTATACTTCTAATTGTAATTGTAATTGTAATTGTTATTGTAATTTTATTTGTGTTTGAACATCAGTTTACAAAACTAAACAATATGTTGTGTGAACAGTATCTGGTAAGTATGTGAAAAAAATCAATTTTCAATGTGTAAAATGTATAAGGTGATATTTTGCTTATATTCGAACTTTTTCTAAAACACCGTCATTGGCTCGGATTTCTTGTCACTTTTGATTATTTTTTAGAAACAACTCCTCGAGGCATGATATGCTCCTCGACCATACATGAAATGCATGTCGGCTAATTCTGCATTAGAGTAAATAGTCATAGCAATGAAAACATGTGCACTAACTACAACTGTCAAATTGTGAATGTTTATTTTACAAAACATCAGCCAACTATGATAAGAAAATGTAATTTTTAGCAAAATAAAAAATGGAGGTAAAAAAAAATCTTCCATATCTCCGAAACCGTCACTTTGAGGACCCATGTTTATCAATACTTTTCTTTAATAATGGTTCACACTACAACCCCCTTAAATATTTTACTCTTTTTTAACACCCTGTACATCTCTTCAAATTAGTATAATAAAGCCAGCTACATGTTTTTCTTTGTAGTTGAATTAAGCATATTTGTTTTTTTTTAATTAAATTGTATGAGGAAGTGGTTACTTCTTGGTGAAACATTTTAAATAGGTTAATGAAGAAAACACTTGGTAAAGTTTCACAAGTTTTATAGAATTGCTCGACAATTGTTTCTCTCTCTTGAGTTTCTCTCTCTTGTGAATGGCAGCAGTGCCGAAATAAGTGTAGAGCAATTCTATAAAACTTGTGAAACTTTACCAAGTGTTTTGTTTTTTTTAATTATGCCTCCTATAATTTCTTTGCTATATAATCAAATTATTTGTACAATACATATTTTTGTAATTATTCAAGCGATATAATTTAAGTATATATTATTCAATTGACATAATACATACATACTATGAACAGATATTCTTCAAATGCATTAATTTTTCATTAGATATGTCTGCGCCAGTGTACAATATAATACAATTTCTAGACGACATATTCAATTCCAAAGGTTCGAATTTCCATTTTACTACTGGTGTATCCACATCGAAGCAAATACCTTCAGGCGTAACACATCCGCTCCAAAATTACGTATGTAATATTCTTGGAGAGATATTCGCGATACACGTGAATCCTGCATTATTTATATCCCTTCCAAATTCATGCTGTAGAAAAATCGGGGTAGATATTAATACTAACATGACGTATTAGTTTATCCTTTGGGCAACTATTTACTGCAATTATTTCTAGTTGATAGATTAATGATTTTTCATCGATAAAATTAAATATAATTTACTGATCAATAATTTTAATCATCTTTGAATTAAGGAAAGTGAAAATTTTCAAACTAATTTGTTTCTGTGATAAGTAAATGAATATTTATTCCATATAGCATGTGTACAATTGAGACGTTTAATATATAAAGTGAACATGTCAGTTTTATAGGAAATTTAAAAAAAGTTACAGTGGAAGTTATACTCAAAGTACTGGGAAAATAAATCAAGCTATTCTGATGAATTTATTTTAACTCATTTAAAAATAAAAATTATTATAAATATGAACTGCGAACCAAGAGAAAAAACGTGGGAAAAGTTGGAATGTAACAGGCGTGTAATAGCCAACAGAAAAAAAGAAAAAAAAAACAGTTACACGCGACTTGTATTGTTTTTCGAGAAAATGAGTTTGTTAGTGCATATACATTGGTGTTGAGAGCCGTTTATTATTAATAACTCGATTAGAGCATTTTTGGACTTGTGTTGTTTTTAAAATAAACGCCTCAATTATTTATTACATAACTATGATGATGATGAAGTTTATGATTTGATGTATGATGATAAATCAAATGGGCTATCGACTTTCGTCTTTTAGGCTTGCTTCTGTCTTTGTTATAACTCGATTTTTGATAAGAAACTGGTAGTAAAAACATCTAAAAAAACTTAGAAAGTTAATTTGTTTCTGTTTTTCTTGTACTTTTTGGTAATTAGTCAAAAACTCCTAAAATAGGAGGCTTACTTACATAAGTAGAATGCAACTGCAATAAAAAATGTTGCATTAGTTTATTGATAATTCATAAATATTCATTTTCTTTTCTCCCGTTACTGAAACAATGAAATTGGTATGATCAGTTCAAGCACCTACAAATATTATTATAATCTTTATTAATTAGGTTTGCGGAATACATCGTTTCAGATTATTACGATTATACGTGTTGTGGCTGGCATGTTATTGTACAAGTTAATTCTCATCCCTGGAGGACACCAGTGTTGTGTGCCAATAAAGAAACAGTTACATGACAGTGAATTGACGCCGTATTGATACGATCTTGTGTTATTCGTGTAAGTATGATTAATATGTTAATAGAAGTAGTTACAATACAAATTGACCTTCATTATCTGTATCATGTTATGAATAAATATTTTTATTAGTTTTAGACATTTAGGAATAGCTCTATCCATATGATAATAGTTATTTATGTAATAAGTGTGTAAAATTGAGCTTTATGGCATGAGTTCAGATGATGTTTCGTGACGAGCCGAAGGCTCGTCACGACACATCTGAACGAATGCCATAAAGCTTATTTTACACACGCATTACATACATAACTTTTTGCACGTCATACTGTAAACAAGTACAATATAGTATTTAAAAATATGGTTAAAAAATAAATCCTACGCCATTCTGTTTGATGAAAGCTATTAATTTGCTATATTTTCCAATTTGCACATTATGTTTTGTAGCGAGGGTGCATTTTAACATTGAAAATATAGATCAAATGCTAGAGGGCTTATATTTTCTGCAAAGATCGGCAAAATATGCTAATAAAGTATTCTCTGAATACCTTCTAACGGTTCCAGATTCACACTACTTGATAAATTCCTAGTAGCGTTTTTCATATATTACCTTTGAATTTTTCGGTAGTAGTTCTAAACTAGCTATCTCTGCTTCCTTTACTACATCTGGTGGTGTGCAGCTTTCCGCGTCGGATGTATCATCCACTTCTATGATGAACTACTCTCGATGTACTCGTGTCGCGAAAATTTGATTGATTGTTCTGACAGCAGGTATTTCGATGACAGCGTATCATGAAATTCCTTTATGCATTTGATACCACTTTTATGGTTGGATACAAATAAACAATGTAACATTTGGTAAATGCCACCTTTTGACATTGATTAGAGTTTGTAAAGTGTCAACTTTTAAGATGAAAGTGCAAAAAGATATTTTTGAGGTCACATTTCAACTTTTTATAATTCTGCACTGTAGGCTAATATTTATAATAATTAATACTATAATAATAATATAATATAATATTGAATGCATATTGAATGATCTAACAATATTGAACACCAAATTTGCACACAAGGAAATACACAAATACACAAGAGAGGAAAGAAACAGAAACGAGTAGTCCATAACAGACTACTTCTTAACAAACAAAGCACAAGTGAAGGAAGTAATGGATATTAAAGTCAAAAGAGGTAGCGAAATTGACAGTGACCACTATCTTCTAATAGCACGAATAAAAACAACAAGAAGGGAACCGAAACAAACACAGAAAACAGTCGATAAGGAAGTAAGAATAGAGAAATTTAGAATATACAAGCTAAGTGACAAACAAGTTAGGGAAAACTACCAGGAATCAATACAAGAACTAATAAGAAGCACTCAAAAAAGCGGAAAAACAAAAGTAGAAGATGCATGGGTCAATTTCAAACATATAGTAAGAGAGGCAAGAAAACACGCCTGTGGAAAAACTAAAAGTACAGCAAACAAAAAACAAACAAGCTGGTGGAACAAAGAAGTGAAGGAGGAAGTTAGGAAAAAGAAACACAAATGGAAAAAATACCTAAGCACAAAAAACAACGAAGACTACGAAATATACAAGCAGCAAAGAACGAGAGTAAAAGCAATAATAAGGATAGAAAAAGACAGAAAACGGGAGGATTGCCGAACCAAATTAGAGGAACATTTTAAGGGATATCAAAAACCATCCTACAGAACACTGTAAAGCTGCAGAAAGGAAAAGAAACAAACCTAAAGCTACTCAAAAATAAACATTGTGTACTAATGAAAGAGGATAAAGAAATCATGAACAGATGGAAAGAGCATTTCCAAGAGCTTCTGTCTGGAAAATAGACAACCAATGAAGGATATGAAAACGAAGAGGAACAAGAAAATAGTAACGAAACAGAAGAAGAAGAGGGATCTATAACAGAAGAAGAGTTAGAAAACGCACTAAAGAAATTAAAGAACGGAATATCCCCAGGCCACGACAGAATCAAATATGAACAGCTGAAGTACATAGGAAAGGATGGGAAACAACTACTACTATAGTTAACAAATAGAATATAGGAAACAGGACAAATACCAGCAGACTGGCAACAAGCAATGATCTTCCCAATACATAAAAAAATGAGACAGTAGAAATGCAGCAACTTTAGGGGAATATCCCTGCTGTGCACAGCGGCAAAACTGTATGAATCAATACTAGGGAACAAACTATGAAAAGAAATTGCAAAAACAATGGAAAAGTCATAAAGTGGATTCATGAAAGAACATTCAACACAAGACCATATCTTCACAATTAAAAAGATGACAGAAAAAATATTAAGACAAAACAACAAACTATACATGATATTCGTGGACTTAGAAAAGGCATTTGATAGAGTCCAAAGAGCCAAAGTGCGGGAAATACTTGAAGAAAGGAAGATAAAAGTGCATTTAATAAAAGCAATTAAGAGTATGTATGAAACCACAGAAAACTACGTAAGGACAAACAATTCAACATATGAGAATTTCACAACCACACAAGGCCTTCGAAAAGGGGGCGCTTTAAGCCCTCGGCTCTTTATTATATTCCTAGACAACATAATGAAAAAAATTAAAGATAACACCAAGAAGGTAGAAATAGGATACTATAAAATGAAAAGAATAGTGATAGCAGAATGTGTTTTTGCTGATGACTTAGTCATGCTAACCAAAAGCGAAGAAGACCTGCAACACAATATAAGCATATGGGAGCAGGAACTGAAAAAACACAACATGGTAATTAATATAAACAATACAAAAGTAATGGTAATTGCAAAAGAGGAAACAGCAAAAATACTGATAAATTTGAAAAGGATAGAACAAGTTGAAACCTTCAAATATTTAGGTGCAATAATACATAATAAAGGAACCATGGAAAATGAAATCAATAACAGAATCATAAAACCTACTATGCAATGAACAAGTACATTCTAAACAATAGAAGAATCTCGAAAAACACAAAAATGACACTCTTCAAGACAATTTATAGACCAACTCTCTTATATGGAAGCGAAACCTGGACAACAAATGAAAAGACGATGAACAAAATACAAGCAACCGAAATGAGATACTTAAAAAAAGTTGAAGGAGTCACGAGATTAGACAGAGTAAGAAACGAACAGATCAGGGAAAATCTACAAATACAAAGTGTGCAAACATTAATACAGAAACGACAACTAGGATGGTTTGGGCATCTCATAAGAATGCCAGAAGACAGACAAACAAAAATAGTATGGACATCAAAAGACGAAAAGAAAAAGAAGGAAAGAGAAAGACCAAGGAAAAGATGGGCAAACAACATAAAAGAGATCCTAAGAAGAAACGACCTCGATCAACAAGAAGCAAGGAAAAAGGCTACAAATAGAAAGGAATGGAAAAACTTCTTAGACAACATAATTTAGTGGTGGCATGAATCTCGACACCCGAAAGGGTGTATGAGATGTAAATTGATTATATATAATATACAAGACGCTTGTCTAGTATATGACGAATCACTCTGGGCATGCATACGGACCGAAATAATCAGTGCGTGGGCGGAATTGATCTGGATATAATGTGCGAGTAAGGTAGTGTTTATGTGGGTGATATTGTTTGTGATTTATGAGGGATTAGATGTTTGAATGGATTAGGTGTAGAATGGATTAAAGGTCAGTGAACTACAATGCTCATATTAATGAGACGTTTGTGTCTTTAGTTCCTTCACAACTACAGTGCTCATATTAAGGAGAGGTGTGTGTCCTAATGTTCTTTACAACTACGCTCTCGTATTAAGGAGATGTGTGCATGTGTATGTTTTTTTATGTTATGTATAACTACGATGCTCATGTGAAGGATAAGTGCCCAGTTCTCACTTTTATGTGTAAGGACACTTCTCCTTTACATAAGTACTCCAGTTTACACCTACTTGTGTAAGGATACTTCTCCCTCACATAAGTACTCCAGTTCTCACTTACATGTGCAAGGGCACTTCTTCCTAACATGAGTACTCCACTTTTCAGCTATACGTAGCTGAACATACAGCTTTAGTGTCCTTGCACATGTAGGTGAGAACTGGAGTACTTATGTGAGGGAGAAGTGTCATTACACTTCTCCCTCACATAAGTACTCATGGAAGGAGTGAAGGAGAAGGGTTCCTTCACATGAAAGTCAGAACTGGAGTACTCATGTGAAGGAGAAGTGTTCTTACATATGAAGGGGGTCTGGATAAATCTCGTATAGAATGGGTGTGCATATGGAGGTGAATTACGTAGATGTACTAATAAAATATACAATTTGGGATTGAAAAATAAATAATAATATGAAATAAACAATTTATACCTTAAAGTATAATTTAAAGTACAATTTACCTAAATAGTAAATTTTCATTTAAATTAAAACTTTATTTCGCTGAATTGCGCTGAATTATGGTTTGACCGTTTATACCTAAATAGTGCTTTAACGAGTTTCAATATAAGTATTTGGAAAACTGGCAATGGAGTATTTTCCGATTTTCATATTGTTTGTAAACGCAAAGATTTTCATTGGTAACAACAAAATTTAAATGAAAACTTCTGACATCGTCCTTACAAATTACTGAATGTTATTGAAAAATGCATACAGTTCTCTATAAGAATTTTATAATGTTGTTAATTTCAAAATTACAATGAATATTATGAATCTTTATTGGTGATTCATTTTTTTTTGCAGTATTCCTGTAACAAGAAATTAATAGTTGGTCAGTTATTTATACAGGGTGTTTTGAAGTTGGGGCTTTTTTTGAAACCAGCTATTTTGAACAGTTTTACAATTTGGGAATTAGGGATTGAAAAATAAATATTAAAAATAAATAAACAATATACAACTTTGTGGTGCACATTTTTATCTAAATGGAACCTTTTTTTGCCGAATTCATTGAATGTACCTCCAATTGTGCTCTGATGAATGTGCTCAGTAAACTTGTTGAAAAACTGGCATGGAGTATTTTTCGATTTTCATATTTTCTATAACCCAGAAAATTTTCATTGCAATTAGAAAATTTAAATGGATACTTTTGACATCTTGGTAAGTTAGTAGGTTGAAGCTTGTGAAATAGTTAACACATATAAAAAGTCACAATATTCCATTTTCACAAAGACATTTATTTGACCTAAATGTACATATCGACCACAAAGTGCTTATCTTCAGTAGACATTTGTTTCTGGACTCAATTGTCTACTAAAGGTGACCACTATCTGGTCGAAATGTATATTTAGGATAAATAATTGTCTTTGTGAAAAAGGAATTGTTTTGCGTTACGGTCGCGGCTTCGATACAACGACCGTTAATTGGCGCAGGCATAGAAAACTGAAAGTGTGAATGTTGATAATTCAAACCCTTATTCGGTACCTACTAGATGGGAGATAAACGCGATATTTACAGACTTAACTCTAATAAACTAATTTAGATGTGGGTACGGAATAAAGGTTTAAAATTAACAACATTCAGATTTTAATATTCTGTGCCTGCGCTAAATAACGGTCGTTGAATCGAAGCCGCGACCGTAACGCAAAACAGGAATATTGTGACTTCCTATATGTTTTGACATCTTCCTTACAAATTACAAAATGTTATTGAAAAATACATAAAGTTATTGAAAAAGGCACACAGTTCTCAATATTTTTTTATAATATTGTTAATTTAAAAATTACAATGAATATTGTGAATTTTTATTGGTGATTAATTTGTTATTTCGTAACATCCAAATTTTATGGAAATAACAATACTATCGCTTTGTTCTTTCCATAAAATTTTGGAAGTTACAAAAAAAATCACCAATAAAAATTCACAATATTCATTGTATTTTTTAAATAAACAGTATTATAAAAATTTTATTGAGAACTGTATGAATTTTTCAATAACTTTAAGCATTTTTCAATAACATTTTGTAATTTGTAACGAAGATGTCAAGATAAATTACAACATTTAGTTGTAATTACAAAATCTTTATAATAAATCACGTCATCAAATTTTCGTTGGAAATTTTTATTACATGGTTTAAATGTACCCTGCTATTTTTATGTTGAAAGTTATAGAGGATATATTTAGACAGCGTATCCGTCGCAAAGTTGTTAAAATGTTGATAGTTATATACAGAAAATTTAATGAAAATGAAAAATTTTGGTAATTTAAGGAAAATTTCAGCATTCTTACTTACGAAATTTAATTTTAAAATGCAAAATGTTAATTAGAACAGATAATCCTCAATTGAATTATACAATTTATATTGAAAATAATAATTATTTTAATAATAATGTTTATTTGCAGGACAAGTTACATACAATTCACAAAATATAGTAAAGAAATATATACAATTTGGGATTGAAAAATTAATAATAATACGAAATAAACAATTTATACCTAATCTTGTGGTGCAAATTTTCATTTAAATGAAAACTTTATTTCGCTGAATTCTCTGAAGGTAACATAAATAGTGCTCTAATGAGTTTCAATGTAAATGGTTGAAAAACTGGAAATGGTGTATTTTCCGATTTTTATATTTTTTTAAATGAGAAGATTTTCATTGCTAACAACCAAAATTTAAATGAAAACTTCATTACAAATTACAGAATGTTATTGGAAAGTGCATACACTTCTACATTTCAAAATTGCAATAAATATTGTGAATTTATATAGATGATTATTTTTTATATCGAAACTTCCAAAATTTAATGGAAATAACAAAGCGATCGTAATAAATTACAAAATTTAGTTGTAAATTATGAAATCTTAATAATAAAGCACGAAATTTTCATTGGAAATTTTTATTGCATGGTTTAATTGGACTCTGCCAATGTTTTGTTGAAAATTATATAGGTTTTATTAAGGAAGCATATCCATAAGTGCATCAATGTTTTGTTGAATATTGTAGAGGTCTTATTTAGAAATCCTATCCGTCGAAAAGTTGTCAAAATGTTCATAGTTATTTGCAGAAAATTTAATGAAAATGAAAAGTTTTGGTAATTTAAGGAAATTTTCAGCATTATTACTTACAAAGTTTAATTTTAGATTGCAACATGTTAATCAGAATACAAAATCCTCATTTGAATTATACATTTTATATTGAAAATAATAATAATTATAATAATAATGTTTATTACCAGGAGAAGCTACATAGGTACAATTCACAAAAATAAATAAAAATGAAATATTACTAAATTACAAAGAATATTGAACATTTTTTATTGAAAATACAAAATTTGTATTACAAATTCCAAACCCCAAAGAAAATAAAAAGCTGTCATGATTAATTACAGAATTTTGTTGGAATTTGCGAAATTTTCTTTATAAATTACAAAATTTTTGTTAGAAATTGTGAAATTCTTAATATAAATACCAAAGTTTTCACTTTCATAATAATAATTATAATATATTTATTCACGTTGCTATTAAAGGTGGTCCATTTAAAGTGTAACAATGCGATATTTAAGGAAGGGCTGATTTAAACAATATTAAATTTGAGATCATGCAATTAAGATTGGGGGGGGGGGGGGGGGGAGACTACGTGACATAATAAGCAACTTTGTAACCCTTGTCACTTTTAGAGGGATGAGGGTGACTTTTGAAATTTAAATGGAAAGGTACAATTTTTGTTTCGATTCTTAACCATCAGAATTGGAGGGTGACTTTTGAAATTCAAAGGGAAAGGTACGATTTTTTTTTCGATTTTTAACCATTAGGAAAAAGTGGGTTATAACCATAGAATAGAAATTATAAAATTTTCGTTTTAAATGACATATTTTGTATGCAAATTTTCTACATTTTCATTGAAACTATGTATATAATTTTGATTGAACACTAGAATTAACGTTGCATTTCTATTGAAAATTCCAACATTTAATTATAATTTTGTTTACGACTCACTTTGTTTTGTGATTTATTACATGTTTTCTACTAGAGTTTGAGACACTTTAACATTTTAATACTAATTTGAGTTAGGAAAAGTGGAATATTTCCTAACAAGTGCGGACATAATATTCTAACATTAAAAGTTATAAGTCAATTTATTGAAATTGTACATGTTATTTTTTATCATTATTATAAATCTTGGATTTCCTACGTGCAACACGTAGGAAATCCAACACATTAATAGCTATCTGTGGAATAAGTTAGGAAATGTATTTTTGTTTTCGTACTAGGCATGGGATTTCCTACGTGATGCACACATGATTTTTTCTACTAGAGTTTGGAAGTTCAATTAAATTTGGATAATGATACTATTTATATCCATATTTTTCTTCACGGATAATGTTGTCCTCAGCATCAAGTAAATGCTCCACAATGTAGAACTCTTATAGGCTTTGGATTTTTGCTGAAAATATGCTACCAACACTTCTTCATTGATCTCTTTCACTCGTTTTTCTTTACTCATAATCAAATTGTCGATAAGTATATTCATACGTTTGCTTTAATTTCACTGGTAGAGACTCAACAGCTAACGCAGCCGATTCTTGAATATCAGACGATTCACTTGTATCAGACATTTGAATAAAATTTCCGTAAATTTACTCGAACGAACCTGTTTCAGGGGTAGTGGTTCATATTTTATACCACCAAACAGATACATATTTGTGGGCGGTGGTTCAAAGATAGTACCACCTTTTCAAAATCTGTTTACAGAATACACGGAAGTATTATTTACAAACCATTGCAGTAACGTATGCAATTAGTCTTCCCTGTAACCATTAGATGGCAACATTTGTAGAAATTCAAACTGTATTAATTATAACCTGCGATTTGACAAGTAACAATATTAATTATGACTATAATGAAAATGTACCCAACGATATTATCCTGTCAGATACAGACTCGAAATCTAACATCCATTTGAATATGCTGCATGTAATACAAAATCGATCCCAATCAGGCGAAATAAGTACCACATCGAGTAAATTAAATATAACAACCAACAATATTACACATTACATTACACACTGTTGTCTATTTGATGTTATCCTAGCGATAGACGATCCAACACCATATAAGTTGTTCCAAATAAACAATTACTACGGATCATTTTAATGAACACATAGTTTTTCATACTAACATATATGCAGCGCAGTTGGGTAAACCCTACAAGCCTAGACATATTGTTGAAATGAAGACATTTATAGGTATGAACTATTTGATGGATATAAAATCTCTACCCAGTTACAGGGACTATTGGTCGACATCGAAATTTTTACGAGATAACTACATTAGCTCTCTAATGACAGTAAAGAGGTTTAGTTGGCTTCTGTCACATCTTCATGTTAATGACAATAGTCTACAACCAAAGAGAGGTGACCAAAATTTTGATAAACTATATAAAGTTCGGCCTTTCCTTACCGAATTTCAAGAAAAAAATTCCAAATGTTTTCTACCATCAGAACATTTAGCTATTGACGAATCTATGATTAGATTCAAAGGACGGTCAAGTCTGAAACAATATATACAAAAAAAAAAAACAATTAAGAGAGGTTATAAAGTTTGGATGCTGGCTGATCAAAGTAGGTATGGTCTCAAATTTGATATACAGGAAAAAGTGACGATGGAATAGTAGAAAAAAGCCTAGAAAGTAGAGTTGTAAAAAAATGTTAACAGGATTAGAAGAAAAAGGTCATCATATATATTTTGATAACTACTTCACCAGGTTGTGGATCTAATGGAAGATCTAAAAAACAAAAACATAAATGCACGTGGTACTGTCAACATCACCAGAAAAAAAAAATTTAAAATCGATAAGATATTGAGAAGAGGTGAATTTGACTACAGCGTAAGCAGTTCGGGCCTACTTGCAGTTAAATGGAGAGACAAACGCAGTATCCATTTATTGTCAAATTACCATAAACCTGATGAAATAGGATCGGTGTTGAGAAAGAATAAGGATGGAAGAACGGAGCAAGTTCCATGCCCAAAAATATTGATAGATGACAACAAGTACATGAACTTTGTCGATAAATTTGACCAAAACAAAACGTCATATGAAATAGATAGAAAGAGCAGAAAATAGTGGCATAGAATTTTTTTCATACGTTGGATGCTGCTGTCGTTAACGCGTTTATCATATATAAAAACATGAATTTACCAAATTTGGCAATGAAATAATTCAGGCTGCAAATAATAGAATGTTTAGTTATAGAACCAAGACGTAAGCAAAGTCTGTCATCAATTCCAATATTAATAAAAAAAACATAAACCCTATGTTCCAATGGAAATAAGGTTGAGGGATGCAGGTCATACACCTATTCGAGGTAGCAGGAGAAGATGTGCTCGATGCAGTAGTAAGAACGAACAAGTCCGGACAAATTGGACATGCACAACATGTAAATATGTACCTTTGTGCCTGTAAAAACGCAAAAACTGCTTTGAAATGTACCATTCTTCATAATGCACCACAAGGGACTTTGTACGTTTTCGGTACCACTTCTATATTTTTTCATATTTTTACCAAGAATTTCAAAATAAATAAAATGTTATTTTGTATACTTAACAAACTGCAGTAAACTTGAATTAAGGAAAATACTTGCATTATTATTAAAAATTATCACCCTGCCCCACTAGAACATTTTTTGAGATCAAAATCTTGCCCCTGAAAGAGTTAAACGCCTTCACAAACTTTGTTTTTATTCAAACAAAATTGTTTCTCCATAGTAGAAAAATTTTGACTCTGCTATTTAGTTTAGAAATAATTTTTAAATATTAAATTTATCCAAATAATTTATTATCCAAATTCTAGTAGAAAAAATCATGTGCGCAACAGGTACGAAATCCATTTATTTTTTCGTACATCGCATGCTTCAAACCTCGACTATCGCCTCGATAAAAAATCCTAACCTAACCTATTCCACAATTTCCTAACCTATTGCGCAAATAGCTATTAATGTGCTTCTGCAAATTTTTAATCTCTTAAGTTGCCAAATTGCACATTTACGATTACCGCCTTTAATAGCATTATTGCCCTGCTGTATGAATCTGGGAAGCCCACTTACAAAGCTTTATGCTGCATCCCTATCACTTTCATCTACTGCTTAGAATAAGCCGTTAGGCTAAGTCGGGGTTTCTCGACGTCGTACAGCCGGGCACTAATAAACGCACCCCACTATATTTCCCCCTCTTAGATTAAGCCATATATTGTATTAATTTTGTAATAGCAATGTTAGTTGGTCTTTGCACTTCAGTAAAGCAACACGTGAATTTTAAACTCAAGTGCGTTTTACTTAAAAACATCTCTACAAATACCTAAAATAGATACGAACAGGGTGTTAAACCAAACAGCCAATAATTTTGCCATCACCAGCACAAAACAACGGTCGTTTCCGCCGAACCCGGAAATACACCGCGACCGTTCAAAACAAATTTTTAATTATAAATGCGTAAATTTTCATAACTGTACATATTTATGTAATGCGGATAGGATCGAGTTTGTTTTGTTTTCTGGTTAAAATATGTGTCAACTGCGCCAATTATGCGATTATTCATGGAACCACGTGCAAGATCTATATGTAATTTAGACTATAATAAACACATTGTAATATATTCAGATGATGCTGTTTATTAATAAGTATTTCCTGATAATTACTACAAAATGCGTCTCGGGATCAAGTGAATCAGCAAGTCATGGCAAGGAGCTCGACGGAGCGGAAAATTATGCACTGGACGATATCAAATGCGGTTTGGCATGATCGCAAATGGTGGACGCGCCGGGCATCGTAATTACCGCAGGTTTGTGCAACAATGCAAATGCTGGCGGCATAATTAATCAGCTCCCACAGATCATAATCTCACCTAAATTCGTTCAGCCTCTCTAGGAACGTATTCTTGTCGAGTGGGACGATCCTGCCGCCTGTCTCCGGCAGATAAATCGGTGGCCACGTGCTCATGGTAGTCAGCGCCGAGTCCGTGTAATTAAACCTCTGAGTCAAGTTGGACCTGCGAAAATAAACTAATTACTCCAAACTTCGGACGCAAACAGAACGGTAAATATAAAGTCCGGCCAGCATTACAATTAATTAAAAATTCAAATTTCCTGGCAGCACTTTTCTTTTACCTCAGCATGCTTCCGTTCGTGTAGACGAAGAAGGCGACCTCCGACCTTTCCAGCTGCATGCTGGTGACGACTTTCCCGAGGTTGGTGGCATCGGTGACCTGAAAGAATAAACGGTTATTTTAATAGCCGTCCACTGCTATTCCTGAGCGCTATTTGCTGCCATCCTTTTGAAGCGGGCAGGCTCACGTCCCATTGCCTCGACAGCATACGTTTCTGCGGGCAATTCTAGTTTCCTGTGACTACATAGTTTGCTTTTACATTGAGAGCGCTTAAATCCGGTATATTTACTCATGCAGAGGCATACTACTTTTTTGTGATTGCAAGTTTAGTACACTCAAAGGGTCTGCAATCTGATTTACTGCGAACTTTAATAAATATGGAGTTTCACATGAGATTGACCCAACTTATTTATTTATTTATTTATTTATCCTCGGGAAGATCTCCCAAAATACAATAAATATACATCATTTACAAAATAATCAATATTTATAATTTTGTTTAAGAAATAATTTTAGTTGTGATGTAGACAGATTAAAAAAATCGATCCGCTCGTCGAGGTTGTTGCAGCGCCGGAGTACATCATCCATCCCCAGGCACTGACCGTACGTTGTCTTGTGGTGTGTAAATTTAAACTTGTTCGTGTAACGCAAACTTCTCGGCGGACAAGCAATTTTACCAACTCCAACAAATCTGGGCAATCAATTTTTAGTTTAACAATTTATGTATAAAACAGCATCGCAATGTCTTTCGCAAATAGGTTTAAGAGACATACGAGATAGCAAGTTGGAATAAACTATATGTTCCTTCGAAGTGCCTAGTTTATAAGCTATGTGCTTTAGAAACTTCCTTTGCACACGTTCAAGCTTATCTTTATATACCTTCTGGCAAGGACTCCAAATACAAGATGCATATTCTAGGTGAGGTCTGACTAAACTACAATATAACGCTTTAATACAGTTGATATAAAACAAGTCACGAGTATTACGTTTAATAAAACCTAGCAGTTGGAGTGCCTTGCTGTATATAGTATTGATATGAGTGGAAAATGATAGATTATCGTCAAATGTGACACCTAAATCCTTAATGCTGTTCCTTCTCACAATATCAATTCCATTCAGCTTGAAGTTGTTAAATGAAAGCAATATTGATTTTTAAAATTGGATATAAAAGCATTTGCTGATATTTAGAGATAACCCGTTGATGTTGCACCATTTGAAAAAGTTCCCGGAAAATTTTCATATCATCAGCGAAAAGCAAAATTCTGCAGTAGCTAAAGCATTTGACAACATCATTGATAAATATATTAAATAAGAGATGGCCTAGATGTGATCCTTGTGGAACGCCTGATGTGACCAAAATTTCGTCTGAAATGAAAACATTAACTCTAACTCGTTGAGTCCTTAGACTTAAATATGATTCAAACCATTGCAGTAAACTGCCTGCAACGCTTGGTTCCGATTGCTTAGATATCAATAAATGATGATTAAGTGTTTCAAAAGCTTTAGCTAGATCGGTATAAACAACATCCACCTTTGAGCCAACCTCTAGATATTCGACAATATAATTATGATAAAGACGTAAGTTAGAAGAAGTTGACTTACCAGCAGAGAAGCCATGGATCCTATAAGCCAACATGGATATAGGACTGTAATTAGTAATACTCGACGTATCACCAGCTTTATGGGCGGGACAGATAAAAGAAGGCCTCCACAAATCAGGGAAAATACCAGTATTTAGGGAATTATTAAATATAATCCAAAGAGGCCTGCTCAAAATAAATGCACAATGTCGCAAAATAATTGGGGGAACCAAATCTGGGCCCGGGCCTCTAAGCGGATCAAGAGATTGTAATATGTACTTCGTACACTTCACTTATGTTGATATTGAGAGAAGGTGATAAAACTGTGTATTCACAGAGCCGAGAATTGTCTGGAGAATGATCAGTGTTGGGTTTATACATACTTTAATCTGAATTTAGGTTGATTGCTTATACTCATTCGGTCCCCTTTGTACTTAGCCATATCAATGTTTCCACCCTCTACCACGTGGAGGTGATCAATAGGGTGTATCACTTCATCGAATTTATTTGCGACCATCAGGCTTTTCATCAAACTCTCTGATAATCAGAGGGATCCCATATACAAGAATTGGTCAATATCAAGTTTTGTATGATGTCATTTTCGTTTTCTTAGCAATTTGTTTCTTGTTTGGTATTGTATTTTTCATGTTGAAATAACTTTTGTTGTCTGCATGAATTCTTCTGTTTATTTCCGGTTGTATGTCTCCCTTACTAGGTTAAACAGCCGGTAAATATGCAAAGTTTTTCACCTTCCTTCCACCTTCCACCTTCCTTCTTCTACTCTTTTGTCGTTTTACGTTATATTTGTAGTTATCTCTGCTTTCGTTACAATCGTAACTTTTGTTTTTTTCTATATTCATAACCATATTGTGTTTATGCAGTTCCTCATTCCAAACATTTAGATTGTGTTGCATGTCCTCTTCGTTCTTGACTAATACCGATGGATCATCAGCAAAAGCACATTATGTTATCGTTGTTGCCGCGAGATTGTAGTATCCCACTATTACTTTCTTCGTTCTATCCTTTATAATCTTTAAGATGTTATCCAGATATATTATGAAGAGCAGGGGACTCAGTGCACCTCCTTGTCTTAACCCCTGTATGGTGATAAATACTTCAGAAATTATGCATCCAGTTCTGATGTAGTTGCTTGTGTTCTCATATCCACTTTGGATTACTTCTAGTAGTTCGTCGCTTATATGTATTTTCCTTAGAACTTCCCACATGTGTTTGCTCGGTACTCTATCAAATGCCTTTTCTAGGTCCACGAACAGTATATATGGTTTGCTGTCTTGTAGCATTCTTTTATCTATGAGCTTTCTTAGAGTGAATGTGTGATCCTGGGCTGAGTGCCACTTTCTAAAGTCACTTTGCGCATTCTCCAACGTTGCATCTACTGCTTATCCCAGCTTATTTTCCAATTTTGCCACATACACCTTAGCTGTGGTGAATAATAACCATATTCCCCTATAATTATTGCAGTCCCTACTATTACCTTTTTTATAGATGGAGAGTATCACTGCCTTCTCCCAGTCATTAGGGATTTTTGCCTTTTTCCATGTCTCATTTTGAAGCTCTAGTAGTAGTTGTTCTCCTTGGTCACCCATATGCTTTAGTTGTTCTGGGTTGGTCATGGCCTGAGGCTTTTCCGTTCTGTGCTTTGTTTAATACTTTTTTTCAGTTTTTCTTCCGTTATCTATTCTGCTTCTATTCTTCTGATGTTTTTCTGATATTCACGCCCCCCTTGTGCTGCCCATACATGTGTAGTTTTTGCTCCTTCCAGTAGTTCTTTAAAGTGATCCATCCGTCTCCTCATTATTTCCTTACTTTCTGATATTATTTTCTTATTCTTATCCTGTGTATGTTTCATTGTTATTGATATTAGAATCATATCTAGCTGAACACAATCCTGCCTACAACTACATTGGCGTCTGTGAGCATTGGCTTAGACAAAATGAGATGGATGTATTAAAAGTTGGAAGTTACACACCAATTACCAGTTTTTGCAGAAAGCGACTATATGGAGGATCAGCACTCCTATCGAACTCATAATCGTTAGATATGGTTCCTCTTGAAAAACTAAATAAGTTATCAATTGAAAATATATGTGAAATAGCAGTAGTCAAGGATAATCATAATGACATCATCATCATAAATGTCTATCGTACGCCAAATGCCGATTTTGTTGCATTCATAGACAAAATGAACATACTTCTCGAAGATTCCAATACTACCAACAATAGTATGATTATAGGGGGTGATTTTAATATTCATCTCAACAAGAAAACTGATTCTGAGACCATAAAGTTTTATGGCCATATGCAAATTTACGGTTTCGCTCAAGTCGTGGACTTCAAAACCCGATATAACAATCGACTAGATAGCGTATTTTCAAATATAAATGTAGATACGTTAATGAAAAACCATCGGAGTTAATAATGGCGGACCATACAGGCATCACCCTAGAACTATATCTACTAAAGAAAGTGCAGTCTCAATCAGAAGGTAAAATCTATAGACCTATAACGCTGCCGGGAAGATATACATTTTACAGTGCTCTCGAACGAGAAAACTGGGAATTTTTGTCTTCCAAAGATGATGTAGATACGAAATTTTGCACTTTCGTGGACATATTACAAGCTGCGTTAGAGGAAAGTTTTTCTATGAAACAAGTGAACCTAGCAGAAAACAAACTTAAACCAATGTGGTTCAATAAGAAACTAAAAAGAGGAAAGGCTTCGCTTTTCGCTGTATGTGTACAATTTTCGAATCCATTAACAATGATAATGGGTACATGCATTTATGGGACGAGACAGAAAGAGGGAGACTGTCTCGTCCCATAAATGCATGTACCCATTATCATTGTTAATGGATTCGAAAATTGTACTCATACATATTCCGCTTATAATATGCTACAGACGTAGTCAATTTTGGATATGGGAGAGACTTTTGTAGGTCCACTGTTGCAACATAACATGCATTAGTTGCAGCAGCTTTATCATTTTTAGGAGACTGTCTAGCTTGCAAACCTTTGGTCAAGTGCAGTTTCTTATTAATTGTTTATTTTATCATACTTTACCTTCAGATTCTGAAGTAGCTGATTCATTTTGCGAGGGTACATAGTCTGAGGATGAATCAGAAAAGTCCACACATTCATCTGAATCCATTATTTTGAAGTTTTGAGAACCAACACGTGCACAAGTACACAAACAAAAACCATGTACTACGATTTTGGACTTGATCCACATTAGCGCGGAAATTTTATGAAAGTTTTTCCAGGCTAAAGAGAACTGCCGACAACTGTTAGAAAATAGCTAAAGAAGGGACTTGGTTCACTGTGGCTCCAAAACTATATACCTTTTACAAGTATTAATAAGCAACAAACTTTTTTTTTAATACTTTTGGACTTTATCCACTTTAGCTCAATGCCTCAAATATGTGTATCGAGGCTAGTGTGTTCCCTTCCTGCCTGAAAATAGCCATTGCAAAGCCTACATTATAAAAACAATGAAGCATTAACCATGTTAGATCTCAGGAAAGCATTCGATTGTGTAACTCACGATATACTTATTCGTAAGCTATACTACTACAATCTTCACCCAGCATCCTGTAGACAAATATCCTGTAGACAAAAGTACGATACTTTAGCAATAGACAACAGTACGTGTCAGTGGCGGGCAAAGACTCGGCACCACTACACCTCACAATTGGTGTCCCACAAGGATCCATACTTGGCCCTTTGTTATTTCTAATATACACCAATGATATTCCGCAATTAAGTGATAGCGAAATAGTAATGTATGCAGACGATGTAACTCTACTAAAATCGAACAGTGATCTGTATCAAGTTCGACAAGAAATTGACGTAGCCTGTCAAGAAGCCAGTAACTGGTTCCTCGCAAATCGATTGAAGGTTAATCCAGAAAAAACGAGTAATATGATTATATCACTGCATATAATGAGTGACATAATGATCCATTCCGTTGGCATGGATCATTATGTTAATCGAACAAAATTCATTTGAGTCTATATAGACGACAAATTCACATGGAAAGAACATGGTGAATATCTGAGCAGAAAACTCAACAGTTATACGTTTGTGCTGCGTAACTTATATAACAACGTGTCGATTAATGTGTTAAGAAAGGTATACTTTGGCGTATTTCAAAGTCATATTCAATATGGAATAATTGCCTGGGGGCATTCTTCCACTCGAAATACAATTTTTAAAGTACAAAGACGGGCCATTCGCATTATCTCAGGGCTGAATTACAGAGACGATTGTCGACATATTTTTTTCAAGTATGCAATTCTCACGGTCCCGAGTATATACATTCTGGAATGTCTAAAACTAGCAAAAAAACCTGCAGAATTCGTTTTAAAAAAATTTACATGTATTTTACGAGTTACGAAATTTTATATATTCTATGTATCTATTTTTGACTCATGTAAACACTTGTATGTACTGACATCAATAAACCTATTATTATTGTTATTTGTTTATATTTTTTGCACTCTTTTACAGTTTATAAAACAATTTCTTGTTTTCCGTGTAGTTTGTTTCCAGAGTTTTTCCGAACTCTTCCCATGAATGTGCTTTAACATCTCTTATTATCTGTTTAACTTTTTTTCTTTGGATCCTGTATTCAGCGTAGTCCTTTCTTTCCTTCGCATTAAGGAATATCTTCGATTTCTGTTTCTTGTTCTGTATTTCTTTCCTCACTTCTTCGTTTCACCAGTGTGTTTGTCTTTTATTTCTATTATTTTGTGTTAATCCGCAGGTCCTTTTGGTCTATTCCGTTATTATGTATTTGAAATTCCCCCATTTTCCTTCAATGTTCCTCTGTTTTGTTGTTGCAGTATTTCTCGGTATGATTTTTATCTCTTGTTGGTGTTTTTGTCTTTGTGTTACTATTTTTTAGTTTGTCGACTCTTAATCTTTCTATTATCGATTCTTTCCTGTTTTCCTCTTTTTCCTCTTCTACTTGGTTGATTCTCAGTTTTGTTTTTATTATTATTTTTGCTATCGTTAGATACTGGTCGCTTCCTATTTCGCTACCTCTTTTGACCCTGACCCTCACAACTGTTACATTATTCTTTTGTGTGTAATTGGTTATAAAATAATCTATTATAGACCTCATGTTTCTGCTTTTCAGTTCGCAAGTGTATTTATGTATATTTTTGTGTTCAAATATTGTGTTCAAAATTACCAATTCAGTAATGACACTATAACAGTTTCAGATGAATATGAAAACCGTTCTTCAGACTATACAATTTTTAAATGAAAACAAAAAATAGAGTATGTACTTAAATTTGATTATATAATTTAATTATTGTATTCAATGTACCTGCATTCTATCATATGTAGGTACTTTGAATTTATTATAATAGATTAGTACCTAATTAGAAAAGAGTGATTTTGTCTGATATTATATGACATTATTTAGCATTATTTCCCTGTAGACCTTGCTAATGCAGCGCAATTTAAAGTGTACACCTGTATTCAATATCGTCCTGCTTTTACCTCGCAGCATCGTGAAATTTTAGTTAATTAAACATTTATTGTGAGCGACGTTCTACTCTCCACACTCCACGCTTTGGGCAGGGTAACTTTTGGTTCGATCACCCCCGACGTGCCGTAAAAGAAGGCTCTCAGGATCGTGAGTTGTGGCATTTGGTGACATTGGTACAGCTTAATTACCGCAATAAATAGTACTAAATAAAGAGCGGAGCGACCCAGCCTTAAGGTAAACACCTATTATCAAAAGGGACATGTCTGGCTGGCAATAAAAACGTCGCCCTTATGTGCGAAGCAGAATTTATGCTATCTATAATTAATATATTACTGTAACAGCCATTTTACTAATGAAACCGAAGCCACAGAGGCGCTCGCAACGAGTCGGGCAATCTTTTATGTAAAGGGAAGACATTCGAGCCGTTTCAGTAACTAGTGGGACGGTGGTATTGGATATCTGAAGCAATATATTTCCCGATTGGAATAACCCACGATCGACCATTTTTAGATGGAAGCTGACCGCTAGGGTTAGCGACTCGTTAAATATATATCATGGGGTGGACACCGTCCGAATATTAAGCGTTTAAAGTATGTCACGTATTCACCAAAGGATGAGATAATTTGAGAGTGGAGGAAAATTAAAATATTTTTTTGTGCTTAGTACACGGCAAAAATTTAACAAATTATAAATAATAATATATTTATTTGTGCCAAATAGCCACAGGTTTATACTTGTACTACCTACTTCATAATGATAACAAACCTAAGTATAAGCCTAAATATAACACACATACAGATATGTAAAACACAATATAAGTATATAAATAGAAATCCAGAATGGGTGGTGTATAAAACAAAAGCCTAAGAATAGGTAGTGCATATGTAGTGTAAAGATAAATAACAATAAATAATATGAAATACGTTTAAAATACAAGCAATTTAAATTAATATTAGTAGAGCTATTTGAGCTTGGGAAACGAAACGTATTAATTTACTTGATAATGTCACTCACAGCGACATAATGGGGAAATATTGAAAGAGAGAGAACAGAGCAATAATAGTAATGGAAACAGATTAGTTAATTTCCGCATAATGATAAAGTGAGTTTAATGAATACAATGTTTGAACATAAAGAAATATTTTGAATTGTGGTGGCGTTTACTTCGTGATAAATTTTATCCATTATAAATAAAGCAACGTACATTGTGAGTATCACATAAATTTATGCACATAATTTATTTTATAAAGAAATACATAAATACACTAGAGAGGTAAAAAGCAGAAATAGTAAATTCAGTAGAATTAGAGTGGCAAATAATATGTACTACACTATGCTATTAGTTACTTTTTTATAACAAATAAGCAGCGTACAAAATACTGCTTTGTTATGCTGTATTATAAATAATTGTTTTCAACGCATATTAATACATATAAAATAAAAGTTTTTGTCATAAATTGCATAATGAAAAAAATACCACGGTAAAAGGTTTTTATGATAAAAAGTATCGTTCTTCATAGGAGTAATTTATTATTTTTTCAGTAAATAATTTGAACAGCAATCTACAGAAAAATATCAAATTTACTTCACTGTAATAGTTTTTTTTTCTTCGCCCAAGTTGTCAATTACACACGTACTTGATGGCTAGTAAATCAGTTATAACGTAACAGTGTTATGTAATGAAAGTCACTAGTGTTACGTAATATATATCGAAAAAATCCTCGTCACGCGGTTGAATCAGTTATCCTCATGTGAAATATTTTCAACTTTCTATCACTTCCGGTTCCACCGGTTCCACCGGAAGTAGCACCAACTTTCTTATTTTAAATGGAATACCCTATATATTATAATATTTTGGAATTTCTCGCTTAAATTGAAACATATTTTGTAATAATGTTATCTCTTCTAGTTTTCAAGAAAAAACATGTTTTTCTAAAATTTTGACCACTAAAAGGTAGCCTGAAATCTGACTCTAACTTCTCTTAGGAATAAGATAGAATTATGAGTTATATTTCCAATTGTACCTACAGGATGCCTCTATGAGTAAAATAATTAGAAACCGTCAATTTTGATAATAAGTGTACATAAAATGTCAATGTCTAAGTGCCCTCTTAAATATCTCGTAATTCATTTTTTTTTAATGGAATGAATTTTTTTATCGCACAGCACGATTGGGAGTAAAATGTACTACAAAAAAGTATCATACAACCATACACCTAAAGCAAGTATTTTTTAAATAATTTCGAAGATTACTTTTTCGTCGCATTTCTGCAGGGTATAATTTCGCATGTCACAAGTGCACTGCACTTTAGTAGGCATGTGATATGCTTTTGTTTTGTCGGTATTGTAATGCAAACTGTCAAATAATAAAACCATTTAGAATAAAGTATTACAGAAATCAAAATCAACAAAATGAATCATTACACAAATCAACAAATTATCAATTTATTATTTATACATGGCAACTGCGATAGAATTGTTGCTCGAACATGTAGAGTATATAATGAAACTTATCCACATTTGCCGCCGATGAATAAAACAAGATTTAGAAGATTAGAATCAAATTTTGTTCAATTTGGACAAGTGAGTGCAATAAGACATTGACAAAAGGCAGTTATGGAAAATGAGGAAATGCAAGAAATAGTGTTGGCCTATTTTCAAGTTAATCCACAAGCATCTATCTTGTGACATGCGAAATTATACACTGCAGAAATAGGACGAAAAAGTAATCTTCGAACTAATTTAAAAAATACTTGCTTTAGGAGTATGTTTGTATAATACTTTTTTGTAGTAAATTCTTCTCCAAATCGTGCTATGTGATAAAAAATGGGCAAGTCCATTTAAAAAAATTGAGTTACGAGATATTTAAGATGGCACTTAGATATTGACATATTATGAACAATTATTATCAAAATTGACAGTTTCCAATTATTTTACTCACAGAGGCATCCTCTAGGTATAATTAGAGATGTAACTCATAATTTTATCTTATTCCTAAGAGAAGTTATAGACAGATTTCAGGCTACCTTTGTAAGCTCATAATTTTAGAAAAAAATTGTTTACTTGAAAACTAAAAGAGATAAGTATACTTACGTTCCTACATAATATGTTCCAATTTAAGCGAGGAATTCAAAACTATTATTATATATGGGGTGTTCTATTTAAAATAAGAAAGTTGGTGCTACTTCCGGTGGAACCGGAAGTGATAGAAAGTTGAAAATATTTCACATGAGGATAAATGACTCAACCGTGTGATGAGGATTTTTTTTGAAATTTTTAGTACAACGGCAACCCCGTAAACTTTTAACGAACCGTTTTGCGTAGACACCCTGTATTTGTACGAGCATTGGCAACATTGTGCCTTGTAATAGGGTTTTTATTGGCGATAAAGTGAATGAGCTTTGAAATGAGATATTTTATTTCTTGTTATTATTTTATTATATGTATTATTGCCTAACTAGTTTCGGGTTTTTTGCCATCTTCAGAGGCTTTGAAATTGGCTAGTACACCAACTCTCATCCAATTATTGTACAAGTTTACATTAAAAAAGATAAATGTAAAGTAACTATCCAGACCTCTTGTAAACTATGCCGCTGAAGATAGCCAAAAAAGCCGAAACTATGTAGTTAGGCAATAATAAATATAATAAAATAATTACAAGAATTTAAATATCGTACCAGTAAGTACTCAAGAAAAAAGCAAACTTAAAATAATTATTTATTTATTAATATTTTATTTATAAAATTGCAGTTTATGAAATATTTTTAAATGTTCATATTTAAAAGTTTTGTAAAATTAGTAAACCATTATAAATTACAAGAGATTTATTGTGTTTCACAATGATGCACCAGAAATTGTAAAATTTTCTTAAGTATGAGTTCTTTTATCTCATCTTTCGCATTTATTGAAGTATTTTTAATAATTGAAAGACATTTTCTGTTATCAAAATTTACACATTATTGAACCTGTTTTATACCTGCTTTTAATTATTCGAAGCCATTTTCGGATACTTATCTTTTTGAATTTATAGAAACAATTTTCATAATTCGAACAAATTTAAGCTGAATAGAAAATAGTAAGAACAGAACAAATTTAAAAAAAATTAAAATACTATGAATGTTGCATTGTCCCTCTAATTTTAAATGCCTAAAAGTTAATATACAAAACAAACTGTATGTTTTAGATATTTTTGCATTTATTGAAGTATTTTTAGTAGTAGTAGACAATCTTTATTAGGCTTCGACCTATCTGGTTTTTCCGCCTTAAGATCTTACATTTTATATATTGTATACATTGTATTAAATTCTATATGATGAATGATGATGATGATGATGATGGTGAGCAGTGGTTATGTGAATGATGAGAACAGGTATGCCAAAGTCATTCTTTGTATATTTCATATAATGTGTTTGAAGGGTGCTTTATGTTCGTTCGTCTAGTGGCTCAAGTATTTTAATTTATTCGTAATTTAATATTTCGAATAAATTTTTGATATTCATATTTTCGCATTTATTGAAATCGATAGGTACTTTTAGTATATCTAAGACTTTGATGATACTAATCTGTTCGCATTTATTGCGAAGTATTTTTAATAATCCTAAAAAAAGTTTAGTACCAAATGAAGTAAAACATTTTATATTATACTAATCTGAAACACCTTGTTTTTATCCGTTTTTACAAGATGTAAATGTGGCATTTTCAGAACAGCGCACGGAAAACTTTTCTCGATCTGAAATTATTTCTTCCCGTGCGCTAAATAAAAAAATCAATATATTTGATTAAGAAATAAGAATTAAGGTTATAAAAATAAGTATAATAAAAAGTATCGTTCATTACTCGTCCAGAAATGGAGTTTTCCGTACTTGCATAACCGTGTTCGCTTTCGCCTCACACAAGAATTTATCCCGCGCGCACGTGAAAATCCTTATTTCCAGACTCGCAATGAAATATACTATTCTAAATTTTAAAATACCAGGAAAAGTCGATTGTTCCTCCAATATCAAATGGAAGTCGAGGAATAGCTACGTATGTGATATATTCTGATTGACATATAATACATTGCAGTATTTTTCATATTTTTGGTTTAATACAGGGTTGGAATAAACCATAATTTAAAAAACCCCTCAAAAATCAATGAATTTAAATTTGTTAAAAAAAACATGATTAATTTGATCTTTTATACTTCTGATCAGTTTTTGCCAGTTTAGATGTGAATTAAATTAATTTATTTATATCACAATCGTATGACGTAAATTTTTTTAAATAAAATCTTCAATTTTAACAAATTTGATGATAAAAAACGGTGGTCTGATGGACGAAAAAATGGCAGAAAGAAAACATATTTTACTTATTTACAATTAACCATTTAAAGCATGTTAACTCTATAATAAATATAGAAGTTACACTTCTATATATAGTTACACTAGTTAGTTAAATTAGATAGTTACATTATATTTTTAATTGTACACCTTGGAATACACAAAAAGTGCAAAAACAATGATTAATTAAAAAAACAATTTTGATTCAAATCAATGATTTATTTAAAAACATCATTTCATTTAAATTATGATTTAAATCACACCAACCCTGGTTTAAAACGTAACATTCAAATCGAATTATGTATTTTTATTAATTCTAAGACATTTTCTAACATTCATATTTTCGCATTTATTGAAGTACGTTTAGTAATTCTAAAGTATTTTCTTATACTTATCCTTTTGCATTTATTAAAGTGTTTTTAATAATTCTAAGAAATTTAAGTTCAATATCGGGAAAATTGGATTGTTCCTTCAAATTTAAATGGAAAGTGAGGTCTGAAAGTTAGTCATTGATAATAATATTTTGTCCCAAATACGGACCTGTCCTCTCGTTTTACATTAGGGTTAGGATCCAGAAATTAAGAGAATGTGAAATGGTGGTTGATTTTATTTATTAAAGCTGGAAAATTATCATTTAGGAAAGAAAATGTATTTATTTTTAATTATGTGCCACCTTATTATCGAAACATCTAGATTTGACTCAAGTTAATAAGTGACAAAGTTGTATGCGGAAGTACCAAATACATTCAGTGTTGCTTAATTTTTTCTGCTCTTTCCAAATATGCAAACAAAATTTAAAAATATTGATATACAGGGTGTTGTTTCGAGACGAAACCTACTTAATATTTTTTTTAAGACCGGACCTAGAATAAGAGTTTCATTTATTATGTTAATCGATACTACAGTGGACAAAGAATATACGTACCAAATATTACAAAAAAATAGGGTGTTTCGTAAGTTATGATTAATTGAAAAAATGGGCAATATTAATGAATTACCCTGTATTTGTTATAAATAACGATAAAGCCATAAAATATAGTTTATTTAGAATCACCTCGGTGTGCCGCATCTACCATTACTGTATGCGCATTTCCCAATGAATCAACCTGTATATTGTGATTTTAATTTTGCTAATATATTGCAGTATTTTTAATAATTCTAAAAATTTGAAAATGCCAGAGAAAATTGAAAATTTAAATCTTTGCTGTTTAAAAAAAAGTTAAAATACTTTCAAAATAATATATTTTGACTTGAATTTTGATTTGATTTGAAGATTAATTTGGAGCTTCTCCAAGCTTAAATGAAAATAGTGGCAAAACTACTTCAACAGCGTATTTTGATCTTACTATTTTCTGATACATTCAGCCATCTGATACATTCAGCAAAAAAAAAAGATTTTTATGTACCTATTAAGGCGGGTGGAGTTTTCTTTCCGGGTTGTATATTTTTTGCTACTTTTCGTCCTATCCTGCGTTAGCTATTTTATTTCTATCCATGCAATTACCATTTTCTCTACTTCGTCTGTAATTCTATTATTCCATGTTTGCTTCGGTCATCACTTCAAGTTTTACCTTGATACTCGTGTGGTCTGATTCAGTCAGCTCGTCAAAATGTTTCCATGTAAATATTAATTGCAAATATCATTTCACGTTTCAATATTTGCATTATTTTACTCTCGTCTGTGATTATATTTATGTTTGTTCTACATAATCATCATAATATATTCTACGTTGTTTCATTCGTATTCGAGAGAGAGAGAGAGAGAGAGAACAATCTTTGTTAAGTTAGTGGCCTTTGGCATTTGTGCCTATAATATTATTATATGGAAAACTACTATGATTACTTGCTAGTTTAATAATTCTAATCAATGTATAATATATTCTATGTTTTGTTTCATTCGTATTCGAGAGAGAGAAAGAACACTCTTTATTAAGTTATTGGCCTTTGGCATTTGTGCCTATTATATTATTATATGGACAACGACTATGATTGTTTAGCTAGTTTAATAATTTTAATACATTGATAAGTTTCGATAGATACATTCATAATTTAATTTAATTAAAGTATTAAATTTATAATTAATAATATTTAATTAAATTTAATTTATAATTTACTAAGTAAACGCCAGCACTATTTAAAATAATAATCATTGTTATGTGCTAAATAATCTAATAATAATGCTAGGCGGAGTATATAATTTATAGGCCATTGACGGGTCAGAGTGTGATTTGACGTTTTATTGGTCACGGATTGAGAATAAAATTGAAGTGAATATGTGCTGAGCCTGAGCGTGGCACATTTCATAATGTAATTAATTATAAATATATTAATAAAATTGTATTTTCTAGTGTAAAATAATATTTCAAGCATAATGAAGTTATATATTACATGAACACTGGATTGAATGCATCATACCGGCGATGCGCTGAGTATAGATATTATTATGTTTTCTTTTAGTTTTCTTTTCATAAAAATGTAATTAATGACTAGATAATGTTTTAATAATGTTATGCTGCCAGCTGTATACGTAACTAAATATCATAGACTGATGAAATTGTGGATCTCTGTTAGGATTATATTGTTGAATTTAAAAAATTAAATTTATTTCAATTTCAAAGATATACAAAAAAATTACTTCTTTTGACCCACATCCTACATTATTAATTAAATTAAATATATTTGTGGTTAAATTCAGTGTGGTTAAAACGTCAGTAATTTCTGTGAAACTTTAAACCAAGTGTTTTATTTACCCCATAATCATTATTTAAATATTTTATTTTTCAATTTAAAAAAAAATATTACTGAGCACTAATATCTTCTGATTCTTCAGACATATTTGTACATCTTTAAATTTGTTTATAGATCTCTAAATAATTCTTACATAAATCTGTATTAAACTTACAATCAAGCAAATCTCTAACTCTCCGCAAACTGATGCTGCTGTAAAAGGTTTTTATGAAAAAAGATATTCATCTTCATTAGAATGAAAAAAAATGAAAAAGTTTTTACAAGGAATGTAATATTTGAAAATAATTAAAAATTATTTAAGGTTGTTATAAGTGTATAGGTTGAAAGAAATAAATCATAAAATAAAATAAAAATAAATATTATTTACCAGTAAGTACCTACCGTAAAACGAGGTTACTTTGCTCCTGTGGGACATAGATTGCTCCAATTTCTGACTTTACAATTTTTGCTACATTGTGGTAGTTGAACAGAATAAAAAGTGGTAAAGTCTGTTTTAAAAATAACGCAGTTATACTTCTCCCGACTTCTCGACCTTCAAACACTTGCTTGTTTGAAATCACCCATTTAGACAACAATTGTGGCCGGTAAAAATCATTGTGTATAATAATCACTTTATGAATAATAAGGTAAGTTTTATTTTCATTTAATGTATTATCATGTTAGCTCTAGAAAGTCGTGTGAGTTGAACAATCTTAAAACGTATTTCGATTTTCTTTTCGTAATGTTTACCGTTTTGAGGTTATATTGCGCCGAATATGGGGATACTTTGCCCCACTATTTTTTTGATGCAAAGTTACCCCAAACGATACTTGTTTATTTTATTTGGTTATAAATTTGATTGCAGATATGCCAAGAGTGTATATAAGAAAACTAGGCTCTCGGGCTTATCAAAATTATACCCAAAAAACTTTGCAACAATGTTTAGAAGCAGTTCGATGTATACCAATGACGCATAGAAAAGCCGCACAAGAATTTAAAATTCTGCTGCGAACTATCATTAATAAACTTAAAGGTAATCTACTTGAAAAGCCTGGAAGACCCACGATATTTTCCGAGGAAGAAGAAACTGGATTTGTAAACTGTATATTAGTCTTCAGCACATTTGGTTTCCCACTAGACTCTTTTGATTTGCGTATGATCGTGAAATCATTCTTGAGCCGAGTTGGTAGAATTGTGGGAACATTTCAAAACAATATACCTGGCCATGAGTGGGTCTTAAATTTTCTGTAACGCCATCCAGAGCTCACTGTACGATTTGCTAGTAATATAAAACGCAGTAGAGCATCTATAAATGCTGAAATATTAACCAGAGAACATTTGGAACTGTGATGAGTCGAATCTGACAGATGAACCTGGCAAAAAAAGGTGATAACCAAACGTGGTTGTAAATATCCTGAAAAGATTCGTAACTCATCCAAAACTAGCATTTCGATTATGTTTGCTGGTAGTGCTGCCGGAGAACTCTTGCCTCCATATGTAGTTTACAAATCTTGCATGTGGACAACCTGGAACGAGAATGGACCCAAAGGCTACCGTTATAGCAATAGTGCTAGTGGCTGGTTTGATGCCAATAGCTTTTCAGACTGGTTTGAAATCCTAATGTTACTAAAGTTTAAAAAGCTTCAAGGCAAGAGAGTTTTAATTTGCGATAACTTATCCTCCCATATATCAGTATATGTTCTAAGTCTATGCAGAGATAATGATATATCTTTTGTATGCTTGCCACCAAACAGCACTCATTTAACACAACCGCTGGATGTGGCTTTATTTCGGCCAATGAAAATTGCGTGGCGGAAAATATTAGCAGACTGGAAGAAGACTGCAGATGGTGCCAAAAACACAGTTCTGCAAAAACAACATTTTCCGTTTCTCCTAAAACAACTTATGGCTGCCTTAGAACCCAATGCTGCTGCAAATTTAACTTCGGGTTTCAGAAAATGTGGCATTTATCCAGTTAATGTTCAAGAACTTTTGGCGATGATTCCACGACCTCCAGGTGACAATAATGCTGTTGAACATTTATTTCTACAATCTTTAGAATAAAAAAGATTAGAATTAACCGAAACAAAAACCAGGAGGAGAAAGAAAATTACTGTTGCTGCTGGTAAGAGTATCAGGCTTGAAGTCCTTGATGATGATCAAGCTGGCGAAGAACCACAGACATCAGTGAAGAAATTTCGCAAATCAATAAATGTGGATAGTGACTTGTTAAATGATGAAATATCTTTGCGGGATTCTTCTGAAGACGAGGATTTTGTGGGAAGTATATTAGGAGAAACCACGGAGGATGATGTAACTGAAATGGTTGGTTCTGGAAAAAAGAGCATTAAGACCTTCTTTCATTGCCGGATGTTGTCAAAGAAATAGGGGAATATGTTCTCGTCCAACATGAAGGTGAAATTTTTTCGGGTAAAATAATACCATTCGATAACAATGGAGCTATACTAAGTGCAATGGTGAAGTCCTTAAAAAACTGGAAATGGCCTGATAAGTCAAACACTCTTCACTATGATTGGAATGATATTATGGGCAGAATTCAAGAGCCAAAAAAGGTCTCGAATCGGGGATTCTTTTCTGTTCCAGTCTTAGACAGACTGTGGGGTAGATAAAGGATAAGATGTGCGTCGGATAAATGTTTCAAACTCACTTTGAGTTATTTTAGTACCTATTGTAAAGGTTTTCATTAGTTAGTTTGTATTAATAATATGACAATATATTTTTCCGACACATATATTCCATACCTAGATAACCTACATACTATTTTGTGTGTGGTACATTTACAACCCATAATATAGTCTTACTATGCTCCAATACATGTTGTAAAGCTGAATAACTTACAATGTCTCCGTTGGTGCAAAGTATCCTCCCCCTATGAGGGAACGATGCCCCAAACTAAATAATAATAAAAATAAATATACCATTATTTTTTTTGCAAAATGAATTTCTAGTGTCCATTACCATACGTTGTTCTAGTAGTTTCTATATTATCAACATTTTATGGAAATGAAAAGGTAAGTTTTATAAGTACTATTTAAAATTTCAGTTAAAAATGGAGCAAAGTAACATCGTTTTACGGTACTAAATATAACAACGTTAAATATATAACTAATAACTTATGGATAAAACCTTAAACTTAAAGAAATTATTAAGTTTGAATGTAAAAATCGTATTAGCGATTTAGTTTATTATTAGAATAATTTTGTGATGCACAATATTTTGAATTAAAAAATCGTCTTCTAAACTCGTAATAACTTTCGTGATAACGCTATTTTCTTTGGCATGTATCAATGCAGAAAAAATCTGATCCCTATAAATTTCAAACACTTTGGAAGTAAACAATAAAGGGCTTCTTCAAATTTAGAATATTATTAATAAAGCTTACGTTTTTATACATTCTTTTATTATAGGAATTTATTAACTTCACTGCGATAGCGTTTAATGAAGTCAACTAAGCGCAGTCGGAACTCAGCCGCCAACAATTTCAAAGATCTAAACGTTTCGTGGATTTTCTCTAAGTAGCTTATCACTCCTTGGCAGCAAAGGGGAGAATATGCATGAATTATTTGCGTCGTAATGAAGTAACTGATATTGAATTTAGTACCGTTCTCTCTGAAGTCAACTTGGCGTGTTAAAATTAAATTAACTACAGATAATAAGAACAAACAAAAAAATCAATTAGCAATTACTAAGTAAAGGCAATTATGAGCCACTCCGCTCAGTAAAAATGAATAATTGAATTACTGTGGGGTCTTATATAAAATTGTAAAAAAAAATATTAATACGCTTCGCCATAAAATATTTTTCAATCTCGTGTTACAGGTTATTAGCGAAATCGATAGTTTAATCAAATACATAGACGCAATTAACGGTCACCACGAGAACCGATAAGTATGGAAAATAACATGGAGCCGTAAAACACGAGCAAGAAATTCGAGCAAACATAATTTGCTTGCGCTAAACGCCTGGCTCAGGCTCGCAAATGCGACTTTTTGCTCCTCATTTAACACAGAGCGGTTAGGGCGACTAAATTAACAGGCGCGACGTCATTTCAACTTAATTCCCCATAAGGGGTCCTACAATTTTCGCCTCTGGAAGTCCAATAAAGGATAACTACATGAGACATCGATCGTTCAACCAGTTACACAGAACTTTTGCAACAGGGGTAAACATGGACACGAACTAGCCTTTAATGGATATTTTAGCAATCATGTTATAATGGATGTGTTTTAATTAGTAGCAATATTTTTTTGAAATAAGTTATCACAACAAGGAGTAAACATAGAGACGAGCCATGTGATATATATTTATAACAATCATGTCATAATGGAAATATTTTAATTAGTGACAATAATTATTTGATTCAAGTTATTACGACGTAAATTTGGGAGCGATTTTGTAGTGGTTAGATTGACAAAGTGGAATTTGAGTGGTTTGAGATTTTTTGTCTGCTGCTTAATGTGCAAATTATATTTTTAGAATAATTAATTAATCTCTAAACTTTATCAGAATACCAATTCACTGGCACATCTCAAATAACGTCCAAACGTAATCAACCACTTCCCACGCAACAACCCTATCACAACACAAATTACTTGGCTCAATTTACCTGTGCATCGATTCCCATCACCTCCTGCCTATACACCATGATGTTGTTCAATGAGAACGCGGTTTGGACGATTAATGCGCATATCGGGATGAAGGGCAGGACGATCATTTGGAGTAAGTGCAGCCTGCGGCCTCTTCCATGGGCTGGGTTAGATTTGGTGCAGCAGTATCCTTTGGGCGCCGAGGACACGTCCTCGGAGCTCAAGGAGCGCAAGGAGTTGTCGTCGTCCTGCTGCACGACCGGCACGCTTGTCACCGGCTTGATCATCCTCGGCGGAGGCTGAAAAATGTAACAACTTAATAATATATTTTTATTTTCTTAGAATTGTATACACATTAATGAACAAGGCGCGGAATTCTAGGTATTATGCTATACATCAGTTTTAATAGCAGACCAAAATGACCTCGTATCTATATGAATTTCAGCAAATGAAGTAACGTGCCAATTTTTGTTGTTGTGATTTTATGCATATTTTCAGTTTTTAGACTTATAATTGCTTTAATGCATTTTTGTACATATTTCCTTATTTTTTGAGCCTATTTGCTTATTTCTCAATTGTGCATATTATTTATATTAGCTAGGAATATATTTTGGTGCACATTATTGTAATAAGAATTCAGTATTAATAGTTGTAGTAGACAATCTTTATTAGGCTTCGACCTATGTGGTCTTTCCGCCTTACAGTATTAATATTACTCCTTTACGTCTAGAGTGCTTGGTTATCACAAAATAATCAACAAAGCGAGCATGCGCACGTGATATTTGGTAAACAAAGCATGATTATTTCGGGGAATAGCCTATTTTTACGTGCACAGAACGCATCTGGGGCAAGTGTGCTATCAATTCAGTCCAATTTATCTCAATCTTCAGTGCGTTGTGCTTGTGCCTTGTGTGTATTACGTGTTTATAAGTTTTCTTGTATAAAATACCGAAAGTAAAACCTTCCGTCTATGAATGGATACGTGGACATTCTGAATTAAAATATGAGAACGGCCAATTAATTTGCAGGGCTTGTATCAAACCGGTAAGTTTTATTTTGTGTTACTATTGGCATAGGCACAAGCATGTATTATGTTGTAGATTAACTGGGAGAAAAAAATTAACATAACACAACATATCAAAACAACAGTTCACCTGGAAAATTAAAAAAAAAACACAAATCTGCAAACAGGACCCTGAGTACCCAGCAAACATTTTCCGAGTCTTTTGTGAGTTCATCTACACAGAATGAAAAGGAATTTTACTTTGATTTATGCAATACGATGGTATCTTCTAACATTCCGTTAAAAAAACTAGATAATAGTAGGTTTAAATCTTTCTTACAAAAATATACCGGTAGAGATATTCCTGCCGAATTAACCATTCGCAAAAACTATGTCGAGCAAGTATATAAACACACTATTGAGGAAATAAAAAAGATAAGTGGCAACAACTACATATGGTTCTGTGTAGATGAAACTACTGATTCATGTGGTCGGTACATCGGCCATTTAATGATTGGAATATTAAACGAAGACTCCACCATTGCACTTTTAAATAGTTCCAAGCAGTTAGAAAACACAAATAGCAATGCCGTTGCAAAATTCGTTCACGATGGATTAACACTTTTTTTTTGCCAAACCCCGTACCAAATGATAAATTATTATTGATGCTTTCTGATGCCGCTGCATATATGTTGAAGGCATATTCTAATTTAAAAGTATTTTATTAGTAATTAATGCATTGCACCTGTTTGGCACATGGTTTTAATCGAGTTGCTGAAACGATTAGACTGCAATTTCCCCTGGTCAATGAATTGATAAAAAACGGGAAGAAAATTGTCCTAAAAGCTCCACTGAGGCTTGAAATGTTTAGGGAAAGAATGCCAAATGTACCTCTTCCTCCGGCACCGGTTATAACTAGATGGGGTATGTGGCTAGATGCTGCCTGCTATTACGCCGACCATATCGATTCATTTAAGGAGCTTATGTTAGAGTTACCAGAAAATGTGTCAGAGGCAATTAAAGAATGCCACAAAGTTCTTAACGATAGGAGGGTTGTACAAAATTTAGCATTCCTAAAAACCAACTACAGTTTCGTAAGAAACGCGATTGATAAACTCCAAGCAAAGGACACAACTTTGGTAGATGTGTTTCAAATAGTTGAAGATTTTAGGAACGACGTCTCAAACGTACGGGGATCTATAGAAGAGATTATTAAAAAAAATGAAATGCAGTTTTTTTCAAAAAATGAAAGGTTTGACGAGTTACAAAACATATCAACAGTTTTAAAAGGAGATTTCGTGGAAGATTTGCTGATAAATATTACAATTGTTCCAAATTTAAATATGCACCGATTACAAGTGTGGATGTGAGAGAAGCTTTTCACACTAAAAAAATGTGCTTAGTGATGAGAATGGGATTTTCCGTTGAAAATTTAGAAAAACATTTAATTATTAGTTCATTTAAAAATGAGCAGTAATCATTATTTGTTATTAATTATTATTGTTATAAATATTAATCACCAAAACCTATGTTATTAAAATATTACTTTCATCTGCCTGTAGTGCGTTCTTGTTAATAAAATTATGTTTTGTTTTTCTGTATTTTCATAAAAAATAAAATATGCGTTTTCATGCTTTTTCTGCGATTTAGTGCTTATTCTAATCTTTATGCAATATTATATGCTTATTTTCTAAGATTTTTATGCATTTTTAAGGGCTTATTTTGTAATTTTGTATGCTTATAAATCCGCGCTTTGTTAATGACCAGAGGCCGGATTTTAGGAAAAATGTACACGCCTATTTCATATCTCCTAACTGCCTATTTTAGCTGAAATTGGCCTATATTAGCATAAATTTTGAAAAAGACTGCTTAAAATAACCGAAATTAGTTCATGAATTAGGCTTTAACTTTATATATTATTTTTCACGATATGGAATACCTTTGGTATATGAAGCTGGTAGAAATCAATATGAAGAAGTGAATGAATTGAATTATAATACAAAAAATGTATTTTTGAAGGTATTACTTCAAGTTTCTGCTTAAAAAGTACCTTGCCTGATACGTCGCTTCTTCCAGAGCCAGTTCATCCAGAGATAGACACCACTTGGATTGAAGCAGTATTATTTTATACAGATAATTTCGAAATGGTAAAAGCTATATAAATACAGGGTGATTTTTTTATGTTGAGGGAGACATCATTTGATGGACTGTCGACATGTGTGTCCGTTCCCCCCACCCCTCCAATAGGCACCTCTCGAAAATTTTAAATGGGATGAACCACCTTATTATATTTCATTTGAAAGCAACATTTAACATAGGAATCCCAAGAAACGAATACATCCAGAGCGAGTTCATTCAGAGATTGGCCACTTGGCTTGAAGCAGTATTATTTTATGCCGATAATTTCGAAATGGTAAAAGCTATATAAATACAGGGTGATTTTGTTTATTTTGAGGGAGACATCTTTTAATGGACTGTTGACATGTGTGTCAGTTCCCCTCTCCCCTCCAATAAGCACCTCTCGAAAATTTTAAATGGGATGACCCACCTTATTATATCTCATTTGAAAGCAACATTTAACATAGGAATCCCAAGAAACGAATACATCCAGAGCCAGTTCATACAGAGATTGGCCACTTGGCTTGAAGCAGTATTATTTTATGCCGATAATTTCGAAATGGTAAAAGCTACATAAATACAGGGTGATTTCTTTGATTTTGAGGAAGACATCTTTTGATGGATTGTTGTTATGTGTGTCAGTTCCCCCTCCCCACCAATAAGCACCTCTCAAAATTTTTAAATGGGATGACCCATCTTATTATATTTCATTTGAAAGCAACATTTAACATAGGAATCCCAAGAAACGATTACATTACCACAAAAAACATCAAGAAAACATCAGAAAAGAAATAAAAAACTTAAACACCAAAAAGATAACATCTTTTGAAGAGCTACCAAAAATGCATTCAATCATTCATTCATCAGAAAGTCCATGGATCTGACAAGAAATCATCAAAAAAATTGTATTGAGAAACAAAGTACACAGAGAATACTGAGAAACACTAAACTCCCAAATGAAAGATGAGTACCTGAAACAAAAATAACAAACATACAACCTAATAAAATATACTAAAAGAGCCTACTTTAAAAACAAATGAAAACAACTTCAACAGGAGCCTAGTAATACAGGGCTCATAATGAACGTACTAACAAACAGAAAGTCTACCGAATGCACAAAAATCGCTCAAATGAAGAAAAAAGATAACACACTCACAAACAACAAGAAAGAAATCGCCGATATCATCAACGACTATTTTGCAACAATTGGAAAAAAAATAGCAGATAAATTACAAAATCAGTCAAACACACAACAAATAATATAGACACCACACTTAAAGACAAACGAAAACAAAATAACTAGAACCAATCACAGAAAAATAAATTTCTAAGATCATAAACGGCCTCAAAAACAATAAAGCACCAGGCTTTGACCAAATAACGAACAATATTCTGAAGCAAAACAACACACCAGTCAGAACCAGACTAACAAACCAAGTACTTGAAGAAGGTATACTTTAAAAATACCGTAATCATATCTATATATACAAAAAAGGTAAGACAACTGAACCCCAGAACTACAAACCTATCGCACTAACATCAGCACTAAGCAAAATCGTAGAAGGAGTTATAAAATTAAAAATTGAAAAACACCTGCAAGACACTGGACTAATAAGCACTCACCAATACTCCTACCAACAACACAAAGGCACTATCGCAGCGGCATGCGATCTACTTGTAGAATTAATGAAACAACTAAACAGGAAAAAACGCTGTATAATAACTTTCATAGACATGAAAATGGCCTTCGATGCTATCAATAGATAAAAACTGATCGAGAAATTGAGGACCGCAAGAATGAAAAACGAACTAGCTCACCTTGTATATACAGTATTCACAAATGACATAACTGAAGAAAATATCAAAGGCCAAATATTCATATACGCCGATGACATATCGTCGGCTTGGTGTTATAAGGTTGCATGTAACATTTTTTCAATTTTTAGGTGTACAACTTTACAGGACCATATGTTTTTAAAGTAGGACCTTTGAGCTTGTTGGAAGGTTAAAATCGGAATATTAAGAACCTGTGATATAAAAAAAACATTTTCTGTAATAACAAATATATTTAAAGTCCTTATTCTCAAATTTACAAATTTTCACATACAACCTTGTAACATTAAGCCGACTATATGCCTGATCAATTCACATAGCGATAAAGAGACACTACAAAGAGCAACACACGAGGACCTGCAAAAACTAAGCAACAGGTGCGCAAAAAATACATTAACGATAAATGAAGCAATGACAGAATTAATGTATTTCGAAAAAGAGGGACAAAACACCAACCCTACCATACTACTGAACAACACAGCAATAAAGAGAACGAAGAAAGTAACATACTTGGGATTCCCAATAACGAACAAGATCGACTGGACCAAACACATCAAGAAATCACTTCGGAAAATTCAATATCAATTTACATGTTAAACAAGATTAAGAGATACATCCCTGAATACCTGAGAAAAGCACTGTACCACTCACTCTACAGCTCAAAAAAAGGCGAAAGATTTATTCGCGTTGAAGAGAAACCGGAGTGACTCTACAGCTCAAATATTAATTATTTGATAAACATCTGGAGCAATACGACACAAATGAACTTAAACTAAATTCAGAGGCAACCGAACAAAATTCTGAAAATCCTATACAACCTACCACACCTCACTCTCACCACAGAAGTTCTAAACCACACTAAACAACTAAATATACATTAAAATATAACAACACAAAATCTAATCCTTATACACACAAAAAAAAACAATCTCATAAACAGCAACATGAACCTAAAGACGAACAGAGACATACATGACTACGCCACAAGAAGAAGAGACAACATAAGAACACACGAACTTCCCAAGAGAAGACAAATACTGGATGTCACTGGCAAAACAATCAACAAATATAACAAACTATGCAACGAAATAAAAACGTCTAACTTTGTAACATTTAATTTGTTTTAAAAAACCTCAATTCATAGAGCAAAAATAGAAGACGCAAGACAACCCAACACCAACAACCCGGAAACGGCCTAACAGCAGCTGTTCGAGGTGAAGACGAGGGATGCCTTGATATATATTTTTAATACTTGATCTGCAGGTATTGTATATATTTGTATATATGTGTCTATTAAATGAAAAAAAAACCTCTGAAAAAAAGAACCATTAAAAAAATAATATCTAATTTTTCTCTTTCTTCGCGATACGAAAGAAATTTTGTATGTGAAGCTGGTAGACATCAATATGAAGAAGTGAGTGGATTGATTTCTATAAATCTACTACAACAAAATGTTTGAAATGTATTAAGAAGCTTTTTTCTGAATAAAAACATGAGAAACCATACTGTGAGATATGTCATCGAATTCGTAATACGAAATGTAATACTGGGTGTACTTTTTTTACGGGTCATATAAAAACATAACGTTGATGATGATTTCTTCGAAACGAAACGTTGAACTGAAAATATATAAACGCTGTCTTGTAGAGCAAAACAGTGGCAATGAGAAAGTGCCTTTTGTTTTTTATAGATTTTCAAATAACTTCAGAAAAAATAATAACGAAACGATTTCAAATTTTGTCAAATATCTCCGGAAGTAAGCGACATTTTCTGGTTCAACAGAATGTTACTGACCAATACATTGCGCAACATTTCTATAATTTAACCGCCTTTGTAACTTTTACTTTCTACGAGATCCTCATGATGCTCATCCTTATCTTGGATACCCTGTATATTGATATTTGTGTATTTAGGATACCTAAAATCACAAATATGTGCATAATATGGAAAATTTTAGTCATAGTACAAACTATAAAATCGTCTAAATTGGGAAAAATACATGAAAAATTGTGAATATTCCAAAACTCTTTTTATTGTACATTAGTATTTTATTGTTGGATCAAGCAACTTTACACATTTAAAACATTTCAAGATTTCAGGGAAACTTGGCGATTTTTTTAAATAAATTTTAACAGAAGTAATTATAAATTTTACAGTAATAAATATTATATATATATATATATATATATATATATATATATATATATATATATATATATATATTAAATTAATTAAGAGTTAAGTATGTGAATTGAATCAGAAGCGTGCAGTAAGAGTTATCGCTAATGTTAAACATCGTGATGCATGTAGACATGCTTTTATTAAGTACATGATTTAGACAGTATTTAATCTGTACATAATGACGTGCCCCTGCTATGTGTATCGTAATAGTGGAGGTTTCATTAAGAGTGGCCGCATTCATAACCACATAACAAGAGGTGCAGACACAATCCGACTGAATAACTCGTATCAGTTGCACATATGAGAAATACTTTGTACAGGACTCTGTAAAGATATTTAATCATCTGCCATGTACATATAAGCGAGTTAAGAGTCTGAAATTATTCCAGCAATTGTGCATGGAGGGCATCTTCAAACATAAAGCCTTTTATGGCATTTATGAATATTTTTCCTGTAGTATTCACTAATTTTATATATTTGTCTGTTCTAGTTTTACTTGAGCGTCTGTTTTTTGTTTTATTTTATACAATTTGTGTGTCTCAAATATGTTAATTGTAATTGTAATTGTAGTTATTTAATTGTGCGCCTTTTTCATATGCTGTATTACGGTTTTCGCGAAATTATTATCTATCTATCCATCTATTGTAAGTCTCTTCTGTATCATTATTTTATTTCAAAAACCAAGAAATCACATATTATGAAAATCACATCATCGTCTTACTGTAACAACTGCCGTTGCTGTTCTGTGTTCACATTGAAAATATGTCACTTTAAAAAAGACGTCATACATGTTTCCATCTCGAGATCGAATAAGAAACCCGGAATTAGTGTTACAAGAAATACAAATTTTTCAATTAGGCCTCCGGCCTAATTTTATTGTTTGGTCGTTTACTCTTTTGTCCATTAGAATTTCTCATAATTTCTCCGTTTTAACACTGTCGAAAGCTTTCTCTAAATCGCTGAATCCCAAACATACCTTTTTTTTCTGTACTCTGGTGTTCTCTGTTATCTGTGTATTGAGAAGATATGCTTTTCTGAACTCGCTTTGCGATTCCTCCAGTCTTGGTTCTACAATTTTCCTGATTTTTGGTCATAATGCACTCAAATATTTTCATCACCGTATTCCTTAGCATTATCCCTCGATAGTTCGTGTATTCCTTTCTGTCTCCCTTTTTGTAAATAGGTACTATGAGTGCTTCATGCATTTCTTTTCGAATTGTTTCGTCACTCCATGCTTTGTTGTATATTTCTAGCAATAGTTTTGTTCCCATCTTTTTCATCATTTCTGCGGTGATTTTCTCCGGCCCTGGTGTTTTGCCGATTTTTTTGTTTCTTAGTACTTCAGTAGGTTCTTCTATCGTTATTTTTTCTTCCGCTTCCTCCTGTCATATTGGGTTTTGTTGTGTGATTTCTGTCATTATTTCTGTTCTTTCCAAGAGCTCTTCAAAATATTCCCTCCATCTCTCCACAATTTTTCTTCCATCTATTAACTGTTCTCCTTTCTTGTTTTTTATCTGGTTTGAGCTGTATAACTTTTCTTTACTGTATGCTTTGAGGACTTTTTTGGTGGTTTTTGGTTTTCTTTGCAGTCAGTTTCCAAATTCAAATTCTTTCGTTTCGTTTCTATTACTAGTTCTTTTACTCTCTTCCGATGTTCTTTGTCTATTTTATATTTGTTTTCTGTTTTTTACGTTAGGTATTGTTCCCAGGTTGTTTTCTTCATTTTTGTTACGTCTCCGATTTCTCTCGTCCACCATGCTGTTTGTTTCTTTTTCACGTTCCTCTTTTTGATCACGCCACATATTGTTCTAGTTGTTCATAGTATGATATATTTAGGTAGGTTTGTCCCACATTTCTTCCGTGCTGCTGCTTTGGAGTTTTTGTTCTTTTTATCCTATTAGTTTCTTGATAATTTCTTCGTATTCCTTGCTTATTCCTTCGTTTCTTAGTTTATATGCTTTTATCTGTTCATACTGTATGTTGTCTTCTGGGTTTGCTTTAGTTACCTTTTCTTTATCTTCTGCGTGCTTTATTGTTGCTAGAAAAATGATATTAATTGGGCTAATTAGTGTAATTTTGAATCATTTAATGCGCCAGGTGAAAACAATAAATACGTGTGCAGGTTAGGTTAAAGGTTCATGGAGATCGTAGCTAATAATGTAAGAGCACTTGAGAGAAGAGTCGCCAATCGCTGCGTTAGTTGCGGGAATTTCCAGTGAATTATAACTATAATCTGTTTTTATTTATTAAAGAATCACCAAAACTGCATTTTATACCCAAATTATAACCAGCAAAGTTGCGTAAATTTGAAGCTAGGGTGAAATGAAATTGAGGTTATGCTGAAATGAGAAATTACTTCAGGAATAAATATGGGTCGATGGTTGAATAATATAAATATCAGTGATAATATCAGTTTTTCATCTCTTAGACAATTGGAGAAAGTCAAAATTGTCTCTGTAAACCGGAGTTTCCGTTCGTATGATATTGACATTGACAGATGATGCATTGACGCCAATCGAACAAAATAAAAGTCACTAAATTTTATTTTTTGACAACATAATGCAACAGGTGGTGGTTGTTTGATGAAACAAAAAACAGATTATATATAAATTGTTAAGAAGTGTGGGTGATGGGAGGTGTAACTTGAACTTCGAGGCCACGATAATAAATAAAATACTTGCATTTAATGAACGAGGCCAATATTATTGTTTTTCTACCATTACTTAATAAAGCAGGCTTCTTTGCTCGACAATGCCAACGAAAAGTTGACCGGGACCGGGAATTAATAATGAGGGAAATTGCCCTGGGAATTATAAGGATTATATGAAATTGGAAAGAGAACAGTATAAATAAGAACGTTTTCAACGCGGCAGGGATAGTTAATCCAGAGCGATAAATCTAATATAAAGTTAGCACCACAAGTTAGAGTCGATATGAATATCAGCACAGAAAAGAGTCTTATTCAAGTTATGATTATTCAAAAGATTATCAAAAATATTACGACGAATAGGTAAATTTTATTAAATAATCGGTGACTCTTTAATGGGCATTAGACAGAAAGGTAAAATGAGCTTAATAAAGGTATTACCAATTAAATTAATGAATGCTTGAAATGCCATTAACATAAATTAATAAAGCAAAATAATAAGAATGATCCTCTTCTGGGAATAAGTATGAAATATTTAAAGAATCATTTCGACAACATCTTGGCAAACAAGGTAAAATACAACATAATATTTAATAACGGACAATTAATTATGGAGGAAAAGAAACAGAAGAAATAACAGTAAGCAACACCAAAATAGAACAGACTGAACAAATTAAATACCTAGGGCAAATGATAGGCAGCACAGGAGATCTCGGAGTGGAAATAAACAATAGACTGCAAGCAGCAACAAGAACTTTCCAGACGATCCAAAAGATAATACTAAACAATAAGAAGATATCGAGAAAAACAAAACTAACAATATACAAAGTAATACTAATACAAATATATGAATCCGAAACGTGGACGCTAAACATGAGACAAAAAAGCAAGATACAGACACTAGAAATGAAGTATCTTAGGAAAGTATTCGGAGTAACCAGAAAAGACAGATTCAGAAACGAAGACATAAGAAGAGAACTAGAAATAACAGAACTAAACAAAATAATAGAAGACAGACAGCTGCAATGGTTGGGACACGTACATAGAAGAAAATACACCAAACAAACAAAAATCATATGGCAATCAAAAATAACCGGAAAAAGAAAAGTGGGAAGACCGAAAAAGTAGTGGGACAAATATGTCGAAAATATTATGGAAAGAAGAGGAATATCTAACGCCCAAATGAAGAAAAGCACAGGAAACAAGAAAATCTGGAACCTACTAGTAAAAGAAAATACAAGAAATTGAAAAACAACAATATTCTACACATAAAGGGGTAGAAGAATTATGACTATAATAATAATAATAATAACGGGCAATGAATTATAAATAAATTAAATTCAGGTTATTTAATTTCCATATTAAAATGGTAATAAATTCAGAAAAGGTAAAGAAGTATAAAAATGAATAAATTAACTGTGTTCCATTTTTTTGATTATTTATTTCTTGCCACAAGAAGATATCTCAGTCAGTTATTTAGGCTTAGGCAAAGTCCCAACTTGATATCCCAGAAACCAAAGTGCCCTGCGATTTTTTTAATAAGTGCCTGCAAGCGCATTAATTTTTAGAAAAACGTGAACAACTCCTGAACGGTAAAAGCGAATTGCAAAAACTGAACGGATTTATAAAGCTCAAAAAAGGGCAAATTCAAATATGTAAATTTATACAGGAGGTGCCATTTAAAAAAAACTACGTCGAAGGCTGCCCTGCAAAAATAAAACACCCTGTATATAGAAAAATAATTTTACAAACTGCACTTTGGCCTTCCGTTTGTAGTATATTTTGGTTCATTTCGATATCATTAACGGTGTAGGTGTAATCAAGCCTGCCCGTCCTATTGACTCACCCTGTATGTACAGTCATGCTCACATAAATCTTGTACAAGAAATTAGGTCACAACAGCAATTTTATATAGCAATGTAAATTTTTTTGACTGGATTTATATGAGCATGACTGTACAACATTAAAAGAAACAAAATGAAGAATATAAAAATTTCGAAAGCGAGACAGTTTTTAAGTAAACTTTAAATTTAAAAAAAAAGACATTTTCGTCTAATTAAATGTAGATTAAACTAGGCCAGATTTACTTGACTTTGAGATAATTATGTATATTTGACTTTTGATATTGATCACATTGAAAGCTTTAAAAGTTTTTTCAAATGAAAAATACTGTAACAGAGAATACGTAGGTATGATGAAAGATATATTTTTCACTTTACTATAATATCATGATAACTCCTAGAAGACGAGATACGCAAATATGTCCATAATAACCGGGGCGTAATAAGAGGGCGTAATTAATTCATTACGCCCTGGAGTCTATTTTCAAGTAAACAAGCCCATAACAACTGTAGCGCAATAAGAGATGCCAATTGGGTTCTTTTAAAGGAAAAAGAGAAAAGTGAAACTTCACCGAATTATTGCACCCATCGAACAATATCCATCTTTCGGGCCAAAAGCCCTCGAGCTGGATTGCATCGTTCTCCGGGCGGAATAATACTAGTACCGCCCTTGGTGCATAAATAGCTAATTTGATCTGTGGAACCTCATGACTTGATAGTGTTTTTCTATTCCTTTCCCCCTTTTATCAATTGTTTTAGAATATCTCACATTACTCTCCAATCCCCACTTCATCAACCCTTGAGAGAAACGTCTAGATCAAACGTTGAATTTTGTATTCGTTTTTTTTCTGAACTTATGGGTGTTTATAGAGATGCACTACAAAAATATCAGATAAACATTGGGGGAAAAAAACCTAAGACTGAAACTGAAGATATATTTTTGTTTGCTTCTGAAACTTCGTTAATTTTTATGATTGGCTGACCTTAAAACTTTGATTTTTATTTTACTTCAAACTAACGACAATGAAAGAGAAAAAATACACAAAAATATAATGTCGAACTGTGTATATACAGGGTAAGTCACAAGGAAACATAATTATTTTGAGGAGTGATAATATGGGACAATATATAAAAAAATAAAACAATTCATATGAACATAGGCACTCATATAATTTTCAATGCTTTAGGAGATGAATTGATGACGAAATGTGAATTATTATTAATATTATTATTACACAAATTCACAAACAAATAGAACCATTGACTTCAATACACTCTTCGACTCATGAAAAAATAATAATAACTATGAGAAATATACATGTTCATATAATTTTTTTAATCCAATTCTGACGATTTAAACTAACGTTATATACCTCTGAGCAGACACCATAAGCAGTTTTTTATTCTTCAAGTTAATTAAAATGTTCTTGATTCCACTAGTGAATTTGAAACTTTTTTCCAACTCGCATTATTAAAATGCTCATTATGTATATTGGATCTCATCGTTAAAACTACACTTTAATCGAATGGGTGAATAAAATGTTTACATTTTCACTGTATTCACTATAACCATTGACCACGTTAATAAAGTTAAAAAATAGGTAAATTTGCACTATCATTGAAATTTTAGTTGTGACCTGACAATGTGACACTTCACGCAAATTCTTCAATTCTGATAACGAAATGGAAAAATTCTTGTATGATACACGTGAATACAGCAATTTTATTCACTTATACCATAAATAGCTATAGCTCAAAATCATACAACATCGATTTGATAGAATACCTTTAACTTCGTGAACACAAACTTTCCCACTGCATCTGGGGCTTCATTTGGAACCCCTTCTGGTACAAAAACACTGCAATCGGTTTTTCAAAATTTTGATTTGACAATAAATGTCAGTTTGTCTTATCACCGACTTGATGTTAAAATAAAGGAAATGTCTAACTTCTAAAGGTTTTTCCACAAAAATGAATAAAACATTGTGTAAAACACGTGAGTTAAGGACGTTTTTCACGAGAAAAAAATTTAGGCTACGAGCCCGTTAGGGCGAGTAGGTTAATTTATTTGGAACTATTTTCATTTAACTCACTTGTTATATTAATAACTATTATTCAATTCTGACGTTTTAAACTGACGTTATATACCTCTTAGCAGACATCATAAGCAGTTGTTTATCTTCAAGCGAAATAAAATTTTCTTGATTCCATAATATTCTTGATATATAATAGCTCTTTATGGTATAAGTGAATAAAATTGCTTTATACAGGTGTATCACACAAGATTTTTTCCAATTCGTTATCAGAATTGAAGAATTAGCGTGAAGTGTCACATTGTCAGGTGACAACGAAAATTTCAAGGATAGTGCGAATTTACCTATTTTTTTACTTTATTCACGTTGTCAATGGTTATTGTAAATAAAGTGAAAATGTAAATATTTTATTCACCCATTCGATTAAAGTGTAGTTTTAACGATGAGATTCAATATACATAATGTGCATTTTAATATTTCGAATTGACAAAAATATGGTATAAAACACATATTTCGAAGAGAAAAAAAAATAGGCTACGAGCCCGTTAGAGCGAGTGGTCTAATTTATTCGTAAATATTTTCACTTCACTCACTTGTTATATAAGTAAGTATTATTCAATTCTGACGTTTTGAACTGACGTTATATACTTCTTAGCAGACATCATAAGCAGTTGTTTAGCTTCAAGTGAAATAACATTTTCTTGAATCCACTAGTGAATTTAAAACTCTTAATTCATTAAAAATCAAAAGCATACAACATCGAGGCAATTGAGCCGGTTATCCTAGCTTACGGCACATTCCCCACAACTGATGCCGCCCATGAAGACCACCATATACCCCTTTCTATGGGCAGGAAAAAATCAGATAAAAATAAAAATTCTGATAGTTACTAGACAAACCTGCACAACAAGGGAATTACCATGTGCATACAGATATCGTTTTTTTTTGCTAGTGTGAACTTGCTGAAATGCACTTTTTATCCAAAAACAACTAATACTTTTTAAATAAATAATGTAATAATTTTTGAGTCAATAAAGACATTCGTTAAATGAAAGTTTGGTGGTTAATTGTTTTTTACAAAATACTTTAAAATGAATAAATTACAGTAAATCCAAATTAATATGTGCCTTTATTTTATTATTGATATTGTTGTTAACACACACATCTAAAAGAATATTTGAAATAAATAAAGTCAAAAATGAAATTCATTAAATTCAAATTTGGTGGTTAATTGTTTTAGCAAAATCCTTTAAAGTGAATAAATTACACTAAATCCATATTAATATGTGCCTTTATTTTATTAATGGTATTGTTATTAACACACAGAATTTGAAGTAAATAAAGTTGTCTCGATAATGATTTAAAATGAAAGAAAGTACATTTTGTATTATTTGTATTGTAAGTTTTGTATTACCATCAGACAAAATAAAAATTAAATAAATAAATTGAGCGAAAGCAAATGTCATAAATTATAAGAATTTATGTTCAAGAGTCAAATAATTTAATTAATCAAATAACCCAGGCTAACCACCAAAAAACTTTTTGTGTGTGTATACCTAATTCTTATCGTTTTAAGTGTACTTATTCCAAAAATAACAATAAAAATGCCGTATCACCCACCATTTGTTCACTTTTAACATTTTCTCTGAATAGCTAGAAAAATGCAGCTGTGATTATCTAGAAACATATGAGATGATCCCTTCACAGTCCACTTGTCGGCGGCTTTACAGTCCAAATTGCATTTGACAAGCAAGCATATGTGTTTGCAATGTTGCTATCTAGCTAAGATACTAATATAGCAGTTAAGGTTCAGTCATGGCTAGTCGTTGTTATGAGAACAGTCCTGACAGTTTTTGTTATATTTGTGGCGAATTTGTGATTAAGAAAAACCAACGGAACATTACAGACTTTGTTAGGAAAGCATATTTCTCATATTTCGGAATTAAACTTGGTGATCAGGACAAATGTTGGGCGCCACATAGGGTATGTTATATTTGTGCAGAAGACCTTAGAAAATGGTCAAAAAAAGAGAAAGCATTCTTTAGATTTGCCATTCCAATTGTATGGAGGGAGCAAAGGAATCATTCAAATGATTGCTACTTTTGTTACATTGATATTACTGGTTACAATTCAAAGAAACAACAAAGTGATTCAGTACCCTAACCTACCATCTGCAATTCGGTCAATAGGCCATAGTTCGGATCTTCCTGTTCCTGAACTACCAGTGGCTATTGCAACTGTTAGTCTGGATAACGTGTCAAGTAATAAATCTTCCTGCGATAAAGATGAATCAGTTAACGATGAGTTTCAGTGTCTCGTACATAGTGTGGAACGTCAGTCGTTTACTCAAACTGAGCTAAATGATTTGGTCAGATATTTGGGATCAACAAAGGAGAAAGCTGAACTGCTTGACTCCAGACCCAAGGACTAGAACTTGTTAGCAGCTGGAACTTCAATTCGTGTGTACAGGAGAAGAGCAGCAATTTGCTCATTCTTTCAAACAAGAACATGGTTTAGTGAATTGCTCAAATAATGGCGGTTTTGTGAATGAGTTCGGAATTGAATACAAAAGAGAATAATGGAGGCTGTTTATCGATTCCTCTAAATGTAGTTTAAAAGCAGTTCTATTAAACAATGGCAACACCTATGCACCAGTACCTGTTCATTCTGTACTCATGAAGGAAAATTACGAAAACCTCAGTGTATTTTTAGGGAAACTAAACTACTCTGCTCATGGATGGATGATATGTGGTGATTGAAAGTAACATGCATGCTTCTTAGCTAGCAGAGTGGTTTTACTAAATTCCCATGTTTCCTATGTGAATGGGATAGTAGGGCATGAGATCAGCATTGGTCAAGAAAGAATTAATCGGTAAGAAAATCTTTAAAGCCAGGAGAAAAGAACATTCTACGGGAACATCTGGTAGATCAACACAAGATTCTGCTGCCTCCATTGCACATAACATTAGGTCCCATGAAACAATTTGTGAAGGCCTTACCTAAAGATGGGCAGTGTTTCAAATACCTTTGTGAAAAGTTTCCGCAATTGTCTGAAGCAAAATGAAAAGAGTGCATCTTCGTTGGACCTGATATTAGTAAAATGATGTTTGATTCTCAATTTGAACTACATATGACAGTAAATGAAAAAGAAGCGTGGATTGCATTTAATCACGTTTTGAATAAGTTCGTAGGCAACAAAAAAGACCCAGACTATCAAGCAATTGTTGCCAATATGCTGGATGCTTTAAAAAATTGGGATGTTTAATGAGCCTCAAAGTTCACTTTTTAAACAGTCATTTACAATTCTTTCGGCACAATTTAGAAGAATTAGGTGAGCGTTTTCATTAAGATCTAAAAGTAATGGAAAAACGTTATCAGGGACGCTGGAACACCAACATGATGGGAGATTACTATTGGTCACTTCACCGAGAGAGTCAGCAATCGGCGCATACAAGAAAAAGCTACATCATTGGACAATGTAAATATACATCAATGGACATGTAAAGCCTTTGAAGAATGTAATGTTAAGAATACAAAGCTATCTTCTATGTTTAAATAAAATTGTGTTGGTATTTTAAAAGTCGTTGACTTTTCATATTTATTGCATATTTAGCATATTTTCCCATATCTTACTAGATCAAATTGTGACCAAATTGTGGGTGATGGAAACGAACAGACTTCAGATACGGATTTAGCACCCAAAAAACTAAAAAAATCAGCTATGAAGATTTAAAAAATTATTTGAAATATTTTTTTTTGGCCTATGTAATTAGTTATGCGAAACATTACCAAGCTCATATTTCTATCATTCTTCCTATTTGTAAGAAAATTGAATAATTATAATATTGTCCAGGGTGGGGATCAAATTCGCGGTTGTTGATTAGCAGTTGGAGCCCTAACTTACAATGAGTTTTATTTCCACCGACGACTTTTACAGTGGGGCTTGTAATCAAGGGAAATGATGGGTCACGTGTGCGATACCAGATGCTTTTAACGAAAGAGTTGCTGTGACTTGCACTCGGCCAGTGCAAACATTTACGGCGAGGCCATTTAATGGTGCGTCGAGTCTCGCCCTTACGTTTTCTGCGTAAAACACGGCCAGCACACGGTCTATTAGCTAATGTTTGTTGTGGCTGTGCACACAAAATACTCCAAAGTCAATGACCAGTGGGTATCGGCTGACGATCGCATAATATAGATAAGTTATAAGTTGAATTACCGATGGTGACTATTATATCTTATCAATTAAAGCAACATTATACTTGATGAAATGTGATATCATTATTTTCAAGTATACCAATCAGGTAATTAAATCTTGGAAATGTTTCTCAAGGGTTTGCAAATGAAAAAACAAATGGGTTTTTGTGATGAATTATTATGCGAGATAATCATATAAAACAATCGATTTACTAAAAGTTAGCAAAAGATTATACACTGCATAATGCACGCAGACTAAATAGCTTACCAGGTATTAAGAGTTGCTGAAAGGAATAATTATTAAAGCTTTTATATTAGACTACCGTTACACTTCAAACTCAAACTTTACAAAGTTTCAGGACATTGTATTGAGAAGCTCCCGGAAATTCAAACGTATCCAGCGCTAACCACAACGAAGTTGCTTTCTTCAAAACAATTATAAGAGATATAATAAACCGCAACTTCAGAACTGCCGCATCATGTTTGAAACATTCATAATAGTTTCATTAATTAATTTTTAAAAGTAGATCCGCAAAACAATTTTTCTAAACTAATAATAATTTGGCATTGTTTCAGTCATTAGTCTGGATACATACATATATACAATAACGTTTATTTAATAAATCGCAGCCGTCGTCAAGTAAAACAAATAAATTAAAAAAACAATTAGTAATTTAGAATTATTAATTAATTGAAATGGATTCGTCTTCTGTTAGTAATTACGTTATCTATAATGAGAGAATAAGAGAACAAGAGAATAAAGATCTTTATTAGGCCTACGCTCAGGAATCCATTTACAAAACTAAGCCCTATTTTCATGTGCAATGCACACTAGCAATAATTTATTTTTTCTACGCATATAAAATACTTTTAACGACGAGTCAACACGTTTCCCTCACAACAAACAGAACGTGTAATTGCGAAGTCACAACCGTTCAATTTCCTTGCAACCAGTAAGCAGGGGCGACCGCTTTTTAATTGAGTTTTCATCCGTTAAAGCCATGCACAGTGCGAAAAACAATTAAAAGGAATCAAGTCTGCGCTGATTCAACAATGCTCCCATGAATGGAACTCGCTTATGCAATTAACGCATGCAAATCGTCCTGAAAAGTGCAGAGCCAGAAACCGTAATGATGCGCGGTTTAGCTTAAGCCGGGCTTCAAAAATTCATAAACATTATTCAAAAGCTGTGGGCTGTGTTTTCCGAAATGAAGTTTTTAATATGTCACGGATGCTTTTAGCGGTAAGCTGACGGTAGCCTTGCCCATCCAATGTTTTCCATTTATAAGAAAATGTAATATGAAAGTGGACATTTGCCGCTTGAATGAATACGCAGGGGCGCGCCTGACGGGCGTGCAACGCGTGCGGCGCACGCGGGCGGCCAAGTTTGGGGGCGGCCGTTTGCCGGCGCCCCAAACCAAATACAGTGGATGTCAACACTTCTGTCAGTAGCACCGAGAGACAATAGTTCATGCTAAAAGCCGAACAAGTACGTCCCGAACCACCGCCGCACATAAAAACATTTCTCTACGTACTCTCCCATGTAAGACAGTTTTGTTACAATCGTTTACATATGAGTGCAAGCCGGAGATGCGTTTGTAATGCGTTATTCTGTGATGTGGAAACCTGCGCCGTGTATATTATTCTCCTTCTCAGCGCATGATATAAGTCATAAATCATAAATGACCTAGCGAGTGTAATTCATAATTTAAAATCTATGTTCATCGTTGTAATAACATTAAAAAGTAAGTATGACAACTGGCCAATAAATATTTAAATTATTTAAAACTAAATAGTTGCAACTTACAACCTTTTCATTTATTTAGTATGTCGGAAAGAAAAACTAAACGTTTGTCTGGAGCTCAGTATAACAAGCAGCTTTTGCAAACACGAGAGCAAACAGAGAAATTGAAAGGTTCACTCTCTAAATACTTGAAAATTTCGACAAATTCACAACAAACTTTATCATCGCAAGATATAACAAATCAACACGATGTTAAAGAAGACATGGAAGTAGCTGATGTGCCAACAAATCAAAATATGATTGACGAAGACCACATAGTTAATATTGATGATGAAGCAAGAGTAACAGTGTCATCTTGTTCAACTTCGGAGGAAGATGTAAGTGGGGAAACTGTCCAAGAAACGAAATTCGAGGAAAATTTAGTATCTGTCGATGACGATCCTAGTACGTGGCCTAATAATATAACAAGTCTCGATGCTCAAATATTAATTGAAAAGGGACCCTTTCAAATTCAGAATTTTGATTTTCCTATTTCTGAATCGGGCCGAAAATTTTCTAAGAAATATTATTTTCGTCAGTTACAAAACGGCAAAGAAGTACATCGGGAGTGGTTAATTTATTCTATAAAAACAATTCCATTTACTGCTTCTGTTGTAAAATATTCGATCAAAATAAAAGCACTCTTCTTCTTCTTATGGTGCCATCTCCTAACGGAGGTTAGCAATCATCATAGCGATCCTAATTTTTGAAACTGCAGCTCTAAACAGTTCTACCGAAGTTTTCCCGTACCATTCCCGGAGGTTTTTCAACCACGATGTTCTGCGGCGCCCTACGGATCTATTTCCCTGTATCTTTCCTTGCATAATTAGTTGGAGAGTTGAGTATCTCTCTCCCCGGGAAATATGCCCCAAATACTGGAGTTTCCTTGTTAATAAAATAAATAAATAATAAAAGCACAATGTCAGACAAACCAGGTTTTTCAGACTGGCAACATTTATCATTAACTTTAAGTCGGCACGAAAAAAGTTTAACGCACAACGAAAATATTAAAAAGTGGATTTCTTTAATTAAGTCTTTAAAAACAAAAACCACTGTTGATACTTTAAATCAGCGTATTCTCGACTCGGAACGAGAACATTGGTATGGTGTCATAGAACGGATTATATCAGTGATTAAGTTTTTGTCGCGCCAATGTTTAGCATTTAGAGGCTCATCAGATATGTTATATACGCACAATAATGGTAATTTTTTAAAGGTCATCGAAATGATCGCACAATTCGATACCATAATGCGAGAACATATCCAGCGTATTGAGAAGCAGAAAGATAGCAATACACGAATTCCCCATTATTTGGGCGACAAAATTCAAAATGAAATTATTAATCTAATTGGATCAAAAATGAAATATGCTATATTGGATTTGCTCAGAAAGTCGAGATATTTTTCCATTATATTAGATTGTACACCAGATGTAAGCCATGTAGAACAGATTACTGTTATCGTACGATTTGTACTCTTAGATGAGAAAAGAGTAGAAATAAGGGAACATTTCCTTGGATTCAGTCCAATAACAAAAAGTACAGGAGAAAGTATATCTGAATTTCTCTTAGAAGAATTATCGAATTTGAAATTAAATATTTTTGATATGCGGGGGCAAGGCTATGATAATGGTGCAAATATGCGAGGAAAGCACAATGGATTACAAAAAAAAAACATAAACCCTCGTGCTTTTTTTGTGCCATGTTCAGCACATAGTTTAAATCTGGTCGTAAATGATTCAGCTAATATTTCACATGAAACTGTAAATTTTTTTGATCTTGTTCAAGAATTGTACGTTTTTTTTTCTGGAAGTACACAAAGATGGGCAGTTCTTAAAAAATATGTAGGAAAGTTAAATTTAAAACCACTAAGTGATACTCGATGGTCCAGTAGAATCGATGCCATTAAGCCTTTACGATATCACATTGTAGAAGTGTACGACGCTTTATACGAAATTTATATAGATAAAACTAAAGACTTTAAAACTGTGCATATGGCGTATTCATTGCTATTAAAGATATCGAGTTACAAATTTTTATGCTCAATTGTAATTTGGCATCAAATTTTATTTGAAATCAATGTAGTCAGCAACATTTTTCTAAACCCAAAACTAAATTTAAGTTCCTCTTTAACGTATTTAACAAATTTGACAAACCTTTTAAAGAAATTTCGTACCGATAAAAGTTTTGAAGACATTATTGTTGCAGCTAACACTTTGGCTATGGAATTGAAGGTTGAATGTAATTTCCCTACAGTGGATAATATAAGAGCAAAGCGAACACCCAAAATTTTTGATTATCAATCAGCGGATGAGCCAAGTTTAGATCCAACAACCAATTTTAAAGTAAATTTTTATTTTTGTGTATTGGACCAAGCTTTATCATCTATCGAAACCAGATTTGAAACACTTGTAGATTACAACAATTTATTTGGCTTTATGCACAATATTAATAGCATTTCGAATGAAATGTTGTTAAAGTCTTGCAAGGATTTGCAAATTAAACTAACAGATGAGCAAAGAAAAGAGTGATATTGATGGGATGGACCTTTTTCACGAAATTTTATCCTTGAAGAACCATTTACCATCAAAAGATGAGACAGAACCACAAAGAATTCTTGAATACATATTGGAAAATGATCTGCAGGCAACGTTCCCGAACATATTTATTTCTATAAGAATTTTGTTAACATTGCCAGTATCCGTAGCATCTGGTGAGCGATCTTTTTCAAAATTAAAGATTATCAAAAAATACTTACGATCTACAATGTCACAAGAACGTTTAGTAAATGTATCAATCATATCTATTGAACATGAAATATTGGATAAGCTAGTCATGCACGATTTAATATCAGAATTTGCTCTGCGCAAAGCGCGACAAACATATTTTTTGTAGTTTTTTGCTTATAGATTTTTCAATATTCTTTTTATGTTGTTATATTTCCTATGTTATAGTGATAAAAATGTAATTGAATAAATGTTAGTATCATTGCGAAAAAATGTATTTTATATTATTATTATTATTATTATTATTATTCCCCGACCTGTCTTTAGAATGGATATTGGATAAAATATTAGCAACTCTGTGTAGGGCGGCCAAAATATTATTGCACACGGGCGGCCAACTACCTAGGCGCGGCCCTGTGAATACGTGTATTATAAGTATCATGTAATGGCATATTATATTATAGGGTTGTATGTAAGCGAAGGGATAAAGGCTTTTGATGTCAGCGAGGTTCTTTCTCTATTATTTGATATATTACTAATGAGAAAGGTGGCTCTTGGATATTAAATTACATATACACAGTTTGCCACTACAGTTATGGAGACCATATGTGTCCTTTTAATGAGATAATCCCGTTTTATTAACTTGTTATCCTGATAAAAATCAAAACCGGACACGAATTGCCCGATTTAGTGATCATGCTATTTCTAGTGTATGACACAAAATTTATTTAAGACAAAAGGAGATACATTTACAGTATGCTAAGTAGGTAGCTGAAAAATACAAATGTTGTGTAGTAAACCAAATAACAGGAGAGGCTACAATTTCTAAATCTAAAAAAATAACATATCGTTAGTTATTGTTCTCAAAGTCCCAAAATAGTAGGCCATTTTTATCATTATTTAAAATGTTGCAGACATGTAAGTTTTAAAATTCAAAAACCTGTCATGAAATTGAGAGATATGTGAAAATAGTGCAGTAATTTCTACAGTTATCTTCTGATAAATCCCAAATTACTGCAATGTAATAAGGCTCACAATAACAGAGGACGAGGAAGAACACAAATGCGATGGGCAGATGACATACAGGGTGGTCACTTTTACGACGCCCACCATTAAGATCTATTAAACGGAGATATATACAGGCTTGGTCAAATAGGATGAAAGTTTCTCATTTTTGTGCCTTTTTGTGTCAATGTACTGAAACGAAATCCAGAATATTTAGCACAGTTCCTGAAATATCGCTGAAAAACTGAAAAAGTGCACTTTCCTTTTCCTTTTATAACTTTTTTACTTTTGAAGGAAATTTTACGAATCTTGGCAGTCTTACATGTTTCGATGTGAGCTTTCTGATGACACTGCCAAACATTTTCTGAGCCAACTAGATGCCCAAATTTTTGTATTTTTTTGCATTAAACAATTTATTGATCGAAATGAAGCCTTATTTTATTTTAGAGTAATGTTTTCATGTCTCTTGAAGAAATTGGTATCAACTTTGGAGACAATGAATAAGAATAATATTTTCATTAAGTTTAAGGTTTTATCCATAAAATACCAGTTATACAGGGTGGTCATTTTTACGACGCCCGCCATAAGTATTTATTAAACGGAAATACATACAGAGTTGGTCAAATGGGATAAAAGTTTCTTATTTGAGCCGAATTGTTTCTTATTGTAACCGAATTTCTTGTACTAGATTTATCTGAGCACGAGACCTTCCCAAATATTATTTATTACTGTCAAATTTCCAATTATTTCTGTCAAAATTTTAATAATTCTGACAAAATATATACCACTACTATAAAAATTTCAATTGTTAATTTCTAAATATGTATTACTGTCAAATTCCCAATTATATCCATACAAATTTCAACAATTCTGCAATAACATCCATGATTAAGTACTATAAAAATTTCAAATTTTATTATCCAAATATTATTTATTACAGTAAAAATTTTCAATTATTTCTGTCAAAATTTAAATACTACTGCCAAAATATTCATAATTAATATATAAATTTCCATTATTACTCTTCAAATATTATTTATTATTGTCAAATTTCTAAGAGTATCGGTTAAACTTTCAATAATTCTGAAATAATATTCAAGATTACTATCAAAATTTCAATTATAACTATAATTATAATATTAATAATACCTTATTAATGCTATAACTTACTAGTTTTAAACAAGATATAATCAAAAGAAAATGAATCAAGCTAAAACATACACACACACTGAGTTAATACGACTTAAAGTATAGGTTTATTTGATGAAGTAAATATTTAATAGTAGGTATAACAAATATTATCAGAAGACATACTAAATACCTTCCAAATAATAACAAAATATTATTTATTTCTGTAAAATTTCCAATTATTTCTGTCAAAATTTTAATAATCCTGCCAAAATATTCATGATTACTATACACATTTCAATAGTTACTATCCAAATATTATTCATTACTGCCAATTTTTCAATAAATTCCGTCAAAATTTCAATAATTCTGCATTAATATTCACCATTACTAGCAAAATTTAAAATGTTAATTTCAAATATTTATTACTGTTAAAGTTCCAATTATTTCCCTAAAAAATTCAATAATTCTGCCAAAATATTCAAGATTACTATCAAAATTTCAATTGATCGTACCCAAATATTATTTATTTCGAAAAAAAATAAAATTATTTCTGCCAATATTTTAATAATTCTGAGAAAATATTCTTAATAACTATATAAATTTTCATTATTACTATCCAAATATAGATTATTACTGTAAAATTTAGAATTATTTCTGTCAAAATTTCAATGATTCTGCCAAAATATTCACCATTACTATCCAAATATTATGTCAATTATCACTGTCAAAGTTCCAATCATTTCCACAAAAATTTCAATACTTCTGCCAAAATATTCATGATTACAATCAAAATTTTAATTGTATCTATTCACATATTATTTATTTCTGTCAAATTTCCAATTATTTCTGCCAATATTTTAATAATTCTAAGAAGATATTCTTAATTACTATATAAATTTCCATTATTACTATCCAAATATTATTTATTCCTGCCAACTTTCCAATTATTTCTGTCAAAATTTCAATATTTCTGCCAAAATATTCACTATTACTATCCAAATATAATGTATTACTCTCAATTTTTCAATTAATTCAGTCAACATTTAAAAAACTTATGATTACGATCAAAATGTGTATTATCCAAATATTATAGATACTTTAAAAATTCCAATTATTTCTCTCTGAATTTCAATAATTCTGACAAAATATTCATGATTACCTACTTCATTATGATAAGTGAACAATGTTTTCCAGGTATTGTTATTTTATCGTTGTTACGGCAAGTATTTCAGGCACATATTTAAACATTCAGAATTTCAGAATATTTCAGAAACATTTCAGAAACCGCAATTTCTAGTTTTTAGGTATAGTTAAAATATTATATAGGATACATCTTCATTTCTAGAAAATATGTTTTTTTATTGTACTTGTTATTGTATCTGAAATAATCTTGTTTCCATATGTTTTGACAATGACGGAAAGGTGACTTTTCTGAACACCCCATGGAAAAGTTTTCCGTGCGTCAAATGACGTCATTTTTCGTGCGTTGTTCAGAATATGTCACCTTTCCGTCATTAAAAAAACGTAACATGGTTATTTCTGATAAATATAATCAAAAATAAAATATAATAACAAAGTATCGTTCATTACACGTCCAGAAATGGTTTATCCGTGCTTGTATGACTTCCCATGTTCGCTTACGCCTCACACGGAAAACGTCACGCGCGCACGTAAAAAACCCTTATTCCCAGACTCGTAATGAAATATAAGTGCTATTATACAACTCGTGTGCGAATAATTTCGCACACGAGTTGGATAAATAACTATTCATATTGTCAATAAAAACAGATTATATCTTATTACATAATATTAATTTCTCATTACATAATAATAAATTAATTAAGGATCAAATTACGCCATGGGTGGAGGAGCAGTAGGGATTATTATTATTATTATACAAAAGTAATATCACTACAAGAAGGATAAGAGAATGAAAACCTAATATAGAAAATAGCGTTATGGGAACAAAACACAACAAAGACGAAAACGTAATTGAAAAATAACAGTCAAAGTTAGATCATGGAACACAAGAGGTATTAAAGAAAAGCAAAGCGAACTTGTGGAAGAATTTGAAAAGGTTGATTAGACATTACGGCATGACATTACGGAAATGTAAAAGAAGTGGAAAGTAATCGAGAGATAAATGTGAAACAATAGCTATTTATGGTATAAGTGAATAAAGTCGAATTTTATCCACGTGTATCATACAAGATTTTTTCCTATTTGTTATCAGAATTGAAGAATTTGCGTGATGTGTCACATTGTCAGGTGATTTTACATATTTTTTTACTTTATTCACGTTGTCAATGGTTGTAGTGAATAAAGTGAATTTTATTCACCCATTCGATTAAAAGGTAGTTTTAACGATGAGATTCAATATACATAATGAGCATTTTAATAATGCAAAATAGAAAAAATATGGTATAAAACACATTTTAGCGACAAGAAAAAAAAATGAGGCTACGAGCCCGTCAGGGCGAGTGGGCTAATTTATTCGTAAATATTTTCACTTAACTCACTTGTTAAATAAATATCTATTATTCAATTCTGACGTTTTAAACTGACGTTATATACGTTAAGCCTAAACATCATCTCTTAGCTTAAACATCATAAGCAGTTGTTTATCTTTAAGTGAAATAAAATTTTCTTAATTCCACTAGTGAATGTAAAACTCTTAATTCATTCAAAATCAAAATCATACATCGAGGTTAATGGTTATAGTGAATAAAGTGAAAATGTAAATATTTTATTCACTCATTCGATTAAAGTGTAGTTTTAACCATGATATTCAATATACATAATGAGCATTTTAATATGCGAATTGGAAAAATATATTTTTATGAGTAAATAATCTTCAAAATTGGACAAGATTACATGCAAATTCGTTCAGAGCAATTTCTCAAACTATGAAGAAAATGTACCAGATTAATATGAAGAATTGAGCCTGGCAATATTTTTAAACAGCGACTAGTAAGTACCTTATAAAACCGTTGAAAATTATAATTTATCAAGCCTCTAACTAAGAAAGAGAAGTGATGTTTTACAATTTGAGATTTGGATTTTATAAAATAAAAATATGATACTCTACTATATTATACTATATACTATAAGTTATTGGTTTGATTGGTATAGACAAGTAACTGTCAACATCATTCAACTTCTATTTCTAATTCCACTAATAACACTAGTCGAAAAACCTGTTTGAGAATTGGATTTTATCTAATAAAAATATGTTACTGTAGTATATTACACTATAAGTTATTGGTTTGATTGGTATAGACAAGTAACTGTCAACACCATTCTTCACCGGTATATTTTGACATCTCTTTTTTGGGAGTAGAAATAATTTTTCGAATTTTGGATGGCCGAGAAGGACTTGTGTTTACTTTCTTCCAAACGGCCGCTAAATCATGTTTGCCTTGAGGTCGTGCTGCCGAGGATGCAGCTTGTACCAATAAAGCGCATTCATGATTTTTTCCCTTGGATAATTGTGAATCTTCTCTCCTTTGTGATCGGCTTGTTTTTACAGAAAATGGAAGGGTGGGTCGACCTAAACATCGTCGAAAGCGGGGGTTTGTCTACTTCAACAATAAAGTGTTCATCCAGCCAAGCAAAATTTGTCCTCTAAAAGTATTCCACTCGTCGACAAGCTCGATTGTACCTTTCTTCAAAATTTCGGTACAAACGGCGAATTTTTGCAAAAAGTTCTCCTTCATTTAAGGGCATCAAGGGTTCTCCAATAAGTGTTTTAATATAAGCTACAATTTTTCGGAACTTCTCCTCTTTATTAGTGCTTTTCAGCCAAATTTAGAATAGGTTTATCTTTTTGAACACATGCATTGCTAGAAAAAACAACAATTTGTCATGCTTATAGCAGAAAATAGCACGTAAGTTTAATATTTTTAACTTCTTAAAATAAGGCTTCAAACGTGTATGCAAACCCCGCCATTTTTTTCAGTCAAGTGAAACTTTAAAAATGATATATTCGGAAACCACAAACATCGATATTGATTAAAATTAATTTGAACCATTAAAACTCAACGAACGGGGTTAAGATTTTACATACTAAATAAACATACCTAAGAGAATAATATAAAAATTAAAGTTTTATTGAAACACACGGTCATAGCACTCACTCTGCTAAACGTGTCGTCGATAGACAAATGTGTGACTAATGACATCAAATTAAAATGCCAACTTGCAGTTATTTTCATCGGTAACTGGATCAGTTAAAAGGGCTGTGCACGTGATTACATTGTAGGTTGGAATGTTCAGCATCTGTTATTATATCCAAAAATACGCTTTCTTACAATCGAAAAAATGTCTTTAGGCCAAGTAATCGGGCTCTAGAAACCATAGTGCAATGTAATAGTAGCAATAATCTATAATGATTTCATCCATTAATACGCATCAAATAATATGTATTTATATAATGAAAGGAAGAATATTTTTCATAATTAGCGAAACCTAAGTACAATTTAATTAATTAATAATTCCTCGAAATTCTGAACGTACGAAGTTATTTTTCTTTTGCACTAATTAAAATGATTGAGTATCGTGTATTACCTGTAGTGGACTTGTCGGGTTGATAACGAGCAGCATAGTTGGTATCACACGAAACCTAAACGCACGCAACCACCTGTCCGCACAGACTTCCCGTCATCCCGGACGTTCCAGGACCGTGTGGCGCAACTTTTCCGGTCTGAGAGGAAATGAGGGCGAAAACGCGGTGCGCGTTGGAAACGCTCCTCGGTCATCCCGTAATCGATTCCCTGTTTTGAGCCGCGAATAACCATCTGAAGCGCGGGAACAAAGTCTTGCAAAGTTATCTTAGTTAAGTGCTTCATGCATATTCGAATATTTCGCATGCGTCTTGTGTGTTTCACTTATGCATGGAACCTCCATAATGAGGGTCGTTCCATTATTCCGCCTTGTCTGCAGTAAATTTCGGTTTATTTGATCAAAAAGTGGTCCAATAATGTAAAGTGACGAAGAAATATAAGAATTTAATTCTACTTGTAAAATTTACATAATTTATCAAACCCATTTTTCAGGCACTTCACTAATACGTTAATTGAATATTTAAACCGCCCACGAAGTGGCATATGTCAAAGAAACATTCACAGTCGGTCAGTGTTATTGTTTATAATCGTCGCGTCAACCATTTTTGCCAATTTAACACAAAACTTCCTTGAGAGAAAATTAAAGTGAAATGAAGAAAAGAATAGTTCACGGTTGGCGAATGTAGGTAGGTATTAAATATTGCGACGGCCGTCGCCCCGGAAGTCATATTGGGTCAAGGTCAACCACCTGCTCGAAAGTTCGAGCTGTGGGTGAGTCCTCACTCCGGAAGTTTCTAGCGCGATTGGCTGGAAAAATTCAGTTCCTGTGTTCTGGAAATAGAAAAGCCTAGAAACACTTCGGAGGGATATAAGATGGAATGAACGACGTGACCAGGCAGTCGGTACAAGAATTTGGTCAGCGAAGAAAGCGAAGCCAGATAGTGATTAACCGGACGTTATTGCGAATAATTAGCGGAGTAAATTGTAAAGAATAGTGACCATTATTTTAAATCAAAATCAGAAATTTGTGGTTGTACGAGTTTCTTTAAATCTATGACCCAGCCGGTCCAAGCTCGTTACGATATGTAATGAAGGAGTGAGTGAGACGGATAGTAGATAGAGCCTAGAGGTCAAGAGGTGAGTCTGATTGGAACTACATACCTATTTTACCACAAAAGTCAGTTAAGTTATATTATCAGTTTGGGCCGATCAGAATTTAACTTTCGGTCGATATTATAAATTGTAAAATGCAAAATTGAGCGAGAAACTGTCAAAGTTAACGAATATTTATTTATCGATCTTTAACGAATAAAACTTTAATATGAAGCGAAATAGACCTAGTGGATTCCAGCAAAGAAAAATCAAGAAATCAAAAGTAATTAAGCGCGAATCGTTATCTCGATCCTTTTTTAATAAGTAGCACTTTCAGCTTCATTGGTATCAAATACAACACAGCAAAGTGTTGAAAGTGACCTACTTGATGAAACAGACGATGTAGAACGACAATGCGAAAATGCGTTGGATGGAGAGACACTGGGAATAGAGTCTGACATACAACGACGAAAGATAAGGCGGAGAAGATCAACATCAAGAAGGATATGACCAAGAAAAAGGACGGAATAGCGACAATAAAGAAGAATCAGAACAAATTGAAAACGATGAAGAAGAGCTACATGATAATGACAAAACAAAATAATCTTATTTAACTCGTTTCGATGTTGCTACTTGGCCAATACCTGCCATACAATGCCAGATGATTTGAGAGTTGAAATTGTTAAAACGAGAAATGAACCCTATCGAAACAGAGATGGCCTATTTTTAGATACTGTCCAAAGATCTGGAGATAAAACAAAGAGCCGACATTTTAATTCAGAATGGTTTTATAATGTGTATATATATATATATATATATATATATATATATATATATATATATATATATATATATATATATATATATATATAAGGTGTTATATTACTGTTTTATGAATTGCTTCCATGTCTTTCTGTCTCTTGTCATCTGGATCGCTTCTTGTCTCGACGTGTCCTTTTTTCTGAGTATGTTTTCTACCGCGTCTTCCCAAGTTCTCGCTGGTCGCCCTGTTCTTCTTCTTCCTTGCATTTTCGCGTCTTACACTTCTCTTGCGCATGTGCCCCCGCCATCTTAGGTGTCTTTTTTCTATGTACTCCTCTATGCCCTTAATATCTAGTTCTTTCCTGATTTTCTCGCTTCTGATTCTGTCTCTTAGGGTGACTCCATATACTCTTCTAAGGTATTTCATTTCTACCGCTTGTATCTTGCTTCTTTGTTTCTCATTAAGTACCCACGTCTCACTTCCATATGTTAGGTCTGGCCTGAAGACTGACTTGTACACTATAAATTTCATCTTTTTCTTTATTTCCTTCTTTCCTGTTATGTATTTGCTTAGACTGTAGAGTAGTTTAGTTGGCACTGCTAATTCGGTTTTTAATGTCCGTTTCTTGTTGTCCTTTGTCATTGAAGATGACCCCTAGGTATTTGTATTCTCTAACTTGCTTTATTGGTGTGTTGTCTATCTTTATGTCCATCTGTATAGGTTCTCTTGATATTGCCATAACTTTTGTTTTCTTCAGATTTATCCCCATTCCGTATTTTTTCAGTGTCTGATTCCATATTTCTTGGTTCTTCTTCAGTTCATCTTGATTGTTTGCCATTATTGCTAGGTCGTCGGCGAACGCGCATGAATGTATTTGCACTCTTCTTAGATTTCTATATACGATGTTTGCTGGTTTTGTTTCCTTGCAAGCGTCTTTTATTATTCGGTCCATATAAACTATGAATAGCAAGGGGCTCAAACTACCTCCCTGCCTTACTCCCTGCTTTGTTATGAACTCATTAGATTTTCTATTTCTTGTTATGAGAACATTTCTTGTTTCTTTATATATGCTTTGGCTTACTTTGACTAGTTTTTCAGGCACTTCCATATTTCGTAAACCCTCCCAGATCCTATCGCGGGGAACTCTATCAAAGGCCTTTTCCATGTCTAAAAACGCAATGTGTAAACTATTCTGCTTTTCCAAACTCCTATTAATTATGCTTTTCAGAGTATATGTCTGGTCATACACACTTTTCCCAGCTCTAAATCAGCTTATGGTTCGGACAGTTTGGTTTTCACTGTTTTTTTAATTCGCTTTTCAACAATTTTCTCGTACATCTTCATTGTCGTTCGAATTAGAGTAATGCCTCTATAATTTTCACACTCTGTTTTCTTCCCGGCCTTGAAGATTGGCACAATCATTTCCATTGTCCACTCTCTAGGTATTTGCTCTTCTATCCATACTCTGTTAATGAACGCATGTAATCACCTTCTTCCCTCACCTCCTATGTTCTTAATCATTTCCCCTGTGATTCTGTCAATGCCTGCAGCTTTTCCTGCCTTGAGTTCTTGGATAGCTTCCTCCACTTCTTCCTCTGATATTATATCCATTGTTAATATATTTCTGATTGGTATTGCCTCTGTGTTTGTGTCTGGTTCATAATAATGATTTAGTAACTTATCGAAATACGTTTTCCATCGCTCCATCGTTTCTTCTTCTTCTGTCCTTAATAACTTGCCTTCGTCGTCGCTTATTCTTATGAGCTCTTCCCGTTTACTTTTCCTTAGACTTTTCAGCATACTATAAAATACCATTGGTTGCTTTTAGCATTTTCTTCCATCTTTACACCAAGATCTTCCCACACTTTCTGCTTTTCTTCCAGTATCATCTTTTTCACTTTTGTTCGATGGGTTTTGTAGGCCTCATATCTGGTCGATGTTCTCGTATGCAAATATTTTTTCCGTCTCGCTTTCTTGACTTTAATCTGCTGCTTAATCTCTTCTGTCCACCATGCTGTTTGTTTCTTATTGTAGCTTTGTTTACAAGTTCCACACACTGTCTTTGCAGTCTCTAGTATCGTTGTTTTCATTGCTTTCCACTCCTCATCTAATGTGAGCAGTTCCGATTTTGGTATTTTACTCATGGCCTTGTTGCTTTCTTCCATATAGACTGTTGCCACTTTCTCCGATTTAAGTTTGAATGCCTTTATGAGTTCCGCTGTTGTTACTCTTGTCTTTATATCTTCGTTGGGTTTAGGATGTTTCCTTTCTATTTCTGCCACTAGTAGGTAATGGTCGCTGTCAATTTCAAACCCTCTTTTGACACTAACGTCTTTTACTTGGTTTTTATTTATCCTTTCTCTTATGATGTAGTCAATAATGAACTTTTTCGATCGGGTGTGCTGTTCTCTAGTGTACTTATGAATTTCTTTATGCTCGAAAAACGTGTTTGTTATAACCAAATCCTGTTCTATGCAATAATCTATAAGTCTTTTACCATTGCCATTTCTATGCCTTTCTTCGTGCTTTCCTAGAACTTCTATGGTTTTATTAACTGTTACCAAATGGAGAAAAAGTACTCAGAAAATCGATAGTATACTCTCCATCAAAAAACAGTTTATACTGTTTTTGCTGCAAACTGCTTACGCGCCATGAAACAAAATATCATAGTTTTACCAACGAATATAATTCATGGTGGAAGCTAAATCCTATAGTGTCCGAACACGACAATTCTGAGAACCATCTCTCCTGTTTTGAATAATGGAATATCTTGGAAAATGAATTGAGGCTGCAAAAAACAATTTCTCTCTAAGATTAGACATGGACATTAGACCCTGCTAATGTTGCCATGGGTAGTTTACTACCAGAAAAATCCACGCTGTAGCCTACAAAAAGTTGGAAGCTTGGTGGGTACAGCAGATATGTAATGTTTCTACATAACTTCATTACATCACTCGTGCGTGACAGTTATGAAAAAATTGAAGTTTTATAACGTTAGAAATTGTTGTGAGGTTTGTGTTTTCACAACGGAATTAAATAAAAGATAATTTATCAATTATCAATTTTAACAATTTATCTTTTTAGTAATAATCACCCATTTTCACCTATAAATTACACACCTACTTTATTTACATAATAAACAGAAAATTACTACGAAAACTGCAAATTGATTGGTTAGCTTTTAATGTCTATGTAGGTTTTTTGCGTTTTACTCAAAACTTACTTATTATAAGTTATGTGTAAAATGTCTGCTTTTGCATCTATACGCTTCATTTGGAAAAACGGCCCAATTTGTATACATACGGCCCATGTAATATTTTCCACAGTTTCCACATGGCCAGTCCGGTCCTGAACACGGTGGACATTTTTTCGATCACGTCCTTATCTGAGGGCATGACGTCAGGACCATATTGAAAATCATCAAATTTAGCATTAGTAACAAATAACTGGATATTTAACTTCCATCCAACTTATTATACACCCTGTATATAAGAATAAATATAAAAAATGTGTTTCTTTACGTTGATTATTAGGCGATTTTTTTCATCATGTCCAATTTCAAATTATCTTTATTAGTCATATTAAATACTCTTAATTTATTATCATTTCTTTAACTATTACAATCACGGTAACCTGCAAGATAAACTTAGATCACTAACCACAATCACAGTCCATAAATTTAAAGTTACACAATAAATATCTCCTTAAATATATACAAAAAATATAACGTGACATGCGAACACAGTCGACAGAGTGGATACGAAAAATAATTGCAGTGGTAACGCGATATTTTTGTGCGGATGAGAAATGTACACTTCACACTCGAAACTAGGGCAATTCGGATGCCGCGATGTATTATACAGGGTGAGCCACGAGGAAACGTAAATATTTTAAGCAGAGGTAGTATAGGTCAAAATATTTAAAAAAAACATGAACGTGGGTATAATTCTCAATAGTTTCGGAGATACAACTTGTATCTCCAGAGAGTATCTCTACTTGTACAACATGTACAACTTGTATCTCCACTTGTGTGCAGAGTTTTATTGTTTTATTATTATTATTACGTAAATTCTCAAAAATAGAACCGTCAACTAAATAATAATAATAATATTAATGAGAATTATACATATGTTCATTGTTCATATGATTTTCTATTATTTTGACCCATACTACCACTCATTAAAATATGACGTTACTCACCCTGCATGTGTGTAGGAACTATTCAAAATGGATTTACTAAATCAGTCGATTCTGGATCGCTCCTAAGTTGCAGGCTATCTTCTCAAATTCGGAAAGGTTTTTCATCCATCGACAGCACTGACACCTTAGAAGCTATATTTGCATCTGAAAATTTTAATATACATAATAATGGTATTATAAGGTGGAAAGACCGCAGGTCGATAGCCAATAAAATATTGTTAATACTACTAGTATTATAATTACTGGTAATTAAAATATACACAGGGTGTCCCAGTAATCGTGTTCAATCTAGCGATCTGGTAAATGGTACGAGATAAAGAGTTGGCTAAATTAGGCAAAATAATCTTGAGCTCTCTAGGCCTACTAAGCATCAAAAGTTTCAAAAATCGAATGGTTTGGTTGCAAACCATTGCAAAAAAACAAAAAATCAGCATTTTCAATTTTACGCTATGGCTCGTTTAATTGAATTTCAATTGAATGTCAATCCAATTTCATTGAATGATATTTTTTCAATTCTAAGCCACTTTTTTGAGAATTCTAATTTTTGCCACTTGGGCTCATCTACAAAAATTTACTTCTCATATTTTTGACATCGCGACAATGTAAGAAATTAATTCTTAGGTTTTTTTACATAATTTTTAAATTAATTTATTATATTTTTGGTCTTAATTACCCTATTATTTCTTACATTTGTAGTCATAATGACATAGTTAAGAATTTATTATTTCACAATGCCATAAATATCAATTCAATTCCTAAAATATTTAATATCACGACACAGCTAACAATGTATTTTTTACAATTATTGCCTTTATGGCCCAACTACAAATTGAATTCTATTGCCATCATGACAATGTAAGAAATAAATTCTTATTGTGACATAGCTATAAATTATATTCTTACATTTTTGGTCTTAATGACACATTTATATGATACATTTGTTGTCATAATGATATAAATTATGTTCCTACATCTTTGTCATAATGTGATTGTGAGACACATTTATATGATACATATGTTGTTATAATGATATAAATTATGTTCCTACATCTTTGTCATAATGTCATTGTGAGACATACATAACAATTCAATTCTTAAAATGTTTGCTATCACGACATAGCTAATCATTTATTTTTTATAGTATTGTAAAAGATATATTCTAATTGTGACATAGTTACAAATTATATTTTTGGTTATAATGACACATTTATGTGATACATTTGTTGTCATAATGACAGAAATTATGTTCTTAAGTTTTTGTTATAATGATACATTTCTTGCCATAATAATATAGTTTTAGACATAGTAACACGTAGATAGTTTTTAGAAGCTTTTCTTAGGTTTTCTCTTTTGGTGGCATTTGAGCTTCAACATATCTCGAAAATTCCAAAATATTCCAATTTCTAAACTGCATTTCATATAACTTTACATAAAAATTCTGGGAAAATTTATGAAAATTATTACACAAAGTTTAAATCAGTTTTTAATATACCAAATGATAAATATACGGGTCTCAAAACTGTACAAATAATTCTATCTCATTTGTATTACAGTGATTATAAAAACCTTAAAATACCGCATTCAAAGTTTTCCTATAAAATTTAACTGATTATTTTTTGACGTTTCTCAAAACCAATGATATATTTCGATTTTTGTCATATTGATACTTCTGGACCAATCCCGTCATTATTATACTGGGAATATTCTCTAGAGATTATTATAGTGGGAATAATCTCGGTAGCTAGGTTCACTCTTGTCAATCAAAATATTTGTCAAATTATTAATTTATCAATCATATTAAAGTGTCATACAAAATGAATAAAAGTCGCTTTAGCTGCGTTTCGCATATTGAAATTGATAAAGAAATACTAGAAAGCAAAAAACGTCAAAAAATAATCTAATCAAATATAACTCGAGAGTTCGATAAATTAGAAAATAATTTGACAGATTATGTCTCAAACTTGTTGCCATTTGGCAATAGTCACTCGAGCCCTTCGGGCTCTCGTGACTATTGCCTGGCAACAAGTTTTCGACAATCTGTCAAATTATTTTCAATTTATTCTCACTCTCTTGTTATATTATTACTGAAAATTACATCAAAACTACAAACTCCTTAAATTTATGTGTTGTAATCTTTTGGTTATTTTTTTAAGAACAAATAATAAACATAAAACTTTCAAATTTGTAAATTAGAAGAGTAAGTAAGTTAGAAGAGTAAGATTACGCAATTAGTCACGATGCAACGAATTGCGTAATTTTTTGATTTCATACTTGCCTTAAAACTCAAGTTATGTACGCTATTTTTTCTACTTCCAGTCGTAATAATGAAAAATAAGCCCAAATTGATACATTTTTTCAGTGAGTACTTCTGAGTGAGTTCTGTGAGTAGGGCAATATATGATATGGACCAGCAAATGACTATTTTGACAATTTTAGAAGTAAATGTCACACTCATAACGTTGCCAATGCTCATACAAATAATTCCCCCTAACTGTTAGCACTAGTGACTTTTCATTACATAACACTCTTACGTAATAATTGATTTGCTAGGCATGAAGTTCGTTTGTAATTGAGAACTTACTAATGTGGGAGTAGAAAAAAAAGGGACGATACCCCATCGATAGTTTTTCCATGATAATCAATTGAAAACATATAAGAAAACTACAAATTTATAACATTCAGAAAATGATCACAGAAAGTTGATATAATTTTTTAATATGTACACCAAAAGATAAACGTACGGATCTCAAATACTGTACTAATAATCTATGATATCTATATTGAAAATATGAAAAATTGAAAATACCCCCTTATAATAAATATAATATCTTCAAATTTTATGCGCATCATCGATGATATTTTGGGGTATAATTAATTTTTTATATTTTCTTAAATATTGAAACATATTTTATAATTGTGTGTTTCTTTAGCTAAAACGAAAATTAAAAATTACTTAAAACATTTTCGATTTTCCGAAAATAAGAAAATACGTCGAACTTCGTTTTTTTTTTGTTAGGGTGAGCGCATCGCCATCTATGGTCATTAGTGCTCAGCTAACTTCGTCTAACTTCAGATTAAGATGCCGGCTAACTTCGTCTAACTTCAGATTAAGATTCTGGGAAAATTATTGAAGGTGTATAGTCCAAATTTTTATATTTCTTAATATATTATAGCACACTTAATAATTTTGAAAAATGTGAGCTCAAAGTACGGAAGAAAATTGCATGTAAATGTTTGATTTTCAACACAAACGAAGATTTGGACAAACTAAATGATGTATTATTTGATTTCTATATTTTCCTAAATTTTAAATTATCATTTATATAATAAATATGTGAAATATGAGCGCAATAGAACATTGAAAATTACAAGAAATTTGGACTATTCCTGAGTTATGTCGTATTTTCTACTAACCTTAAATGCAACTTCATGAAAAACATAACTGGGTTTACATGATCTAAATTTTATGTTATCTTAAATATTGAAGTATGTACTTTTATAATTGCGTAAATTTAAGCTATAAATTATGTTTATACGATACATCTTTGTCCCAATGAGCCATTTCTTCATACATATGCTGTCATAATGACACAGTTACGATTTTTTTTCTTAATTTTAAACGCATTTTTAATTTTTTCGACATAATGATTTAGTTTCAAATGATTTGCTAACTTTCTTTTCAAAAAATTTCCTTCATAACGTCAATATGTCTTTTCAATGTAAATGCGATTAAACGAGCTCTTTCATATTATACTATACCATTGTATTGTATTAATTTGTACTATTAATACTCAAAAATATGGCTTAATAATGCCAAATTATCATTTCAATTGAAATTCGATTAAACGAGACAAAGCGTAAAATGGAAAATGCAGATTTTTTGAGTTTTTTTGCCAATGGCAGTCAATCTGGGACATGTATGAATTTTTATATTTTCGGAAATATTATTGTTTTCTTGTTAATTCAGAAAATTTGTGATCAACGAATAAATGAAAATCGCAACAAAATTTTCAATTTTCCGAAAATAAAATATTTTAAATTCGTCAGATTAAGATTTTCTAAAAAATATTGATGATATATATTGAAACTTTTATATTTTCTTATACAGGGTGTCTCCTAAAAAACGCCGCTGGCCATAACTCCTTTAATTATTGACCGATTTCAAAAAATCAAAACAAGATTAAATGGCTCTACATGTTCTACAAAGTGGCCCTAATTAAGTTTTGTTGCAAAATCAACTTTCATTTCAGCGATAGTCAACTTTTATTTATCAAATGGTTATATATATTTTCTTATTTTTTTTCTCGTAGAGATTATTTTTCTGAATCCAGAGATGTATAACAGTAGGCTTGATGGAATATTCGTTACAGATAAAAAAAAAGTTTGAAGAGTTTTTCAAGTGTGGCATGAAAAACAAAGCAAACTAAGCAAGCAAACAAAAGTTAACAATCGCTGAAATGAAAGTTGATTTTGCAAAAAAACTAAATTAGGGCCCCTGTGTAGAACATGTGGAGCCATTTAATCTTGTTTTTCTTTTTTGAAATCGACCAATGAATAAAGGAGTTATGGCCAGCGGTGTTTTTAGGAGACACCCTGTATATTAAAGCACAATGAATAAATTTGAAAAAATTGAGCTAAATGGAAAAATGAAAATTGCATGAAAATTCCGGAAAAACTAAGAATGGTGTATTATTTGATTTCTATAGTTTCCTAAATTTTGAATCATTGTTTATAATCGTGTGAAATATGAGCTCAATAGAAAATTACAAAAAAATTGGTTTATTCCTTACTTATATCGTATTTTTTACTAACTTTAAATGCAAATTCAGGAAACACTGTAACTGGGGTTACATGATCGAAATTTCATGTTCTCTTAAATATAGAGGTATGTACTTTTATAAATGCGTAAATTTAGCTATAAATTATGTTTTTGCACTTTCATCTTAAAAGTTGACACTTTACAAACTCTAATCAATGTCAAAAGGTGGCATTTATCAAATATTACATTGTTTATTTGTATCTAACCATAAAAGTGGTATCAAATGCATAAAGGAATTTCATGATACGCTGTCATCGAAATACCTGCTGTCAGAACAATCAATCAAATTTTCGCGACACGAGTACATCGATAGTAGTTCATCATGGAAGTGGATGATACATCCGATGCGGAAAGCTGCACACCACCAGATGTAGTAAAGGAAGCAGAGATAGCTAGTTTAGAACTACTACCGAAAAATTCAAGGGTAATATATGAAAAACGCTACCAGGAATTTATCAAGTGGTGTGAATCTAGAACCGTTAGAAGGTATTCAGAGAATACTTTATTAGCATATTTTGCCGATCTTTGCAGAAAATATAAGCCCTCTAGCATTTGGTCTATATTTTCAATGTTAAAATGCACCCTCGCTACAAAACATAATGTGCAAATTGGAAAATATAGCAAATTAATAGCTTTCATCAAACAGAATGGCGCAGGATTTATTTTTTAACCTTATTTTTAAATACTATATTGTACTTGTTTACGGTATGACGTGCAAAAAGTTATGTATGTAATGCGTGTGTAAAATAAGCTTTATGGCATTCGTTCAGATGTGTCGTGACGAGCCTTCGGCTCGTCACGAAACATCATCTGAACTCATGCCATAAAGCTCAATTTTACACACTTATTACATAAATAACTATTATACATCTGTGTCACAATGAGTCATTTACTTTATACATTTATTGTCATAATGAGACAGTTACGATTTTTTTCTTAATTTTTTTTAACACAATAATTTTTAACGCATTTCTTAATTTTGTCGCCATAATGATTTAGCTTCAAATGCTTTGCTTACTTTCTATTAAAAAAAATTCCTGTATAATGGCAATATGTCTTAATCCATTAATATGTCTATGTCTCAATTAATATTTGTTCAATATAAATTCGATTAAACGAGCTCTTTGATATTATATTATATCATTATATTGTAATAACACTGGTCAACACATTTTGACGATTGTGTTGTCCATTTAATTTTAAATCCATATTTCGGAAAGTTTTTAATATTCATATATACGAAATGCAAAAAAAACATGTACGAAGTAATTTTTTTAAAATTTTGTATATAGCTTTTCTACTATTTACTTACAAAAATATTTTCTCAATTAAAGATAGGTTACAAATATGATAGCAGTAACTGTCAAACTGAAATTTGAATCCAATATTGTCATAAAAAATAATCGGAATCGGTCTTGTATAGCGAAAAAAAAAAGTTACATATTTTGCAATTTTTTTTAAGTTTCTGAAATCAGCAAAACATTTCAGTCGGAATCAGCTATTTATGTCTAAGGGACAAAACTTGTGTTGACCAATGTAATTTATCCTATACAAATTAAATACTATTGCATTTCAGTTGTATAATTTGTGTAAGCTGTATAATGGCGCCACATACATAAAATATTTTATTTTTATTTTAAAACTTTTATTTTATGATAAGTATGCCTTGGGCCTCAAGATTATTTTGTCTAATTAAACCAACTCTCTATCTCTTACCGTTTACAAGATCCCCGTGTTGAGTACGATAACTGGGACACCCTGTATATAAGAAATGTATTTAATTATTTTTAATGTACGTCGCCCAAAAACTAAGGTCTCTAAATATTTTAGTGCTATTTCACTTTACATACCAAACTGTGGTTTTTCAGGTTCCCAGTTTTGTAGTTTTCCAGAACCGAAGATCATGTAGAATATCGAACAAACTATGTAAACTCCACCGGCAATGTAGAAAACAGTGTTCCATTGATGGGGATTAGACTAGAAAAAATATTTAATTAGAAGGTGTCTATAGATGCAGCAAAATATCAATGTGAGTATTACAGTTATGTACTAATTTGAGACTTAGCCACTAGACCATACCGGATAATAAATACTCTACTATGACATAACCTAACGGCAATTGGGTGAGCTTTTTATTGCTACTTTTTCACACGATGTCTCTTATCAGATGGTTTACTGCAATAGACAAAAATAAACTGACACTTTTGTTTACGTTATACGTGTATGTTATATGTAATGGGTTTTTAAACAAGCCTTGAATAGAGAAAACATATGATAAGAAAAAATAATTCCTGAAAATAACTGACATACATATTTTAAGGAATAATAAATTATTGCAAGAACGCACTTCAATTATCAATAACTGCAACAACTCAGTTAAATAAAAATAAATATTGCAATCACGCTATTGAAAAATAATAAATGACTACAACGCAGTTAGAATTATATATTATTATTATTCAAGTATATAATTCTAACCAGGCATTTAAATAATTATTATTATAACAATTCAGTTAAAAGTTGTGTTATTACAACTATGAAGTTGATTAATTCAAAATTATTGCAACAATTCTCGAATTCTGAAGACTCTGGTCTTCACAATCTTTAAGTTAGTTAAAACAAATTATGAACTGAAAATTCTTGTCTTTATTTATGTCGAATTTTTTATAATTCTTAAAAACTGTTCAAATTACTAAATATATCAATCATTTTTTAAGGTTTCCATGATTTTTTTTCAAATTTTAACGGTACTAAAAGATGATTACTAACTTACGGTGTATGACTAACTGATCATTTTTAAGGTTATGCCAAAAAAATCACGAATCCTGAAAATTTAGTCTTCACAAGCTTAAGGTTATTAAAATATATATATAATATATAAATTCTCGTCTTTGTGATTTTTTAAAGTGATCTCATGAAATTTCCTTAATTGCTGACATTTTTTTAATGTACTAATGAAATCAATCATCGTTTAAGGCAGTCCCGTGAAATTTTCTTGAATTGTGTAAATGATAATAAATAATTTTAAAATATACCTTATCTAATACAATGTAGTTCACGGACAGTGGAGCGATTATGGAGAAGATATTGGCCATCCCATTGGTAATACCCATGAGTGTACCCGCATGTTTAGGCGCTAAATCGATATGGTTCACTTGATATCCACAGTAAGTAGCCGAGTTGATCCCAACAGCAACGACTAGCAACGATATAGCTATGGGCTGGTTTGTTGGAGCAAGGCCTAATGCTATCAAGGCCGCAGCAGGCCCCAACATTCCTAAAATTACGACGCATTCATCTAAAATCTGCTCATTTTTGAGACCAAAACTTACCAATTGAAGTCGTAATTTTTCGAGCGAGTCCGATGCTGACTAAGTTCCTGTTGATGAGTATATCGGAGAGAGCACCAAACACGAAGCTCAGCAACCAGAGGACGAAGTAGGGAAGCGCGGAGAGAAGGCCGTTCTGAAAATGCACTGTCAGTTCAAGAGCTGTTTGCCAGCAAAATATATACCTGTTTGATGTCGTACTTCAAGACGTGGTTCATGAAAGTTGGAATTTCTGTCAGCAGAGTCCAGAAACCCCAGTTCTGGCCACAATGAGCCACTAGGATTGCCCATACAGGCAATGAGGTGAATATCTCCTTCCATGGTGTACCCTTTAAATTAAAACAGATTATGAACCATCAAATAAAAGTAAATTATAAATTAAAATATATTTGATATAATATAATTTGATTTAGTAATAGCAACTTATTAATGCGCATCCAAAGCAATTTCGAGACTTACGCTATCATCTTCTTCATCATCGTGTCCTAATGACAATTTGATGTAGGTCTTTTCTTCATCTGATATAGATTTGTGGTCAAAAATACTATTTGAGCCCAGAAACATGTAGGCAATGACCCACGCGAATCCCATACTACCGAATATGTAGAAGACTGAAGGCCATCCTATGGAACTGGCACATATCCATCCAGTTACAGGCATAGCTATGACTGTGCCAAATGGACCCCCTGAAATAATCAACCTAATAAATTATCATAACTCACAGCTTAGACAAAGAAAAATATTTAATAATAATCAAATAAGTCATCTCTAACATTATCCATAGCTGTGGATAATGTGTTATTATTATGTGTGTAATAATAAAATAGTCTAACATATATTATTGAGCACGTGAAAGATTGATTTAAACAATAACACACTTACTTATCTTACTAACTTATCTCCACACATTTTATTTATGTCTGAAGTCTAATCTGATTTTTATCTGAAATAAATAAAATTGGTCGACAAAAGTTACTAAAGAGTATTATTGTTTATAAAATAAGTCATCTTTAAAATTTATACGCCTGATTTACTATTTTTTTATAAACCCCAACATAAGTCAGTATAACATATAAACAAAAATCATTGTTGAATAATCACTACAAAAAGTATTAGTAAAAATGTTTTAAGATCACGAAGAAGTAAAATCACGAATCATGAAAATTCTGATCATCATAATCTTCAAAGTTGTTCAAAAATTGTGAACCCTGAAAACTGTTGCCTTTACGATTTCTTAAGGTGTTATTGTGTCCATGAATCCTTATCTAAATTTTTGAAAAATTTTCAAATTACTAATTGAGTTTCAAATTTTGAAATCTGCCCATCTCGGGGAGGTTTCAAAATGGAATTTTTAGTTCTTTTTTAATGTACACAGTCATGCTCACATAAATATAGTACAAAACAATTGACATTGCTATATAAAATTGCTATTGTAACGTAATTTCTTGTACTAGATTTATGTGAGCATGACTGTACATTGTTTATGTACCCCGATATTTCGAAAAACGCTCATATTTGCTTTTCATAAAGGTGAAAGAGTAATTTCAAATAAATAAAACTGCTTAAATAAGTCAATGGTTCAACGAAAATTCAGTCTTTATGTCTCCTGAAAATTATTAATTTTCGGAGATGAGCCCTTTTAGAAAATTTGCAATTTAATTAAACCAGTTCTGTTTTTAAGGTAGTCCCTTGAAATTAACTGGTATTATTTAAAAAAAAATATCCAAGAAATTCCAGAAAAATCCGTGGAAATACCTTAAAAAATCATAAAGACAAGACTTTTCAGCATTCACAATACATTTACATGAAAATATGTTATAATGTAACTAGTTTATACTTACATTATATTATTTTTATAATTCCATAAAAAAGTGTAACATATAAACGGGAATCAGTGTTTAATAATCACCAGGAAAAGTACCTACTAGTAAAAGTAAACAGGAATTAAGGTTATCCCAAGAAAAAAACAGAATCCTGAAAATTCTGGGTATGACAATCTTTAACATTGTTAAAAAAAAAAACTATGAACTCTAAAAGTTCTTGTCTTTCTGATTTTTTAAAGTGAACCACGAAATTTTATTAAGATTATTAATTTTTCAAGTAACTAATCAAATCAAACATGTAAGATACCTAGCCTCATGACATTTTCTTGAATTTGAAAAGTATTAAAAGAACTGAACATTTTTAAGGATTTTCAAAATAAAAATAAAACACGAATCCTGAAACCTGGCATTCACAATCTTTATGGTTGTAAAAAAATATGAACTTTTTCTCTTTATGATTTTTTAATGTGATTCCATAAAATTAACTCAATTCTTGAAAAATTTTCAAATTATTAAATGATGAAATCAATCATGTTTTAAGATAGTCCCATGAAATTTCCTCGAATTTGAAAAGTACTACTAGAACTGAAAATGTTTAAGGTTGTCCTAAAGATAATCACGAAACTTGAACATTCAGGTATTCACAAAGGAAAGATTGTTTAAAAAAATGCAACCTGAAAATTCTTGTCTTTTATAGTGACTCACGAAATTTTATTGAGTTTATTAATTTTTTAAGTTACTGTTTAAGTCCATGAAATTGTCTTAAATTTGAAAAGTACTAAAAGAACTGAATTTTTTTAAGATTTTCCTAAAAAAAAATAACGATTCCTGAAACCTCGCATTTACAATCTTTACAGTTCTTAAAAAAAATTAAGAACCCCGAAAATTCTTTACTTTTTTAATATGATTCTACAAAATTAACTTAATTCTTGAAAACAAAATTAAACTACTAATTAAATCTATCATTTTTTATGGCAGCCCTATGAAATTGTGTTGCATTGGAAAAGTACTAAAAGAACTGACATTTTTTAGGTTTCCCCCTAAAAAAAATCACGAATCCAGGAACTTCTGGTAATCATAATCTTTATGGTTAGTTAAAAAAAATTAATAACCCTGAAAATGTTTGTCTTTGTGATTTTTAAGGTAATCCCACGAAATTTTCATAATTATTGAAAATGTTTCAAATTAATAATCAAATGAATCATTTTTAAGATAGTTTAATGAAATTTTCTCGAATTTGAAAAGTACTACTGGAACTGAAAATGTTTAAGGTTGTCGTAAAGATAATCATAAAACCAGAAAATTCTGGTATTCACAATCTGAAAGGTTGTTTAAAAAAATATGCGCTTTGAAAATCCTTGTCCATTTTAAAGTGACCTACAAAATTTTCCTACAATTATTAACTTTTCAAGTTACTAACGAAATCAATCATTCTTTAAGGTACCTATACCTATGGAATTGTCCTAAATTTGAAAAGTACTAAAAGAACTGAATTTTTGTAAGGTTTCCCCAAAAAAAAAATCACGATTTTATGGTTCCTTAAAAAAAATATGAACTCTGCAAATTCTTGTCTTTATGATTTTTCATTGTAATTCCACAAAATTAACTTGATTCTTGAAAAATTTTCAATTTACTAATAAAATCAATCACGTTTTAAGGTTGCGCCATGAAATTGTCTTGAATTTGAAAAGTACTAATAGAAATGAAATTTCTGAAGGTTGACCCTAAAAAAAAATCAAAAATCCAGAAACTTCTGGTAATCATAATCTTTATGGTTGTTAAAAATAATTAAGAACCCTGAAAATATTAGTCTTTGCGATTTTTTACATAATCCTACGAAATTTTCATAATTATTGAAAATGTTTAGAATTACTAATCAAATTAATCAATTTTTCAGATAGTTCCATGATATTTTCTTGAATTTGAAAAGTACAACTAGAACTGAACATGTTTAAGGTTGTCCTAAAGATAACCATGAAACCTGAAAATTCTGGTATTCACAATATGAAACGTTGTTAAAAAAAATATGCACCCTGAAAATTATTTTCTTTATGCTTTTTTAAAACGAAGTTACTAATAAAATCGATCGTTTTGTAAGGCAGAAATTTTCTTAATTTCTTTAAATTTCTGGAATTCAAAATTAAATTAAATCATATTGTGAATATGTTATAAAACTTTTATGCACGTTGTAAGATCTCACAAAATATTCATAAAATTAAAAGCTGAAAATTCTGGTATTCACATTCTGAAAGGTTTTTAAAAAAAATATGCACCTTGAAAATTCTTGTCTTTATGCTTTTTTAAAATGAAGTTACTAATAAAATCAATCATTTTTAAGGCAGAAATTTTCTTGAATTATTTTAATTTCTGGAATTCAAAATTAAATTAAATCATATTGTGAATATGTTATAAAACTTCTTATGAACGTTGTAAGATCTCACAAAATATTCATAAATTTTTTATATTACTTTAAATAGTTTTAGATAGTATTTTTGATTTATTTTTGAAAAATTCGTTTTATTCAGACGTCACAAATTGTTTTGTTTATTCTTAATTGTATTTGTTTATTGTTAATTTTCATAAACTCCTTAGTATTATTTGACATATTGCTATAATCTACAGGGTGTAAATGAAATGCTTGTCGAAACTTCACCAACGTGACATATGGAACAAAACGTAGAAAAAAGTTCCTATAATAAACATAGAGGGTGCAAACATCTAGATTTGACTCTAGTTAATAAGTAACAAAGTTATATGCGGAAGTACCAAATACATTCAGTGTTACTTAATTTTTTCTGCTCTTTCCAAATATGCTAACAAAATTTTAAAATATTGATATACAGGATATTGTTTCGAGTCGAAACCTACTTATTAACTTTTCTAAGGCCGGACTTCGGATAGGATTTTTATTAAGTTAATTGATACTACAGTGGACAAAGAACATACGTACCAAATATTACAATTATTAATATTTTGGTTTGTAAGTTATGATTAATTGAAGAAATGGGCAATATTAATGAATCACACTGTATATTGGTTATAAAGAACGATACACTGAAATGACCCACGACAAACCATGTTTTATTTAGCTAAACAACGAGTAGATAAGACAGGTGTTATTTGCTGAAAAATCGTTCGTATTAATAATTAAATAAGTATCGCATTCCGGCGTAAAACTACGTAAACAGACTCGTGGGGGACCGCAGCCCCCTGAACCAGTCCGGGAGAATTCTATCAACAATGGGGACAATAAAAGCCATTAACTTAAGGGTAACAACAGTTTACTAGTCGGGCGGAAGTATCAACAGTTCAAGGAAATATAAATTACTCGAAACCAGACAGGGGATGTGCCACTGGCCGACATTGACCAATGTCGGGGGTTCCAAAACCGAAAGTATAATATTACGGCCCATAGATTCATTAACTTAAGTACCATAAAAACAGCGCGAGCTACATGCACGCGTACCGAAATTCTTAGAACAGAGCCCATTTGGGCTGGATAACTCACACCACGAGGGGACATGATTTGTATCGGTAGCGAACACAAGCCGCCAGGAAATTTCGAGTGGCTTAAACATATGGGAGAAATTATTGCGCAGGCATCGAAAAAGACTTGCCCAGGAGGGCTAGACCACCGTAGAAGGCCGGGTACGGCAGTATTTGGGCTCGGGGAAAAGGGGGAGGTAAAACATATAAGAATATGCGAAAGCAGGGGGAGAGATCACTTAGTGCTCGACGGCCGAGGGCACGAGACAAATCGCGAGAGTGTAAACGGGGGCGCAATTAGTATAAACAGTCAGGGAAATTGATAATTCAATTAGGGCAGTATTGAACCAGTTAGATATTTTCGGGGAGATCGCGAAGTAATTCAAATCAACACCAAGGGCACGAGCTACTACGACATCAGTACAACTATCCAGTCGGCAAGAGAGAGAAACGGTTAATGAGTGAGTACTGACGCAATTGATGATCGAGTAACGCGAATCAAACTGCCAATTTCGAAGGGCACTGCGAAATATTTAGCAGACAAGTCAGTACGCGGGTCAAGTAAATTAATTCGGCAATCCGCCAGAAAATATCATGTCACAAAATTACGAAAGAACAAAACCCCCAAAATGGCGCAAAGGTGTGTAATCCTCTTCGTAATTAGAGCGATCTGTGGGTTTCGCGACGCACTTTGAAACAGATTTGCGCGCTTGAAGCAGACTACAAAAATCGCTCTTACCCGTTGGTATGTGCGGATCGAACACATTCATCAATCTCATACGATAACATGTATGTTTCTCTTCGTAATTAGAGCGATCTGTGGGTTTCGCGACGCACTTTGAAACAGATTTGCGCGCTTGAAGCAGACTACAAATATCGCTCTAAACTCTTTATGTGTTCGGGTCGAACCTATTAACCAATCACACGCCGTACAACAAAATCGCTCTTACCCGTTGGTATGTGCGGATCGAACACATTCATCAATCTCATACGATAACATGTATGTTTCTCTTCGTAATTAGAGCGATCTGTGGGTTTCGCGACGCACTTTGAAACAGATTTGCGCGCTTGAAGCAGACTACAAATATCGCTCTAACCCCTTGATGTGTTCGGGTCGAACATATTAACTAATCACACCCCACAACGTGTATGGTTCTCTTCGTAATATTGTCACGTATGATAAGTATTGCTACTCCACATAAACCACCACCAAAACTCGATTATCATGCGTTTTAATTATTATTTATATTTTATTAGCAAGGGATTCGGGAAAGAGCTTAGTTCAGGAAGGTATTTAAACAGATATAAACTCAAAGGATTTCCCAGGTAGCGGTCGCAACGGGAAATCAAAACCGGTATCCGTGAAGGTCAATAATTATCACAAAAATCAGCAAATATCATCATGTCACACCAAGTCACTAAATCCTTGTAATTAGCGTTGCGTAATTAATATCACTAATCAATCAGCCGAGTGAGTGATCAAACTAATAAGTTGTAATTGCATGCCGGTGAAATAAAACAGCCCTTAGCATCGATAATGCATGTGGTCAGTATTTGCATATTTGAATTCTTGAGCGAGTGAGAAATGGATGAATGCGAGTCAGTATTTTCCGGCAGCACGAGCATGTGAATATTATAGATAAATCATTGAATGAGTCCAAGTCATAAGTCATGATCGGGTGAGAAATAAAGTTAATAAATACGAAACATAACGGCAGTTAAGAATGAATGCGAATCAAGGGAATTCATGCATGAGCATGCGTAAAGAAGGGATATAAATCCGTGAATGAATCAAAGTCAAAATCATGCAGAATCACATCCGCTAAGTGAATTCAATTATCACAAAAACAAAGTAAAAACAAACTAAAAATAAATGAAAATATCAAAAACAAAAGAAGACATAAAAAAAATATATTAATTAAATAAAAATAAAAAGAGTCAAAAACAAATGAGGGGCTTATGTCTCATACACGTCAGACTAGTAGGGTTAGGGTATGAGACTCGCTATGAGATCAGATATATGTACTTTAGCCAGACACAACTGACCATCGTGCACAAATCACCGATCGTAATTTACCTCACAATTAGATGCATCTCAGACCAAATCAAAACAAAAACAAAAGAAAATAAAAATAAAAAGAGTCAAAAAGATGCATCTGAGACCAAATCAAAGCAAAAGAAAAGATAATATAAACAATAAAAAGAGTTAATCACCAACAAAAGGGCTTATGTCTCATACACGTCAGACTAGTAGGGTTAGGGTATGAGACTCGCTATGAGATCAGATATATGTACTTTAGCCAGACACAACTGACCATCGTGCACAAATCACCGATCGAAATTTGCAATATAATTATTTGGGTGTTATTGCTTGGTAAATGCATTGCGAAACTGTTATTAAGGGTAAATCGTCACCCTTGGTACTGGCATGTTATTTGCTGGGAAATGCACTGCTAACCTTTATCTGAGGATAAATTAAATCAAGTACATAAAAGACAAAAACATGGATGAACGAACGCATGGGGAATGAATGACATAACCAAAACACCGTTATTAGCAGGGACAGATCGCATGTACTAGCAACCAGTAGAATTTGAATTATAACATTAATTCACGTCAGAATACCACGAAATATAATCAGAAACCACGTAAAAATCATTAAATTCATTTCAAAACTTTAATTCAAAATAAATCGTCATTCTTCCTTATTTGTATGTTATTACTTATTAAATAAACCCTTAGTCACCACATAAATGTAAAGCGTATTATTTTACCATAACCAAATGAAATAATCAGAAACCACGTAAAAATCATTACTCATTTCAAAACTTTAATTGAGAATAAATCGCCATTCTTCATTATTTGTGTGTTATTACTTATTAAATAAACCCTTAGTCACCACATAAATGTAAAGCGTATTATTTACCATTACCAAATGAACCAAACCTTACTTGCTAAATTAAAATGTAAAACCATATGAATTACTGAATGAATAAATTACTGTATGATGATATTTGTGTATGCGTATAATTTGATATTTTCCCCGTAACAGACACAATACTTGAACAACGAACCATCGATCTTGTCACTATAACGATTCCATGAATCAAACACAGGTGAAGTACAGCCACTTAGATTACGAGCCACTCTACGTTTATAAATTAATTACAATTTATAATGATACCCCGGTATTGTACCGTTACAACACCCATAAAATATAGTTTATTTAGAATCACCTCGGTGTGCAGCATCTACCATTCCTGTATGCGCATTTCCCAATGAATCACCCTGTATGATTTTTTAATAAAATTTAGTTTCTTTTTTGGAGAAATGATTATATTGTTTTATGTTCAATTTGCATAAATTCATTAGATTATTTGCCGTATGAGCCTTCACATATACAGGTTGTCCCAACCAAAATTATAAATGTGGAAAATTCTTGTCTTTTTGATTTTTCTTAAGCAGTTTTTTTAGGAAATCAGCAGAAAATAAAACTACTTGCTTGCTATTTTAACCGACAACGTAACTTCAATAATATGAGAGTTATCAATAGCGGATTGATAACTTTAACCATATTGTATTACCTGTATATAATATGGTCCAAAAAAATATTATGAATTCTAAAAATTAATGTCTTTTAGATTTTTTAAAGTACTTCTAAAGAATTTTCATGAATTCATGAATATTATTGAATTACAAACTCAATCTTAGTATGAAATTGTTATAAAAGTTGTTATGAAACTGTACAGCATGGTGTGGTTCTTGCAAAATATTTATAACATTTTTATATTGCATTAAATATGTCGTGTTAATTTTGACGATGTCGTGTTGATTTGTTTTATAAAATTATTTTGCTTCATTAGAAGGGATTATGTAAGAATCAAATTCAATATTTTTAAAATCAGATTATTATTAGGATCAATATTATTGATGACTGATGGTTTTAATAGTAATGATTTTTTTTGAGAAATATAAATTGTTTTATGTTCAATTTTCATAAATTCGTTAGAATAATTAGACATCCTGCCTAAATATACTTTGAAGGAGTAAGTCATCAAATACTTGAAGACTAAGTACGAGTATGTAAGATATGTACAAATATATAAAAATGTAAAATTCGTAAAGAAATACTTACTTTTAATTAACTTAATTTAATGTCTCAGTCTCAGTCTCAGTCTCTTAATACCGATATATTTAGATGACTGCTATATTTATATCGAGCGTTCAATTAAAATTGATGATGAAGTTGGCGTTGGAAATCTCAACGCATGTCAGCACTAAGATCAACTCTGACATGTCAACATGACAGCCAGCATTGAACGCGTGTATGTGTGATCTTAGTGCAGACATGACTTGAGATTGCCTACAAAAACTGAAAAACTTCGTCATCGAGTTTTGTTAAACACTTGATACGTTGCTCAATATCTTAGATCAGACAATGGTTTCACTTTCTACTAATTGACACTTCTTAAATGAAATAATTTCAATGTGTTCTATGTAAAGGTATGTGGTTACATCAGATAAAGCTGTACAAGTTTACAATACTATATTTTTTTATATTTATACGTTGCATATCAATATAAGTTAGTACTTTACATGTTTTAAGGTTTGGCAAAAAAATTATGGTTAACCAAAATTTTGTCTAAACATTATCCATGTGTATGTTATTTGCTTAAAAGTTGCCATTCCTTACTGCTAATAATATATTTACTTTCAGATTATTAAAGTTATTGAACTGATAAGATTATGTTTGTTATCATCAACGATTCATAACTTTGCTAAAATATTATGCGCATCTTCATGATAGAATCAAAGTTCATTTGGTTTTAGGACTTTTCTAGCATAAGCAAGTTGTTGTGCCTACTATTGCAAATCATCCAGATATCAGCATTTAAAATGTTGTGCCCAAAAGTTTTCCTGATTATTATGTTCTTCGTTATCATAAAATTGAAGAGCAATGACTTACCAGCATACACGAACGTTCCAAGACGCGTCCTCTCCGATAGGGGAACCCATTTGCTCAGCAAATTGTGCACGCAAGGATAGAAGAATCCCTGCGAAAACCCTTGTATCACCCTGCAGATCATCACTCCATAAGAACCCAGTGTGGCCATAACGGGCACCAGCACCGTGAACAGTGACGTCATGAACATTGATATTATGAGGGGCCATCTCGGGCCAAAGTTTTTGGCAATTTGTCCAGCGCCTATCTGAGGTATCACGTAGCCCCAGAAGAATGATGATAATATCACACTGGTATCATCCCAGTCGTACGTCTGGAATTAAATGTTTGCACATAAATTATTAGGTATAGAGCTGGTACAAATGAAAGAAAGAATGGAGAAAATAGCGGGAAGAATGGAGAGAATGGAAGAAGAGAAAAAAATGATATAGTGATGAAGGGACTAAAAGTGAAAGAAAATCAAGAAAAAGCAGGAGTAGAAGATTTTATAAGCAACATGCTACAGGTAGTGCCCAAAATAAAGAAAGCCCAGTTGGTAAACAATGGCACGACCGCAGATATGGTGGTAGTGGAGATCGAAACATGGGAAAATAAAGAGAAGATCATGAAAGCAAAGAGCAATAAGCTGAGCAGGACCAAAATATACACTGACCACGACCCTGACAGGAACAGAAGGAGAAATACAAAGGGAGATTAGAAGCATCTCGAAGGATGAAAGGGAATAGAGTAAAGATTGGATATAAAAAAAAAGTGAATATAAATAATAAAACATATAAATGGAATTAACGCAAAGAGGGATTAGAGGTCACCGAGATTCTGAAAAACTGAATGAAGAAAACGAAAGTCCATACGAAGACGACAACAGCCAAGAAACAGACAAAGGACAGGAAAATATTTCGAGAAAAATGATGGATATAAATTTGGTTCATGCAATATAAGAAGATGAAGAGGGAAAGAAGACGAACTTACAAAGGAAATGGAGAAGGTAAACCTGCAGATACTCGCGATTGAAACAAACAAAGAAAGGACAAGGTACGGTAGTATTAGAGGGACGATATGTACTATAATATAGCGAAGTGAGTGAAACCGAAAAGGCGAGTGTAGGAGTGGGAATATTACTGACGGAAGAAAAAGCAAATTAAGTTGAAGAATGGAAATATATAACAAAGAGAATCATGGTGATAGAACTGGAAAATAAACGGAAGGGAGAATTGGGATAGTAATAGCGTACGGCCCGAATGAAGATGTCAGCAAAGAATCTAAGAACAAATGTTGGGAAGGATTGCTGCAAACCGTAGAGGAAACTAGAGGACAGATAAAAGTAGCAGGAGATTTTAACAGTAGGGCGGGTAATAAAAGAAGGCTATGAGGTGATAATAGGAAAGCACGGAGAAAACGCAAAAAACAGCAATGGGAAAATATTGCTAGACTTATGTCTAATAAACAATATTATAAGTACCAGATTTAGACACAAAGAAATCCACAAGTACACGAGAGAGATGAGAAGCAGAAAGGAAAAGTCAATAATATATTATATACTGATAGAAAAGAAGAGCAGCAAAAAGGTTATAGATGCAAGAGAGAGAAGAGGAGCGCAAATAGGTAGCGACCACTACACCACTACCTACTGACCATGACAATACCGGAAACACGAAAGGATAGGGCAAACAAAGTAAAGAGGTGAAAAACAAAGGGGAGATAACTGCCAAAACTCACGAGCTAAAAAAGCAGGAGGTACGGGAAGAATACGAAATACTAGTAGAAATGGAATACAAAGAGGAGGCTGACAAGCAAGAAACAGAGGTTGAATTAATATGGGAAAAGTTAAAAAAAAAATGATAAGAATAACAGCGAAAGTAGCGTGCGGGACAACATATGTAGCGGTAGGGCGGAAACAAATAAAGTAGTGGAACAAGAACGTAAAGGAGGAAGTAACAAGGAAGAAAATAATATGGAAACAGTACCTGCAAACAGAAACAGAAAAGGACTACGAGAGATACAAGAAACAGAGAAAGGGAGCCAAAGAAGAAATACAAAGTGCCAAAGCAAAAGCCTGGGAGGAGTTTGAAGAGAAGATGGAAGAAGATAGCAGAGGGAACCATAAACTTTTCTTTAAATTATTAAAAAATCATAGAACCAAGAAAAAAACAGCCAAAACAATTAAAGACTGAAAAGGAGTAGTACTGACAGAAGAAGAGGAAGTCATGAACAGATGGAAAGAACCCTTCAAGGAGCTTGAAGGAGAATATGAAAAGACGGAAGAACCCAAACAAGGAAACGAAAAAGAAGAGGGATGCAAAAGTTAGTCAGGAGAAATAAAGGAGGAAACAATAACAGAGGCAGAATTAATAAAAGCAATAGGCAGTATAAAGCTGGAAATCGCAGCAGCACATGATGGTATTACACCCGAGGAAATAAAATATATGGGAAAGAAATGACAACAGAGGCTACTAGAGATCCGCAAACTGGCATGGAAACACAGAAGAATACCAAAAGACTGGGAAGTAGCAGTGATAATACCAGTGTACAAGAAGGGAAACCGCAGACAATATAACAACTATAAAGGTATATCACTTCTCAGGGTACCAGGAAAAATATACGAGAGAATTCTTGAGACAGAACTAAGGAAAATAATAGAACACCAACTACACGACTCCCAGAGCGGGTTCAGACCAGGACACAGTGTGCAGGACCAAATCTTTACGATAAAACAGATAACTGAACAAATTTGAGAGTATAACAAAGAAGGACCTATATTTCATAGATGTAGAAAAGGCTTTTGACAATACACCACGGGAGGAAGTATGGAAGGAACTAAAGGAAAAAAGGGCAGATGAGGAATTAATAAAGGCAATCCAGTCAGTATACAAAGAAACGATAAACTACATAAGAACCGGAAACAGGCGGACAGAAGAATTCAGGACAAACCACGGAGTAAGACAGGGAGGAGTACTAAGCCAACATATATCAGTATGTTATTCATATCAATAATGGATAATAGATTAAATGAAACAAGACTGAGAACCAAAGGAATATACGTAGCAGTAGTTACTACTCTGGGGATTCAAACCCACCCCCGCGAAGATTTCGATTAATTTAATTCGCGGTTTGATTCGCGTTAATCGGCTGAATTTGCAGGAAATTACATCCTTAAATTAATCGAAATCTTCGCGGAGGGTGGGTTGGAATCACCATAGTGTAACTACTCGTAGGATACAGGAATATGAGGAAAATCGAAATAATAGAGTGTGCATTTGCAGATGATACAGTGATATTTGCAGAAACAGAAAAAAACTGAAAGAGAATGTGGAAATATGGATGGAGGCTCTAAATAAAAGGAATCTGAAGGTAACTAGAGAAAAACAAGAGTGGTGGTTATAACAAAGGAGAACAAAATAACCAACATACGAATAAGTGGAGAACAGATAGAATAGGTGCAAGAATTTAAGTATCTAGGAACAATAATACACAGTCAAGGAAAATATTAAAAGGACATCAACAACAGAGTAAAAACTACAGAGAGACTGTATAGTTCACTAAGAAGAGCGTTTATAAACAAGAAAGAAATATCAATAAAAAACGAAGATGAGTTTTCAGAACAATCTTTGCAACAATACTGACATTCGGGAGTGAGACGTGGGTGATTGACACAAGACAAAAATCTAAAATACTAGCGACAGAAATGAAGTACTTAAGGAGAGTAGAAGGAGTGACAAGGAAGGACAGACTGCGCAATGTAGAAATAAGGGAGAAGTTGAGAGCCACATCGAAAATAAAGAAATTAGGAATGGTTTAAGGCAATTAAGATGGTTCGGGCACATAAACAGACTGAGTGAAGAGAGGCAAGTTTAACAAGTGTGGGAGGCAAAAGCAAACGGGAAGAGAGCAAGAGGAAGACCACAGGAAACATGGAACGGTACAATAAGTAAAACGCTGCAGAAAAGAGGGAAGAGTTGGAAGCAAGCAAAGGAACTAACAGGCAATAGAAAAGAATGGATAATATTATATAAAAAATAGATTTACCCAAAAGAGTAAAAGAGGGAAAAATTAAGAAAGAAAGAATGACATAAACTATTATTATGTTAATTAAGCAATTCATTAGTTCATCATACGATTGTTTATTCACTGTATTATGTATTCAAGTAAATATAGCTTTCGAAAATATTTTTGTCGTATGTTTACATGCATAGTTGGCCAGATTAATGAAATATGCAGGATATTTTTAAAATACTTTCATAGTACAAAAACGTACCTACACAAAAATGTGTTATCAATAAAATGAAAATAAAACATCTTTTGAATTCCTGGTTTATCGATTTTAGTAGAGGCTTGTGGTCTAGTGGTTAGTACGTACCGCTACTAAATAAAAGGTCGCGGGTTCGCGATATCTCAATGAATTCAATCTGTAATATTCATATTGGTTTCAGGTAATAACGTTGTCTAGCAAACTATACCCTTAGAAGATTAATAAAGGAAGATTGTAGACAATAGAAATAAATTGTAAATATACACTCACCTGTACAGACCCAAGTAGTTTATTTATATTTATTGAATAAACATTATTTTTTATTAGTTTTATTAGACTTTTTGTTTGACCTTTTTTTATAATAAAATTTATTTATTCTTTATTGATCCATTTTTATGGAAATTTAGGTTAAATGAAGGAAAACAGCTAACTTTTATTTTCTAATGGTTCATAACTAAAATGTTTAGGTTGTATTTAAATGTATCGGTTCATACAATTCATGATTGTAGCGTTAGAAATATGCAATATAATTGTACATGTAATACCATATTCCTTAACTACTACTTTAATTGGCCTTTGTGGTGTCTTTTACTTTAATTTTGTTTTGTCTCTTATGTTTAGACAATAGAAATAAATTCGAAGTATATGCAGACCTAAGTTGTTGTTGCGACGTTTAAAGCCTTGTTCGTGCATTGGCGATTTGCGATTTTTGGTATTTTTTTGAAATAATGCAATTTTTTACATTGTAGGTATCACCGCTTATTTTAATAAAGTGACTATAGTTTCGACCGAACAGTCGGTCATTTTCAAACATATAATGATTATATGTATAATCGTAATAAAGTAAAAAATTGCATTATTTATTTATACATAATATATCACGAAGTAAAAGCCTCCAGTGTTAATAAAAAAAAAAAACTGATTGGTATAGTATAAGTTCCCGCGTAAAATGATTTCAAATTTAACCATCAGGGTAAACTCGGCATTATTAATAAACGATAGCCAAATAAGTCATGAACGGGTTAACATAATTAAAATCGGAGGACTGATATAGAAAGTTTAGACATTTATCTACAATTAGACAAAGTAGTTTTAAGAAATAAATCAATGGTGACTTATTTCTGATCACCTAATGGGATTTATGTGCAGGCAAGAATACCCCCATTATAATTCATGATATAGGAACAAAAAAAATAAGATGGTTTGTACCCATCATTATATATACCACATTATATGACCCTGTTTTAATTAAATAAATACAGAAGAAAATTTCACAAATCGGCTAAACATGCGACTCTTTTAATAAACATAATAAATCATCATTTTATTATTTCTTAAAACTCCTCAGCTCAATTGTAGATAAATGTCTAAACTTTCAAAAACCAGGTCTCCGATTGTAATTATGTTAACCCGTTTATGAATTATCTTGGCTGTCGTTTACATGCAATTCCGTTTACCGCGTTTGGGTAAAGAGGCCTCTTAAGTGTGATGTTCAATAAAAAGCATAACTCACCGGAAAGTCTGGATTTGTTGAGTTGTCTGTCATAGCCACTATTCCCACAGACAGATCTACTCTCATGCAATACCCAATAACCACCAGAAGAAATAGTAAGAATACTTGAGTATGCCTGACTCCATAACATGGTCCTGAAAATAACAATTTAGTATTAATTCAATGCACAACAGTTGTCGCAATTTTATGATATCGATAATTATTTCTGGCTGATAAAGAGGAATGCACAAAATATTATTACTCTTTGAGTACTGCCGCCATCTTGGATACATATTTCTGGATGTTAAGAGATGTGGTTCTAAAATATTGATTTTTTTCTTGAATTACCCATTTTTTGAATTTTGAATTGAATTATCTATTTTTCTTGAACTACCACATATATTATTCATATTGATGTTATCATATTGATGTTATTTGAATACTGTATACTGGTAGCCGTTACTTTGTGGAACATTGTAAATGCATTAAATAAACAACTTTACTTTGTTACTTCCACTAACAGATTTATTTTACAAAAAAATTATTTAGTGACTGCACTTTCGACTACTCTATAGTCATTGTTAAACTATGTGTCAATAAGTGTCACTAAGACCCGTATCTATAGTCCGCACTTGAGCATAAGTACGACTCAAGTCGTATATTTGGTTGCGTATTTTGTATAAACATTTATGCAACAAACGCTACCAAATATACAACTTGAGACGTACTCAAGCTTAAGTACGGACTATAGATATGGGCCTAAGGCTCAGTTGTACGAACGTAGATCAGTTTGACTATTTTTCAGTTATCTAGGACACCATTGTTGACATAATTGTATCCTAAATGACTGAACCATGACCAAACTGATCTGCGTTCGTACAACTGGGCTTACGTGTAAAGGATGTTATTTAAACTGTAATTTGGTCAAAATTCTGGACCAACTAAGTTTAGATTAAAAACTATGAATTCAGTGCATACTCTTTTATTATACCACCACCAAAAAATAAAATTTCATGGAACACAACATGGCACAGTTATTATCTTATTACAATTATTTACTGATTAGTTTATAATTAATTACGCTGGGAATGAAATTTGACCAACATTTGTAATTTCGTAGGACGTAAGATAGTACAGAGCAGCTTATCGCAATTACTTGTTGATTAGTTCATAATTAATTATGCTGGGAATTCAATTTTATTTAGAAATCGTTATCGAATATGTAATTGATGTCATGTAAATTACAGAGTTCACAGGGTCAGCTGATAAAGCCGAATAATTTTATTTGGAAATTTGCCGCGACTAGATACATGTAGTTTTTTTATTGGCTGCACAGAATAATCACTCCGATTGTATAATTTATTACAGTGGTGTGCCGATATAAGTTTCAGCGGGGTCCAAAAACCACTCCTATAGTATTGGCAGTTTGTATAATGATGTCTATTGATTGAATTTTGTATACACTACTGATGACTGATTCAGAATGTGCTTACATTCCACTTGGTAACGTCTTATGTATACTTTTCATTAGTGATGGGCCGATTTGGTTGAAATATTCGGCGATTCCGAATATTCAAATAATCTCGTATTCCGGAATATTCAAAAATCATCCGATTATCTTTCCTATTCCGATTCCGATTATTATACCGATTCCGATTTTTATTCCGAATTCGATGTTTATTCCGATTCCAATTCCGATTTATTTCGATAATATTTCAATTACAGTTTATGCTCAATATTTTGACCTCAAAAATAATTATTTATTTAAAAATATTACTTGGTCCAAACTTTTGATGGACGACCTATTTCTTTGAGAATTTCTAATCTGCCCTGTTTCGAATTTATGAGTTGAGATGGCACCGACGTTTCAGTTTTTTATCCGATGTTTTAATGCCTTCGTTTGATTTTTTGGTCAATCAATAGAAGTGTAATAAATAAATGTGAATAATAAGTTATTATTATTATTCACATTCATTCCGTACACTTCTTCCCGATTTCGATTTTTATTCCGCTTCTGTTCTAAATTAAGTCCGAGTATCATCCGATTCTTGATTCCGAATGAATATTCCGACCATTATCCGATTTCGAATATTATTCCGATTCTTGATTCCGAATGATATTCCGATTATTGACATCATCCGAATATAAAATTCCGAATATTAAAGTCATCCGAGTATCCCATCACTAATTTTCATTGTCATATCAGTGCCAGCATAGTAATGTATATGATTCACAGTTGCAATGAATCTTCAAATATGATTCAGTTCAAATGCCATATATTTATGTAATGAGTATTCTGTCGAATACCTCAAATAAAATCGAATTAGAAGCTATTTTATTGTTGCTTTCAGATATTAAGTTTACTGGAAAATCATCTGTCTAATAATGACTAATCAAATTTATGATTAATAATTTAATTATATTTTTTTATCGCTACCTTGGTGAATTGGTCAATAATGCAAGTCTTAAATATTGCAAGTAATGGATCGAAATAGAAGCTATTTTATTGTTGCTTTCAGATATTAAGTTTATTGGAAAATAAGCTGTCTAATAATGACTACTCAAATTTATGATTAATTAATCTAAAGTAATGGATAGATTTAAAAAACTGCATTTATATGTGATTGCATTATAGTCATTAGAGCATTATAAATCAAGTGGTTCCTAAACTTTTTCGACCCGCCCTTTTTGAACTACGGTTTTCCCATGACGCCCTACCCTTTCCATTATATTTTGCAAATTTGTATGAAATATTTAATAATTTTGCAAGGAAAATGATTTATGGAAAAAGTCGTTATAATTATGTACTAAACATATTCAGGTTCCATTAATGTTTGTAATTTAGGGGCGAAAGTAGAGTTGTAATATAGAGAGGGCGCAAATTTTGTTCTCCAAAAATAAAAAAAAACGAACAAATACAAACAGGTGCAACTATTTCATAAAGTTTCATGGCCAGAACAAAATTCAACTCAACTTATTTCATCAATTTACAAAAAAAAACATTAAAAAAATGTTAAAAACATTACGTGACAGTGGTAGCAATGAATTTCATCTGTTGCATATATGAGCGGATTTATCAATAATTTTCCCCACAAATTAATAAGACTAGATTAATTAAAGAGTAATTAAACTGGCTTCACTTTCTTCAACGCTCAACAGTACCAGATTTGATAATCTTTGTTGACCTATTGTGGCTCTATAATATGTTTTCAGGCGTCTTAAAATACTAAACGACCTTTCAAAAGAACAAGACGTTAAAGTTAAAGCAGTATAGTTAAGTCTACTTAGTCAGTAAGTATAGTTAAAGCACTCTGAAGCATTTTGGTCAAAGATGGAAACATTACTGGATTTAATTCTTTAAGAGGTTCTGGAGATGTTTTTGGTTTACAAATGTCACCAATTACAGCTACTTAATTTTTTGCAACAATACATCCTGCAGGTTTTAATTCGAAATACTAAAAACTACTAAATTTCTTTAAAAGTTCGACGTTAAAAACGCATTTTGATATTGAGTTTAAAGCTTCAATACATATTAAAATATTTGTTTTTTTTCCGAAAATATCAATTTTTGTTCGGTTAAGATTTTATTTAGTATTCGATAGTATATGTACAGTATGTCCCCGGATTGAGTTTACAAGACAAATAGTTTTTTTTATTTTTAGTTTTAAGTAAAAATATTATAGGAATTATAATTCCTGCTTGGTCTGAAACTACCAGTTGAGTTATTGAAACTTGGATTTATTTATACAGGGTGTTTTCAAAATTAATTGTTTTTAATCTTATTTTGACAATTTTTTAATTACTATTTGCCAAAGGAATTTAAAATTGCATTTAACAAATTATAGAAAAAATAAATCATTCAAACAATCCCCCAAATGCAGAAAATGATACTGAAAATTGAAAAACGGAAAACCAGATACAATTTCAATGAGCATGCTTGGGTTGGTGAGGTTTGGTCAGCTTTTTGCAATTTTTAATAAAATTTTGTAATTTGTTAGAAAAATGTAGTAAATCTGTATTTATATATATAATTTGTCATTTTTCAAAAAAATAATCAAAATTTCAATTTCAATATTTAATATATATTCAAAATTTTGTATTTTCCATACATTTTTCTAATTCCTATTAAAATAATAATAACTTAGTGAGTAATATGCTTTGTGATTAAATCGTTTACAATTCCTACTAAACAGTTCAGGTTCCATTTAAATATTAAAATTTATAATTTAAATTTTAGTATTTATAATAAGAATTTCTTAATATCTAACAAAAATGTTGTAATTTATTATGAAAAATTCGTAATTTCCAACGAAATTCTGTAATTTATTCTTTATATTCTAAAATAACTCTAACTTAATAATTATATTCAAATAATTTCCTAAATATCTAAATAATTTTAGATATTTCCACAAATTTCCCAATAAATATCAATAATTCCTGAGATATTATGATGATTTCCTAGATATTTAATTAATTGTCGAGGTTTTCACAGATTAACAATACATATTAATAATTCTCGAGATATAAGAATAATTTCCATGAAAATTCCTAAGATTTCTCAATAATTTTCGAGATTTCCATAAATTTCTCAGTAAATATCAATAATTCCAGAGATATTATAATAATTTCCAAGATATCTAATTAATTTTCGAGATATTCACAGATTTACAATGAATATTAATAATTCCAGAGATATTAGAATAATTTCCATGATAATTCCTAAGATTTCTCAATCATTTTCGAGATTTCCACAAATTTCTCAATAAATATCAATAATTTCCAAGATATTTAATTCAAATAAATTTTCGAGATATTTATAGATTTACAATAAATATTAATAATTCCCGAGATATTAGTATAATTTCCATGAAAATTCCTAATATTTCTCAATCATTTTCGAGATTTCCACAAATTTCTCAATAAATATCAATAATTCCCGAGATATTATAATAATTTCCAAGACCTATCAATTATTATCGAGATTTCCACTGATTTCCCAATAAATATCGATAATTCCAAAAATATCAGAACAATTACCAAGTTTTCCCAAATATTTTGAAATTTCTAGAGATTACCCAATAATTATCATGATTTCTGAAAACTTTTGAATAATATCAATTTTAAAAAATGCGCATTGGTTGACATTTTTCCATAATTTCTAAGATTTGTCAATAATTTTCGAAATTTCCTCAGATTTACCAATAAATATTAAGAATTCCAGAGATATTAGAATAATTTCCAATATTTATCAATAATTATAAAATTTTCACAGATTTCTGATTAAATATCAATATTGACAGAGATATTAGAACAATTGCCAAGATTTACATATAATTTTTGAGATTCCTAGAGATATCCCAATAATTGATAAGATTTTGAGATATTACTCAATTATTTCGAAATCGTAAAAATGAGAAACGTTTATTACTAACATTTTTCATTCTCGAAATTTGTCGATAAATTAAAAAATAGCAACATATTTCTAAATATTGTCAAATTTTGACAGATTTTGAGATTTACAGTTAAATTACAAGTAGAGTTAAGTTTGGTTTTGTTTTTTGTTATTTCTTCCTGTTATCAAATAACTTCATACATATTAATTCATCTCCACACTATCAAATTACATAAATACTAAATAATGTATACATACTATAACACCTGGTCAATATAATTATAACAAAAAATCAAAACAAACTAAACTCTAATTTATATTTCAAATAGTGAAAATTGACTTTTTATTTTTATTTGTAATCATATTTTTTTATTTTCATTAAATATTCTGCAAATAACTATGCAAGGAAATAAATTTATAACATTTTAACAACTTTGCCAGGAATATGTTTTCCGAACAAAGCCTCTATAATTGTTAACAACATATTGGCAGGGTACATTTAGTGATTTATTATGAAGATTTCGTAATTTAAAACAAACTGATGTAATTTATTACGACCGCTTTGCTATTTGCATTAAATTTTGGTAGTTTCGATAAAAAACTTGTAATCAGCAATAAAAATTAGCAATATTTATTGTAATTTTGCAAGTTACAATATACAGGGTTATTCACGCTATACAGCACGGAATATTGTGGCCAAAATACGTGACTTTCAAAAAGTTTAACTTCCGAGATATATCGATAATATTTCATATTATACAGGGTGATCCAAAAGCCCTAAAAGGATCAAAGTTGTGTTTTTTATAATAGAACTCCCTGTATAACTCTGCATATTTGAATTTGCTCCTTTTTAGGCTTTATAAATCCGTTTCATTTTTGAAATTCGCTCTACCCGTTCAGAAGTTATTTATTTGTTGATAAAAACTTTGATACTTTTGGGGTTTTTGGAACACCCGGTATAATATGAAATTAATTTTAAAAAGTAACCCAAAGGTTCCTCGATATATCCCAGAACTTAAACTTTTTGAAAGTCACGTATTTTGGCCACAATATTCCGTGCCGTGTAGCGTGAATAACCCTGTATATTATATTTATAATTATTATTGAGAATTTTTCGAAAAGTTTCAATTTAAATTTTGTTATTTTCAATGAAAATGTTTGCCTATATAGAAAATATTAAAATCAGAAAAACCCAATTGTAGGTTTTTCAACAATTTCCTTTGAAACTGATATTCAGCGAATGCAATGAAAAAAAGTTTCCACAATTCATATGAGAATATGCACCAGAAGGTTGTATATTGTTTATTTATCATTACTATTTATTTTGCAATCCGATATTCTATATATTATTACTACATCTACTCAATATTATAATTCACCCATAAACATATCAGCAACCAATTGATCGCATTTCTTTCCTATATAATTTTGGGATATAACAATAATATTATAGGATAATATGATATAAATAAAAGAATGGCTAATTTTAAATAATCTTTTTCATATTTTATTTAATGATTGAAAGCACTCTCCTATAAAGTGAGTTTGCAAAATTGCCAAAAATAATGTTTTCTCTTCGTGTCTATTCTACTTGATTAGAAACGTTTACAATATTCACTTTGGGAACACTTTGGGAACCACTGGACTAACCCATTGCATTCCTTTGTAACCAAAGATTGTACGTGATTCTTGGCTTACAAGACTTAATTAGTATACTCACCAGTGCAAGCAATTTACCTTGGGCACTCAATTGACTTTCTTTTTTTGGTGCCTACTTTTAATAGTTATGGAATCCAGTTTTTGCGGTACAAGTTGTACAACTCATTTCGCAATATTGATCGAATTTTAAGATCATTTCTTGTATTTAATTAACAGCAATATTAGCCAGTGCTAAGTAATAATGTAATTACGTACAGTTGATTTGGATGGTTCAACTACTCATATACTGTACATAATAATAAAATAGCAATAGTAATAATAGCAATAATAACAATAATAATATATATATATATTTATTTATCTAACACAGATCTATGACTTGAAGGACTGTGTCAGTAATTATTTTTAATGATTTGTTTGAAATGCAGATCAAATCATTTCGATTTCGATGATTGAACTACTTATGTACTGTACTTAATAATAATAATATGAATAATAATAATATGAATAATAATAATAATAGTAATAGTAACAATAGTAATAATAACAATAATAACAATAGTAATAATAACAATAATAACAATAGTAATAATAACAATAATAACAATAGTTATAATAATATGTATCTATTTATTTATCTAACACAGATCTACAACTTGAAGGGCTATGTCAATAATTATTTTAATGTTTTTTTAAAATGCAGATCAATTAATTTCGATTTTGATGATTGAACTACTCATGTAATGTACATAATAATATTAATATGAATAAAAATAAAAATAATAATAACAATAAAAATAACAATAACAATGATAATTATAATTTAAGTTTAAGATTTTATCCATAAATTACCAGTTATGTATTTAAGGTATTATTATTAGGTACTTACTGGTAAAATTATTTTAATTTTATTTTATTTATTTATTTTTATTTATTTTATTAAATATATATTTTATTTCGCCTGAGGGAGTTTCGGTTTCTAAAAAAACCCTCATCTGAGGCATGATATATGTATTTTAATATATATGTATCCTGATCTTATTTTTATGACATTGAATTTGAATTTTGAAATTTTGAAAGTTAATGTCTGTGTGAAGTGTAAGTTAATTAACTTTTCGGCTTTAGAAACCTAAACTAGTCAGGCGAAATAAAATAAATACATAATAAAATTAAATTAAAATAATTTTACCACTAAGTACCTAATAATAGTACCTTAAATAATAATAAAATCCATATATTTATCTATCCAATATTGATCTACAACCTGAAGGTCTATTGCCATAATTGTTTTAATTATTTTTCTGAAACTTGATATTATTAGTGAGAAATGAAGTACCAAAGCACTCTTGATTTATGCTGAAATTTGTTAATACATTTGATGATTATCGTCATCGAGAAAATATTAATGATTGTACCTTATATATGCCAGGAGAGGAGATATCGCATATTAATTAACCACTCATAAAACTTCTGCTCAAATATTAATCTAGATAATCGTGATCTAATTCAATATGATTAAGATAACGGAATTATTAAAGTGGTTGGCAATAATATGAATCAGTTTCGCATTTACATGGCTTACATAATATTACATCACGTGTTTTGCTTAAAAGTAATAACCATTTATTCCATTAAATATGTTGATGTGAATATTTGTGTGACATCAATTTAATGTACCGCGCGTGTGCCATATTGACTATTATAGTATGTTTATCTTTGTTATAATAGTAGATAGAGATGCGATTAAAATGGGCATTGTTATGCTAATTCATATTTGCATTTGATGACGGCCGGCTTTTCGTATTTATTACAATTTACTTCAACAGCTCTGGATTTATGATCTCTTATGATCTCTAATCTAAATGTGAACAAAGACGAAAAACACAATATTGCTCATTCAATTACATCTCTAACTTTAAATATAAAAAAATATTCATGCAATAAACTACAAAACATTGCCCTTATAATCTGATATATTAAGAAAGTTTATATTCATTTTCACTTATAAATTTATAGTTTCCAAAGAATTATGACTTATTTGTTTATTTATATTTATGTAAGACTATGTAATGTTTCTACTAACGATCATACTGAAAATATATATTATTATTATTAAATATAACTTTGTTAAAAAAAATACAGTTTGAACGATGATTATAAAGTTTTATTTCTTTGTGAACTTATTTGAAACTGAAAATAAATTTCATTAATTACGTAAAATATATTGAACATTACGGCAAAGAACATATTCATCTGATTAATCTAATTATTAAGAAAAACTTTAAATTGCAGACAATTTATTTTGGGAGACACCGGTTAAGAAATTTACAATTGTGTTTATTACAGAATATTGTTCAACACTATGCTATATCATACGTCTAGTTTTTTTTTCAATTGTGCAAATAAAATCATTATGACCTTCACACACAGAACAAAATTATAGTGCAGGCACTGTTTCCATTTCTTAATCAGCAGGTAGAGTATTGTGCAAGACACTTAATTATTGTTATTTCTGCGAATGTAATAAATAGAACGGGTTTATCCAATTTAAAACTCGTCTGGCATAAATTGCTTATAAACTTCATTAACAAGATTGTGTCTACGGCAATAATTCTCACATTTATCATTAGTAAGACCCTATTGCCTGGTTTCATAATAAATGATGCATGAAATAATAGTATATTATGCAACGAGCGTATATTGATGGCTATTAAGATTGATTGATGGCCATTATATGGGAGTAGTATACTATACTTTGTCCACGATGATATTCTATAGCATACTCTTAACGTAAATGTAAACGATGTTGACGTTTCGACGTTTTAATTTAATTAACACATTGCGGACTCTCGATAAAAATTTTAAAAAAAACGAGCAACACGCGTTACAGATTAAGTTATATTGACGGTTTGCAATTGCTGACATAAAAGTGTATGCGATATATTGCTCGAGTCCCTGGTTCAAATAAATAAATTTAAATTCTTTTAAAGCTACAAATTACAAATCCAAATGACATTTCGGTAGTGTATAACAATATTATATACGGCTGGCAGTGTATAATAGACCCGGTAGTGTTAAATGGATATCATTATAATGAGAAAACATAAGTATAATAAGTGTATTATGAGATAGTTGTGGACCAAATCGTTTTTAAAATACTTTACTATGATCTTGCTTGATTTTTATTAAATGCCCAAAAACTATATATTTTTTGTAATAAGTGCAAAAGTAATTAATGAAATACTTGTATCTAGTTGTTGGTGTTAAAATGCAGCCTAATAAAAAGTTTTCTAGTCAGAAGGTTGTGATTATTAATCCGTCAAATGTTCCAAGTTTCAAGAAGTAAACGTTTGACTGATTAATAATCACAACCTGATAGTGCTAAATTCCCTCACTAGAAAATTTGTACCTTTGTTGAACTAGCTAAAACAAACTGAAACTAGTCAAGCAAAATAAAATAAATAAATAATAAAAGAAAATAAAAAATAACTTAGTAAGTTCCAAGTTCCAACAAGTAAACATTTCACTGATTTATAATCACAGCCTGATAGTGCTAATTCCCCTCACCAGAAAACTTTAATCTTTGTTGTAAAAGTGGTTCGTTATCCGTTTTAAGTTTTTGTTTTTGTATCTAACCGAAGCATAAAATTTTATAAAGGGTAATATGTTTTGAGAGATTTTGAGAGACTGCTTCATTAAACTCAATAGAAACTCTAAATTATAATAGGTAATATTTTAATAAGGCATTAAATATATTATAATTCATGATTTGTTGTGTTAAATTATCTAAAAAGGGCAATTATATTATGACAAAAAAATGTTTTCAACTCTTCAAGTGTTTTTAGAAATTTTGACCCACTCTGATTTATTCAACTCTATAGAAACTTTAAATTATAATAGTTAATATTTCAATAAGACATTAAATCTATTATAATTCATGATTCGTTTTGCTAAATTATCTAAAAAGGGCAATTATATTATGACAAATATAAATGTTTTCAACTCTTCAATTTTTTTAGAAATTTTGAGGCACTGTACTTTATTCAACTCTAGAGAAGCTCTAAATTATAATAGTTAATAATTTAATTTAAGGAATTATTCTGTACTTACTGGTAGAGTTATTTTTATTTTAGTACTTATTTATTTATATTTTGCCTGACTAGTTTCATTTTGTTTAGCAAACAATCATCAGAGGCGTGAAATGTTTACAAAGAATACAATAATTATATTAAATATGAATTAGCGCTAAGTTTGTTATAAAAATGTTTAAATATAAATTATAATAATATTTGTTATGTGTTTTTTGTTGTAGTATGTATAAATGATTTAGTATTTATGTAATTTGTTAGTGTTAATATAAATTAAAATGTGTGAAACTAAATGATGGTGTGCTAAACAAACTGAAACTAGTCAGGCAAAATAAAAACAAATAAATAATAAAATAAAATAAAAAATAACTCAGTAAGTACAGAATAATACCTTAAACATATAACTGGTAATATGGATAAAACCTTAAACTCAATTATTTAATACTAACAATAACAATAATAATAACATTAATAACAATAATAATAATAATAATAAATCTATAAATATTCATAATATCTTCTTGTAAAATAACAAATTTCTTTTATATTGCAAACGATACTATTAGAAAATCTTTAAAAAAAAATTTCAATTGTATTTTTATTGAACATGACTAAATTTATAACTTAGATATCTGAAACTTTTTTTTTGTAAAATAACAGGATAATTAAATGTTTTTAACTTCTCAAATGTTTTGAAAAAGTTTGAGACACTGTGCATTATTCAACTCTAGAGACATTCTAAATTATCATAGGTAATAATTTAACACTAAAAATAATAATAATTACAAATAATAATAATAATAATAACAAAATAATAATAATAATAATAAATAATATGGCATTAAATCTATAAATATTCATATCTTTTTGTAAAATAACAAATTTCTTTTATATTGCAAGTGATAGTATTACAAGATAATAAAAAAACGTTGACTATTCGATTGCATTTTTATTGAACATGACTAAAATTATAACTTAGAAATCTGAAACTTTATGTGTAAAATAACTGAAGAGGACAATTAAATGTTTTTAACTCCTCAAATGTTTTGAAAAATTTCGAGACACTGCATTCTGCAACTCTAGAGACATTCTAAATTATAATAGTTAATAATTTAATACTAATAATAATAATAACAATAATAATAATAATAATTGTTATAAATAATATGGCAATAAATCTATAAAAATTCATATCTTTTTGTAAAGTAACAAATTTCTTTTATATGGCAAGTGATAGTATTATAAGATCTTTAAAAATAAAATTTTAACTCTTCAATTGAATTTTTATTGAACATGACTAAAATTATAACTTAGGTATCTTAAACTTTTTTTGTAAGAAAAATGTTGAGACATTCTAATAATATTATGGCATTAAACCTATAAATATTCATATCTTTTTGTAAAATAACAAATTTCTTTTATATTGCAAATTATAGCATTGCAAGATGATAACTCTTCCATTGTATTTTTATTGTACATGACTAAAATTATAACGTAGAAATCTGTAACTTATTTTGTAAAATAACTAAAGAGGACAATTTAATGTTTTCAACTCCTCAAATGTTTTGAAACATTTTGAGACACTATGCATTATTCAAACTAGAGATATTCTAAATTAAAATCCTTAATAATTTAATGCTAATAGTAATAATAATAATAATAACAATAATAATACCAATAATAATAATAATAATAATATTAATAATAATAAATAGTATGGCATTAAATCTATAAATATTCATATTTTTAGTAAAATAACATATTTCTTTTATATTATAAGATCATTAAAAAAAATATTTAACTCTTCAATTGTATTTTTATTGAACATAACTAAATTTATAACTTAGAAATCTGAAACTTTTTTTGTAAAATAACTGAAGAGGATAATTAAGTGTTTTCAACTCCTCAAATGTTTTGAAACATTTTGAGACAGTATGCATTATTCAACACTAGAGACATTCTAAATTATAATACTTAATATTTTAATACTAAAGTTATAATAATAACAATAATAATATTAATAATAATAACAACAACAACAATAACAATAACAATAATAATAATAATAAAAAATAATATGGCATTAAATCTATAAATATTCATATCTTTTTGTAAAATAACATATTTCTTTGATTTATAAGATCATAAAAAAATATTTAACTCTTCAATTGTATTTTTATTGAACATGACTTAAATTATAACTTAGAAATCTGAAACCTATTTTGTAAAATAACTGAAGAGGACAATTCAATGTTTTCAACTCCTCAAATGTTTTGAAAATTTTTGAGACACTGCATTATTCAACTCTAGAGACATTCTCAATTATAATGGTTAATAATTTAATACTAATAATAATAATAATAATAATAATAATAATAAATAAAATTGCATTAAATCTATAAATATTCATATCTTTTTGTAAAATAACAAATTTGTTTTATGTTGCAAGTGATAGTATTATAAGATCATAAAAAAAATTGTTAACTCTTCAATTGTATTTTTTTGAACATGACTAAAATTATAACTTACAAATCTATCATATGTTCATTAAAACTATAAATACTCATAATATCTTTTTGTAAAATAACAAATTTATTTTATGTTGCAAATGATGGTATTATAAAATCATTAAAGAAATATATTGTACTTCTTTAGTTGTATTTCTATTGAAAATGACTAAAATTATAACTTCGAAATCTACGAAATATTCATTAAAACTATAAATATTCAGAAATCTGAAACAAACTTAAAATTAAATACCAATATGGAAATAAATGAACAGTATTTGAGATTATGCAATATCAAAGCATATACAGGGTGTCCCAGTTATCCTGCTCAACAGGGGGATATATAAGTGTATCATAAATAAATATGTGTAACATGTGAAAAAAAACATTGTTAAATAATCACCAGGAAAAGTACCAGTAGAAATGAAGATTTAATGTTATTTAGAGATTTGAAACATTTCAGAAATAAATCACGAATTCTGAAAATTCTGGTGTTTACAATTTTTAAGGTAGTTCAAAAGAACAAAATGATGAACCCTGAAAACTCTTGTCTTTGTGATTTTTTTCAAATTATTAATCAAATCAATCCATTTTTATGGTAGTTCCATGGAATTTTCTATGAATTCTTGAAATTTTTTGTAATTACTTACAAATAATATTAAATCATAGTATGAATTTATTATAAATGTTCATATGAAACTGTATGGGTTTCTGTGGATCTCACAACATATTCATTAAATTTTCATAGTTCTAAATATTTTTAGTCAATTTTCGTTGTTTTTTTATAAAATTCGTTTTTTGAGAAATGATACATTGTTATATGTATAATTTTCAGAAATTCATGAGCATAACTTGGCATTATGCCTTAATATACTAATATAGTTTGTTTTATGAAAATATTCACGAATGCTGAAAATTCTTGTCTTCGAGGTTTTTTATACTTCCACGGAATCTTCTAGAATCTGTGTATCTTATTTGAACTACAAGACTAATCATAGTAATTTTTTTTACAAAAGTCGTTTCGAACTGTAAAATATTAATAGAATTATTATGATTGGTACTTCAAATATATCGTATTATTTTTTTATAAAATTCTTTATAGAATTTAGTATAGTAATTTATAGTAATTTATAGTAATACAAAAAATAGTAATTTTCTGAGAAATTATATATTTATATTTAATTTTCATATATTCATTAGTTACTTTGGCATATTGCCTTAATAATCTGTGTAGTAACCTCTTCAGACATGTATAAACAAAACTATGCACTAACTATAACGCAATTTAGTGCGTATCATTAGAAAGCTTCTGTTTCAGTTACTGAAATCAATTAAAAATATTAATAATAATAATAGGTAATTATTACAGATAATAACCAGTAAATGAAAAGAACTATATAGGTCTCATAATAATTGCACTATTGTGATTAGATTGCAGCACGATTGCAGTGACAATATTTATCGTTCCACAATTATCCTATAAGGTAGAAAATAATGCACCTTGCTCATAAGTACTGGAATAAAACGACTTCAAGAGCCTGATAACGATGGAATTTTATCAATACTTGAGTATTTATATTGTTATGTGTCCCTAGGTTAAACTATATCGCTGGCTGATGATAATTTTTAAATAATCTCCATGACATTTGCGAAAATATAAACAAATCATATTAAAATGAAGAAACAGTTTATTTTTTACTTGATATGCACATTTTTCAAAAATACAATAAAATAGTTCTGGTGCGTCTTGGAGAATATTTTGAAGTGGTTTTCTTTTTTTGTGTAAATACAGACTGCAGACAAAAAATCTCATGTAAAAATGTTTTTTAACTGAGAAAGAGTTTTTTTAATTGATTTGTTTTAGGGTTTTCGAAAAAGAAAAAGAAATATCAACGTCAATATTCAAGAAAAAGTGAATATACTAGAAAAAGAAAACAATCGTGGGTATACAATAAAAAGTGAATATACTAGAAAACGAAGAGTGAAATAGTGATTCAATATTTCAATATTTGACAAAAAAAGTTGAAATGATCTACCATACCTACCATACCTACCATAAACCATAAAAGGTTTATGGTACCTACCATAAAAGTTTCTACGTCGTATCATGGTTCACGGAAATGTTAATAAAAAAGTTAATAAAAGCGGAAACAATAAATATTAAAGACTAGATTTGTCTTAAAATATTGAATGCATTTATCTGGAAAGTGTCTTTTTTGACTTCAATTTTTCTACCAACGATATGTGCAATAATTTATCAATCACTATTCTGTTTATAATGCTGAGGCAATGTTAATAATGTTAATATATTTACTATACATATTTGTTATGTTAACAATTTCGTCGGTAAGACATGAACAAGAATGTTCCAAGAATTAATATAAATAGGTTAACAAATATGTTATAACTTAAAAAAAAACCAGGCAGTTATCGTTACGAGTTTCTATATTTATATCCGACAATAAATTCTGATGGTACACAAACTATTAAAATTTCATTAATACCTTGGCAACTTTTGCGTGACTGATTGAATTTAAATGTTAAACCGGGATAAATGTCATGACAAATTTAACACCTTTTTCTTGACGAGTTAATAATGTAATTAGATAAATTACAACTCATAAACCAGTAATTATTTCTCGCCCGGCATTTCTCACCTTGATAAATTAATCAGATTTTCCCATCGAAAGTGAAACAATACTTATTGTTAAACGATTTTGTTGCATAAAAACATGTGAAGGTAACAGAAATTGTTTAATAATTCGCATTTATATTTGTGCTTGGAAAGTACTTTTTTTGCATGATACTAGACAGTGATTGTAATCATCATTCTCACGACCAATTTCTTATATATGGCACAAAAATCTTATTCAGTTCAGTAGGTAATATTTGATCAGCTTCAATTATTTTTTATATAACAGTCATATAACTAATATAAAAAAAATAGTTGAATTGTCAAATATTAGCTACAATTATAAATAAATATGAATTAAATGAGTATTATTCGAAAAATAGTTGGAGCTGATTAACTACTAGCTACAATTCAAAACAGTCATGTAATATTTATTTATACTTAAAATTTAAAAAAAAACATCAAAATTAAATTTTAATTAAATTTTGTTCTCAAGCGCAAAATGCTATAAAGTGTCAATTACTATAAAAAAAAAACAGTTATCCAGCCTTTAACTTTTTCGGAATTATTGCAAGAAAGAAAAGTATACACTTCCGGTTATAAACTTTTTTCCACATACCTTTACTAATCTCTTTAATTTTGTCCTTGCCGTTCTCCGCCTTCGTTTTACTATCACCGGTATCCATACTTTTGGTCACCATTTTATCGATAACTTAAGTAATTTGAAAATAAAAAACTAGTTCAAATATTATTTTTGTGTACGCTCGTTATTTGATCAGCGCGCGGAATGCGTTTAATGCAGTTCCATAGCGTTGCACTTGCGGTTTTTCTGTTTTGAACTGTTCACGGCCGAAGTGTGGATACTACTAACTGTCCAATCCATAGATCGGCTGCTGATATTTACTCATTTGATAATTGCCTGTAATCAATGTACTTGAAATTTTGCCGCGCTGATTGGTTAATTATTAGGTTTATTGTTTAACGTCGACAAACGTTTTGGTCCTGGTCAATTAATGATTATTTCTGTATATGAAAATATGAAAATTGAAATAAAATTAAATTTAAAAAAACTATAAACTATGAACAAAATTCAAATAAGGTTCTGGATTTTATTTCTAGAAAAAAAAAACAGTCAAGAAGTTGAACAATTTCTGTAAAAATTGACATTGTTTTAGATTGGTGATCCCTAAACTTTTTTGACTTCGATTTCCTGGACATGAGACTAGCCCAGTGGTTCCCAAACTTCTTCGACTCGCGCCACCCGTATTAAACTAAATTATTCTCATGGCGCCTTCCCGTTTCAATATATTTGTTGCAAATCTCTATGAAATATTTAATAATTTTGTGAGGAATATGATTTGTGGGGATAGCCTTTATAATTTTCAACTATAAATTTGCAGGTTCCAATAATCTTTGAAATTTCTGAAAATTTAGTAATTTAAAATAGAAATGCAACATTCATTATAATTTATAATCGACATGATATAATTACAATAAAAAATTTGTAGTTTGATGACCTTCTTGCAATTTTTAATAACATTTTGTAATGTGTAATGAAAATGTGCATGAAAAATGAAAATGAACCTTTTTGCAATTTTCAATAACATTTTGTAATGTGTAAGGAAAGAGTAGTAAATATACATATTTTATTGTTACTTTCATAAATCTATTGAAGTTTTTAATTTATAATCTTTTTTTTATTTTCCCTTAAATTTTTTCCATATTTCTATTATTATATTAATAAGTTAGGAGTAATATACTTTGTTGAGAGTTTGTTGAGAAATCCTTTATAATTTCCACTAAAAATTGCAAGTTTGATTTAAACTTTGAATTTTACAATAAAAATTGGTACTTCATAATTTCTAATGAAAATTTTGTAATCTGTATTAAAAAGATCGTCATTTTCAACTACATTTCCATTAAATTTTCTACAAATAACTATGAAAATTTTAATAACCTTTAAATTTTGCAAATGATCAAATGCAAATTGCTATGATGCAAATCTGCAAAACATTTTGCATTTTACGTGAAATTTTGGCAATTTACAATGAAATTGTCATAATCGCTGCTGGAATTTTGCTAAAATTGTCAATGATATTTTACATTTTATAGTGAAATTTATCAACTTTGTGATAAAAAAGTAATTTTATTAATTTAGGATGCAGATTTTGCAATATTTATCGAAATTTCAAAACGAAAATTACATAATTCCAATATTACTTATTTATTACCTAATAATTGAGGAGTCTAGAAGTGAAAGGGTTTAAGTGCATGTGTGGTAGTTTTGAGATAAATGGCCATAAAGTTAACTTGAATTTGAAAATTCCAGGCATATATTTAGAAAACTGTGTTAACATTTATATTATATTTTAGACTAAAATATTATCACAGTTTTCTAAACTTATACCTGGAATTTTATTTAAATTTAAATATTTAAATTTAAAGCCATTTATCTTAGAACTACCAAAACTACCAAAAATGCACTTACACCCTTTCACTTCTAGACCCCTCAATTGTTTTCGATTGTAAATGAAATATTGTATTTATAATGAAATTTTAATAATTTTCACTGCATGTTATTATTAACATTCTAAAAATTCCACAGAAATTTGGTTAAATTTAATTTAATATTTCGTATAATTGCAAGTTACAAAATTTCTGTTGAATCTCTGTCGAAATATTGAAATCCATCATCAAAGTTTAGCAATATTCAGTGTAGTTTTATCACCATTCATAGGGTTTTCGAAGTAATTTTGTAATTTGTAATGAAAACGACGAAAATTTCATAGTTTCCATTGAATTTTAAAAAAATATATAACTAACATTTTACACCTTCCATTATAATTTTTGTAAATTTCTATGAAATCTTTAATAACTTTGTAATATATATGATTTCTGGGGAAAGCCGTTATAATTTCCAACTTAACACTCATAGGTTTCATTAATTTTTGTAATTTATGAAAACTTTGTGAATTAAATATAACACTCTAATATAACTTTGCTAATTTTGTTCACTTTGCAATACAAATGCAACATTAGTTATAACTTACAATGGAAATGATATAATTTTTATGAGAATTGTGTGATTTGATGGACGTTTTGTAATATGTAATTTCGTAATGTGTAACGAAAATTCACCAAATTTGCATACAAAATGCACGTTTGTATGTATGTATGTATGTTGTTATGTATGTATGACTGTGTGTATGTGTGTTTGTATGTTTGTATATTTATATATTTGTGTTTGTACATTTGTTGGATGTTTGTATGCTAGTTTGTATGATTGTATATTTGTATGTATGTTTGTGTCCGTTATAATTTTCGACTAAAAACTCGTAGGTTTCATTAATTTTTGTTATTTATGAAAACTTTGTGAATTAAATAAAACATTCTAATATAACTTTTGTAATTTTGTCTAATTTGCAATAGAAATGCAACATTAATTATAATTTGCAATGGAAATGATATATTTTTTATGAGAATTGTGTGGTTTAATGGACTTTTTAAAATTTGTAATAAAATTTCGCAATGTGTGTACCAAATTTGCATGCAAAATGCATGTTTTGTATGTATGATCTTCGCATGTATGTATGACTGTGTGTATGAATGTTTGTATATTTATATATTTGTATATTTGTTTGTATGTTTGTATGCTTGTTTATCTGTTTGTATGCGTGTTTGTATGTTTGTATGTATGTTTGTATCCGTTATAATTTCCAACTAAAAACTCGCAGGTTTCATTAATTTTTTGTAATTTATGAAAACTTTATGAATTAAATGAAACAATCTAATATAACTTTTGTAATTTTATTTTATTTGCAATAGAATTGCAACATTAATTATAATTTGCAATGGAAATGATATAATTTATATGAAAATTGTGTGGTTTGATGAACTTTTTGCAATTTGTAATAAAATTTCGTAATGTGTAACGAAAATGTACCATATTTGCATTTTTGTGTAAAATTAATTGCGTTAAATTACCACCCAACAGCAAATTCGTTTCATTCGATGTAAAGAATTTATTTACAAACGTACCGCCATCGGAAACAGTCACAATAATAGATAAGATGATGACAGACCATGGGACAAATACTATTATAATCTCAGAAATTAGGAATCTCCTGGAACTTAATATCGCTCAAAATTACCTAAAATTTAACGACCAATTCTACTCCCAACCGGACGGCTTAGCAATGGGGAACCCATTAAGCCCCTTAATGACAGAAATATTTATGAATAACATCGAGACACAAATTTCTAAATCAACGGCTTTTAAGAACTGCCTATACTGGTATCGCTATGTGGATGATGTAATAGTGGCGTTTACAGGAACAGACAATTAGATTAATTCCATATTCTTTTAAACAACTTACTTAAAAATATTCAGTTCACCATGGAATTAGAAACAGATAACAAGATTAATTTTCTTGACTTAACTGTATCAAAAATTAACAACAAACATGACTTCGCAATCTACAGGAAGCCAACACACACTGACAACACCATCCACAATGACTCATTTCACCCAAAATCACAAAAAATGTCAGCATATAATTTCATGATACATAGATTACTAACCATCCCAATGACGGAACTCAATTATACACAAGAACTGAACATAATTAAACAAATTGCCGGAAAAAATGGATTTCACGAAAACCTCATTGATACCATATTAAAAGCTAGAATTAAACAACGAACTACAAACTTAATATACCCACGAGGAAAAGATAAAAATCATATGAAGTATGCCTCCATCACGTATTCAGGACCCTCATCCTTAAAAATTGCAAACATCCTGAAAACGAAAAATGTGAAAGTCTCGTTTAAAACAAACAACAACCTAGGTAGGATAATAAAAATAACAAAAGTCCAATTGTCAAAACTGACCGCAGCGGGGTTTACATGTTGAAATGTGGGGACTGCCCAATGATTTACGTAGGGCAAACAGGTCGTGCCTTCTCAGAAAGGATCGAGGAACATCAAAAATGTTTCACTAATCATAAAAATACTTCCACGTACGCGAACCACCTACGAGAGGAAGGACATTCGTTCGACCCCAAATTCCAAATACTCCATCAAGAAGAAAAAGGAAGGAAACTTAACCACCTGGAAAGCCTGGAAATCAACAAAAGGAAATTAAGCGGCGTCCTACTTAACGACCAAACGGACGTCAATCATTCACCGCTCCTCAATATTTTTAAAACTTGTTAATAGCTACCCCCACCCCTATCAATACACTACTTAAGCAAATTGTACCCAGTTTATGTATCATTTCTTCACCTGAAGAAGCCACAGTGTGGCGAAACAATTGTCGTGAACAATAAAAAAACAAATTTGATTTTTTTTTAAAGTTCGTAACTTTATTTCATACATTAGTAATTATGAATTTTCAACAAATAAAAGCCACATCGATCAAACTATTAATAAAGTTTTGTGATTTGTAAGAAATATGTAATATGTTTGCAACGAATATCTTTGCGTTCATAGAAAATATGAAAATCGGAAAATTCCCCATACCTTTTTTCAACAAGTTAATTTGAAACTCATTAAGGCACCACTTAAGTTACATCCATACATAGAGACAAAACAGTTTCCAACACTTGGGAACCATTGATTTAAATGGTTTAATGTGAAACATCGAGTACAATATTAGTTGTGGGACAAACCTGTGTAACTAATATGCAGTCACATATATTCGATCCATTCGATGCGGAATATGTAACTAATAAAATTGTTATCCTATAGATAATTTAATTAAAAATGGCAATAACAACAAAATTAATTATCATTGCCTGAAAGGTATTTGATGTAAAATATGTCAAGTTAATTAATTTATTAGATTAGTATGCTAATCTTCACAATCTCTATCAATTCTGCTTAAAAAGTACCAGAAGCTGTACAGATGTAGATAGCAGGTTCGAGTTTCAAGTATTTTGTTCAATACCATGCAACACATAACGTTCGAACATTATAATTGCACACAGAAACTGTTTGCATATTAATGCCAATTAAGCGCAATACACGAAATTATCCGTCCGTGTAATATGACAAGGTAAAGACTTCATGAGTGTCATTATTCCAAGCGAGTGAATTGAATTTGCCGGCAAACGTGCAAAACACACGAATGCCGAAACAAAAAGCGAAGAGCACTGCAACCGGAAAAGGTTTCATTTTTAATTGCGCGTGATGCTGGCCGTAATTACGCGAGCGTTACGCAATTCGCGCTTTTTATTGCATTCAAGAGCGCTCGCATCAGAAAATATTTACATTTCCATGTTTGCTCGTACATTTTAATCGAAATAAAGACAAACACGTAATAAATCGGGGCGCATGTGTTGACCTACAATGTAAGTCGGAAAGTACGTACATGTTCTTGTTAATGCCGCTTGTACTAGAATGCCGTAACTCTGGGTTACATGAATCCTTGGTTGGTCTACGTGTACTTTGTTATCGCTTCATATTAATAATATTTGAATCCAGTAATCGCGATAAATACTTATTATGGTATATTACAAGAGATACACATACACGTCTTGTCACTGGAAATGTTTCAGAAGCATTGGTATCAAGCTATGCAACAATAACAATTATGATTATAATCGCTATGCGGCGATTTGCGTTAAGGGCATCATATAAAGAATATATATATATATATATATATATATATTTTGTTTCAATTTTTTGTTTCAAAAGTTCAAATAATAAAACTAAAAAATAAAATAAAATAAATCAAAACTTCAGTTATACTTATATGCTTTTATTATTCTGTCATTGTTCACTGGGTACTGTCAAATGTTCAATTATTTTGTCAATACATCAATTATTTTGGCATATCTCAACAATGATCAAATTTTCAAGCAATTATCTCAAACTTTTAACTACTTTTAGTAAGCTTTCAAGTCGTTTTATCAAGATTTCAATGATTACTATCAAATTTTTAATTATTTTAATCAAGATATCAATTATGTTTCAATTATTGTATGAACATTTCAAATATTCTGTCATGTTTAAAAAAAATGTCGAATAATTTGCCAAATTTCAATTAATCTGTCATAATTCAATGAGTACTATGAAATGTTCATTTATGTTGTAAAAAATATATCGTTTGTTAATGATTACTGTCAAGTTTTTAAGTATTTCTATCAATATTTCACTTACTAGTAGTAAATTTTTACATATTTTTATAAAGATATCAAATACTGTCAAATTGTCACTACATCAATCGGTTTTTCAATTATTCTATAAAATTTCAAGTATTCAGCCTTATTTCAAATATGTCTGTAAAATTCTTTTATTTGTCAAAATTTCAATTATTTTGAAGACAATTATTACTGTCAAAATTTCAATTGTCTTTGTCAAAATTTTAATAATGAATATAAAAATTTGTAACAAATTTATCAAAACTTCAGTTATTACTGTCAAATTTTCAAGTATATGTGGCAATTTCTCAATTTTTCTGTTATATTTCCATGAGTACTGTCAAATGTTCAATTATTTTCTCAAAACATCAATTATTCTCTCATATCTCAATGATTACTGTCAAATTTTCTAGCAACTGTATCGAAATTTCACTTACTTCACTTACTCAGTAAATTCTGAATAATTTTTATCTAGATGTCAATTATTATTGTCAAATTATCATGATATCCATTGTTTTCATTTATCATTTGTCAATGATTACTGTCACGGTTTTAAGCATTGCTGTCAAAATTTCACTTACTTGTAGTAAACTTTGAAATATTTTTATAAAAATATCAAATATTAGTGTCAAATTGTCACCATATCAAGTGGTTTTTCAATAATTCTACGAAATTTCAAGTATTCTGCAATATTTTAAATACTTTTGTCAATTCTGTTTTTTTCCTTCAAAATTATAATTATTTTAAAGACATCAATTGTCGTATCGAGTACTATCAAAACTTCAATTGTCTTTGTCAAAATTTTAATTATGAATATAAAAATTTAAAACATATTTATCAAAACTTCAGTTAGTACCGTCAAATTTTCAATTATATGTGTCAATTTCTCAATTTTTCTGCTACATTTCCATGAGTACAGTCAAATATTCAATTATTTTGTCAAAACATCAATTATTCTGTCATATCTCAATGATTACTGTCAAGGTTTTAAGCAACTCTATCGAAATATCACTTACTTCACTTACTCAGTAAATTTTGAATAATTTTTATCTAGATGTCAATTATTATTGTCAAATTATCAGGATATTCATTGTTTTCATTTATCAATTGTCAATGATTACTGTCACGGTTTTAAGCATTGCTGTCAAAATTTCACTTACTTGTAGTAAACTTTGAAATATTTTTATAAAAATATCAAATATTACTGTCAAATTGCCTCCATATCAAGAGGTTTTTCAATAATTCTATGAAATTTCAAGTATTCTGCCATATTTTAAATATTTCTGTCAAATTCTTTTTTTTCTTCAAAATTTTAATTATTTTAAAGACATCATTTGTGGTATCTCGTACTGTCAAAATTTCAATTGTCTCTGTCAAAATTTTAATTATGCATATAAAAATTTAAACCATATTTATCAAAACTTCAGTTATTACAGTCAAATTTTCCATTATATATGGCAATTTCTCAATTTTTCTGCTATACTTCAATGAGTACTGTCAAATGTTCAATTATATTCTCAAAACATCAATTATTCTCTTATATCTCAATGATTACTGTCAAGTTTTCAAACAACTGTATCGAAATTTCAATTACTTCACTTACTCAGTAAATTTTGAATAATTCTAAATCTAGATGTCAATTATTATTGTCAAATTATCAGGATATCCATTGTTTTTCAATTATTCTATAAAATTACAAGTATTCTGTCACATTTCGTCAAAATTTCAATTATTGTTAAGACATCAATTAATACTGTCAAAATTGAAAAAAAAATAATACCAAAATTTAAAATATTTATATCAAACTTCAGTTACTGTTACTATCAAAATTTCAAAAAAAAATTCCAAAATTAAAAATATTTATATCAAAACTTCAGTTATTACTATAAAATTTTCAATTACGTTTGGCTATATTTCAATTATTTTGTCACAGTTCAGAGTTCTGTGAAATGTTCAAATTATGGTTACTGATTATGAACTGAAAAGGATTATTATCAAATTTTTAAGCATTTCTGTCAAAATTTCACTTGTAGTAAATTTTGAACTATTCTTATCAATATATCAATTATTACTGTCAAATTGTCATTGTATCAATTGTTTTCCATTTATTTTATATGTGAAATGTTCAAATTATGGTTACTGATTATGAACTGAAAATGATTACTGTCAAATTTTTAAGCATTTCTGTAAAAATTTTACTTATAGTAAATTTTGAACTATTCTTATCAATATATCAATTATTACTGTCAAATTGTCAGGGTTTCAATTGTTTTCCATTTATTTTATATGTGAAATGTTAAAATTATGGTTACTGATTATGAACTGAAAATGATGACTGTCAAATTTTTAAGCATTTCTGTCAAAATTTTACTTGTAGTAAATTTTGAACTATACTTATTAATATAGCAATTATTACTGTCAAAGTGTCATTGGTTTTCCATTTATTTTATATTTCAATTATTCTGCTATACAATGAGGAGAATTAAAAGTGTTTTTTTTCTCAAAATGTCACTTATTCTGTCATAACTCACTGATTACAGTAAAGTTTTGAGGCGTTTCTGTCAAAATATCACTTACTTGTAGAAAATTTGGAATTATTTTTATCAAGATATCAATTATTACTGGAAAATTGTCAGGATGTCAATTGCTTTTCATTGATTTGCATCTCAAATATTCTTGTCATATGTCAAAAATTACTGGCGAATTCTTTAATAATTTCGATTATTTTCGTCACAGTTTTACTTATTTTATTAAGACTACAATTGATACTGTCAAAATTATAATTAATTTTGGTCAAAATTTCAAGTAACAATGCTAAAATTTGAATTATTTTTATCGATACAATTATTTGAAATATTTAAATTATTTGAATTACTTTCAAATGTTCAATTATGTTTGGCAAACTTTGTCCAGATTTCAACAGATATCAAGTCTCCAGAGGGATTTAATACGATTTGAAGAAGAATAATTATTGTAACGATTAATGTAATAAAATTATATTTACACGAAATTATATTGGTAGTTCTGAGGGAATGAAACAAATTCGATGTTTGTCAAATTTATTCTTTTAGAAATAGGAAAGCAATTATCCCCAATAATAACTTTTTAACGAATCATATTTACAATTTATGCACAATATAACTTTTTTCGTAAAATATAATGAAATTAACATTTATATTAAGTTTTTCTAATATTATTATTGTATATGAGTATGTATGGATACATTATTGTTTTAAATAAACTTTCATTTCCCGGAAAAAAAACGTTATCGCATCCACAACATACACATACACACCTACACATACAGCTTCATAAATTATTCAACAGAATTCGTGGAAATCGGAAAAAAAGTTATCACAACCACATACATATACACATATATGTACACATAGAGCTACATACATTTTTCAAAAATTTCCGTGGAAATCTGGAATGTGTATGTGGAATGTGCATGTGGAATGTGTATGTGGAATCTGTATATATAATATATATATATATATATATATATATATATATATATATATATATATATATATATATATATATATATATTTATAACGTATATGTATCGTTGAATTATAATAATTTATCAAAAAGGTCAGTTTTTAATAACTCATTAAAAAATATTGTTTTTAGTTTTATTCATAATTTATTGTTTATGCGGCAAGGCTTGATAAAAATCGCAATATTCGTATGTGGCCCACTTCCGAAAAAGTTTCTGGGCCCTTAATGACCCTTAAGGTGTTGACTGCTATAGCCATTGGTAATTTGTTAGCATTACCTACCTGCAAGAAATTAGTGTTTGGGTGAAAATTTCTTCGTCTGCATGAGAATGGAGTAGCGAATTCGAAGTCTGAAGAATTATAAAATAAGCCTCCAGCTGATGCTAGCAATACCCGATTACAATCAGAAACTGTAATCGCTTTGCAGGTGCCCTAATGAAGTATCAACTTTAGAAAATAATGCTAATCAAATTGAGTTATAAATATTTTACAATTCACTACCTAATAGCACTGTTTTTGCAGAAAATCCAGGAAGTGTATCATTAAAGCGTACGATATTAAAACCGCCGTACAAAAGCATGAAAGTAAAAGTTGTTTGGATCGGATTAATTTTGTCCGATTTACAACTTGCAACTTTTTAAGCATGGAATTCGCTTCCTGATGCTAGGCACGAAATGTTTATTGCACAAGTGTAGGTCAATAGCAACAAACTCGGCGTTCTTGTGAGCGGCCGACCGTTCCATTGGCGATAAGGACAAATTACCAGCTGATATGCGTGACAATGACGCGCATGACAAACCTGCTGTTTGGGTACTAAGCATTATTAATAGCCACCCATCGGTAGATTATAAGTTCTACGTGACGAATGGTAATTGTACGCAAGCTGATGTAAATAAACATAGTGCGAAAGTGTACGGAATTTTAAACAACGAAAATATATACTAGAATCCTTAAACATTCAACAGATAAGACAAATTAATAACAAAAAAATATTAAGTTAAAATATCGTTTTTTCGATTAGTTCCCAATATATATCTCTGAAAGTATGAAATAATAATAATTTTCCTTAAATGAACAACAATAAAATTATGAATTGTTCAATAATTATAAGATAAGAAATAATAAACAAATGTATTGTTTGATAACCAATCGCGAATTTTCAATTGCAATTACATATTTCACATCTCAGTAGGTACATGTAAATACGACGTTAATCATGTTAATCATCAATTAATCCAGGAAATATGGTCATGTGGTTTAGTCAGAATCAATACTATTGTATAACCATTTAAATTGCACAATTTTTATTACTTACTCTCAACTTACAATATGTATGAATAAAGATTACGATTCAAACATGAGTTTATGTTACATATTATTACATTACTACACTATTAAATTATATGCAATTACATGTTGTATATTCTGTCGCTATATACTATATATTCTGTTTAAATTTTAATTGAAACCTATAAAGTATGTGCAAACATTGTATAACGCATGTTTTTACACATTATGACTAAAAATAAGTAAAAATTGCGATTTAGTATTCTGAGGTTACAATTTACTTACCAAAAATGGAATATATTCTAAATTTACAGTTTCTAATAGTGGTCTCACTGGGGAATTTCATTGCAGATTTTAAGTTCCTAATAAGTAAATTAGTCATTAATGACGTGCACTAGTGGTTCGCCTGCAAAATTAAATATAAATGCTTTACCACAAACGCGGACTAGAGAATATTGCGATGTGGGAGTTGCATAAGCTGCTTGATGGATTTACATTTTACTTGCAAGCAGCGGAAAACAATGGGAATATATTGGATATCAGCAGCAGATGGCTTATAAAAGGATTTTATCAAAAACTTAAGAAGCCCCTTTTTTGTTCATCGGTGGCTATACTAGATGTATTTAGGACAGAGCTTTGATGTAGTTGATAAAATTTCATATTGAAAATTTCAACTAACTTTGAAATAAATTAATGCATATCTCACGGAAACTGTCAATTAAAAGTTTATGGTATTCCCGATAAAATGAATATTAAAACAAAAATCCATTAAAACATAGGTGCTTCACGAACGAAGAATTGAAAAAAAAAATACTTTCACAAACTATTCAAACAAATATGGGAGGAAGAAAGCATACCAAAAGAATGGACAACAGCACTTATAGTGCCAATATATAAAAAGGAGGCAAAATAAATTGTAGTAACTATAGGGATATAACGCTAATCAATATAGAAACAAAACTACTAGAAAAAAATTAAATAAAAGAATAAGAAGAAAAATAGACAGCACACTAGATGAAGCGCAAAGCTGTTTCAGAGCAGGAAGAGCAACCCAAGACAAAATTTTTACAATAAAACAAATAGAAAAAAGTGTCAAACAAAACAAAATGTATATTTAGGATTTATTTACTTGAAAAAAGCGTTAAAGTACCGGGCAAAAAAGTCTGGAATATATTACTTGAAAGACGAATTGAACAAAAAAACCTCAATATAAAATATAAAACAAGTATACAATTAAATATAAATATACAGAATGCACTCATACATAACAATTACAAATCAGAACACTTCAAAACAAATAATGGTTTGGGGCAAGGTGGAAGACTTAGGCCAACAATATTTATATTATATATGGACGAAATTATAAAGAAAACAAGGGGCAGAACAAAAGGAATAACAGTGGGATACAGAAATATGTTACCGGTAAATATAACAGAAGGAGCATTCGCTGACGATTTAGTGATATTAGCAAATAGTATAATAAACCTACAAAATAACATAAATATATTGTACTGTTATAAACCATGCCCCACGTTTGGGTGTTTAAAATGCAATTGTTATACTAAGTCTATTAACTGCGTAAATTTATTATTGGGTTGATAATTAAGAATTATAAAATTGTTACTTACATTTGTTGTTGTTGGGCGCCAATTCGCCAATTTATAATTTACAATTATAAATGAAATTCTACGAACTTAATATTGTAACACCTCACTTCTTTGTTTATAGCTCATGAATTTTATTATTAGCTTTTTCTGTTTTCGCAGGGTCAAAAAGTGGGATCAAAATAAATTAGATGGCAGGCAAAGAATATTAATTTTAATTAATATTTATTATAATATTAAACATTTGGATAATTGATAACAAAATAAATATTACTAATTCAATATGAAATAAAATGAACACTTGACAATAGAAAGCAAGTCCTATCACTAATTAACAAACTAACACTATCAATATTTAATAACAATAATTCCCTAAATTCCTAATTCGCACAATTAACTTCCTAATTGAGTAGTAATTTTAGTAAATTCTACCTGGCATTCATATTTATATTCCTGGTGAATAGCGGCAACTCGCAGTGGTGATCGGCAATCCTGGTTGCAGATGTCGAATCAGTAAATTCGGTTAAGTCGGCACCAATTCCCTCGATTCAAAGTCCTGCTGTCCTCGGTTGATCCTCTTCTATAGTTGACGTTCTCGCTGAATCGTCTTTGGAGTTGAATTTCTCGGTGAATCCTCTTCGACTCCTTTCAGCTGCTACGGGTTGATAATGATTCCCTAGATCACGTCGAGTGTTTACAGATGCCCGAACGCAAATAATTTCTGTCCCGAAATTGATTATATCCGCGTAAACAAAACATAAATCAAACTGTTTTTGAAGAATGCGTCAATGTAAAAAACTATTGTTCGGCGATATTTGTTTCTGTCCAACTGTTTTCTTTTTCTCTGCTGACCGACGTGGATGCTCTGGTATCTAAAGCGAATCTCCTTGTTTATCGGCGTTCAGCATTTTTAAAACCTCGGCTAAACAAGTGATTTTCGCTTGTTAAAATCCGCCTACGTTAATCAAAATAAGCGTGTAAATTGTCGAGTTGCTACCCGAATCCCATTTGTAACCACGGCAACGAATCGACAAATTATAATTATGATTATAATTATCCATATACCGGTGAAACCATAATTCCAATTGCGATTTGAATCTGATATTCGATATCCTTGTATGTTTCTGCATCTATACGAATGTCGAACGTCTTTGTACGATGAGTTTGAATTTTCCGTTGAATCTTATACATATTACGGACTCATTACAATTATTTTACGTTAATTGTGCCCTGAATTAATTCTAATTCTAGCTATACAAATCCTATTTGACTACCTAAGTAATCCTAGTAATATCTAAATACCGTAAATCTAATATATTCAGTATAGTGTTTTATAAACAAAATCCTATCTAACGTATACTATAAAATAACAAATTAAATCTATTAAATAACATTACAATATATAGGAAGTAATGACAGAATATAGTATGAAGATAAACAAACAAAAGACAAAAGTAATGATGATAGGCAAAATAGAGAAAAAATAAAAATACAAATAGGAAATGCAGAGATCGAACTGGTAGAGCAATTGAAATACATTGGAGTAGAAATAACCTAGAAAGGGGAAAATTACAAAGAAATAAGTACAATAATCGACAAGACAATAAAAGTATACTATCAAATGTATAAGATACTAATAAACAAGAAAATAAGTAACGAGAAAGACCACATTAAACGTCTACAAAGCAATATTCCGGAGTATCTTAACGTAAGGCTGTGAAACATGGATAATGACAAAAAGAGATGTGAGCAGAATCTAAGCGGCTGAAATGAAGTATCTGAGGAGAGTAGCAGGGAAGACAAAAATGTACAGAGTAAGAAACGAGGAAATCGGGAAAGAATTGAAAATTGAAACTATACAGGAGTACATTGAAAAGAGGATGATTAGTTGGTGGAGTCACGTAATATGAATTCATGAAAAGGCTCCAGTAAAAAGAAAGTGGGAAACGAAGACGATAGATAAGAAGAAAAGAGGAAGACCCAGAATAGGATGGAATGAAACGGTTATAAAAATACAGTTATAGAAAAGAAAATAATGTCAGAAGGAGAAGCAAGGAAACTAGCAAGAGATACAGACGGATGGCAAATAATTGTAAATAAAAAGTAAAAAGAAAAAGTAAAAAGCAGAATAGGAAAAATGTAAATAAAATAACACTGTACACGAAACGCCAACACCGCAAAGTAAAATGGCAGTTGATTAAATTAATAAAATAAGAGGTTTGGAATAATCACAAATTTTCTATGTACTTTGCCCCATTTTGAAGATTTATATTTTCCACTCAAATTTTCCATATATATTATGCCCATTTTTACGATTTCAGGTTTTCTGTGTAATATTTCCACAAGACACTTATGATAAAATATTTACCTAGGCCCAGTTGTAGGATCGTGGATTATTATCTTTGATCGAGGTTCAGTTTCTAAGGATTCCATTGTATTAAGAATTGTATCCTAGGTAACTGAACCATGGTCAAGGATGATTCATCATCTTACAACGGGGTCTAATTATTAAAATTGTAAAATAATTCCATAAAATATTTATGGAAAATATTTGACTCAACAATAAAATTGTAACACATGTTTATAGAAACTCTATCGACATTTTAATCATTATCGAAATTTTGAAAGTTCTTGCATAATTTCGTTGAATATACTGGGAATATATGAAATTTTGACATTCCTGGAACTTATAAAACCGCCATTTTTTAATATTTTAACATTTTAATAATATAACATTTAAAGTTGCCTAATTCCGGTACTTGCTATGGATATTTTAGGCAGACTACAAATTTAGTCCTATTTCCTGGGACATATAAAACCGACAATTTATAATATTTTTATATGAATTATCCTATTGAATTATCTTAAATACTTTAATTTAAGGAACATGCTGTTTTGCTGTTTTGATGATTTTATAGTTTTACTCCCGTAAACAGCTTCACTGTAGTCGAAGTCTTACGTGGTGGCGTCAGCTTGTAGCACACCCTGTGATCGTAGTTGCCGCGAGTGAATGGATTGCTCTATCTTGTCGGGACATTTGCGCGGCTTGTCGAATCGTCGGTGAGCGGTCATGTTTTGAGCCACAGGGCAGCGAAGAGTTTGAGGAGGAATTAGTTACTGATTAATGCCGTATAATGGCATTTATTGGCATCCAAACAATATATTTACAAAGAGACAGGTTTATGTAGAGGCGATCAACGAAATGCAATATGCGGTGGAGTTTAGACGCGAATGGTAATAATAATATAATAAATCCTTTATTTGACACGCAAACGTGTGAAGTCGTAAAACAGGAAAAGTATCAAATTACAAAATTAAGAGTGACTGACAGGGCAATTCGTTAGCGGTACATTAGTGTAGAATTCATTGATGGTGTAGAAGATGTTTTATATGAGCTGGCTGGTTAGATGGCACATCTAACGTGATGCCCCGAAAGATTGGGCCGTCTTTAGGTGGCTTGTGGCGTATATCGCTGGTGAACGCAACAATACTGGTCTTGGTTACCTTTATGCAGAGCTTATTTGAGTTGAACCATCTGACGGCTCTCGCATTTGTGTCTATCAGTTTCGCCTTTGCTGTATCCATGCTTCCATTGGTAACCAGCAATGTTGTGTCATCAGCGAACATGGTTGTGTGGCAGCTTAGACTTCCGGGCAGGTCATGCATGTATATTAGAAACAGGAAAGATCCAGGGATTGAACCTTGTGGTATACCTCGGGTCAGCTTGAGAGCACTGCTTTTTATTCCGTTGCTGTCCACCAGCTGGGAGCGATTTTCTAAGTACGAGTTACAAAGGTGATTCAAGTCTTGATTGGCGCGGCGAACTGGAACAGTTAGTGTCACAGTGGCACTTGTACTATACCTTTTCACGGGGCGAACTGAAATTGTCAGTGTCCCGACGTAGTAGCACTTACATAACACTTTGGCGAAGCGAATTGGTTGGTCCCAGACTCAGAGAGTGCATAAGGAGCTTGAGGCAAGAGAACGGACTGCCATCAGTGCCGGTTCTTGAATGCCGGTTTTTAGGGTGCTAATGTACGTCGAAACCTCGAAGGCTTTCATGATAGTTTGATACTTAATTAGTAATTACGAATGGATAATTACACATAAGGCTTTTAAAATTTTCACAATGAGGGAAAGTTGCAAGATATGTTCAGTATATTTCAGGTCAATTCAATTTTCATGATTTTGATATCAAAATAATCAATGATATTTATAACCACTATATACAGGTAACAGATGCTTTCTTGAATTTTTCATGAACATCGTATTGAATGATATTGTTATATTTGAAATGTGGAAAATTTTCTATCTAATTTTACGTCTTCCAAATGAAATTACATAAGACTTTTTTTAAATGTTCACAGTTCACTGTTCTCAGTCCACAGTGAATGGTTCAGCAAATTTCATGAATTCAAATTTTATAAACTTTCCATGAAGTTTTATGGAAATTCAAGGTTCATATTAAGTTTTGATGATGCGTAAAATTTGATTCAATATTTTCTGAAAGCAATTGTCCTGCAAGATTTGTGGATTAGATATAATATCGAAAAAAAAAACTTATTATAAACAGAAATATTGATTTGTAAATAGCAAATTTCATGAATTCAAACTTTATAAACTTTCCATGTAGTTTTATGGAAATTCTAGGTTTATATTAAGTTTTGATGATGAGTAAAATTTGATTCAATATTTTCTGAAAGCATTTGTCCTGCAAGATTTATGGATTAGATATAATTTTGAAAAAAAAAACTTATTATAAACAGGAATATTAATTTGTAAATAAACCTACATCTTTCACTCAGTACCTTTCCAAATTCCTGTATAATGCCCATAACCTGGGTTTCTTAGCATTACAAATATTTCAAAAATTGTGTTCGTACTCCTCCATACTTACTTCTCCTGCTTAAAGTTCGGTTAGAGAGAGTCAAATTGTTTGTAGCCTTTTAATACTTGCTAATATTATTTAACAGTTTATATTAAATTTAGTATACAATAATTCTTTTTTAATATCCTTCTAATTACAGTTACTAATTTCAAGTTAGTAATTAGTTTTTACTAATTCTAATTAGTTAAAGTAATATCTTGCCTTTTCAATGGCTCTGACATTGTTGTCAAATGCCATTACAGTTTTAAAAAGGTAGTGTTTTAAAAATTAATATTAAAAAACATTGGCATTATATTTACAACTTTTACTTTTACTTTTACTTCGCAATTATCGGCATAAAAAAAATCTGCTTCAGGCCAAGGGGCCCATCGTGTCCGCACTGGCTCTGAAGGAGCGGCGTATCAGGTAAAGCGCCTTTGCAAGCAAAACCTAGATGAGGTGCCTCCAAAAATACCGGTTTTTGTATTAGAAATCAATGCATTTACTTCTTTATATTGATTTCTAACAGTTTCACACATACAATTTATCCCATATCATGAACATTTAAAGTTGCCTACTTCGGGAACTTGATTTGGATATTTCAGGCAGACTTCAAATTTAGGCCCATTTCAGTTAAAATGGGCATTTAGGAGATACCAATTGGTGATAATTCCATGAATAATTTATAAAACGTATTAATGTATAATGATTTTATTTCGCTCTTAAAAAATGAGAGAAAGGCATTTTCCCTAAATTCTGGGCTCTAGTTATAATTGCATTATTATTAATGTGTTTATGCAATTAATAGTTATTTATGTATTAAGAGCGAAAACTGATACATTATTGCTTGAAAGTGAGAGTTGCATTCACTTGAAAGCAATAATGTCACTTTTTTCTCATAATACATATTTTTATTAATTACATATTATTTTTTTTTTCTACGATTACTCAAAACATGTTAATACTGTGCAAACTGTTCGATTGAGTTTTTCTAAAACGACGCTTATTTATTGGTTGCTATTGACGACCCGCGTTCTTACAGTGTTATTCATAAAAAAAATAAGCCGCGGTTTAACGGTGGTTAATCCTTAGTAACCTTGGTAACCCTTCGTAAAACATCGCTAAACCACGGTTTAAATTTTTATGAATAACGCTGTTAGTTTTTATCGAGCTGCGAGCGTTAAAAACGCAACAAATCAAAGTCCTCGGTAAACATCAACTTTTCGTTGACAGTGTCGAGCAAAAAAAGCCTGCTTTATTTAGTAATTGTAGGAAAAAACATATTGTAGGTTAGGGTTTATACTCTAATTTTTCTTAACTGGCGTTCACGTCATCAAACAGCTGTGTGACGAGGTTTTTTCGTACCACATGATTGTTTTCGAGAATATGCATAACAATAGTTTAAGAATCGAAATTAATCTGAGAATCATGTTACATAACACTGATCACCGGTGGTTATAAATAGGTAATCGGTGTATTAACCGCGGACACAATTTTCGCCTGCCAATCATGTAATAAATCATGTTATGTTGGCATCCGTGATATTTTTTCGGCGACGATGCCACATCTTTTTCACTAACACATTCTCATATATGTGTGTATAACCAAACTTCTTTGACGTTTAACTTGTTACATTTGATCGATTATTACAATGCATATTTTGCCATTGTAGATGTTAAACCATTACCACAAGATTGATACCTGAACGAAAAACGGCAGAGAAGTCGACGAATTTGATACGAACTGCGCACTGTCGCACAAGATTGCTCGGGCGCAACAGCTGATTTCAGCCATTTTTAAATACCCAGGACAGCTGGCAACCTTGTGAAATTGTGTCATCATTATTATGATTATTATTTTGATGACGTGAACGCCAGTTTAGAAAAAATATGGTATATTTAATACTTTCTATAACAACATTATAAGGGTTGCTGTTTATAAGCAATACTTGTTATTTAAAATATTAAGAATAAATAACTTGGGTATTATTGTTATCACACAAAACTTTTTATAACATCATATATTTTCTATTTTACACAATATATATTTCTTTAGAACATTTTCAAGACATTCTGTGCATTACAATTTTGTAATTAATTTACAGTACGATAGAGAAAATTAAGTCAAATTTCATAAGTTCGCACGTTTTTTTTTAATTTGAGTTATAGCATTTTGTTTTAAAAATCAGTCGGTGTAATTACCCTCCATCGTATTGTATAACAATTGACCAATGATTTATAATATACATATAATTACATAATTCATCTTTTTGATTATTTACACCTCAATCATATATATATATATTTGCATTTGTACTAAGCAAATAACGATAATATTATAAAGGAATATATCATAAAACAATGGTATTCCATTATCGTAGTCAGACAGGAATTGACAACATAACAAAAACTTTGATAGCAATTTTGAAATACTTATTTGAGGAGCATCCATGCAAAACCAAATATGTCCACTAAAAAAAAAATATTGCGTTTTTGATTTTGTAAATATAATCAATTAGAGCTTTCCTCACTAACAATTTGTTCCAAGTTTACAATATTAATTTAATTAATGATACTCAAATGAAATCCATTAACAATTGAAAAAAAACTTTTCATAGCTCCGCCACTGTTTGGACACTTTTACTTTCCTATGGATATTCTACAGAGTGTTCAAGAAGTGGTGTTAACTTTTACGCTGGATTATCTATTAGTATTTGTTCAAGATGTAAATTAAATAGGTTTTGCGACTTTGCTGTAATGTTTGCTACGATACAAGCAAATAATTTAACTAGATTTTTTTTCAGATGTCGTTATTTGTTATTATTTCGTTGGAACTCGTTGGACAAATTGACAACACTTTCTTGAACAGAACTTGTATCAATTGTAATTAATTTTATTAATGATAATCAAATGAAACCCATGTATAGTTATACAATTTAACTTTTCATGGCTTAGCCATTGTTTGGATACTTTTACTTTTATATGGATATACTAGAGAGTGTTCAAGAAGTAGTGTCAACTTTTATGCTGATTTATCTATTAGTATCTATTCAAGATTCAAAAGATACTTCAATGATACTCAAATGAAACCTATGAATAGTTATAAAATTTAACTTTTCATAGCTCAGCCATTGTTTGGACACTTTTACTTTCCTATGGATATACTAGAGTGTTCAAAAAGTAGTGTCAACTTTTATGCTGATTTATCTATTAGTATCTGTTCAAGATGTAAATCAAATAGGTTTTGCGACTTTGCTGTAATGTTTGCTACGATACAAGCAAATAATTTAACTAGATTTTTGTTCAGATGTCGTTATTTGTTATTATTTCGTTGGAACTCGTTGGACAAATTGACAACACTTTCTTGAACAGGAACTTGTATAGGACAAGATATTTTTTGCGCAAATCTGATATCAAATTCTGATTTAATTAGGAATTCTTCATTAGGAACAAATTATGGACATGTGAGTTTTTGCATGGATGCTCTTCATGTGTTTTCTGAACCCAATCCATTCTGATATGGGAGCAAATAATGTGTTACATTAAAGCGTTTGGTTATTAGACATTTGATGTAGTTAACTTTTATATACTTTGCAAACATTTACATATATTTCATATACAGTTCAAATATATTTTAAATCCATAATTAATATTTAGCTATTTTTTAGAACATCTAAAGACATTTGTCGAATTATTTTTTTGGTGTTTAATGCTCGAAATTGAGCAGCATGGACGAACTATTTTTATTAATTTTTACCCTCATCAAAATTTGCAGCTTAAAAAAATATTGTTCTCAGGTTAAAATGCAAACCAAACTTATTGCCAATACTTTAAAACATTAATAAGAACAACGTAAAACTAAGAAATAGCACCAATTTTTTTAATTATAAAAATTATGGACCCTGTTTTAGCGCTTCTAATTTAGTGTAATTAAATAATTTTCATATGGTCGGTAGAATAATAAGTTTTCTCAGTTAACTTCATTAAAATCGTATCAGGTACTAATTTGAAATACTACTGTCACAAATATTTTGGTATTATATTTTTATCATCTAAAATTATATATAAAGGAGAGCTTATAGAGATTTCTTGAAAGCATAATGTCAGTTAGATTAGATAATCGTGGAATGTTTACTGCTGTGTTCGAGTGCTGCTAGAACATCTTGCTTTTGTCGCACATACAATCGCCCCCTTTTCCACGGATTCTGTAACTGCAGCGGTTTAAAATCGTCCCTCAAACACCGCTCGCGCGCTCCAATTACAGCCACCAAGCAAAAATTCTTCAGCTTTTCCTCGGCGTAAATGGGGCCGTCTTTTCCCTTCAGCGCAACCGCCATGTTGAGCTGCTGGACAACCAGGTCAACTACCTCGCGAGCTGTAGTTTTCGGTGTAACGTGAAGTTTGAGGCTTGTGCCACACGCCAAACCTGTGTCGTACGCTGCAAAGACTTGGAGGATGCCAGGAGCTAGCTCTTTGGTGGAGCCATTGCTGGAGCTGGATGGGTGAGGAACTTTAAAACCATGTTCTAGGGATTTCTCGGAGTTTTGCTTTTGGTCCGGAGGCTTCAGGTACGTCCGCTCGTCGACTATGTTCGTCAGGCTCTTAGAGAGGTGAGTATCTAAATTTGTTGGCCTAAACGTGGGCTCAATATCGAGGTTCTTGGGCCGATATCTTTCAGATTTCGTGCTTACGTCTAAAATATTTTGCTTGACGTTCGTCATGCTTCTGGAAGGTACCATCTTTTGTTTTGGTTTGATCTTGTGAGGAGTGCTGCAGCCTATAGGAACGGGGAAGTTATTATCACTATCGGAGCTTAGACTGTGCAAACTATCGGAGGTCGTGGTTGTATTTAAAGTGTTCACACTGAGCAGGCTACCACTGTATATGGGGCGCACGCTTAACAGCGGGCTGGAGGTGGCCGAAACGCTGCATACCGTGCTGGCGCGGGCCCTTTGCGTGGAGGAGGATGGTATCGAGAAGAGCATGTCTTCGCTCCTGGAAGGGACAATGCAATCGTTGAAATAGTCACTGGCGTAGCTACTCGAGTTCTTCCGCGAATCCGAGTCACTGGTGTTGAGGAAGTTCGAGTTGTTTTCGTTAACGCACAAGTGCTGCTCACTTTTGCTGAATTCGTTCATGAGGCTCGAGCCTTGCGAGGACTGGGAGGCGCCAGGGCCTGGCCATGACCCGCGCCCAGGCGTAGACTTGACCACCTTCCCCTCCCTTGGAGGCAACTGCAGAAGACTCCTCTTTGGACTAGCATCTGTTTCCTTATCTAAAATATACTTAATTGGTATCCCGTTTATTGCACGGTCGCGGGCGAACGTGATGACGTCCATCAGCCACCTCGCGCACCTCCATATGCCATTCAGCCTCGACTGGAGGTCCTGGAGCCTCTTCAGACGCTCCTTCGCCACCGCCACTTCAGTATTGGAGAAAGCCTCCCGGTGCAGGTGGTTCGCCGTGGCCGCGTCCAACTCCAATACGCAGTTCAGCCGCGAGTACCTCTGCACTATGCTGGTTTGGTACGTGCTCAGGTGGATCATTTCGAAGACCTGTATGGGCAGGCTGAGGAGGTCGCCGCGCTGGAGGAGCATCTCGCGCTGGCCAGGCACCAGGCAAGACATCTCCGCGGCCGGACAGATCACCACGAAGCTGACCTCCTTCGTCAGGTCGAAGATTTCCACGTCGTAGAGCCTGTGAGTCATGGCGTCCTCGTTGGAGACGTCCATGTAATTGAAGAGGCGCTTCGTCGCACTGGTAACTAATTCTAGGAAGGTTCGTTGTTGCTCCGTTGAGTATTCTGGTGTGTCTTGGAGGCGCTGCTGCTTCAAGTAATCCCACTCCTCACTGCAACATAATTATTTGTAGTTATTACAGCAGATCAAAAATCTTGTAAATCATAAGATACTAGGTCAAACAAATTTGGAAACAATGTAAGAAAGAACATTAAAAATCATAGAAAATAAATCAATTCACATCATCATCAGAAACCTGTGTTTTATTTCCCTGTGTGTTACAATTTCTGCGTGTCTATAATTGAATAAATAAAACAAATCCATAAATTTGTGCTTTCTTATATTAACCATCATTTGCATTTTCTAACACATTACCAATAGAAACGTACCTTGAAAGTAATCACGGTAGTTAATTAAACGTCACGACGTGTAAGTACTAAATACGATCACAAATCACGAGCCAAAAATAATCAAGAAATTATATATATATATATATATATATATATATATATATATATATATATATATATATAAAATTCAGTAATAACGGAATTATAATAGAAATTAAGTATAATAAAAAGTATCGTTCATTACATGTCCAGATATGGATTTTTCCGTGCCTGCGTGACTTCCCATGTTCGCTACGCCTCACGCGGGAATTGTTACGCGCGCACGGAAAAATCCTAATTTCCAAACTCGTAATGAAATATACTAGTAATATCTCCAGAAATAGAATGACATGCTCAAACTCCAAATATAAGAAGAAATTTCGTTAAAATCTCTGAAAAATTTGTGGAAATTGAAAAGAAAGTCTGCAAATATATCACAAGTACAACAAAGACCGTTGAAACTTCAGTGGAAATATATTGAATATCTCCAGAAATAGGACGATATTATGAAAACTCTAAAAATACGATGAAAATTCATAAATATCTCAAAAAATTGTTGAATTTGGAAAAGGAAATATGATTATCGAAAAAATTCTCTGATATGAAACCCAAACAGCTGAAACATCAGTGGAAACATACATGGTGGCTCACCTATGCGCGCTCGGACCATTGGTGCTAGACTAATAAAAAGTGAGGAAAAAATCTGATTGGAAGTTATTGGACTTGATTTTATTTTCGACTGTACAGAGTGAACTATAAATCAAGGACACCAAATTTGGTCTCTTTTTTTAAATGGATCACCCAGTATATTCTTTCATTTTTATAATCGTTTTTATAATCGCGTTATGTGGACTTCACAAATAATTTTTATTTTTTTTAGATGAGATGCAACAAGTTATTCACTTTTAATCAAATTTTACGAAAAATCATGGACGTGGAAAACGTGATCCCTAAAAATAAAAATAATTTGTGAAGCCCATACGGTGCAGATTCCAAAAATTAAATAATATACAGGGTGTTCCATATAAAAATGAGTCCAAATGTTTTGTCCCGGATTTATGGTACACTCTGTAGACTCGAAAATAATTTCAAAAAGCAGCACAAGTGTGTAATAATTTCCAATCACATTTTTCTTAAATTTTTATTAGTCTAGCAGCAATGGTCCGAGCGGGGATAGGTCGGCCACCCTGTATTTGAATCACAAAAACTAGTATAGCATTCTAAGATTTCTAAAAAAAAAGAAAATGAATGAAAAAGACGAAAAAAATGAAAATTGTAAATACTTCCATAAAATGTGACACTTCTGAAATAGAAGAGATAGGAATCCAACATAATCTATAAATAATGAAGAAAATTATATAAAAATTAATTAAATCTAAAAATATATCTGAAATACAACAAAACTCGTTGATACTTCAGTGGGAAAAATATTTAATATCTAGAGAAATAGGACGATATTTTGAAAACTGTAAATAAATAAAGAAAATTCATTAAAAAAAAACTGAAAAATCTCAAGAAATCTCAAGAACGAAAACAACTTCAGTAAATTAAAGAAATAAATACGTCGAAATTTCAAGCGAACAAAATTATATAACAGCTCCTGAAAGACCAGAAGAAATAGGAATTCTACAAAATCTTTTAAAACGTTATACAAACTGAACAAAATTGAAAATTACGTACATATACAGGGTGTCCAAGATAAGGACCAACAGCACGGGGATCTCAGAAACAGTGAAAGTTACAAAGGTGGTTAAATTACAAAAAAGTTGGGCAATTTAGTGGTCAGTAATATTCTGTTGAGAAAACTAAAAAAATCCGCTTACTTCCGAAGATATTCGACAAAATCCGAAATTTTGCGATATCGTTTTTATGTTTTTCTGAAGTTATTTGAAAAGGTATAAAAAACAAAAGGCACTACCTCATTGCCACTATTTTTGCTGTATAAAACAGAGTTTATAAATTTCCAGTACAACATTTCCTTTCGAAGAAATCATTATCAACTTTATATTTTTATATGGCCTGTAAATAAAGTACACTCTGTAAAAAAATGAAAAATGCGTTTTAATACATTTCGAACATTTTGGTGTAGTTGGCGTTGACACGAGCGACGAAGACAACCTAATTTTTAGATTTTAAGAAAATTCAATGAACGGAACAATTCTCATAATACCACAGTAAATAGTAATAAGTGTGGTTCTCAATAACTATAATATTTCAATGTTTCGATATTTAACAACTATTCTTGCTAAATTGTTTTTAGTTACTATTTTGGTATCTATTCTGGGTTAAAATTAGATAATAATTTTTTTCTTCGTCGTCATCGTCTTAACGTTTGTACAAGAAAATGTTCGAAATGTATTAACAAGCTTTTTTTTTAAAATAAAAACAAGAGAAACCATACTGTGATATAAATAGTTGAATTCGTAATAGGCAATGCTATCTAATACAGGGTGTACATATTTTACGAGTCATATAGAAAAATAAAGTGGATGGTTTCTTCCAAACGAAACTTTGTACCGAAAATTTGTAAAATATGTCCTGTAGAGCTAAAACTGTGACAATGAGAAAGTGCCGTTGGTTTTCTTATACCTTTCCAAATAACTTCAGAAAAATACAAACGAAATTGCTAGATTTCGGATTTTGTCGAATATTTCCAGAAGTAAGCGGAAATGTCTGGCTTTCTCAACAGAATATAACTGACCAATAAATTGCGCATTTTTTTGTAATTTAACCGCCTTTGTAACTTTTACGGTTTCCGAGATCCCCATGCTGTTGATCCTTATCTTGGACACCCTGTATATTAATAAACTCGTTACAGTGGATTTGTAAAAATATTTAATTATAATAAATTAATATTTTAATATGTTAATTACTTAAAAATTGAAGAATATTCTATCTACATATTTTAAAAACCTAAAGAAACTACGGTCTATGAAAATAAAGATCTATGGAAATGTCCATCATTATTTTATTTCAAATGTAAAAGAAATTCACTCACAATCCTTGAAAATCTTAATATTGCAAAAAAATTGAAAGCAAACGAAAATGGTACATAATTTTTAGCTCATTTAATTTCAAATCATTTAAAATAGAAGTGACGAATATAATTCCACATTTCCACATTTCTCCGAACTATTTTGCATCCTAAAGTTTCCAATATTTCATTATTAATGTACTCTTTTATTTTTATCAATAATTTAAAGAAGTTATTAAAATCGAAAAGCTTTTGTGAAATGTACCAAATAACCTTAGTAATCTTAAGTAAGATGAGGAGTCTGGAAATAAGATTTTTCCGTGCGCGCGTGATAATTTCTCGTGTAAAGCGAAGCCGAATACGGGAAGTCATGCAAGCACTGAAAAATACATTTCTGGAAAACTAATGAACGATACTCTTTTTTATACTTTTTCTTATAAGAATAAGATTATTTTATTTCATATCTAAAAGAAATTCACTTACAATCCTTGAACATATTAATATTGCAGAAATATTTAAAGCAAACGGAAATGTTACATAATTTTGAGCTCATTTAATTTCAAATCAATTAAAATAGAAGTGACGAATATAATTCCACATTTTCACATTTTTCCAAACTATGTTCCATCCTAAATTTTCCATTATTTCATTATGTATTTATTGTTCTATTTTTATCAAAATTTAAAGAAGTTATGAAAATCGAAATGCTTTTGTGAAATGTCCAAATAACCTAGGTAATCTTACGTAGGATGACGAGTCTGGAAATAAGATTTTTCCGTGCGCGCGTGATAATTTCTCGTGTAAGGCGAAGGCGAATACGGGAAGTCATGCAAGCACTGAAAAATACATTTCTGGAAAACTAATGAACGATACTCTTTTTTATACTTTTTCTTATAAGAATTCTAATTGTTTTTTTTTAATTTAGCGCACGGAAATAAATCGGAGATCTTAAAAGTTTTCGTGCGCTGTTCTGAAAATATACCTTTTTATAACGACGTACATATAACACGGATGAGAACAAGGTGATTTCAGATATGTACGTATATAATAAGGGCACTATTTAGCATCTACAGAAATAGGTCAGATTTGAATAGGAACAAAATTTCTATCAATAATGAAGAAAATTATATAGATTCTTAAAAATTCTTTAAAAAAATTGTACCTAACCATTGAAATTAAAACTTCCAATCGAAAAATTTCAGTAATATGTGACAAAAAATGTCAAAATTGCGGTGAAACTAGTATATTAAAGTATAAGTGGATATCAAGGCCTTTCAAGCACGAACGTTTTTCAAAAAACCGACCCGTCGCTCCCCGCTGCGCGGAGAGGCGGGGAGGTTTTTAGAATAGAGTGAGTGCTTGAAAGGCCAGATATCCACGCATACTTTACGCTATTTTTTATCATTGATGCCGTAAATTGGCCTAAACATTTGTAATTATAATTTCTATCTGATGTGCCGTCGATTTTGCCGTACAGTTTTAGTATCGTTGCTAAGATACTGAATAAATAACTAGCTAACATGGCGGCTGATACTATGCAATCGTTCTAGCCTTGGTTGTCAAAGTGTTGAATATCGTATGTAACAATCTTTCAATTTGGCGTCAGTTTTGATTTTGGTTGAAAATGCAACGAAACATTGATCAATTAAGCTCCGAAGCAGAGAGGCGTTTAATTCCCCAAAAATCGGAATTGGCATATAAGAAGGAATACGATAAATTGGTAAAATGGATGGACGAACAGGAGGTGAAAACTGTAGATGAAAGAATGATTCTTGCTTACATGCAGAAAATGTCTACATGCTATAAGGCGTCAACAATGTGGGCAATACATTCCATTTGTATCCATGGAAACCTTTACAGGAAACGCGCGTTTTTGAAAGCCTGTTTTATGCACGCTACACGATGTTTTAAACAAGCAATATGATGCATCAATGATAAAAAAAATTATATCTCCAGTTGTAAAATATATAGGAATTCCATAAAAAAAACATGTGCGAAACGGAATAAAATTGAATTAAAAAAAATGTGATATTAGGAATAAAAAGACTTAAATGTAGAGTTAGTTGAGTTCAGATTTCAAAATTTATGCTATTCTAAGCGAGCTTTACTAATCTCGTTAGACGGTTTTTAGCGCCAAATTGAGGTGGAGATGGCTCAGCCTATCTACTTAGGGCATAACATTATTTAAAATATACTTACGCCGAAACATGAGGATTTTCTCTAATCTTGCAGTGCGGCAGCATATTTGGACTCTTGGCGGAAACGACGACCTGTATCAAATCTACAGAGCTCTGCATCTTGAGATAAGCTAAGTATAATCCTTTGGTCAACTTTAAACTAGAGACTTGGTGGTAGTTGATCTGCTCCTGGATGGAAGCCATAAGAACCTCCGTAATGGTATGATCGTCGCCGAGCACAACTTTTTTAAACACCTTGTTCATTGGTAACCATCGCGAGTTTAACACAGACACGTTTTTGGGAGTTTTTATGTAGTTTATGGTGCTTATGACGACAGTACCTTGAGTATCACGTATCGGTTTGTAGTACAACTGTCCCAAGTCCTGTAGGCACAGGGCCGATTGCATCTGCAGGGCAGCTGAGAGGAGCTTCGTCCTGAAGTGGATGGCCGAGGAGGCGTGCTTGTCCATGTCGGCGCGAAGGGATTTGGTGTCGTCCCAATTGCACGCAACCTTCATGAACCAGTGGAGATCATTGTGCAAGCAACTAGGGAATGTCTCGTCTATCTCTATCACAGGCAGGAAGTCCTCGTTCGTCACCAGGACTTTGTCTTCATGGTAAAGTATACATGCTAAATATATTCCTCTGAAACATAAATGACGTCAATATCTTTCGGTTGTGCGAGAATTGAAAACTTACCTTCGTAAGTGCTTTTGGAATTTGCTGGCGGCTGTGAACAGCTGCTTGATCGTGGTTTTCTTTCTTTGGCCTCTTCGCTGTACACCTGGGGTTTCCAGCATTTCACTGCCCGGACGCACTTGTTTCATTTCTTCCGTTAACACCTCCAACTCCTTCAGTTTTCCTTCAAACCTGCAACAAAATAAACAAACGCGTTGTATCTGGATGTTAACTATTCCTTGAAATCTACAAAACAATGATTGTCTTTTCAAGTCTTTTCAAAGTCGAGCATATTATCAAAAACAGATTTTGACTTGATATTTTTTTAACGTTAAACCATACCTATCTCTTTTTTCATCAACGTCTCTCCAACTTGAAGGTACTACAGAGGCAGGGGTGGAGGATAGGTAACCCCCGTACCCCTTGACGTTTCCACAGGCCGCCCTGAAGAAATATCTCCTGCCCTGGGTTAGCTCCACGGAGCAGACAGGCTTTGAGAGATCATGGACTTCAACTTCACCAGTTATAGGATTAAAATCGGCTCTTGTAGACCATTGCACTGCAAAGTTGTACAGAATTAAATAACAGTTAAGGAAGCTTCTAATTCGTATCCAAAGCTATTGGAAAAGACATTGCACTACAAAATGTCCTGCAAAGTTGTACAACGCATTTAAAAAAAGACAGTTTAGGAAGCTTCTGATTCTTATCCAAAGCTATTGGAAACGCCATTGCACTACAAAATTGTATAACATTAAAAGAACAGTTAAAGAAGATTCTGGTTCTTATCCAAAGCTACTGGAAAATGCATTGCAGTGCAAAATTGTACAACATTAAAAGAAAAGATAAGGAAGATTTTAGTTCTCATCCAAAGCTATTGGAAAATGTATTGCACTGCAAAATTGTACAACATTAAAAAAACAGTTAAGACCTCTTCAGATTCTTATCCAAAGCTATTGAAAAACCGATTGCACTGCAAAATCGTACAACATTAAAACAAAATGTAAATAAAGCTTTTGACTCTAGAGCTATTAAAAATAAAGTACAATATAGCTTCCTAGCACTGCATTGTTTGGGTATCCAAAATTGGCATACCTTTGAATTTGGTGGTTATCGGAGAGTCGTGAGATGTGGGCTCGTGCAGCCTCAAGGAAACGGAATTGGTGCCAGTGATGTCAGCTGCGACCAATGACGACGGATCCGGAGGACGTGCCTGGGCAAAACCCAGGACCAGTCGCTTGAGTGTCTTGGCTCGTCGTCCCCAGGCAATCGCCTGCTTCTCACTGTCACCTCCAGCACATCCTGAAACATGCGTTAATTATTTATTTTTCGAACGTACGCAATAACCAAAACCGAAAGCAATTTAATTTTTAAAACCATTATTTAAACATATTATGCATTAATTACCTATTTTGGGAATGTAGGTAATAACCAAAACTAAATATATTTTAATTTTTAAATCCAATATTTAAACATATAATCAAAATTCCAAATAAAATAATATATTACTTTCAAATTTAAAATTTCAATTAACTTTCTATATATAAATCTATATCTATATAAATAAATCTATTTTTTTCATTATTTTTTTGGGGCCATTATTGCAAAAATATTCCATTATATTTTTTAAGTGTTTAAGTGTCGAAATTTCATTCAACAAGGTAACAGTCTTTTCATTACATTTTTGTATAATTTTTCTCTCGGCATTCAAAAATTATCATGGTAGGACAAATCTGGTATTGGAATAATTATCAAGATCACATGATGTACACAGTGTTTAATTAATTTTGAGATCGAATAGAGAATTCTAAGTTTTAAGAACTAGCGAATATCGACATTACGGGATTTACGGTACCTAAGCTACTCGGGTAATATCCCATTCGCTAAGGATGACTGCAGATGGCAATAAGGGTCACTTTTAACTAGAATCGTCTTAAAATTATGGCACATGTACAGGGTGGCCCAATTTGGATGTTTCCATAGAGGATCTCGGTAACTAGAAGAGATAGAGAAAATCGGATGGCGTATCCTCGATCTCTTTTTACAAGACCAACTCAATGGCGAAAACAAAAATTGGCTATCGTCTTTTGTTTTCAAGTTATGGCGAAAAACTCATTATTTTCCATTTTCAATTTTTATCAATATTTCATTTATTTGTCATTTTATTAAGATACGAGTTGCATGTTTTTCAGGCACTTTTCTACGGTGAATTGAATGAGTTTTACAGAATTTTGATATGTTCGTTAATAACCAAGATACAATACAAAGTTGTGTTTTTTTAAATAGAGGTCGTAGTTGGCTTTGGTCTTAATAAATAGGTTATTTTTTCTCTTTTCGATGATGTATCACATGTGGATGTTATAACTGCATTTTTGTTGAAATCTATTAAAATTCTTTCAAAACGTCATATGTTCTCTTATTGGACGTAGTAGGCTTGTTTTGTTTAAATTGTTTGATTGTCAAGCTAACACACTCAACGTGATTTTTATATCTTGAAGTGTTTAACAATGTCGTACGAAAATTATAAAATATTTGATATGTTAGATGTTTTATTCAAAGCAATAACAACTCACTAATTGACATAGAAACATATTTTAATCGCTATCCGGATATAAAACAACCGGATAAATCAATATTTCAAAGACTAAAAGAAAATCTTATCAACCACGGATTTTTCAAGTAGCCAAAATCAAGGTCTTACAATATAGTATACCCCGAAGAAACTGCTACTAATGTAATTTTAGAAGTAATAGTGAATCCAGCAATTTCCAGCCGGCATATTGAGTATTAATCCGGAATATCGAAGAATCGAGCACTTAGAATTTTGAAAAAACATAAAATTTAGACAATACATTATTCGAAAAAAACACCATTTGAACGACCAAGATTTAGAACGATAAATTATATAAAATGAGAAATGATAATATTAATAATTTACGACAACATTTTATAGATTGTATAAATTCAATTTCAAATGTTCACATTCATATTGCTTACAGAAGTGTTATTAAAAGATACAACATATGCATTTTGACTAATGGATATCAATTGGAACATTTATTGTAATTTAAATATTGTGTCTATGCTTTTCAATGCTTCATTGAAGGTATTTTTTAATCTTGGAAAAATCAATTTATTGGGTTGTCTGCCTTTTAGACGATAGAGCCTGTAATATTCTCTAGGAAAAAAGATAATTGTTATTTATTTAATAAACCTTTCGAACATATATAATATTGTATTCACATGGTATTTTGTAATTTACAGATGGTAAATTTGTGCATTTTTAATAAATAATTTTACTCCAAACAATACAAGCCTACTACCAGATGCCCAATAAGAGAATATATGACGTGTTGACACAATTTCATAAGCCATAACTTCAAAACGAAAGACGATAGCCAATTTTTGGTTTCACCATTGAGGTGGTCTTAAAAAAAGAGATCGAGGATCCGCCATCCGATTTTCTATATCTCTTCTAGTTACCGAGATCTTCTATAGAAACAACCAAATTGGGCCACCCTGTACATACATAATTACAGATTTACAGATGAAATTTCGGAGGAAAAACTAAATATTTCTTCAGTTATACATACTTTCATTTATGATCAATTTTTCAATTTGTTCTGTTCAAAATAAAAACAATCCAAAAATCCTGAGGATAGCCGCTTTTTAGAACTTATATGTTCACCGAAACAGATTTAAAAATGTTTTGAATAATTTCTAAAGGGCAGGCAATTATATAAGATGTTGGAGACTCTATGCTCAGTCAAGACACGAACCCAATGGAAATCAGTTTACCATTAAATATTTTGTGCCATTGTTTGTCACAGGCATTTTTTTTCTGATCTATATCGTTTCTTTAGTTAAATATTCAGCAGAAAGTAAAGACAAAACAAAAATCTTGGCGAAGGTTAACGAATTTAAAATGCAAAAAGAAAACGATTTCTTCAGTTTTGCCACTAATTTTTTTTAAACGATTTTCATGTCTGTTCTGTAGTTGGGATAACAATTCACAATAGAAATAAAACCAAATTAACGACATATCTGGAGAAAAAATAATTTCTAAAGTTTTTTTTGTACTATTTCCGATATTTATACCCCATTATCTGTAACTGATTTAATTTGTTTGGAGTTTCATCGGATTTCTTAAGGAAGTTTATTTATTTGATCCAAAAATCATTGGTTTTCAATACATTTATAATGCAACTTTGTTCATGTCTTACAACAGTGAAATGTTTATCAGTAACAAATAAAACTGTCGATTAAAGTTAACAGGTATAGTACCAAATTTGTATATAAAACTTAACTCAAAATAATTTCCTAATTTTTCTCTGCTATAAAATGGTATGCAAGGAAGATTCAAGTTATTAATTAATTAAAAATTGGGATCTTGTTGATTTATTTGAAAATTAACGATTTTCAGACGCAATAATTTGTCTCTGCTTTAAAATAGTATGAAAGGAATATTCAAGTTATGAATTAATTAAAAACTGAAATCTTGTTGATTCATTTGAAAATTAACGAGGTTTAGACGCAATAATTTTATTTTAAAATATATTTTTTTAATGTAAGTGTCTGTCTAGAGTTAAGATATCAGTTAAAAAAAAAAAACTATCGAAATTTCTGATGCAAAAAATAATTTCTTTAGTTTCTGGACAAAACTTTGACGCACTTTTTTCCATTAGTATGTTTTGTTATTATTTTCTACAGTTACGTATGAAATCGTTCAAAATAAAAATATGATCGACCTAATACATACAGGTATACAGGGTGAGTCACGAGGAAAAGGAAATATTTTAAGGAGAGATAGTATCGGTCAAAATTTAATAGTTATTTATATAACAAGTAAGTTATGTGGATGTTTTCAACGAGAATAAAATTTAGGCCACGATCCCGTTAGGGCGAGTGGGCTAATTTATTCGAGTGAAAACATCATTAACTCACGTGTTTTATACAATATTTTATACATTTTGTCGAAAAACGTTTAGAAGTTACACATTTAATTTTTAATATATCAAGTCGGCGAAAAGTCAAACTGACATTTATTGTCAAATCAAAATTTTGAAAAGCCGATTGCCGTGTTTTTGTACCAGAAGGGGTTCCAAATGAAGCCCCAGAAGCAATGGGAAAGTTGTGTCCACGAAGTTAAAGGTATTCTATCAAATCGATTTGGTATGATTTTGATTTAGAATGAATTTTAAAAGTTTTAAATTCACTAGTGGAATCATGAAAATTGTATTTCACTTCAAGATAAACAACTGCTTATGATTTCTACTAGTAGGTATATAACGTCAATTTAAAATGCCAGAATTGGATAATAGCTATTTATAATATATACCAAGTGAGTTAAGTGGATGTTTATCACGAGAATAAAATTTAATTGTCGAATATCTTCGAAAATAAGCGGAATTTTTAGGTTTCCTCAACAGAATATTACTGACTACTAAATTGTACAACTTTTTTGTAATTTAACCGCCTTTGTAACTTTTACGGTTTCCGAGATCCCCATGCTGTTGATGCTTATCTTGGACACCCTGTATACATTACATTTTTGTGCATTTTTTCTCTTTCATAGTCGTTAGTTTAAAGTAAATCCATTTTCCCCCCCAATGTTGATCTGATATTTTTGTAGTGCATTGTCAATAGTTGACTGATAAATACAGAAAAAAAACAAATACAAAGTTGTTATAAACATTTGATTTCATCTCTCGACGTTTGATAAAGTGAGACTGGAGAGTAATGTGAGATATTCTGAAACAATTGACAAAAGGGGACAAAGAAAAGAAAAACACTGTCAAGTCATGATGTTGCCACTGATTAAATTAGCTATTTATGCACCAAGGGCGGTACTAGGATGATTCCGCCCGAAGAACGATAACATCCAGCTCGAGGGCTTTAGCCCGAGAGATGGATATCGTTCGATGGGCGTAATCGTTCGGTGATGCGGTGGTGCATACTTGATTTTGTTAGTCACTTCTTTTCTTAGTCTGGAAAATACACTCCAGGGCGTGATGAATCCATTACGCCCTCTTATTACGCCCCGGTTTTTATGGACATGTTTACATGTAAATACACTCCAGGGCGTAATGAATTCATATACGATGTATTTGTCGCAAATAATTGTATAAAAATGCGAAGTTGTAAACTAAATTTGCATCTAAAATTTCACTGTTGTTTTCTCTGTATTGTCCACATATTTGTCAATATTCTAGAATTCTTGATGAGCACTTACCAGTCATCGTCGACGACGGATATGCATTTCCGATCATGCTGGAGAACGAAGCCCTGGTGTTCAGGGGCGCTCCGCAGGGCTCCTCCAGCAGTCCGCCGAACTCCTGCAGGCGCATCTCGGCCTCCCCCAGGAGCTGCTTCAGGTGCGAGCCCAGCTTCTCCGGGTTTATAACTGCAAGCGAACGCCCGCAAGCACGCATTAACGTTAAGAACACAGAACATGTTTGCAGAGCAATTACCAAACATTCTCGCCTCGATATCGCATTCCACGGTGCACCGTGCACTCGTGTGCTGCACGTCTTTTAACCGAATACAACTTAAATGAACTGTTATCTCCTTGATAGCACCTAATGACGTGCATGATTACAGAGGCAATGGTTTAATTATCATCAGATATAAACCTGAGATAAGAAGTTGGACAATTACAATTTAAATTCACGCGACATGATTGTAAACATTATAAGTGATAATTCATTATTTCAACAATAATAATAAAGAGATAAACAAAATAAATGTTAATCATTATAATAAGTACAAGTAATAATAATCAAGTTGGGTTTAATACGTGATAATCCTTATTAACACAGAATAAATGAACATGCAATAATAAAAACATAGTAGTATTATATTTAGTGTTAAGTAATAATAATAAAAACAAAATCAAATTTAAATTTTCGTTTGAAGTTACATGAAATATAAATTGTTCGTAGAAGTATGTTAATTTTCTTATGAGATTTGGAGTTCCGTGAGAAACTGTGCGAATTTATCGTGCCTGGAACAATATTTATTGCCTCCATGACTGATGCATTTGATTTGCATAGAAGTCCCCGGGTATTGTTCCGGTAGAGAAATTGCAGCTTCGAAAGTGAAACCGACGCCTCTTCGCACCGTGAGAAGACGCTTTTCCAGCGAAAGGAGTTTTTTAGCAGATGCCTCCGACGACCGTTAATTAGGTAACCGTTCAAATCTCACTTTCATTGCACAACCTGGAAGCAGTTGGGCACAAAGAGGTTCGGCTAATTCGTTCTTGTTGGCGAAGGCTGCTGCCAATGTCATCGACGCTAAAAGCGTGCATCAGGTGGGTGGGTTGTGCAATTTGTTACATAACAACGTTTAAAGCGGCTACTTGCATCGTATTGAAGCTATCTTAAGAACAATGTGTTTTAAAATATTTGTACTTACATTGACTACTTTCTTTAGCACCAAAACTGACCAGCATTTTCACTAATGGGCGATTATTACTAAGGACGGCGACGTCCAAGGGCGACAGGCCATCACTATTTGCACTGGAATCGATAGAGAAAACATATATTGGTTAACATGATAAAAAAAAGCCTGACAATCATCGTTTGGCGCATTTGACTGCAATACATTCGCACATGTATTATGCATAATAGTATTTTATGTTGCAAGGACGAAAAACGAAATATTTCGGATGATTTGCTGGATATTGCTGGATAGTAATGAGTCCGAAATATGCTTGTCGTCCATATATCATAGATAACTTTTTATTCGATTGCAAGAACTTTACAAACTACAAAATAAAAAAATAAAAATTGGCGTGGAATATTTATTACGTTGTCAGTGTGACGTTCGATCAACAACGAAATTATTAAAATCATTTTAAAATGTCGAGTTAATGTGTACTCCTTCTTAGATGAGAGACGCCGCAAATCCAGTTTCGGTAGAGTTGCTTCCGCAAAAATCAAAAGAAGTTTATAAAAGGGCATATCAAAGATTTGAAACATACCGAAAAGAAAATAATATTCCACCTCTCTCCAAGATTTTTTTACAAGCATATTTCGCAAATTTGTTTCAACAAATGAAATCTTCGACTGCATGGTCTCACTATTCTATGATAAGAGCTATGTTATGCCATAAATTAATCAACCATTGACTTTTTTATTTTTGCTGCCGAAAAATATTTTTCGGCTTAGGACGAAATAGACCGTTACCTAGCAACCGTGGTTTAAAAAAAAAAGTATGGCGTTTTCGTCCAGATTTTTATACCGAAAAATACTATCGTATGACACAATCGAATAAAAAGATATTTATTGAAATTTTAATAAAAAGGAACCTGTTAAACGGCCAAACTATCAAATTAAATTTATATATCGTAACAGAGTTTATGTAAGTAAACATGTACTGTATTGTATTGACATAAATGTTATTGATTGATTAATTGATATTAGAATTAGAATTTTCGAAGACCATTTAATACTCCAGTCTCGTGGATATACAAATAAATTATTATTATTATAAAAACTGTTGATTTGCATCTTGCATTTCGTTACGTTACGAATAGATCGACAATCAGCAAGGTTATAATTACTTTAATTTTGAACGAATGCCTTAATTATAGATAATACATTAAAAAAATTGTGGATAAAATACACAAAATATTAATGGAGAAACAGGAACATAGTTTACTGTAAACGCAACTATAGTATAAGTACTTATATTTGTTTCACACGCGTAAATGTCACTCTAACCAGCCTGTACTGTTACCTGGTAAGGTACTACATGGTACCTTACAAAGGTATTACTATTACTAACGTATTACATGCACCGTGCAAGTAATGGTTGACACGAGTCAGTGTAAACATTTTACTTGTCCCATGTCAATCTTATACTCTCCCTTGTCACGTATATATTTTCAACGTATGTTTCAACTTTGCGGTCGATTGATTTAAATATAAAACAGCAATTAAGATTGAAATTATGATATTGTGTTTATGAACATTTTGACAGTGACAGATGATATATTTTATAGTGTCATGCTATTGTCTTAATTTAACTATTTACTTGTGTTTAACAAATAAAATATTGTTAAATATTTACATTATACGTCGGGTAATGGTTTTTACTGGCTCTACAAGGTGACAGACTCGCCTGTGGCTTGTCAGTCATTCCCTTGTATCGCCAGTGAAAACCCTCTTAACCGGCTTATAATGTAAAATACTATATTGTATATTATCACCAATAAATATCTATTTCGCATAATAGAAAATAATTACGTATAACTAAATTTATTCATGAACTAAAATTCGTCTAAACTCAACAAAACTTGCCTAAAGTGAACTAAAAATGCTGAAATTCTAAAACTTGTCGACATTAAGCAAAGAAATATATTCGTCGAATTTAAAAGTAATCATGTGGGCAAAAATTCGACAATTGAATTAAAATTCACCCAAATTGATCTAAATTAATTGAACTAAAATTTCAGTTTGTTTAAATTAAAACAAAATTAAACCAAATTCATTAAAAATGTTCCTATGTTAACTAAAAATGTCTCGCCTGTATAAATCATGTAATGTTAGAGGGAGAAAAAAAACCCATAACTAAACAAAAATTGGTCTAAATTTAACTGCTACAGCTTGACTAAACCGATATAAAAATGGTAAAATTTGCCCACATTAAACAAACAAAATTAATTCGTCGTATTTAAAAGTAATCGTGTGGGCAAAATATCGCCAACATAAATTAAACCAAAATAGAAACAAATTGGTTAAAAATTAGCAAAAATTGATGTGTATGTATAATGTTAAAAAATAATTAGGCATAACTAAACTTAAATTCGTCCAAATTCAACAAAAATAGCCTAAACTGCTCGAAAAATGCAAAAATTCTAAAAATTTGTCCACATTAACCAAAAAAATATAGTTGTCGTATTTAAAAGTGAACTAATAGCAATATTAACGTATTAATCATAAGTCAATTAAAATTAATAGCATAATGAGGGCATAAATTCGCAATAAATTGAACTAAAATTTGTCCAAATAGATCTGAAAATTGATTGGCTCATATTGGATTAAAATTTACGAAATTTAAATTTAACGAAGATACGATGTGGACATATCCACAAAAACGTGTGGTCATATAGAATACCTTCCCATGGACAACATCAAGGCATTAGTTCTAAGAATCTAGCCATACCAAACCGTATACGTTTAAGCATTGATTAACTAAATACTAAATAAATAGAAATATAATTTCTATACTCACTGGTTTAAGTAAGTCGCAAAACGGTATCAATTTTAATAGGCCAAATTCAGACAATATTTAACCTTTACCGGATGGCATTAACGATCTACCAATGGCAAATTTTAAAAATGTAATAAAATCCTATTTTGTGGACAAAGGATTCTACAGTCTGGAAGAATGTCTAAGCAGTAAGTTCACTGACGTAACTGTAGGAGTTAAGCTATAAATACTTGATTCGTTAATTTTAACATGTCTGTGATCGTCCTTTATTTAGAAAACCATTATTTGAATTATTGACATCTATTTATTTAATTTTATATTTATATTATACCTATGACTTGCGTAAACATTATTATTTGTACTGACACCAAATAAATATTATTATTATTGTACTATCTATATTCGTTCAAATTAAAATAAAATATTTACAAAATCGACCAAAATTCGTCTAAACTCAACGGAACTTGCCTAAACTGAATAAACTGAACTTAAAATGGTGAATTTTCAAAACTTGCCCACATTAAGCCGAAAAAAAAAATCGTCATATTTAAAAGTAATCATTTGGGCAAAACATCGTCAAAATTGAACCCAAATTCGCCAAAATTGATTTAAAACTCGACAAAATTGATGGTATATTTGTCCGAAATGTTTAAATTCGTGTTTAAGCATCGAATTTTATATTTCTAACAATTTTGAACATAATTATTTTTCATATATACATTAGAATTTCTATGTTATATGTTTGTGTACGGGTTATATTGAACAGTATACAGGATGTCCAGAAACACTTCTCCCAAACGGAAATCCCGCATACTAGACGTCATTTAATGTCGATTTAATCTAAATTACTTTAATCCCAAAAAGCTTTCTAAGTGATCTAAAGCTCTTTGAAAAGTATAATATCTAAGCCGCTAATGACATTTACTGACATTTACAAATGTCAAATTTGTAAGTATGAATTGTAAAATTTGCCAAATTATTTTGATTTCAAAAAGATATTGTTATTTATGTTATCTTAGAAAGGTAAAATAAGTCTAACTCTTATTCAATATGGTTAACTTGTCTAGTGAAAATTGCTCCTAGGAAGCATTTTAGGTAATTTAGATCAAATCTGCTTAAACAGAGAAGAACAGAGAGAACTTTACAGAGAGTACCATAAATCCGGGACACAAAATTTGGTCTCGTTTTTAAATTGATTGCCCTGTATATTCTTTCATTTTTAGAATCTGCTTTATGTGGGCTTCACAAATCATTTTTACTTTTTACTTTAACAAAATATCATGGACGTGGAAAAAAATTCAACAAAACCTCATAAGAGATCAATGAAATAATCTGGGCATCAAGTGCCCAAGCAATGTGCCAAAACTTTTCTAATGAATGTTGTCCTTATGAAGCTTTTTATTTAGGTAATTTAGGTTAAATTTACAAAAAATTAAATCTAGCATGTGGCATTTCTGTTTGACAGGAGAGTTTCTGGACACCCTGTATATTGTGAATTGTATTCAATTCGAAATATGTTTGACTTGTGAAAAACTTATTGATAATAGCACCAATAAAATATTACTATTATTGAAATAGAAATGCTTAAATTAAATCAAAATTGAACAAACTTCAACCAAAATTTGCCCATAACTATAAAACAAAATTATATGCATATATTACATAATAGAAAACAATTACCCATAAACTGAACTCGTAAACTAAAACTAAAATTCGTCTAAATTAAACAAATCTTGACTAAACTGATCTAAAAATGCTGATATTCTGAAATTTTCTCACATTAAACAAAATATGAATTTGGCATATCAAAGTTATTCATGTACTTAAAATATAACCAAAATTGAACTACTATTATATCGTATATTCGTTTATTATTCGTATATTATATCGTATATTCTTGAACTATAAGATATTATAGAGAGACAACAATCTTCATTGGTCTTAATTTTTATGTAATTAATTTTTTTATTTATCATTATGATTATATTTCGTTGGCTAAAATATGCAATAAATGAACGAAAATTCAACTAAGTCAACCTAAATTCGTATACAAGGTGAGTTTATTTTTCATTGCAAACTCTGTTTTTGCTACTCTCAATAATACAAATTGTCCTGTATCGTGTTTATTTGTCAAAGTAAATAATAATTTTCATAAAGTTAATTTTTGAAGATGCCTTTATGTATCAAGTAAAGTATAGTAAACCTTGCATCGCCATAAAGAGAAATATGTGTCCTTTTTAAAAATGTCTAAGCCAACTATGCCTGCCATTTAAAAAAAAAATTAAAGTTTGTAATGTAACTGAAAAACTATGGTCTTTTTTTCAAAAAAATAAAGCATATAAGTCGTACTAATTTAAGTTTTAATAATTTTGTTTATTTTATGTGAAAGCATACAGTGTTTCAAATTTCATTACAATAAATAACAACAATATTCCCACAAGTTTTGAATAAAACAAATAATTCTTATATATTTAATAAATCATAAAACTTACAGGGGTTTTCAGGGTATAAGCAATCTTATATTTCAACAAATTGGAAAATTGAAACAAAATTAGACCAAAATGTGCGCGTGTTGAACAAAAAATTACTCGTTTGCACAAAATCAAGCAGTGGTAGAAAAAATTACCCATAATTGAAATCATCCAAATTTCTGGATAAACGCATTAACATCGTTTTTACTATTTTCATATAACTAACGAGTGACGAGTGTTTGAAGTTGATACTGTAGAAAGATGAGTTTTGATAATGTTTGAAAAATGTGTGTACGTATGCTGGCAACATTTTTTTGGTATACATAATAAGTTATCAACTCAAGATAAGTTTTAAAAAAGTTAATTTTTAATGTTTGGAACAATATTTGATTTGATTAATCTTGGACAAATCGTGAACTGCATTTTTTTTGTTAGGAACACAGCATTCTGCTAATATCACGTAATATTCCATACTCATAAACTAACCCAAGAGACGATTTGGCCTTTCTATCATTCTTTCGTAATCGTAAAACTTAATATATTTTAAGTCGGCATTCAAAAGAAGCCATGGCTATTTTCGAAAATCGACAGCTTTCCATCATCATCGTGATTTTGAAATGTTAAAATGATTGATAACTTCGTGCAATAACGTGAGTAAAAATAACATACCAATTCACATCGACATCAGTCGATTCCAATATGGTTCTCGCCTTTTCTAGGTGGCCGTGTTCAACAGCTGCAAATAACGCTGAAAGAAAGAAAAACATTACTTATTTATATGATGGTCAATGCTTCATTTATAAGAATTACAGGAACACAGCAATGGGTTAGTTAAAAAATGTGTAATATACCATTTTATGTCCATCAAAACTATTACAAGTTTCAGAACTTCTGTAATAAAAATGACTAATTTATATTACTTTTCTCCTATTTCTTGCTTTTATGTTATGCTTTTGTTATGTTATGCTATTGTTATGCTTTTGTGGATATGTATACCTTAGGGAACGGTTTGTTTTCTGTAATAATAACACTGCAAATAAGTTAACATCATGTAAAAATAATCTGCAGAAATTCTATTTTGGGGATTATTCCACATTTTGCAGGATTTCAAGAAGTAAATTACAATAAGGACCGGAACTTATGTACCATACCCAATATATATATAGCTTAAAACTATCTGGCAACAAAGCACCCCGCACCATCGTGCCATCACATTGCACAAATTCCCACAGCCGAATGTTAATTATTAGATGAAACGGCGTTAGTAAGCTTTTTGCTGGCATATTGTTTGTGTTTCTTACCGTGCAAGTGTATATTAACCCTAGCCAATCTTTCCAGTTTCTGCTGCATTATTTTTGCCTGCTTTTTACTGGGCTTATGGCCCGGGGGAGGCAGGGCCGATGTTAGTGGCACACTGGCAACTTCCATTTCGCATTCACTGGGCACTGTGGGGAGTTCTAAGGTATAAAAAATAATATAAATAAGTAAAGGGTAACATAATTATTAAAAATATAAACATTGTATAAAAAAATCCTCATTCAAACTTCAATATAAAACTTTTAATGGAGCTTTCGGGTATTATATTATAAAAAATGACGTAAATCGGAGATATTTGTCGAAAATCCAGGGGGTGGGGGGTATGTTTTGAAACGTAGAAATTAATAACAAAAGTTAATACAATTTCAACAAATTTCATTTTGAAAATACCCCTGTCACGAGTAATTTCCACATAATTTGTAATTAATCTCTTTCTTGCAATAAAACGGGCCAAAGTTTAAAACTTCTCCAAGAATTTTCATTTTAACACATTTTAGCAATAATAAAAACCACAAAAAATACGTTTTGGAAAAACATTACTTTTCATCTGCAAGACAGCTTTTAATTTAACATTCCTCTTCATAAAGACGCATTACTCATTTAATTACACTGGTCGACAAATTTTGACGAATGTGTTGTCCCCTCAATTTAAGTGCATATTTCGGATATTATTTACTATGCATATGTAAGAAATTTAAAAAAAAATGTGTTGCAGGTAATTTTTTTAGATTTTTTACATAGTTTTTCCACTATTTACTTACAAAAACAAAACCAAATACTTAGAAAATTGATACCGGTAACTGAAAACTGAATTTGAATCCAGTATTGCCATAAAAAATATTCGGAATAGGTCTGCATCCAGAAAAAAATATGTCATGTATTAAATATACACATTTTGCAAAAATTGAAATATCACAAAAACGTGACGTGCTAGAAACATATTTTTGACGTTTCTAAGATTAGCGCAAAATTTTCTACCGGAATCAGCTATTTACGTCTAAGGGACAAAAATTGTGTTGACCAGTGTTATTTATGTTTCACCTAATTTTTGCAATAATTCCCATCAAAATTTGCTCAATAATTTAGGAAAATGTTTCTTATTGCAAAAGTACCTACCTATCGAATATGAATTAAATTATACATCTACGTATTATTTGCAGTAATATAGGAGCATTTTCCGAATACTTTAGAAAATCCCCTTTTATAAAAAAACTTGGTGATAATTTTGGATTGAATTTTATAGAATGCTTTATTTTGATTAACATGGTTTTCAGAATAACAAAGAACTATTTATAAATAATATTAAAGATTAAATTTCTACATTGAATACTTTGTATTTTATGGAAAAATTATATTTCTTAACAAGACTATTTCGTTATTGAACATTCTGTGGAAAAAAAAATATAATTATATTATTTTTATATAAAAAGTAATAATTATAATTTATTTATACACATAAGTTGTATAAAATACTTTCTATTTTATGAAAAAAAGTACAAAATGTTGGAAATAGTCTTTGTTTTTCCATAAAATTTTAAGGGTGATTTGTAGAAAAGTTATATAATTTCTAAAATAGACAATATCCATATTGAATTCCTTACATTTCATGGATTTCATGGAATAGTTTATAAATAATAATACATATTAAATTTCTACATAGAACACTTTGTAATTTATGGGCTAAACTTCTGAAATAGTTATTTCGTTATTTTACGTCATTTCTGAAAAAGCATTAAAATCAAAATGATTGTATATTAACTCATAAATTAGAAAACTAGAATAATTATTTTACCATGGAATAAAGTAATGTTGTTTTTTGCAAACAATAGTTGAAACATAGGAAAAAGTTATATTTCTTAAAAAGACAATTTCGTCATGGAAAATTCTGGGGGAAAAAAATATACCTATGTTGTATAGAATACTTTCTATTTTATGAAAAAGTACAAAATGTTGAAAATAGTCATTTTTTTCGTAAAATTTTATTATTTTTAATTATCATCACTTCTGAAATAGACATTATCCATATTGACATTTGATGGATTTCATAGAACAATTTATAAATAATAATAAGTATTCAATTTCTGCATAGAATACTTTGTAATCTATGGGCAAAAACTAAAATTTCAGAAATAATTATTTCGTTATTTTACGTTATTTATGAAAAAGAATTAAAAACAAAATGTTTGTATATTAACTCATAAATTGGAAAATGAGAATATTTATTTTAACACGGAATAAAGTAATGTGGTTTTTTGCAAACAATAGTTGAAAAATAGGAAAAAGTTATATTTCTTAAAAAGACAATTCTGTCATTGAAAATTCTGAGGGAAAAAAATATACCTGTGTTGAATAGAATACTTTCTATTTTATGAAAAAAGTGCGAAATGTTATAGTCATTTTTTTCGTAAAATTTTCTCATTTTTAATTATTTTCATTTCTGAAATAGACAATGCCCATATTGAATTCCTTACATATGATGGATTTCAGGAACAATTTATTAATAATATTAAATATTCAATTTCTACTTAGAACACTTTGTAATTTATGGGCAAAAAAATTAATTTCTCAAATAGTTATTTTAATATTTTACGTTATTTCTGCAAAAAGCATGAAAACCAAAATGTTTCGATATTTACTCCTAAATTGGAAAACTATAATAGTTATTTTAACGCGGAATAAAGTAACGTTATTTATTGCAAACAATATTTGAAAAATAGGAAAAAGTTAATATTCTTAACGAGACAATTTCGTAATTGAAAATTTTGTGGAAAAAAAATATACCTATGTTGTATAGAATACTTTCTATTTTATAAAAAAAACTACAAAATGTTGAAAATAGTTATTTTTCGTAAAATGTTATCATTTTTAATTGTCATCATTTCTAAAATCGACAATGCCCATATTGAATTCCTTACATTTGATGGATTTCATGGAACAATTTATAAATAATATTAAATATTCAATTTCTACATAGAACACTTTGTAATTTATGGGCAAAAAATGTAATTTCTCAAATAGTTATTTCGTTATTTTACGTTATTTCTGAAAAAAGTAGGAAAAACATTTTTTTTCGATATTTACTCATAAATTGGAAAACTAGAATAGTTATTTTAACATGGAATAAAGTAATGTTGTTTTTTGAAAAAAATAATAAAAATTTAAAAAAAATGTCAGCTAGCTAATTTCAAATATTCAATCTTATAGTTGACTGAAAATTGTGTTAAAAATATTTTCAAATATGGATCTGCTCGTAGCAATTCAATTATATGATTTTAGCGTGTTTTTTATTTGACATTTTGACTAGTGTAAACAAATGTAATAACAAAATTTTGTTATACGGATTATGGATTAATATGGATCTGCTCGGATCAATTTAATTATTTGATTTTAGTGTGTTTTTATTTGACATTTTGACTAATGTAAACAAATGTAATAACAACATTTTGTTATTACATTTGTTTACATTTGTTTATGTTGTTATTACATTTGTTTACACTAGTTAAAATGTCAAATAAAAAAGACACTAAAATCATATAATTGAATTGCTACGAGCAGATCCATACTCGAAAATATTTTTAAAACATTTTTTTTTACAAATATACAATAGTATATTGAGGGGTTAGTACAGGAAGTGATATATTCCCGGGCGAAAGATGCGGAAATTGATGTCCAAGCCATTAGGTGAGGACAGCAAGCCGAAGAGGCCGGGAAAGCACACTGAACCAAGTGTGAACCACCCTGAGAACCACCCTGAGTGCATATATACATCAATTTTGCTCCGATGAACGCATTCATTACTATAATGATTAGTCGTTCATATCAATGACTGAGTTCATCATATTAATGAACATAATTTCATCATACTAAGGAACAAGAGTCATCGATTTAATGTTTATGGTGCATTGCGGGATATTAAATCAATGATTCTTGTACGTTAGTATAATGAAATTATGTTCGTTAATATGATGAACTCGGTCATTGGTCTATGAACGACAAATCATTATAGCAATGAACGCGTTCATCGGAGCAACATTGATGTATTTATGAACTCTTTTGGTTCAGTGAACTTAATGCGCATACTATTTTTTCTCTAATCGAAATACTTTTGCAAGTTTCGTAAAAAAAATATGGAAGACGATGAAGAAATTATTTGCTGTAGACCTCCGGGAATATTGCATTTCCGGCTTAGGCCGGGAATAAAAATATTGCAATAAAGTTATTTCTCCGTTACATAGCAACCGTCATCATTACAGGATACAGGAATCTTCTATTATGTGGACTGCGTCTAGGCTACGAATCGACTGTTTGTACGATGTTGGGAGAAAAAAACTATTGCTTTTACCATTACTAGAGAAAATGATGCAAAATATGTATTATACTCTTCAGAAATTGAATTATTCGTATTTTGAGAAGGTTATCTAATTCCCGAAATCGTCAATTCTTTCAATGAATACTTTCCGTGTAATAAAAAATGTTATAAAATGTCAGATTAATTTTCTCCATTTTTGTTTTTACATTCTACTGAAAACTTCTGATATAGACAATATCTTCATTGTATTACTTGTGAGTCACATTTGAGTATGATAACTGGGACACCCTGTATATAATACATAAATTATTACGAAGAGGCGATCGATTCTAGGTTAGTTATATATGAGCATACACTTTAATAAATTTGGGGTCAAATATAAATCAAACACCGACACGCCAATCAGTGCTGATTACAATGAGCGATTTGTTTACCAAACAATCACATCGCAAGCTGTTAAGCTCGTTCAGTCAATAACTAGACTGCATACACGCAATGATAGTAAATTTGATTTAAAATACACATTAATTACCCATCACAGATATTAATTAAATCAATGCAAAATTTAAAGCTTTTTCATTAATTAATTAAATTACGTTTGTCCTATGATTTAGCTTTATAATTTTACATTATAATATATAATTTTAATATATTTGAAACATTTCTCGTATATTCGATTAGTGCAAAATTAAAATAAATGTTTTTTTTTAATTGATTACGTCTGGGTTATATTTGGCAAGTACTTTAAAATATTTGTTTACCCATTATCTAAATACAAAAAATCCAGAACATGTGAGCTACAAAACAATCACTCAATACGGAACACACCCACATGTCATAAAACATAACCCAATATAAAATATTTCTTTAGAAATATCAATTTGTTTTCATGAAGAATAATGTTAATAGAAGATTTAGCATCTTTTAATCCAGATACTGGGATTCAAATATTAAATAACTTCTCTAATACTATTGTAATCTTGAGATTATTTCTAACTTCAAGCCTGCTTTCAAGCAACTTATCGATTATTCAAAGATAGCCATAACTACTACCCCTGAGAGGTAGCAATTTGCTGCTGAGGAGGATAATTTGCATGGGTATACAATGTTTACTCGAGTTTACTTCATCACCAATTTAGTAGGTACATGCTGCGGGTTGACCGCTCCTAAACAAACTGGATTCTGGGGAGCTGATAAATGTACATCAAATCTACAAACGTAGCCATTGAAGAACATTATTACAATAATAACATTAAGCACCAATTTTTACACCACCAACGCGTGGGTCTGTACAGATTCGGGCCAACTTATTAAATAAAGTGGCATTATTACTATACGGCGACTATGTTTTGTGTAGCGATTATACAATTTCAGTAATTCGACGTCCATTAAGGCACAGAATAAGCAATAACAATGCACTTACAGCCATGAAGCGTACACCATTATTCAATTGCTAGGGTGTAATTGCATAACTACAAGTGACACGACCAATTTATTAATTAAAGTCGTTGTGGCCTTAATTTGAGCGTAATTTTGTTATCAAACAAACATTGAACTTGCCGGCTGAATTAAGGCCTCAGTACCAATTAAACCGTTGAACTGAGACGAATGCAGAAACGGAATTGAAGAGTGCTGCCAGTTTTTATGCGTCCCCCAGAATACCATGGCCAAAATCTTGCACTCCCATGCTAATTAATTTTCAAAATTAGTTTAATTAGTTTAATACCTCAACATCTTAGGTTGTCGATTAAATTGCATTATAATTAGTTTAATTGGAAAAATAAATAGTGAAATGTATTTAAAAAAAAAATAGTTCACACGACAATTTTAGTAAGTATGTTTTAGTATATTTGATAGAAATCGCAGCTAATTATTTTCTCTTCCAGTTACTTTCGGTTTTTTAATTTCATTTCAAATATTTTTTTGAACGTGTAATTGGCACAGAAGAACCATAGAAAGCTCCAATATAAGATTGCAATCAGAACATATTCAGGAATGGTTTCAATTGCACCTAAGCTACTTGCACATCCTGTAAAGTATTTTTAACTTATATGTCGGTTTGCACAATTTTTCAATTGGCTTGTGTGACAAAAAACACCTTATAGTATCGAAACCTCCAGCTGCAAGTGTACACACTATCACCATGACTAATATTAATAATACATTTCATTGATATTGATAAGCTACTTTTACAGATGTAGTTATTTTAAATATGAGCAAACATTGCATAAATAACAAAAAATAATCATTCGTACTTTAAATTGTATATGTCCAGAATATATTGTGGCATTGAAATTGAATTCTACTAGATAAATGGATACTATTAGTATATCATATAATATTAGAACTAAATTTAATTCATATTAACGCAGTGGTTCTTGAGATATTAACAGATATTTTAATATGAAATTAATTGGAGATGTTACCTTCCAAACTAGATTTCATGACAAACTAGTTTTGCCTAGGCCAAACCGGTACATCCGCAAAGCTATAGTATGACTTAGTTTATCATAGGCCAAACTTGTTTATCCTAAAATCAACACATGCTGGTTAGGTTAGGTTAGGCTATGTTAGGTTAGGTTTGGTTTTATTTGGTTTGCTTAGGTTAGGTTGGATTTGGTTTTATGTGGTTTGCTTAGGTTTGGTTGGGTTTGGTTTAGCTTGGTTTTGTTAGGTTAGGTTTGGTGGTTTCAGCCGTGTGTTGATTTTAGGATAAACTAGTTTGAAAATAGCAAAATTCTATCGTTGTTTCAGAACACCCTGGGTATTCTACGTAAGTCAAAATATTGTGTATGTTTTGGCACATTGCTTGGGTACTTGCATACGCAGATTTTTTTATTGATATCTTATAATAAGGTTTTGTTGAATATTTTTCCACGTCCATGATTTTTCGTTAAATTTGATTAAAATGTGAATAACTTGGCAACGTTGCATCTTAACTCAAAAGATAAAAATGATTTGTGAAGCCCACATAAAGCAGATTCTAAAAATAAAACAATAGACACTGTTATCAATTTAAAAAAAGAGACCAAATTTTGTGTCCCGGGTTTATGGTACACTCTGTATACTCGAAAATAATTTTAAAACGTAGCACATCAAGTGTCCAATAGCTTCCATTCAGATGTTTTCCTAATTTTCATTAGTCTAGCAGCAATGGTCCGAGCGAGGATAAGTGTGCCATCCTGTATATCCAATATTGAAGTAAACATTGAAATTTTTAAATGTCTCATTGGATATAAATTAAATTTCACATATAAAATATGAAAGTATTACATAATACTAGTAATAAATTGCATTCATATCGATACGTCAATTCTTAAGATATCGAGAGTTAAATATGAGAATAATTGGAGAAATTGCTTTAAAAATCAATTGTTCGTACTAAAATTGAAATATATCCAGAATTACTCATTGGAAATAAATTTAATTATTCTCGTTAAATATTTGTATTCTCAATACGATAATTAGATAATTATTGGGATATACGTATTCATATTGATTCACAGTTCTTAAGATATCGGTAAGTTAATATGAGAAAAATTGGAGAAATGCCTTAAATATATCGAATATTCTAGCAAAAAATTAAAATTCTTAAAACTATTATTGTATATTAATTAAATTTCACATATCAAATACCAGTGTATTACTTAATATTTATTTTGCTAAATTTAATTACATGTAAATAAATTAATAATAAAATTAAATTAAAAAATAATTTTACCAGTAAGTACCTAATAATAACAAAAAAAATAATTGTATTCATACAATACGTCAGTTCTTAAGATATCGATAATCAAATATAAGGAAAATGAGAGAAATTGCATAAAAATTAATTATTTACACTAAAAATAAAATATCTCAAGACTTACAGAAAATAAATTTGTTTGTATGAGTTTAATACTGGTATATTACTCAATAGAGTTTTATATTTCATTTATGATACCGTGGTTTTTGAGATATTATTTTAATATACCGTGGTTTTGAGATATCATTATTTTTATATAAGTTTAATTGCCGGTATTCTTACAATAGATCTAAAATATCATATATTCTAGCAAAAGTTGTAAATTCTCAAATTCTCTCATTGGATATGAAATTAATTGCACATATAAAATATTAGTGTATTAATAATTATTAGTAATTAATTTCATTCATATTGATAATATCGATAACATCTAATATCGATTGTATTATTTTAGGCAAAATTTATCAACTTATTATTTTTATAAATATCAATCGTTTTCCATAAAAACTATGTCTGTATGTTATTATCATTTATTTGTCAATTTACTAATATGTCTACCAATTTATGAAACCTGTCAAAAATCTTTATTTTCACAATTTTTGAAAAAACTGTGTTGTATAAACATATTTTTCAAAATTGCATGTGAATAAAATATTTTATTATTGTAGTAAAATAATAGATATATGTTTATTTTAAAATTAAATTATTGTTATAGTGAAATATTTTATTATTATGGGAGTTATCCATCAATTTTTATTATTTTAGGAAACTATGATAAACTACTGTTCTATGATTTTTGATTAATCTGTAGTACGTTTTTGGCAATCTGTTTTAATTTGTCAACTATCAAAACTGTTATTTCAACAATTTTTAGAAAAAACTTGAAAAATGCTCCTTTACTTTTAAAAAATGTTAGTGTGCTGAATGAAAATTGTTTTAAAAATTGCCTGCGTGAAAAATATTTTATTATATTAAGAAATATTTTCTACGATTTTTCAATATGAGAAATATATTTATCAATTTTTGAAAATATACAGGGTAATTTAAATTCAATTATCACTAAGGGGATATCGGAAACGGTCAGAGATACGGTTAAATTTGGGCAAAGTTGCGTAATAATATGGGGAACAATAATCAATCAAACATAATTTAAAAAATTTCAATGGTTACAGAAATTAAAAATAATGCAATTTTCGAAAATATCATTAATTTTTTCCTGTCGTTACTTGAAGAGATATTAAAAACAACAAACACATTTTTATTGTCACTTTTTCTCCTCTACAACAAGGGAACTTTAGATTTTCGATCAGACGTTTCGTGTGAGTGCAATTGTCAGCAAGTCTAAATTTTTAAATATGGACCTGCGTTATTTATTTTATTTTTGGGTTCTACTCGACAATACTATTATAATGATGTGCAACTCTTGAGCGTTTAGTAACTTTTATATACCGAGTGTCAGATAAAATTTAAAAAACAAACGAATATTAAATGGATGATACATTTACAGTTTTTAATATTCCTTTGCGATTTTTTTCGTTTGCCCCTTATCCCAGACACTCGGTATATTCTGTTCCTGGCACTTTTGAAAATGTGTCTGGGTTTCTGCAATCTTTGAAATTTCTACAATATTTAAGAAAAATGTAACTCAGTTTTGTATGCTTTGATTTTTCAAATATTTGCCTGTTTCCATTACTTTTTTAAAAAACCTCATTTTCTGCGACTTTTGAAAAATGTATATTGTGTGAGATATACTTATCTGTCTATTTTTTAAAATTTGACCCCAGTTCACTTTTCAAAACACATTCCTTATTTCTGACCAATTTTCAAAAAAAAAATGCTATTGTTTCCAGTAAATATCTAAATTTTGCTAAATTTAATGACATCGCTGATTTGACTCGTTTTTTTTGTTTCATTGAACTTCGATTTCTTCCATATGAACTGATTTAGATTTTTTCTTATTTAGTTTTTTTTTGCCAAAACGAATCTACAAAAATCTTATTTTATTGCACCACAAGAATAGATGGTGATTTTAAAGTGGTGCTGGCTACGGAGGAGGGGTTGGGAGGGGTTAAAATTTATTTGACTTTGTTTCTAAACTTCCCCCTCCAAAAATCAATCGACGTGTATTTTGTTTATAACAAGTTAACTAGCATTCAAAAGTTATTGGGACTGGCTAGTTTTGAAATGTTCACCCGGTATAATAGAAAATATTTGCATTTTAAAGAGCTAACGACCTTATATTTAATTATATATATTTTTTAATTTTTTATTGTACTTGAAAAGTGTATTATTTTCTGCAACTTTTGAAAAGCGTCTATATGTTTCGTGAGATATAAAAAATGTCTGCAGTTCTACCTGTTGCCATTACTTCTTAATACATTCCTCCATTTCTGCATCTACTGAAAAACGTCTGTATGCTGTGTGAGATATATCTGTCCATTTTTCAGCTATACCCATTTCACTTTTTAAAAGACGTTGCTTATCTTACAATTTTTCAAAAAGATGTCTTTTTAATATCTGTTTTTAAATTTACACCCTGTATAATAGAAAATATTTGCATTTCAAAGAGGTAACGACCTTATATTTAATTATATATGTTTTTTATTTTTTATTGTACTTAAAAAGTGTATTCTTTTCTGCGACTTTGGAAAAGCGTCTATATGTTTCCTGAGATATAAAAAATGCCTCCAGTTCTGCCTGTTTCCATTACCTTTTAATACATTCCTCCACTTCTGTAACTACTTACAAACGTCTATATGTTGTTTGAGATATAACTATCCATTTTTGAAAATATCCGAATTTCACTTTTCAAAAGCTGTTGCTAATCTTAGTTTTCAAAAATCTCATTAATAAACTGCGATTTTTTAACGTTTTGTTTTATTATTCATCTATAACATTTTCGAAATAAATTTGTTTCTGAAAACCTTGAAATACTAACGTTTATTAATTTGAAAGTTATTTTTAAGTTTTAAAAAATGTTCTCTGTATTATATGTGTTGCGTTTTGCAAATATCCGTTTATTTTTATTAGTTTCTATAAATGTCTTCTCGTCTACGACTTTTGAATAATGTTTGTATGTATATATATTATAACCGTCCATTTTTTAAAATGTATCGTTTAAATTTTTCAAAAAAATGTTGCACATCTCTCAAAATATTTCAAAAATGTCTTATTAACAATTGGTAATTTTTGTTTTGTTTATTTTTAAATAATATGTTGAGAGTTTGTGTCAAAGTGCGTTCTTTTTGCACAATATATACAGTGTGCTTACTAAAGTTGGCTACATATGGAAAACTAGAATGGAAAACTCTATTATTATTTATTTTACGGAAAAAAAAGTATCTCTATATAAAAAGTTCCATCCATATATCTATTGAATGATATATTTTTTTAAATTTTATTCGATACCATAACATTTTGCTAATTTTATGGTATTGTTAATTATCTGGTTTTACTATATATGGAAAATCATGAATATAAAATTAGATTGCTGCCCTCATATTCACCACAAAAAATAGTAGTGCGTAATATTTCTATGCTACTCAATAAAATCTATTTTTTGTCGGTGAGGAAAGTGTGAATGCCAGTAAACATAAGGACGCGTTAGTGACCTCCAATTATCAAATATCCTGCAATACCAGGCATTCACCTTAATCGCATTTATCCGCAATTGCCGAGATACTCCAAATTCCCGGTATTATTCCAATCCCTGCACATTCCCTGAACCCAGCGGTCCCAAACAGTGCTAAATTGCAATTAAATACGTCATTAAGAGATTTGCAAACCTGAACGTGAGTGATTACGACGCAGCTTACCGTGTCCGCGTTACATATTGCAGCTGAAGTGCGCTCGCAATTATTATTGCATTATGGAAATAATTAAAACGTTACTGTTGAAACGTTGATTGGCTCATTTCACTCGTAATTGCCGTCATTGTATACTCCGCCGCACATGTTTAAATTATACGGTTTGGCTATTACGGCATGGCGAATTAAATCAATTCCAAACGAAAATGCGATAATTGAATTAATCAGATTAATATTTTTTGCACCGAGTACATGCACATAACTTGTGATTATAATTTCAACACGTACATATATTACACACAAATCAGGTATAATCTTGTAAATTAAATTACATACATTAATAATACATAAAATATTTATACGTGCAGAAGTTTTAATATTCACAATCTACAACGAATTATAAAGGCTCTTTTGAAATATATATTTTTTTAATATTCCACACTAATACAAATAAGAAAAAAAAATAACGATACGTTTCGTAATAATGTATTTTTTTGTGTCTCATAGCCATATTTCCTCCATCTATGGGCATTAACGCTAAAATGTTTATAAATGTTTTCATTATATTTTTTCGTCGGTATGGAAGGAAATTAAAACAATCCCAATCTTCATTAAAACAATCTTCATGGGGATCATAATCATAATCAATAATTATAATCAATAATCATAATTATTATTAGAAAGCATGTAGAAAGGATGTTATATAATAAGTTTGATATCATATTACGAATGAATAACACAGAATTGTGGGAGATTGGGATTGTGGAATTGGGAAATTGGGATATTGCGGGAGAGGAAGACGCATGAAAACCAAACAGAAGCTGCCGAAACAAATTAAAATCTGCAAGAAGACAGTTTAAGCTTGCATCCTTCAACCATAAAAACGTTGCAATGCAAACATTTGATACCGAAAGTATCTATTTCAACGCATCCGCTGTCCTTCGGATTTCAAATAATCCAACCCTTCCCCAAAAACGACCTACTTGATAACAATAACAATGAGTCCGTTTGCTTATCGCAGCCATGCACAATATCCGGGATCTGTTGGATAAGAAATGGACGGAGCATAAAAATTGCGTGGGAGTGAAACGTGGATATTAATTAAACGCGCGGTGTTAATTCAAATTACATGGCAGGAATTTGACACCCCCGCACATCCGCACCTGAGTCACATGCAGCATAAAATATGGATAATACGAATACGTCGAAAGTAAAATGCTTTTGAATTATTACTTTACTGTCGATGAAATATTGTGCCTGTAATTTCATGTAAAGTAATAATTGTATAAAAAAACCTTACCATTGGTAGTGAACAATAAAAGTGTACCGACCGGTTTTATAATTGAGCCGTTGAAAACTAAATGAGGTAAGTCAATTTTTTTTTAATTGACGAAAGTTTAGAAATATACAAGGAACAACATTCTTTGTGTATTTCTGCACTTATCTAAATTTTTCAAACAATGGACTTACTTTGGTTTTCAGAGGTAAACATGTTTATAATGCTTTACGAAACATCAATAAATTAAAAACCCTTGATTAATCATAAAGCGAAAATAGATATAAAATGTACAATATACATGTTTTTTAAATATTTAATTTTTTTAGAGCTGATCAAGTTTTAATATTAGTACGGCAATAATTTGAAATTGCTACATAAACATATGCTAAATAGCATTATTATTTATTTCACAATTTCTTGAAAAATCGATATGAATGAAAATCTCGTTAAACTTTGTCACATAAAACCTTAGATAGAATTTAAATATTTCCAGAAAGCTACAAAATGAACAAAATATAGTACAGGATTTTAAGAAATCCATAGTATTCTATAAACTTAAAAACAAGTTTATAATGCTTTACGAAACTTCAATAAATTATAAACTATTTATTAATCATTTTTGCATACGTTTTTATCAGATTATTGAATTTCCTGATAATTTTGCAGATTATATACTAATTTTGCTGATTCATGAAATTTTGTAGACCATCACGCAATTTTGAAAATATCCATATTCTTTCACAATTAAAGGTTGTCAAATATTTTTCAGGAACTCTTGTAATATTTTATTAAAAACTGGAAACGATTTTAAATGTTTTAAAAAATATGTATACCTACAAATAAGGCGTTTATGTCCAAAAATCGTTTTTTTTGGAAATTTAAAAAAAGTTACAGTGGAAGTTATAGTCAAAGTACTGGAAAAATAAATCAGGCTATTCTGTTGTATTCATTTCAACTTATTAAAAAATAAGAATGATTTTAAATAAGAACTGTGTAACAAGAGAAAAACGGGTGGGAAAGTTGGAATATAACAGGCGTGTAACAGGCAAATTAAAAAAAATCATTTGCCTGTTACATGCGACTTGTATTGTTTTTCGAGACAGGTTTGTGAGTGCATAGACATTGGTCTTGAGAGCCGTTTACTGTTAATAACTCTATTTGTGCATTTTTGGATTTGTGTTATTCTTAAAATAAACGCCTCAAATGTCTGCTATGATTTTAAGGTTTCTCATATAATTTGATTAAGAATTATCAAGTTCATTTTAGATAATTCTCAAACTTTCTGGAATTCTTCATAATAGATGAAACCTGTCAAAAAATACATGCAATTTTTATAATTCACGAGATCTCATGAAAACATAGTACTAAAAATGTTAAGCGATTTTAATAGATTCTAGGAATCTGTCAATACTTTATAACTATGTATTTATAACTTAATAGCTATTTATAACTATATAGCTGTGTTTTAGTTATAGTTATATTAATTAATACATATTTCACATGAAATTTTGTTTAACAGGCACAAATTTTACAGAATATGTAACGATTTAAAAATGTCATTACTCGATAATTGCAAATTGAAAAATTTCCTCGTAAATCAATACAGATTTCAAGAAAATGAATCAACGATTTAATTGAAAAACTAAAATTAAACTAACGTACTCAATAAAAGATCAACTGCAATATTTACGCAATTTCTTTTTATTAATCTGACAAAATTTCTTTAAAATGATTGAAAAGTAAGTAATATATTATAAAAAGTCTACTAGAAGTATAATTTCGGCAATTTTTGAAAAAATTAACATTTTCATGGAAGATTGTTGATTATAATTATATTAAAATGTACATTTTACTTGTGTCGACATTTCATGAAATTTTGAAAACTATTAAGTAATCAATTAAGAAAGTATCAAGAAGTTTTTTTTGTGAAAGATTTTCATATAATGAAAAGTAATTTTTCAGATTCCTGGAGTATTATGAAGCAACATGAAGCGATTTTAAAAGTATCTTGAAATCTACAAATACGATATAAAATTCCCCGCTACAATTTAGTATTTTTCATGAAATTTTGTTCAAAATGGCAGCAATTTTACAGATTTTTTAAAGATTTATCTCTTCATGAAAGGTTGACATATATCGTTACGTAATTTTGCAATTCGTCGAATATTTTGAATATTACATGCATTTCTATTAAGAATTGTTAAGTAACTATGAAGATTTTTTTTTTATTTATAAAGTTTCTAAACTATAAAGCAATATAAGCAGTTTTAGGTGTTTTTCTACTATGATTAATCCTAAAATCAGAAGAGAAATTTGTATACATATCTTTGAAAACTTTTAACTCTCTTGAAACTTTCTTAAGAATGATCAAGTAATTTTAAATAATTGTTATATGTTTCAGGTATCATGTTATTTTTCTAAAATTTTCCAGAAATCTGTCAATAATATATGCAATTTTCTGCTGTGATCCCGGTTTTTCATTAAATTTTGTTCAAAATGTCAGCAATTTAGTACTCAATAAATGATCAAATTGCAATATTTACGCAGATTTACTTTATTAATCTGACAAAACTTCTTACAAATGATTGCAAAGTAAAAAAATATATTATAGAAAGTCTACTAGAGGCATAATTTCGCCAATTTTAGAAGAAGAAAAAAACGATTTATTAGCATTATCATGGAAGATTGTTTTTTTTAAACTATTAAGTAATTAAATAAGAACAAACCAAAAAGTTTTATATACGAAAGATTTTCATATAATGTATTGTAATTTACTAGATTCCTGGAATATTATGAAGCAATGTGAAGCGATTTTAAAAGTTACTTGAAATCTAGAGTTACTTTATAAATTTTCCAGCTACTATTTAGGATTTTTTATGAAATTTTGTTCAAAATGGCAGCAATTTTACAGATTTTTTGAGGATTTGTCTCTTCATGAAAGGTGGACATATAATGTTACGTAATTTTCAAAATTTCTCGAATTTTTTGAATATACATGCCTTTTTATTAAGAATTGTTAAGTAACTATACAGATTTTTTTAAATTCAAGATATTGTAAACTGTAAAGTAATATAATCTGTTTTTAAAGTTTATTAAGTGTTTTTTTGCTATGATTAATCCTCTAAAAATATAAGAGAAATTTGTATACATATCTTTGAAAACTTTTAACTCTCTTGAAACATTAATAAGATTATCAAGTAATTTTAAATAGATGTAAAATGGTAGATATATGCAACTATCTCAAGTAAACAATTTAGATTCACTAATGTGAAATCATAAACTGCAAAGTTATGATGATCATGTTTTCACATTAGTGAATCTAAATTGTTTACCTGAGATATTTGCATATATCTACAATTTTACATCAATTCAAATTGACTCGGGATAGGATCCATTTAATTGTTACTTTAATTAATTGTTATAAGTTTCTGGAAACTAGTTAATTTTTTAAAACTGAGAAAATTCTAAAAGATTCCAGAAATCTGTTAATAATATATGCTATTTTCTGCTATGATCCAGGATTTTTCATGAAATTTTGTACAAAATGTTTGTACGAAATGTTTGGATTTTGAAAACTCGACAAACGAAAATTGAAAAATTTCTAGAAGAAGTATATTAATACATATTTTACGTGAAAATTTGTTTAAAATTGCAGCAATTTTACAGAATTTTTAACGATTTAAAAATTTTATTACTCGTTAAAAACTGAAAAATTTACTTGTAAATCAATACATATTTTACATAGCAAGAACATTAATCAATCCACTGTTTTTCGATTTCATAGAAAAACAAAAATTAAATTTAGCGTAAGCTATAAAATATCAAATTGCAATATTTGCGCAGATTTTATTTAATAATCGGCGAAATTTCTTAAAATGGATTGCAAAATAAATGATATATTATAAAAACCCTACTACAATCATAATTTCACCAATTTTAGAGCATTTTGAATAATTTAACTTCCCTTAATGGAAGATGGTCAGGAAAGTTTGTAGATTCCATTAGTTTGGCGTTTCATCAAATTATTCTTGAATACTATTAAGTAATCAATTTAGAAAATAACAAAAAGTTCTGCTATGACACAATTTCAAATAATGTAACATAATTTTCATGATTCCTGGAATATTGTGAAGCAATGTGAAGCGATTTTAAAAAATTCTTGAAATCTGAAAATACTTTGTAAAATTCCCCGATACGATTTAGTATTTTTCATGTAATGTTGTTTTTGTTATAAGGCCTTAATGAAAGATCGATATATATATATATATATATATATATATATATATATATATATATATATATATATATATTGTTACGTGATGTTCCAAATTCCTCGAAAATTTTAAATTTTACATGAAATTTTATTAAAAATTGTCAAGGAATTGTAAAGATTTTTATTGCGATTCATAAAATTTGTAAACTACTTAATAAGCAATTTTGAAAATATCAAGGAAGTTTTAGGCCCTTTATGAAAGACTGTTATAAACTGTTGCCCAAAAGCACATACATTGTTGGATTGGAACAAGACACCTTTTGCTTATGTGTAACTTATTTTCACAGTGAATCATCAACATATTACGGGATTCACTTGGCAAAATCTGAAAGAGTCAGCTGTTACATCAGACAGTTAACACTTGGCCTAATGTCAATGCATCGGTGGTTATAATGAAAAAATCCGATGTATTTAACATAACGCGTACGAATGCAAATTGAAACGTGCGTCCATGGTTGAAAATCGCATAATCATTCGCAGGAAATTATATGATAATTTATTGGCGTCAATTTGGAGCCGTTTAATTACATTAAAAAAATTAACCATGGCCCACGCGAATAGCTCACGTTCTCAATTTCGATCGCAAAGGAACTGCTAAAAACGCGAAACCCACGACAGTGTTAACAAAGATGTTTGTTGCGGCATTGCAAACAAGGAAGCCGTTAATTAATCTTATCACAAGTCGGCCTCGCCGTGGGCGACATGTAAAGCAATTAATGCTAATGAAACTTCCTCCCTTATTGCATAGCACTTTTAATAAAAAGAAAAACTTGCCCAATTAGCACCGGGGCGACTTCGCGTAAATAAAAATGAGATTAAAAATTTCGCCTCTTTCAGAGCGGAATCGATACCTTGAAGTGCTGAGAGAAGCTAATTATGAGCACCGTAGATGGCATTAAGCGAGCTGAAGGGGAGCAATCAGTTGTGTACAGTAACATAGTGGCAATTATAAGTCGTGATTGCTATGGAAATTGAAAATTATAACGAAGCGCTCGCTGTATTGGCATCGATCGATGAGCTGGGTTTTGACGAGGGGGTAGTTAAGACACGGGAAATTGGACAGAGTTACAGTTGAATTCGTTTTGTATTTATTTTTAGCAACGCCCAACTGAGCACAGAAGTTGTATTTGTCCTGAAAAAATGGATGTGTGCAGCACAAGACTTTCTTTGAAACTTATTAACATGAGAAATTTGTATTAATTGCTTCGAACCTACAGGTAACAACAAACATACACTAAGAGTAAATACACTTCCAGTTGCCATTTCTTTTTATACCGTTTCAAATCCAGATGATGTTATAAGAATCCCAATTCCATTTTTTTTTTCATTATCTTGATTGACCAAAAAAAATTTACGGCACACGCATAACTTTAATCATATATGTAAAATATACTTTTCTTTTGTACCGTTTCTAATCCACATTATGTCATAAGAATCCCAACTCCATTTTTTTTCTCATTATCTTGAACAAAATTTCAACCAGAAAAAAATTGCGACACACGCAAAATTGTTTTAATATAATATATACTTTTAATACCGTTTTATACCGTTTCAAATCCAGATTATGTCATAAGAATCCCAATTCCAATTTTTTTTCATACATAGTACAAATTTTTGACCAGAAAAAAATTGCACCGCAAATCTATATTTGAAGCGTTGCCCCGAATAGGGGTCTAAGTGCCATATTGTGTCAATGCGAGATTATAGTGGAAAAGGGATCTATGTATTATTTTCTTTCGTGAGTTGCCATGCAGAGTCATGTATTGCACTTAGTTTGTATACAGAGCTCTGTTGAAGATATCGGTGCGTGGAATATAGGTCTATATCCAATCCAAAATGGCGGCCTCCAGCAACATCGTTTTGACAGAATCAGATTTAAATTGCGATAATAAGTGTAAAAAAGGAAAAAGAACGTGCCCGAGTGGAAATATATTAAACGTATGAAGCTGATGGAGAGTGGGAAAGAGTATATATCTCAAAATGGAGCTGATGTTCCAGCAAAGGAACACCCAAATGAGGTAAGTGATGTCACGTGGAATAGGGGTCTATATCCCGTCGGTTATGATACTCGCATAATTTCTGATTGACTGTTTAAAATGCTACCTATACCATTTAAAAATTACGATATTGCAAACTAATGTTTACAATATGGGTGTATTCAATAATGAATCTATATGATAATAGCAACGTATATAAATTACCATATTCGAGTTTTACACTACCGTGAAAGAAAACGATATATGTACATTCAGGATCGAGTTTGCAAATGAAAATCGTATGATGGATATTTGATACTGACCAATGATCAGAAGAACGCGTTACTTGAAGTTTTCTATCAATAAAAATATGATCAACAATCGGCCACGCTGTTGCCTCCATCACCAAGGGTGATATTTCACGTAGAAGATTCGGGGCACCAGCTGAACAATCAAGACGCCAGGCATGTTTCTTGTATTCAGTTCTAGTGGAGGGCAAAATAATTCTAGTGTATCAAAGACTTTTATGCAACATATTTGCCGTTAGTCATAAACGTATACAAAACTTGCAGACCAAGACGAAGATTGGTATTACGACACCCCTTGATGCAAGGAGAAAGCATAAGAACAGACCACATGCAGTTCCTGATCAAACACGCCAACAAATTTAAGAGCATATTGCATCCTTCCCAACCCATGAAAATCATTACTCTCATGAAAAGGTGAATGAAGAACGTCGATACCTGAGTCCCTCTCTCCACTTAACAGAGATGTATCGTCTGTTTAAAGATAAATTTCCCAACACCGCAGCAAATGTATGGATGTATCGAGAATTTTTTAGAAAAGACATCAACCTCAAATTCGGAGACATGTTACAATACATACCAGACATGTACCACGCGTTCTATGCCTCACTTTTGGTTTAATATGGGTTCAGAAAAACATCTACAGCATTATACATTGGCATTTATTGTATAATATTCAATAAAAAACTACATAAAATACATTTTTATCTTATGCTTACTGTTGAAAATAGGAGAAACATTTTCTTTGTGGAAAAGGGATCTATATATCAAAATGCATATAGATCCCTATTCCACTACAAAACTACATTTTTGTGCATAATATTCTTTAAAAAAAAGTGTTTTCCTTAAAGTAAGTAGCAGTAAATACCATAACATTTTAACATATTTATATAAAGTTTGGTTAATTTTTGTGCAGAAAACAACGTTTTTGCATTTTCTACAAAACTATGAAATTGGCACTTAGACCCCTATTCGGGGCAACGCTTCATTTAACTAAAATATACGTTTCGGATATACTTACATGAAGGCACTAGAAAATTGACTAAATGAAAATATGGTGGCTCAATTATACTCTTATTACATCTAATGTATTTGATTAAGGGGATAAATTCAATTGAAGTGTTTCATCGCAAGATTGACCTATTTCTTTATTGCACTACTAATAGTTGTTCCGTGTTCGCGTATTGATCTGATATTGAAATGAGCTATTTTTGTTTGTTGATTTATTACTTTGAAACTTCCTGGAATTTTAGTGTATTGATCGGAAGTTCCCTCCTAAGAGTTATTTACATTTGCTGGTGTCTTCTTTAAATTTCGAATGAGGTGCAAGTTTCTATGAATAGCTTTTTCTATTTTAGCACTCCGCGTGCAGTCTTTCTTATATAATCTATTGTGATATTGCATTGTGAACCAAATATAACAATAGATCGTGTAAAATGCAAGAAGGGTTATTGCGATTTTATACGTTTCTGTTAGCATGCAAAAAATATCGCATCACATCATTCAACTCAACTTCAAATTTACTCATGCAACTTGACATTTCGAATGCGAATTCAATTATACAATAATAGTTTAAAATAATAGTTTAACTTTATGATTGGAGAGATGCTAAGGTAACAAGAATTTATTATTTCAGTTATTGCATTTTTTTTAATTTGCATAATTTTGCTGCATAACTTTATGATTGGAGAGAAGCTAAGTTCACAAGAATTTATTATTTCATTTATTGCATAAAAGTTAATTTTTAATTTGCGTATTTTTTTTGCGTTTTGCGTTGAACAATTTATTGATCGAAATGTAGCCTTAATTTTATTTTAGAGTAATGTTTTCACGTCTCTTGAAGCAATTGGTATCAACTTTAGAGTCAATGAATAAGAATAATATTTTCTTTAAGTTTAAGATTTTATCCATAAAATACCAGTTGTACAGGGTGGTCACTTTTACGACGCCCACCATTAGGATCTATTAAACGGAAATACATACAGAGTTGGTCAAATGGTATAAAAGTTTCTTATTTTTGTGCCTTTCAATATACTGAAACGAAATCCGGGATATCTTGCACAGTTCCTGAAATATCGCTGAAAAACTGAAAAAGTGCACTTCCATTTTCCTCTTATAACTTTTTTACTTTTGAAGGAAATGTTTTCGTCGAAACGTTTCTTACCGCATAATTTTTTTTCGGTATTTTTTAGAACTGATTTTATTTTTTCTTCTGGTAATTCGGAAGCTTTACATTTTTTTACTTTTTTATCTTTTCCGTTGATTACCCTACATTTTCAGTATGTTATTGCTGTAGGGATATAAAATTAATCCACAATCAACATAAATCCTTTAAAAAATTGTAAAATTGATGACTTTTGAACAAAATTTCATGAGAAATCCTACATCATAGCAGAGCATTTTATAAACTATTGACAGATTTTAAAAAACTTTTTTTTTTTTAACTAAATAGTATTAGCATTTGTAACGTTATGTTTGTAACGGTCGAGATAAGCGAAGGCCAATTATGGTGCGTGATATTGTTGAACAGTGTGTAGCGGCCGTTATCGATCTTTAGGTAAGGTTTAGCTCTTTTCATTCTCATCAGTGGTACTTACACTACACTCTATCTGTAGGGCAATTTGTTACGGGCACACGACCCATATCATTATATATCATTATTATTTATCATGAAACATTTTTAAAAGTTTCTATAAATCTGTCACTACTTATAACAGTATCTGCTGTTTTAGGATATCTCATCAAAGTGCGTTAAAAATGTCAGAATTGTACACAATATTTAACGATTTACAAATCTGATTACATACTCGGTAAACGAAAATTTAATAATTTCCTCGTAAATCAATACATTGCAAGAAAATTAATCAACGATTACATAAGAAAACTAAAATCAAATTTAGCGTAGGAACTCAATAAAAGATTAAATAGCAATATTTGCGCAGATAAGCTGCTATGGTTTAAGATATGGCATACATTTTTGTTTATAATGTCAACATAATTTTTCACATTGCAAGAAAATTAATCAACGTTTAGATAGAAAAACTAAACTGAAATTTAGCATAGGTACTCAATAAAAGATCAAATTGCAATATTTACGCAGATTAGCTGCTAAGGTTTAAAATATGGCATCAATTTTTGTTCAAAATGTCAACAGAATTTTTAAAACATTCATTGTCATCTTCACGAAAAATTATCGACAACTTAGTAGATTTAATTTCTATTGGAATCAATGAAATTCTGAAAAGTATTAAACAAATTTGAAGATAACAACAAGTTTTATGACACTATCTGAAAAATTTTCATATATTGTTCATATATTTATTCATACATTGTTCATATATGTATTTGGATTTATTCTGTTCAATTCTCTATGCACATTGCTAATAGTAAGCAAGATCATATCTTGCTGTTCTTAATATTTTGTGTTACTTAGTACATAGTTACTCTATGTGCATAGAGAATTGCACAGATTATCTCTTCATAAAATATTGAACATAAATGTTACATAATATTGTTACATAAATGTAGACGATTTAGAATATCTCATGAAATTTTGTTCAAAAGCCACCAATTTTACAGATTTTTTAAGAATTTGTATGGATTGCGGATTTAGTTTATATCCCTGTAATTTAATAAAATATAAATATACAGTATATCCCCGGATTGAGGTTACAAGAGGCTTTTTTTTAATTTTTACTTTTAAGTAAAAATGTTATAGGAATTAAAATTTCTGCTTGGTCTGAAACATTTCAGTTATTAAAACATTGAATTATTTATACAGGGTGTTGCCTAAATAAAGAAAATATAAATCTAATTTTGACACTTAAGAAAAATAACATCATTTAAACAATCCCCCACCATTTTCTTCACACAGTTCAAGCCTGGTGTGGAACTCCTGAAAACTGTTTTGTATTTCTTCAATATAGTTATCGATGCAAATGCCACTCGTAGGCGATTTTTTAAATTTTCAATATTATTTTCTGCATTTGGGGGATTGTTTGATTTTATATAATGTTGTTAGATGTAATTATAAATTGTTTTTGGAAATAGTAAAATCAAAATAAGATTTAAAAAATTTGATTTTAACAACACCCTATATAAATACATCAAAGTTTCAATAACTGAAGTGGTAGTTTCAGACCAAGCAGGAATTATAAATCCTATAACATTTTTACCTAAAAGTAAAAATTAAAAAAAAAAAACTTTGTAAACTCAATCCTGGAAATAATACTATATGTTTTTATATAATTTTATTTATAGATGTTTTTATAAATTATACATGGATCATGTATAACGGATCATGCATGCATGTAGCAGCATACATGTATACGCATGTATAGCATACGGAGCGTATGTATTTGTATATGTATTTTGGATTTTTTTTATTTCAGATATAAATCCGCTACTATTCATAATTTCAAAAATGTTACAGACATGCTAATAAAAATAGAAGTTTAATACAATTAAATTGAATATCTTTTGTAGGAATAAAAATGTCATGGCACTCTTGTTTGGTAGATAAAACCACAGTTTTAAATCTACTTATTAGATAAATGAAACGACAAAATTCGAGAAAAGCCGTTAGAATTCCGTATTGAGTTTAGACAAATATACATACATTATAGTATTTTATAGTACATTATTCAACACTCAATCATGCATCCTAACGTTATTGGTTAAACGCCGTATGATTTATCTACTAGATTTAAAACTTGTGCATATCTCTAACAATATTTGAATATAATCTATTCTATATCTACACCCACTTCCGATAATTTGAATTATAAATTGCCATGTAGTTATAGATTATGTATTTATTGTGGGTTTATGTTTTCGTTCACAACTTGTAAAAATCAAGATAATTGATACGATTACTTATTCCTTTAATAAAAACTACTTTACAATTGTTATGCTACATGAGTTTTCATATCATTATAAAGTGTTACAGCCAGTAAAAGCATTAGTTATGCATATTAAGTGCATAATTAATCGCCATTAAAGAACAGTTTAGCAGTAACAGATGATAAGCTTGCATAATAATAAGAGGACGAGGAAATGATTATTACGAAAAATCGTAATAAATTTGAGTGGTACTTCGCTTTTAAAACACTATTTTACGTCCAATGTATACAAATACACATCTCGGAGAATTGTAGGTTCTTCTACTAGAAATTCTACAATACAATTACATCGACCGTTCCAAAATAATCGATGACGAAGTTGGCGTTGGTAATCTCAAGTCTGATTTGAAGATATGTCAGATTTGATGACATGTCAGATTTGATAACATGTCAGATTTGATGACATGTCAGATTTGATGACATGTTAGATTTGATGACATGTCAGATTTGATGACATGTCAGATTTGATGACATGTCAGATTTGATGACATGTCAGATTTGATGACATGTCAGATTTGATGACATGTCAGATTTGATAACATGTCAGATTTGAGGCATGACAGGCATTGAGGCCAGGCATGACTTGAGATTGTCAACGCCAACTTCGTCGTCAATTTTTGTTATACGCTCGATCTATTTTGATTTTGATTCTCACTTTAGTAAGTATTTAAATTGTCAAAAGTCCCTACAACTGTTACTTTAAAAATGATTACATTTCTCTCTGCAGATTACAATTCATCTCCAGATAACCATTATAAAACTTGATTCATTCACAATCGTTCTTGTTTTAACTTAAAAGATTCATAAATAATATTAAAATAAATCAAGGAATATAAAATATGAAAATAAACACACGAGGCTTGTATTTTCGACTAAACTTGCTCCATCAGGAAAATTTCTGACTTGGATTATTTTCGTTGTTCAATTCTCGCCAGAAGTGGTGTTAATTAAATCTGTTCAATTTTACTCCAAACAAATCCCCTCAGAGAGGTTATCGAAAGTTGCAGCATTTTACTTCCTCGCAGAAACAGAAGTGAGAATTTTCTCACCGCGAAAATTACACTTATTGTACTCTGGGGCATGTAATTTTCTTTTAATTATTTTAATTGGATTAATAACAACATTCAACTCTCTGCTCATCAGCTTTACAATAAAATTATTCACAAGTTTCTTCAATAAGTTTCTAGTCGGATGACATGATTGATACACTTTCATTTCACTCATTGTTTATTTTTTTAGTGCAGCAAGTAAACTACGAGTACAAGTAAGTGCATTCTGGGCGCTTAATAAAATGCTCATTGGTGATCAATTTAGAATATAAATATTTCATTTATTGCACTTTGAACTTATTTGGCATCACATTTAATGATTATATAAGTCATTATAATTTCTATAATAATACTATGATATTCAAGAGTTATCGTTCACGCTAGTGATTATAAAACTTATTAGTTATTAATAAATTTTATTTTTAATTATTATTAATTAGTTAATTTAGGTTGATAATGACCTTTACATAGTCAAAACTTAGAAAGTTTCAAGTTTCATTTTATTTTTAATTATTATTTATTAGTAAATTAAGGTTGATAATGACCTTCATATAGAGTCTAAACTATAGTCAGTATTGAAATTTTAGTTTTTGTTTTGTTTCAAATAATGACCAACTTTTTTCAAAATGTCAATAAATGACAACTTAGAAGTAGACGCTGTATATGGCATATAGAATATGTGCACAACAACACTCTTAATTAATTAAATCTTTCAGCTATTCTTAAGATTCTCAAGATTAATAATGTATACTGAAGGAGCATTATACACCTTTCGTAGATGCATATACAAACTATTCTTTGTAGACTAGGTAAATATAAGTATAAATTATTATTATGATTATCAATTCATTTATCTGTGTAAGAAGTCTGTTGTATATCGGCCTTTTATAGATTAACCTCTCTGGCGCACTCTTTATCAAATACGTTTACGTATTTACTTACTGTTTCATATAATAGATAAAGCGTAGACGTGAGAATATTTTCCCGCTAACGGAAACGTGCTAATGTTTGAACTAGTCTATGATAACACGTTTGTTTGTGAGTAAAATACCTTGTTAGCAAAACGACCTCAGTAACTTGAACTATCTCTCGTTCATTAAGACCTCTGCAGAGATGTAAAATGTCGGTGCATTTATAGTCAGATATTTGAGATACCCACAAGGAGGCTTGAAACAAACGAAGCCATACTTATCCTCTTTGGAAAGATGATAAGTTGATAAGTTATAACTTTTATCAATAATTTGATTACTCCCAAATTCACGCAGGGTTCAATTTTAATGATCTATAATTTGAAGTACTAGGAGTGTGAATAAGATTGATTCAATTAATAAAATAATGAAAATTTGATATAACATAACATATAACATATATACACTTTTGTAGATACTCTTATATATTTTATATAGTTTATTATATTTTGAATATGAATATTTTGGGAAACCGCGAACTTCATATTTTTTTTAATATTCGCAAAAAACCAAAAACCTATCTAATAAGTACCTATTACTTGTACTTGGAAGCTTCTAGAGAAAAACTTTGGGACGTTTAAAAAGAGCTAAAATATAAATTTTCAATTCGGAAGGTACATATTCTAGCAAACTAGAACGATCTAGGACTTAACTCAGAAACAATTATATAAAATTGTATAGAACATTTTTAGCCACTCATTTCGAATTTCTCTAAAATCAGTTGCCATTCATAATTGGAATTCGTATGATTATGACTCGGAAGTTTATTATCATCAGTTGCGGTTGCACTTATGCGATACGTTGAAACAATAGATATTATAGTAGACAAAGTCTAAGCCACCAGAATCCATTAAGTTTCGATACGAATGTAAGGAATTTTCATTTAAAGTGAAATATTGAGACAAATTAGTGAACAATTTAAAAATAATAAGTTTTCACCGGTTTACAATTTTAAAAATTTACATACATAATAGCATTTGAAGACAATGATAACCAAAGCCAAAATCATAATCATACATTGCCTCATACTAATCAAAACTGATATTACCAAAATATACCACATCTTAGTTTTTCCGGAATTTCCATTTAAAATCAAATGAGGTACATTAATAATGAAATATTAACCAAACTTTTTTTAGTCGTTTTCGTCAACTTCCATTTGTAAAATTGTACCTCTATATCATATATGCATCGTATAATAGAACATGTTATAAAATTGATATATACCCTACCCCCACCATTTAGAGTGAAATATTGAGCAAAATTAGTACGTATAGAAAATGAGAAAAATAGTATTGTATTTGACTCATATTAAGGTACTTTAAACTATTCAGTAAAAAAACGTGTACTCCCTTAATTAAAATTTTTATTTGCTTTTGCCACCGGTTTTGATCAATTAATTGGTGATTATACGACAAAATTGTCTAGAACTAAAAACTGTATTTTTCTGGTGTGTGGCACATATTATAAATTAATTTGTGGGCTTCTTTCTGTGTATTTATCGTGCATTGTATTGAACTTATTAAAACGCTAGTTATAGTTATAAGTTCAAGACGGTAAACGATAAATACACAGAAGCCCACAAATTAATTTACAATATGTGTCACACACCAGAAAAATACAGTTTTAAGTTTTAGACAATTTCGCCTGATGATGACCAATTAATTGGTAGAAACCGGTTGCAAAAGCAATTAAAGAATTTAATTAAGTTTTTAAATTAATTAAAAAGCTCTCACGATTTACATTTAGAAATTTTACATACATATCATATACAGGGTGGTGACTTGACGACGCAGCATAAGGATTTATATGTAAATATTTGAATCTTTAAATATTTTGTTCCCTAATTATTTGAAAGAAAAACAGTAATGACCTTTTTTGTAAAGCAAAAAGTTCTGCTCCAGTCTAAACTCCACTCCATTGGTATTTTTAACTAAGAATGCTGTGGTTTCAATTTATAAAGTTTTACACATGAACACCAACAAAAATGATCTGACAGTGAAAAAATTATTAAATGTCAGTTTTCTAATAACGTTGCCTAATTCATATATTAACATAATTCCTTCAATCATTCAAGTGTGCTATTTTCTATAATTACTTAAAAAATGCAAAAAATCATAGATGAAAATACGAAAACATCAATTAAAAATTTGTATATTTAAATAATTAAAAATATAAAAATATATAAATATTTAAAAATAGCAAATAAATTCTGTATTCAATAGATACTCAATTTGATGGCAACATTGCCCTCTGTCTTAAAATATAACCTCTTTTTTTTTATATAACCTATTTTTCAAGTCTAGTGACTATTTACATTGGCCAACAATACGGTCAATATACAGAGCCAACTTTATTAAAAAGAAAAATGGAACAGAGTATAGGCTATTACTTATTATTTTTCACTATCCATAACGTTAAATATCGTCGAAAAGAAAGTTACTCTTTTAAAAAAATCATACGTGAATTGAAATTAAAAAACCAAGGAATATGCTTTTTACATGTGCCAGTGATGTTTTATAACTTTAGATTTCATAGTCAGTAAATTATGGCTTATTTGTATATTGATTTTTACTAAAGAAATTCGGACTGAGTATTACAACCTATCAATTCACTGTTGTTGTAAATATGATTTACCTTTAAAATAAATGTCCAAATATAATTTTAGTTTCAAGTTACTCCTTGGAACTCCAGCTTCTATAAACTATGCTGCAGAAAAAATTTCACCGACGTTTTTTGAAATAGTTACATATTTTAATCTGTAATTATTTTAATTCATTTAAATGACCATAGAAAATTTAATATCTATAGTAAAACAAAATAATTGTATTAATTTTTTTTTTAGAATTAGAGAAACTATTTCAGGAATGAATACTATTATAAAATTGGACAGACTTTAGGATTTTAGAAGGAAATTCCTGATGCATTTATGCTATGTTGAATCCTGCCCATACATGTATATTTTTTTAAATCATCGTGTCTGGCTTCTGAAGCTTATTGGCTGATCTCCCTAATTCATTACCCCCATGATTGCAAAATTGTCCAATATGGTAAAATATAGGAATAATTTTTGGGGTTTCACTTATACCCAGTTGAATAAAATCATTCTTAAGTTGTTGGATTACATTTTCAAAACTACTCAGCAAACTGTTACCAAAACATCACTTAAGAACTAATTCAAGTGAAAAATTCAGTTGCCAAATTTTCTCAAATCATGTTTGTGGATTACTTTCATCCACAAACTGACCAATTATTATATTTTTTGCTATTTCTCCTTAGAGATCTTGAAACACCGTTATTGAGCAAGTAATATTTATCAGTATTACACCACATGCAAGGCTATATTGAACTATATAACATTATTCTCGTAAGAATATTTGAAATATTCAACTCTGTAGTAAGATAGCTTTATAGGATTTATAAATATCATTCAATTTCAATAAGATCCACAATTTTTTGTAAGTGATGCTTTCTTTTTGAAACAATAGGCATTCATTGATTATACATTTTTGTATTTTTTTCTAGTTATTATTTTATTATTTCCGCATTTTAATGGTCAATTTGGAATCTTCAATTTGAAAATCTTTTATAAAATACTTGGTCATCGTTTGGAACTGCATATATTTTTGTATATATGAAGTATGCCCGGATTGAGTTTACAAAAGGGATTTATTTTTTTATTTTTACTTTTATATAAAAATGTCATAATAATTATAATTCCTGCTTGGTTTGAAACTACCAGTTCAGTTATTGAAAATTTGATTTATTTATACAGGGTCTTGGCAAAATCAAAATTTGTTAATCTTATTTTGACACTTATTGATTTACTATTTGCAAAAACAATTTAAAATTAGATCTAACAACATTATAGAAAAATATAATCATTCAAACAATCCCCCAAATGTAGAAAATAATACTGAAAATTAAAAAAAAATTGCCTACGAGAGGCATCTGCATCGATAACGATTGAAGAAATACAAAACAGGTTTCAGGAGTTCCACACCAGGATTGAACTGTGTAAAGAAAATGGTTGAGGATTATTTAAATTATATTATTTTTCTAAAGTCTCAAGATTAGATTTTTTTTTAATTTGGCCAACACCCTGTATAAATAAATTAATGTTTTAATAACTGAAATGGTAGTTTCAGACCAAGCAGGAATTTTAATTCCTACAACATTTTTACTTAAAAGTAAAAACACAACAAAAATCCCTCTTGTAAACTCAATCCGGAGACCGATGGGAAGTTAGCCTTAAATTTTTGTCCTTAAATTATGGCGACCGCGCGTTCAATGAGAAGTTAGCCTTAAATTATTCCCGCCCTGCGTTACATTGATTAAAAAATAAGTAAACATTACTTTGGGGTGGTTTGCTTGCGATTTTTTTGCTACCTTCGTATTCTTACTGTTCTCGAGAAGGAAATGTGAAATTCGCAAGTTGTTACTATCTTTTGTATATGTTATACTGCAATTCATAAATTAACCTACACCACATCCCGTACGCGATCATAAATAAATCAATTAATCATCATCATAAATATATCAATTAAAGTTATGTTGGGGTGGTTTAGGTGCGATTTTTTGCAACCTTCGTATTCTAACTGTTCTCAAGAACTCATTGTGAAAATCGCAAATTGTTACTATATTTTGTTTATGTTTTACGGCTATCCATAAATTGACCTACACCACATACCGTACGCGACATCATAAAAAATCAATTAAACTAATTTTGGGGTAGTTTACATGTGAGTTTTTGCTATCCTCGTATTCTTTGTGATCGCGAAAAAAAAAATAGCGAGAAACGTAAATTGTTACTAATTTTTTTTAAATTTTACGGCTATCCATAATTGGTCCACTTCAAATGCGGGTAACGATATCATACATTAATTAATTAAACTTATTTTGGGGTGGTTTACATGCGATTTTTTACTATCCCTGTATTCTTTGTGGTCTCGAGAAAGAATTGTGAAAAATTCGTATTATTACTAATTTTTGTTTAAATTTTACGGCTATCCATAATTGATCCAATTCAAATGCGTCATGCGATATCATAAATTAATTAATTAAACTTGTTTTGGGGTAGTTTACATGCGATTTTTTGCTGCCCCCGTATTCTTTCGAGAAAGAATAGTGAAAATGCAAATTGTTACTAATTTTCGTTTAAATTTTACGGCTATCCATAATTGTTCTACTTCAAATGCGCGAAGCGATATCATAAATAAATTAATTAAACTTATTTTGGGGTGGTTTACATGCAATTTTTTGCTACCCCCGTATTCTTTGTAGTCTCGAGAAAGAATAGTGACAATTGCAAATTGTTACTAATTTCTGTTTAAATTTTACGGCTATCCATAATTGATAAACTTAAATGCGGGAAGCGAGATCATAAATTAATTAATTAAACTTGTTTTGGGGTGGTTTACATGCGATGTTTTGTAACCCCCGTATTCTCTGTGGTATCGAGAAAGAATAGTGAAAAATGCAAATTGTTACTAATTTTTGTTTAAATTTGACGGCTATCCATAATTGATCCAGTCAAATGCGGGAAGCGAGATAATAACTTAATTAATTTTTATCTTTGATTTTTAATTTTAAGGCACCTACGATTTTTTAAAGAGTTAATCTTATTTCGTCGATTTTTTAGGTTATTAATAAATAAGAAAAAAGTAATAACATAAGTAGGCGCAATAAGTATATTTTGCTTTACAAAAGAGTTCATTACAGTTGTTCTCTAAAATAATTAGGGATGAAAATATTTAAAGATTTAAATTTTTACATGTAAAACCCTATACTGTGTCGTTGTTTAAGTCACCACCCTGCATATCTATCATGCTTAATGTCATGGAAAATGTCTTAAACAAAATATACCTCATCCTTAGTTTTTGGGGAATTTTCATTAATGTGATTTGACGACTGTCACTACGGAAGAAAAAAGCAATATCTAATCAGAGTTCAGCATATTTGATAATTTTAAAATTCACGTGTAACTTTTTAGCTATTTTGAACACATGTCAATAGGAACTTTTTTCAGAGTTTTGTTTCATAGGTTGTAGCCAAACATTTTGGTTACATCCTGTATATTATCTGCTAGGTTGTCGTTTGTTGGTATCGATAAAATTGTCATCTGAAAATTGTTTTTTTTGGCAACGAAAAGAAATGAAGTTTATTATTAAATAAAAATTGAGGCTTGGATGTTTTACTTTCGCTTGATTTGTTTATGTTCCGTTGATTCTTCTTAAGGTTTTCAGTAGGTTGCTATACATTCATATAAAGAACTGTTTCAGGACTATAATATCAAAACTATATGTTGCAATTTTTTGTTACAAAAACCTACTTGAAGTAGACGAGAACGCAGCGGAGCTCCAAAGGCCGCCTCGTTTCTTCCCCGTGATCGACAGCCTCAGCGAGCTCCTGCTCAATGTGAAGTCACTGTAGTTGTCGTTATCGTCAGTGTCCTTGTGCTTCTTCGGCGAAATCTTATCGAACCGAAAGCAGACCGGCTCGCAGTTTTCCTTAATCGGGATCTGAAGAACGGCGGCCGCCTTGGGCGCGATCACCGACGGCGGCGTGCTCAGCATAAGCTGCCCCTCGAGCTTGTCCTTGCCCCTGAGGAAGTCCTTCCTGAAGCCCAGGTAGCCGAGCTGGCTCTTGCAGACCTTGAGGTCGCCCGTCCTGCACATGGGCGTCTTCAGGATGGTCTCCACGGGCTCCTTGTCGTCGGCGTAGACCCTCCGGTCGCGGATGTTGGACAGCGAGGGCGACCTCGTCATGCCAGCCAAGAGCTCGTTGGTGTGCTTGTTGTGGCTGAGGAACTTGGTGCCAATCATCCGGAGGCTAGCGCGCACCGACTTCGAACGCTTTAGGCTCACTGTCTTCCGACGTTCCGACACTATCTCCGACATTTTCTTCCTGTTTCCTGGAGCTGCGGTGGATTTACCCATTACTGAGCGGAGGAGCGCGCATTGGTTTTGATAAAGCTATATTCGGCATTCGGAACTGGTTTCCCGCCTAGAGAACGGTCAACGCATCTTATTGCACGCACGGTTAATACACACTGCTTCACAGCGTAGTAAATTCTTCGGACTAAAGAGTCGGCGACTGTCTCTTTCCATCCGTGGAGGCTAGCCATAGTGGTTTAAGTCTAGAGGGGGGCGACCCGACGTTTCCTTTTCTATTAAACATCTGCCATTGTGGCCCCAACGTGCTTGCCGAACCATCGGAGAACCCTCGGGTGTTATAAAAGCCCATGGGCCCTTATTATTACATGAAGGTACGAGATGCAGATTAGCAGTCACGATTTCTTTGTATTTACATACCTCTGACCCGTTTGTCCTAGACATGACTCATCAACAGGACGCAATCCAGGAAATTGTTATTACAAAAATAAAATATTTAATATACCCGCATATCACCACAAGATTTCGAAGAAGAACACCAATAAATATTAATCAAATAATTAAGGGCATTAGCTTCAAGCATAAGCGAAGCCCAATGTTTAGTAACGAAAAATTTTAGCGGCCAAATATTCTTGTTACGTGCCATATACAAATTATGTTTTGTATGTTCACCCTCTTTTAATAAAGGGGGTTGCCCATGGCACGCGATACGAGTTTCTATTGAAATAAAGCGCTGCCAAAAATTTAATTTGTGTGAACATATTTCACGCAAGCGGAACGTCTAACAAATATATAGGGTGTCCAGAAAAAAATAATCCCATCTTGGGGGTATCGTAAGAGACGTAGCAGTCGATTAAATCGTTTTGTGGAAACGTAAAAATTACATAAATTATTATAAGCCACACATACAGGGTGTTAAAAAAAGAGTGTAAAATATTTTAGGGGGTAGTAGTATGAACCACAATAAACAAAAAAGTCTTAATAAACATAGGTCCTGAAAATAACGGTTTCTGAGATATGGAAGATTATTCTTGTTTGAAACATTTTTTTGCCCATTTGCAATTATTTATTACTTATTGATTATATGCAAACAATCAAAGGGAGCTTCTAGCAAAAGCAAAGAACACAGCTACCGAAGATGCACGAAGTGCCCTCCTTCCATTTCCAAGCAGGCACGACATCTTTGTCTGAAGGATATTCGAACTCTTTCTAAAACACCCTCATTGGTTTGGATTTGTTGGCACTTTTGACTAATCTTTAGATGCCGCTCCTCGAGTATATTTACAGGAGTACCATAGACTAATCGCCCAATCTCTGGTGAATTCTTCCAAACATACGATGTGAAGGAATTTGGCGATTTGGATAAGCTTCTACATAAATACGTCGTGCTTCGGTGGCAATTCCATTAGTCTGACCATACATGAAATGCATGTCGGCTAATTCTGCATTAGAGTAAACCATAGCAGGTTTACACACATTGATTCGTACTTACATTTTGGTTGTTTTGTCTCAGCATGACCTACTTCAGTGCATAGAAATGAAATTAAATGGTTACTTTTGTGAAAAATATTGAATATCTCAACAACTATAGGGTTCAGACATAAGATATGCACCATCAAATTAAAGAGAAGAAAAAGACCTACCGAATAATGACATAAAATATTATTCAAATTTACAATACCTTCAAATTTGCAAAGTTTGGCATTTTTTTCTGGACACCCAGTATTACTAAATTCAAATTTCTCATTACAAAAAGGTTCCTAATTAACCACACTGCGACTATTGCTAAAAAATATTCTTTCCTTCATAAAATGAGGTCGTTACGACATTTTAAAGTTGAGCTTGCTTATGCATGATATTTTGAAAAAAAAAATGTAAGTTGGTAACACTGTAACATATTTCAACACTAAATAGACAACATTGTAGAGGTTGAAATATGTCATTAGAAAACTTGAATAAATATAGGGTCTTCTATTTAAAAAAATAATTGATTTTGTTATTCCGCAAAATTGGGACACCCTGTATATTTGAAAATAATTTTACGGCATGAATATTTTTAAACCAATAACTTTTCGTACGAAACATTTTTTTCCATCTTTCACGGGAAACGCGCCAGGAAAGCCCGACGCACTGTTGCAGGACCCTGTATAATTCCACATAAAATACTTATATGAGTCTCATAACGATACTGACATGAAAATTACAGCTATTTAAAAAAATGATATTCCTCAAGATTACTGGTACACCTTCTATTTCAGTTTGTATGAAGTCGAATAATTGCTGATAAATAATAATACTTTAATGATATTATATTATTATATTACAAGGTTGGAATAAATTATGATTTTTTTTTAAATAATAAAGAATTAATGATTTAAAACAAATCAAATAAAACTTGGTTTATTTCATTTTTTTGATTTTTTTATATTTCTGATCAGTTTTTGCCAGGGTAGATGTGATTTATATCAATTAATTTACATCACGATTTAAATCATATAATTTTTTTTAATAAATTCTTGAATTTGAACATGAATTAATGATTAGAACAAATGTCTGCGTATATGTACCATGTAATGGACTAAAAAATTGAAGAAAAGAAAAATATTTTAGCTACTAACTAACTAGCTAATTATCTACTTTAAAGCTTTAAAGCTCTATAGTTACATTATATTTTTAATGGTGTAGCTATTGGTGCTTCTTATACAAAAACAATGATTAATTTTTAAAAAAGCAATTTTGATTTCAATCAATGATATATTTAATAAAATCAGTTGACTTCAATCATGATTTCAATTCAAACCAACCCTGTTATATGTATAATAAATTGTTAATAAATTTTTTTATAGATTAATAATATTTTGGTTATAAAAGTACTTAAATTAATTTAACACAAGAACATATATTTTATATACAGGGTGAGTTTTATTTCATTTTAAGCATTGGGATCTCGGAAAAACATAAAACAGAGATTTGGTTAAATGAGGAAAGATTTGTCATTTTAAGAGCTTATGCAAGATATGCTTTTATTTTTTGGAAGAAAAAAACATAGTTTTTGAGTTATAATACAAACTTAATTTTTTCATTCCATTTTTTGAAGGGCAGTCATAGTTGGCATTTTAAAATTGACATTTTTTTCTCTTTATAAAGATTTAAGGTTTGCTATACTTATTTTCATAAATAACTGAGGTGCAGGAATTTTCGTTGTATAATTTGAATAGAATTTAGTATAATTGGAATAGAAAAATTAATAGAATTCTCGTGGTAAGAAGGAAAAAAATCCATGGCAAACATTAAACAGAGTTTGCCATGGAACATGAACATGCCATGGAGACACGATACAGAAAATAGTTCTGTATCGTGTCAATTTGTCAAAGTAAGTAATAAATTTCATAAAGTTATTTTTTTAAGATGGCCTTTATTTATCAAAGTAAGTATAGCAAACCTTGAATGGCTATGAAGAGAAAAAAATGTTCTTTTAAAAAATGTCAAAGCTAAATGCCATTTAAAAAAAAAGTATTATAACTAAAAAAGGGTGGTCTATTTTCAAAAAACAAAAGCATATCTTGCATGTTCTCTTAAAATGACAACTCTTTCCTCATTTAACCGAATCACTATGTCTTATGGTTTTCGAGATCCCGATGCTTAAAATGAAAAAAAAACTGGCCCTGTATATTTAAACAAATTAAAATTAAAATAAAATATAAGAATATATAATTAAAATATATTTATGTATAAAAATCTGTCGTTTTAAATTAGGTAAATCAGTCAGTAATGAATTTCGTTACAGTTACACACAGTCACTAATTAATTATCTAAAAGTTCTCCTAAAATTTTTAAAAATTTCAAAAAAATCACTTTATTTTTACTTTAAAAGTACCTCTTAATTTCTTAACTCTTACTGAACTTTTTATTAGTTTTTAAACAATTTTTTTTTGTATTAAGTTAACAAAATTTTAAAACCTTAATATTTAACAATTCATGATTTTTCCAGGGAATTAATACATCCCGAAAAATGATAAAATTTTAATAAAAGCTCAAAATTTAATTGTTATGTTTACAATAATCATTGGCTGTGGTAGTAATGAGAAATATTTGATATGATTGCATTTTTAGAATGATTTCAAATTTTCACACAAAATAAATGCAGCTTTGACAGAAATAACCCATTTTTGTTTAATAGCCGAAATTGTGTTCGGTAAAATTTTTAAAATCGTCGATAAAATTTTGACCGAAATAATTACAAATTCAACAGAGTAGGTAATAGAAATTATCTAGAGTATTGAACTTTGAATAGCTGAAAATTTGTTACAAATAATTGCCATTTTTACTGAAATACTGATACTGAATACTGAGAGTATTGAAATTTAGACAGTCATTAATGCACATTTGGCAATAATAATTTGAATTTATGTAGTAATCTTTGAGAATTTGACAGTACTCAATGTTCATTGAGTTTTAAACAGAATAATTGAAATTTTCGAAGAAATAATTAAGACAGTCCTCATTAAAATATTTACAGAAATAAATACAAATTTGAGAGAATAATTAAAATTACTCTAATTGTAGGTTTGGCACTAATTGTTGACATTCTAACGATATCTGAAAATTTGTCAGAAATAAATGCAATTTTTACTATAATCATTGACTTTTTGGCAGTCGTAAATACACATTTAACAGTAATAATTGAAATTCATTTCGAAATCTTTGAAATCTTATTAGTGTTCGTTAAATTTTGGACACAACAATTGAAATGTCGAAGAAATAATAGAATGCTTGACAGAAGTAACACAAATTAGTCAACATTTTGGAAGAAACCATTTAAATTGTGCAGCCCTCATTTTATAAATGTTTCACAGAAACCATTTATAAATTTATATTTATGGAATAATTGAAATTATTGTAGGAATAATTGAGGCGTTTATTTTAAAAACAACAAAAGTTCAAAAATGTACAAATCGAGTTATAGACAGTAAACGGCTATCAAGACCAATGTCTATGCAGTAATAAACTCGTTTTCTGGAAAAACAATACAAGTCACGTGTAACAGGCCAATGAAAATATAGCAATTCTTTAAAAACGACACATGTTCATAGGGTTTCTTTCTTCAGTGTCAATATCTAAACAAATTGCAAAAAAATCATCAGCAAAACTGAAGAATCTTAGGGACTTAATGGGTTTCTTAGAGGAAACCCAAAAGATATCATTTTATGAACCGTTTTTTGCTAAGCAATATTTAACTGTTGTTGATGAGAGACCCCAACTGGTCAAGGATGACAACAGTAGTGGTTGTGAAGAATTTGAATTTTGATTTTTTTTTTAAGTTTATTTTGTATTTAAACTTTATTTTGTATTTTTATTTGTTTGCATTAAAAAATGTCCACCTAAAAACACCTAAAGTCCCTTTATTTCCCGTTTTTCTCTTATTTCACAGTTCTAATTTAAAATCATTTGTATTTTTAAATAAGTTGAAATAAATACAACAGAATAGCCTGATTTATTTTCCCAGTACTATGAGTATAACTACAGTGGAAGTTTTTTTAAATTTCCCACAAAACTCCCACAAACTCCCACAAAACATAGATTTTTAGACATGTGCTATTTTTAAAATGAACGACTCAATTGTTGGATGGGCAGACTTGATAAAATGTTAACAATATACAATTATTATTGAATGTCTATTTTGACAGTCATCAATGTACATTTGGTAGAATGGATGCAATTGTAATTGTTATTTGGGTGTAAAAATTAGTAATTAAAATTTATTTAGAAATCTTTGAAACTTGGATACTCATTAAATTTTGGGCAGAATTATTGAATTTTTCGATAAAATAATTAAAGTTTTGACAGACACAGACAGAAAATATTTGTGCTATAATTCGTTCAAATAGTTAAAATTTTGAAGAAAACAAAATTTGGAGAATAATTTAAATTATTGTAGAAAAAAGTAAAGCTTTGGCAGAAATTGCTAAAATGTTAATAATATGCAATTATTATATAACTTCTATAAGGTCCAGTGCCACTTTCTGAGATTTTGTGCTTTATACATTAAAACGGTCTATGCGCCATCGTCAATGTTTCTGTGAATGCGCATTTCTGTCCCTTAACAATTTTGCTGTCAAGGATGTAGACTTTGTCCTGGAGGATCTGGAGGAGTTGCCAAAAAAATAAATAAATAATGGCCAGAACAAGAACAGAAAGGTCCTGATAGCCATGATATATCTTGTTAAATGTGGTAGATTCTCACAGATCGAAAAAAAAGCTTAGTATATGACCGAGATTTTAGAAAGGCACAAAAAATGATGTAATATTTTTTTCTAATAACAAGTAGTTAAATTTTTGAAGAAATCGTTGACATTTTTAGTCATTAAAATTTTCAGACAAATAATTATTAATTTGATAGTATAATTGAAAGTATTGTAGGAATAATTGAAAGTTTGGCAGATATTGTTGAACCTTTAACGATAGCTGAACGTTTGTTAGAAACAATGGGTAATTATTAATAATAAAATTTACATCATTCTAACTAAATGTCTGTAAATGTCACTTTCTCGAGAATTTCATACAATATTAATGGCCTCAAGTTTACAAGAGAATATCGTATAAATAAATATATTTAGAACCTCTTTTGCTACCCACATCAGACTTTTATTAATTATTCATAAATAATTTCATAAATATTTCATAAATATTATGAGAAACAGAAAATACCGCATCATTAGTTTGTTCTATAGTATATAACGGTATTAGGCCGATATGGGTTATGTAACAGACGAGGTTGAGACATATTGAGTAAAATCGAGGCGCAGCCGAGATTTTATAATCAACCGAGGCTGTTATATCCATATCGGCCGTATCTTGTTTTATAGTTTTCGTGATGCTAAAATAAAAATTATTGCATTTTGCGAAATTATTTTCATAAATCCTAATGACATATTTCAAGTATGCTGTGATGGTTGTGTAGTAACGCTTGTGAACACCAAAATAAATAACAGTCCACGGCTGTTAAATTTTAACGGCCGTTGCTGATATCAGTTAAATACCAACCATGGAGACAGTACCGATAATATGTAATTACAATCTAGTATCACGAAATTTTTGTATCTAAACATTCTAAATTAAAACGTATATTTTAATTGATTTACCCTTATGCAAATATATTAGTTAGGAGATATATATTTTAACGACTTTTACACCAAATATAGTGTTTTAATTGAGAAGTAAGTACTACCATTAACAGTAAAATGGTACTGGTTTGATTGTCGCAACATTACCATATTTATACAGCCTTGAGACATGTGCGCATATGGAATATTACAATGTAGTTATGAATACTGGCAAAATACGGTTGCTACTACATTACTCCAAATAATATCATGTGCAAAGGCTTGTAAATGTCAAACTAACGCAGATGTTATAAACTAGTTTGGAAGACCATTTATATAAAAGAGATCGTTTTCTCTCACAGATAATTATTATACAACGTATATCGCGTTTGTTGTGAATGGATGTGAATTTGGAGTTTATTTAATTTAACTAAAACAATAGAAATCCACTTTCAGTTTTAATGTAAATGTAACAAATGTGATGCAATTAAATTGTTTGTTTTGTATGGAATATTCAGTTTATTTCTTAAATGGTTAGCCAGAATCAGTGATTTCTAATTTTTTAAACAATTTAAAAAATATTGAAAAGTTTAGGCTTATTTAATGTACCGAAAGCTCTGCAAATATTTGTATTATGTTTTAAATATATTATTTACAAACTAACTTAAAAAAGTTTCCCAATATATCAAATGTTTACCTTAAGAGCGCGGTTTTTGGGCGTAAAAGTGTTTTTCAACTTAATTGCTGTTAATAATCACTTTTACGTTATATTTTTGGTACCATAAATTATCAAAATAAATACACTACGTGTCACTATATAGTTAGTTTTTCAATTATTTACGTTTTTCTATGAGATTTCATGAAATCTTCCATTTTTGCCGTTTTTCATCTTCATGGATTATCTTTACAAATATTTGCACAATTTTAAAGCTTTACATGAATATAGACCTGATTCTACGTGACACTATATAGTTTATAATTAAAATTACCAATTTTTTACCATATTATTTAAATAATTTGATTCAAAGAAATTATATTTATCCATTCAAAAAATATATCCTGAAATCTTGTAAAATACTGTATCTAATAAGATATAGTACTTATTAATTAACAGATGTTTTTGTGGTTTTATTAATTATTTAAAATGTACCTAAAATCTATTCCCTGCCGTGAAAACGGTTGAAAATATGTTTCAAGCAGTTCATGTGTCCTCTACGAGATGGAGCAAGGACATATTTGCCATGCCATGTTGCCAAAAACTGCAAACTTTCTGAACTCTTCCCATGTTGGTTGCTTTGCTATATTGATTTTACGTTTCGTTTCTTTGCTTGCTGTTTTATATCTCCTATAATCTTCCTCTCTTCCTGTTCTTATGTAGGTTTTCCATTTATCTTTTTATGCCTTTACTGTTTGTTTTATCTCTTGCGACCACCATTTATTTTTCTTCGTCAGTTTATTTGAAATTGTGCTTGTTCCGCAGCTTTCTTAGGCTGAGTCGTTTATGATTTTCTTGAACTTCTGCCATTTATTCTCTACTCCTTCTGCTTTGTTTGTTTGTCTGTAGCTATTCTCTATCTTTGTTTGGTATTTGCTTCTTGTTTCTTCCACTTTTAGTTTGTAGCTGTTGATTTTTTTTGTTATCTTCCTCTCTGTTTCCTTGCTCTTTGGGTCCTTTAGTTCTATGTTGATTTCCATTTTTACCAGGTAGTGGTCGCTCCCGATTTCCGCTTGTCTTGTTACCTTAACATCTTCAACTTATTTCCATTCTTCGGCGTTTACCAGGAAGTAATCGATTATTGATTTCTCTTTTCTTGATCTAACCTCTCTTGTGAATTTGTGTATGCCTTTGTGCTTAAATTTTGTGTTTGTTATAATGAGGTCATTTGCTATGCATAATTCTATTATTTTTTTCCCATTTTCATTTCTGTTCTCCTCTCCAAGTTCCCATATACTTTTCTTTGCCTTTGTTTTCTTTCCCACTTTTCCATTCATATCCCCCATCACTATTGTGCTCCCTTTGCCGTCGTCTATTTCTTTTTGTAGGTTCTCATAAAATTGGTCTTCTTCCCTTTTGTCGTTTTCATTTGGTGCGTATACCACAATTATGTTCCATGTATTATTTTGTTCTGTTTTGACTTATACTTTTAGTTAGGTTAAATCAAACACTTGGTTAAAGTTTCACTGTATTGATAGAATAAACCTCTACAATTGTTTCGGCCTCACGACCATTCTCAAGAGTACAGAGATACTAAAATTAAAATTTAACAATACTTTTAGTGTTCTTCCGTCTCCGTATGTCTCATTTATTATATTGTTTATTTCATCCGGTTTTGCTATTAGTCCTACTCCCTCTGCTCCTCTCTTGTTATATTATACTCCTGCCCAGTATAGCCTGTATCCGTCTTTGAGTTCTTTCATTCCCCTTCCTTTCATTTTTGTCTGGGTTATTCCTGGATAGTCTAGTTTGTGTGTTTTTATTTCTTCTACTATTTCTTCCTCCTTTTCTTTTATACTTCTTACATTCGATATTCCTATTTTTATTATGTTTTTCTCCTTTCTATTACAGTTTCCTCGCCGTGTCGTTTCCTTAGTGATCCTTTTCTTTTTCTTAAATTGTTTTTTTCTCAGTTTTTTGAGACCGCCGTTGATTCCATTTCCGTTGCTTCTTTATTCAATTTGTACTTCTCTCCGTTGATTGTTATTTTTCGGTAAATATAATATAATATAAAATATATAATATAATAATAATAATAATAATCGTTACAACTCCTCCACCTACGGCGTAATTGGTTATTGTCATTATTTGAAACAGAATTCTGACCCAATTACATAATATAATGAATCGGAAATAAAGTGTTAACTCATAAATTAGCAGGCATCGAAAAAAAATCTCGCGCTGCGTCAATGTAAACGTATTTGTAGCCAGCCGCAAAAACCCTGCCGACCATACAAATTAAACACATGGCAACATCTTAATTTTTTTTGCTTACGCACACCCAAATTACGCAAGTAGCGAGTGCAAAACATATTACAGAGCGCTTTAGAATCGAATCGTGGCGGATTTATCAATAACTAGGGCCCAGTTTTCGCGCCAAAGCCCCGCTCTTAAGTATTTTTGTTTGCAATTTCAAAAGAATATCAAATCATCAGCTCTAAATACCATGATTTTTTCCTGTACCATCACGATTTGAACTTTCACTATCATAAGACTAATGTAAGCCCATTTAATCGCTCGGAATGAACCGTCGCCCCCTAACCTATGCATTAAACACCCAGGGGTATACGTGAACATGAACCCCAACAGGCACCGTCAGGCGAAACTTAAATTACAAATTACTGCCGAGCAAATTAGTATTTAATGGCGAAATTTCAACTGCGACTCCGCAGGCACGGAGAAGATGCAATTTCGTGGCCGGGCACGTGTCGCAGTAATTTATTGACCGCCTCTCGGATTCGCACGGCCCAAACGTGAGAAGAAGAAAGCAAAACTAAATTACACTTTATTTATTTTACGTAGGTATATTCGAGCTGGTGGGATTTTAGGCAAATTAATCCCCGAAGGGGGTGCGCTCAATTTGGCAGGGCTGACGTTGATTTTCAAAGGAGTCCTTATTTAAAATCGATCGCTTCTTCGGCGTATGTTGTGTGTGTGTCTCGGTGAGGTCGACCGTACGCTTCCTCGAATTTCTGCTCTGGAAATTATCGCTTTGATGTCTTCAGCGCGACAAACAGCCTCGCCAGAGGGGGGCGTTATATTGCATTAATGGCACTACGATTTAATATAAATGAATACGAAATGCAGGACGGTGGTGAGCACGCGGAGAAGTCCTCCGTGCCCCCTTTTCTTCAGGATGAATTATTCAGCAGGTGGAATGTACTTGAAGAGGTTTTCAAATTCATGAAATGGTTGTGGGCTGGAGCAAGGAGCGTCCCGGCGGTGTTCAGCAGGCCCTATGTTTGTTTTACCTAATTTTACGAACGTGTCCCTAAACTGCCTGCCAAAATGTTCGTCAGGTTTTGTTACGGTTAAGCACTTACAATTATCCCCTGGGGCTCTTTGCTACATACCTACATCTTTTGATAGTTCAGGTGTTTGAACAAGACTCAGGTTCTCGTACGCCTGTGGAACTCAGGAATTATATAAACTTAACAGTTTCATACTAAATATCGAAACGCTTACGAACAATCAAATGCATAAAAACTTACATGTTTCATTTAACTACACAATTTATTATTATATTCACGACTTAAAACGCTTGACTAATCCTTAAAGCCCATATAAAACTACAACAAAATTATAATTCTTCAACATGAGGTTTTAGTAATCACAAATTATTAAAATGACTGTAAGACTTCGGTTATCATAAAATTTAATAATTAGGTATATTTTACTCATAATCATAAATTCTTATAATTTATGATATTTGTTTTGGCTCGTGATTTATCTATTCTACTTTTATTTTGTGTGATCGTATAATGGCAGTACTTCTTTACGTTATGTTTGATATAAAATCATTATCGTGACAACTTCAACTTCTTTTAGAGGTAATGCGTGTGTTAGTAATAATAATATTAACAAAATAAATATTAATTAACACATATTTATGGATTAAGTGTAATTTATTACACAATTTGATTTTGCAACAATAATTAAACATCAACTTGAATTTAATGACTTTCTTTATTGACTCAAAAATAATTAGTTAGTTTTGGATAAACGATGTACTTAACGTCAATGACTTCACACATTACTCAATTCTACGCGCCCGCAAAACTGCTCAATGCATGTCACCACTTCATGAAATATGTCACTGTTTTTGCCTTCCAATGTCACGTTCCATTTTATCCGTACGTAAGTTGGAAATTTCTAGTAACCTCAATGACTTCACACACTGATCAATTCTAAGTGCCCGCAAAACTGCTCAGTGCATGTCACCACTTCATGAAATATGTCACTGTTTGTGCCTTCCAATATCACATTCCATTTATTACTTCAGGATTCATAAACTATGTTTTGATAGATACAAGTTTGTTAAATATATCCTGTAAATTGTTCGTATGACTGATATTAATGAATTTGCAATATGATTATTTATAACTCGTTTATACTCATTACACAAAAAAAACAATAATTTGCCACAGTATTGCCCAGTTGGTATGTAAATTATACCTTAATATTTTATACTTATTCCCTAGAGAATATTATAGTTTTTGGATTTCAGGTTTAAATTTAGAATAAGATTTATTAAACAAGCAATATCGATAATTTTATTGATTTCATTTCATTAACCTTTAGTTTTATTTCTGTAATGTTTCTCATTTAGACTTAATCTTCATTTGATTCAAATTCATGTTATTAATTACTCATAATTAAATAATGTTTTGTAACTTCAGCGAAGAGATATTATTTAGGTTATATTTTAATAATTTATACTTATTCCTTGAAGAGTATTATCCTCTCTATACTTCATTTTAAATTTATAATAACAGTATTTTATTAATGAGGAAATTTAAATGATATTACGCATTTCATTTTAATTGACATTTTTATGACTTCTGTTAGCTTGTGAAGGGAATTGTTAATCATGTCTACAAAGGTAAACACAATTGGAGATGGTAGCATTCTCCTGTCTGAACGAGAATTAAACCGGAAAGATTACTTTATTAACCTCCACGGCTCCGCTTATAAAGCGTATACCAGAAATTAATAAAGCTCTCTAAGAACTGCATATACTGTTACGGCCACGCTTTTAACTTTGATGCCAACAATATATTGAAAAGGAACATGATTTTGGTAACGCAAATTATAAATAACTTACGTGGTATTTGTATTTGGTAAATTTTGAACGGAATCATGTCTACTAAGGTAAACACAATTGGAGATGGTAACATTCTCCCGTCTGAAAGAGAATGAAACCGGAAATATTACCTTATCAACCTCCACGGCACCGCTTATAAAGCGTATACCAGAAATTGATAAAGCTCTCTAAGAACTGCATATATTGTTACGACCACGCTTTTAGCTTTGATGCCAACAATATATTGAGAAGGAACATGATTTTGCTAACGCAAATTATAAATAATTTACGGGGTATTTGTTTTTGGTAACTTTGGGAGGAATGCACTGATTATTACTACTCAATTTTGAAATAAATAATATCATTTTGAAAACGGTAACTTTTAAATACATCGGATAATACTCTTTATAATGATATTCGCGTATACTATTGACGAAGATAATAACGGCATGTCGCCTCGCGAATCTGGAATCAACTAAACTTTTCGCATGTAAAACGATGCTATTTAAATAAAAATTTCGCCCACTCTGCGATTCTGTGTGATTCCCCTTAACATTAATTCGCATTCCGGTGATCTGACATGTGCCCTATAGCAAGGATACTGATAAAAAAATTAAAGAACTGTTATGATAGTCATCAGCCTGCTCGTGCCGCGTCTGTGATTATTTATATAATTGCGTTACCGCGCATGGACCACGTTTTATATTAATGATTATAAAAGTTCTCGTAATTTCCTTTGTAATCTCTTCAAATTCAATTCATATTTACTCATATTACTTATTACTTCCCCAAATGATCACCCCTTCCTATTCTAACATAATACTTGGCCTTTACGTGTGTTTTCATGTTAATAACGGAGTATGAAATTGTTTTAAAATTACTACTAAACGTCTCAATTAATATCAGTCAGTTTTCATGGTTTTATGTTAAATTAATTCATACAAAATATGGATATTCCGATGGCTTACATGACTATATTGAGAGAGAAAGACTAAAGTGCTAAAGACATTTTAAAATACATTTTGTATTATGCAAAAATGTAAAATTTATCTTCATAAAAAGACCGGTAGAAAAACATACTTTGTAGAGTTTTCAATGAGCGTCTTGTAGAACCCGCACCGTTGAGATTGCAGGGTAAACATAAGCTTAGTGCAATATTTACAAGGGGCGAGCAAAGTTCTGCAACCTTCGAGGAGCGAGTTCTGCTCCAATATTTACATGTGCTTCGCACATTTATACTTAAATCCCTGTTGCATGCTTATGTGCTATAAATATTCAGCGACAGCAAATTTGATATAATCTGGAACTTATCCGTGGTCGTTCGTTACAATGATATATCAAATTGCCACCCACATACTCCCACGCGCGCAAATTATTGACTGTTTGAAACCGTTTTGCCGCGCGCAATGCAATTTTTAATTTAATTGTATTATACGACTGTAGGCAACACAAATTACACAAATTTGTAGAATAATTTGTTTATTATTCCATATAACTGTACTTTTTTTAACCATCAACGACGTTAACATTTTGGGATATTTCATTTCGGCTGAGGACATGCAAAAATTTGCTGAAACAACGATATGTCACATGGATTTTATATATTGATATTACGACATAAAATAATTATCAATCTATCTATTAAATAGACTCTCTGTCTATTTTACAAGATACAGGTTGTTATATTTAAAAAATACTGTAGGTTTTTTAAACTCCCTCGAAATCGACTTCTATATTACCTTCTGTCTGCTTACAAGATAGAGGATGTTACAATTTAAAAAATAATACAGTTATTTTAAAATAATGCCTTGTTATTTTATTCTTGTTTTTCTAAATCAGAAACTCAAAACGGTTTACTGTACAAGATACAGGGTGTGACATTTATACTGTAGGTTCTTTATAAACTCCCTCGAAACGGACTTCTGCTTTACTATCTGTCTATTTTACAAGATACAGGTTGTTACATTTAATCAATACTGTAGGTTTTTTAAACTTCCACGAAATCGACTTCTATATCACTTACTGTCTGCTTACAAGATACAGGGTGTTACATTTAAAAAAATAATATAGTTTTTTTTAAATAATACTAATAATAAGTTCTAAACGAATTAATTTAACTGAAGTACAGTTTTAAATTTTATTATTTATGTCGCAAATTTGTTCATATTTTTTTTGTGCACACGGAAAATTGTAGAGAGAAATAACAATCTTTATTAGGCTATTGGCCCTGGGCCTTTCCGCCATTTTTTTACGTTTTCTTAAATTACTTAACTTTCACAAGCTCCTATCACCACATGTAATCCGTTCAATTTTCCAGATGAATGTTTTTTATTGTAGAAATTAAAAAAAAAAAAATTGTCACAATTTCATTGATTAGTTTAAATTTTCATTTTTGTTGTTGTTAAAATGTATAGTTTTTAATCATTTCTATCAATATGTCAAATGGTTACAGTAATTAGTTAGAGTAATTACCATTAAATTTCCAATTACTTATTTTACAAATTTATAAATTATTACAATTTTACACAAATTAACACAAAATTAATACACAATTTCATATTACTGTCAATAATTCAAATATTATTACCACAATTTATAAAATATCAATTATTTCTACCCACAATCAATATTTTCAAATATTATTGACTACTATGCAATTGTCAATTATTACTACCAAAATATCACTTATATTTGCCAAAATATCAAATATTTTGTCAATAATTACTAGTCACATCTTTAATGATTTTTATGATTACCATACTATTTTTACACAATCAATATTTTTAAATATTATTGACTACTATGCAATTGTCAATTATTACTACAAAAATTTCACTTATATTTACCAAAATATCAAATATTTTGTCAATAATTACTAGGCATATTTTTAATGAGTTTTATGATTACCATACTACTTTTAAGATAGTCTGTAAAAAAAAACAATTAATTATACCTATACAGGGTGTAACAGAAATACGTGTGTTAATTTTAAACATAGGTAGAACTCGTTATATAAAACATTTTTTCTATATGTTTTTTTTTTCAAAAACCAACGTTAAACTGATTTAAAATATGTTCTAGTTTATCTACTAAAACGCGTACCCGCCTATGGTTAAAGGTGTGCAGCGATTAAATATTTTGTTGTGATGGCAACGGTGTCATAAAGGTACATCATTGCCTGTTAGGCAAAACACGTTCAGGATATTGTGCACTGTACAATTTACGGGCTTCTGCGGCATTTTCAAAGGCTCGGCCATATACCAACACAATATCGGTTAGTTCTTGATGAAAATGAAAATTTGGCATTTTGAAATAAACTTCACTTGACAATTATAGTGACACTACCTGAGAACGGCTTGTTCAGTCAAAATTAGGGGGCAAAAAAATGTAAAAAAAACCTGCAAATTTTGAAAAAGAACATATAGAAAAAATGTTTTATATAACGAGTTCTACCAATGTTTAAAATTAACACACGTATTTCTGTTACACCCTGTATATATATATTACACACATTTAATTTATTCTTTAACAGTGTTATTCATAAAACACATTTTAACCGTGGTTTAGCGGTGTTTTAGCGCTGTTTTACAAAGGGTTACCAAGGGATTTTAAAGAATTACAGTCTTTCATTTATAGTTAGCAAAATTTTAATTGTTGTGTCACAATTTCATTGATTGGTTTAAAAATTTTAATTATATTTATCAATATTTAAATTATCTAATCATATATCAATATTTCGAATGGATACTGTAATTATTTCAAATACTTAGTTTTTAATAATTTTTTTAATTATTATTTTTGACTAAAGTATAATTTTGGTTATAGTTTAATCCATTTTGGATATCAGGTATTTTTATATTTTTTATTGTTATCTTCCTTCTTTATTGGAGTACTTCCTGATAGTGTTGACATATTTGTTGTTTTTATTATTTCTACTTTTTCGAAATTAGTCTAGTAAGGTGAAGAAGAAATAAAAATAATAAAAACAACAAAACATCTTTATATTTAAACACCTATAAAACTGGAAGAAAACAATAAAAAATAAATTATAATTATTTCTATAAATATTCCACATGCGTACTGTAAATATTTCAAATGGTTAGTGTACCTATTTAGAGTGATTACTGTAATTTTTTTAATTATTTCTGTAAAAAAAACATTAATTGCTCTTTCTAATTCAATAATTATTTATTACCACTATTTCTAAAATTGAGATTATACGATTAGAATAAGATTATATTAGATTATATCGACCTACAATCAATATATCATATATGATTGATTACTGTTCAATTGTTTATTATTACTACCAAAATTTCACTTATATTTATAAAAATATCAAATATTCTGTCAATATTTCAAAAATTGAAAAGCTTCAAAAAATTCAATTAATTATACCATTACTTTTAATACATATCATTTATTCTCTAAGATTTAAAAGTTTTACTCTCTTTCAGGTACATTTAGCAAAACTTGAAATATTGTGACAATTTCATTGATTTGTTTCAAATTTTTAAATTATTAGTTTGAAAATTTTAATTATTTATACCAAAATTCAATTAGTTATATCAATATTTAATTTATTATATAAGATTTTAAAGTATTACTGTACATTTCAATGATTATTGTCAAAATCATAATATACTTGATGCTAATTTAACAAAATTTCAATTACCTTGCCTAAATTTAACCAATTAATGTCAAAATTTTGCTAACATTTAGTAAAATTTTAATTATTATATCACAGTTTCATTGAACAATCTCAAATTTTTTCGAACAAAAATGTGTTTTTTTAACCCAAACATTGAATAACAATTTAAAAACTCTAATTCTCATTAAATAAATATTTTATTTATTCGAGGTGTTCTTTAAGCATGAAATTTTTTTAAAATTACAAAATTAATCAGTAGTTGTATGAGTAAACTTTAAATTTTCGGGAAAAAATGGTTCTTTGAACTTTGACATTGAATAACAATATTTAAATATTAATTCTTGTAATAAACCCTACACCAACAATGGTAGCTCGAAAAAAAAAATCAAAATGTGTACCTCAAACAAATAAAATATGAGGAAATTGTTGAAAATGAAAAAAATATTATAGTTATGTAGTAATTTAAAAAATCCAAAATAGTACCGTATTTAATGTTTGTACCAACTACAAAATACGTTATATCAAAAATATGAAAGTACACAAAAAAATCAAATTGCATAACACCAAAATAACTATTATTTTCATGTAATTAAAAGGTATTTCATGTGTATTATTATTATTCTGTGTAAAGTGTAAAAATAATCCTAAAATCCCATAAAACCATAAGAACTATTATTCAAAAGAGTTCAGAACACAAAAAACAAAATAACAATTATGTTTAACGTTCACAAATTATATAAAACCCAAAGTTCTAATTATGTAATGTAAAAAAAATGCAATTAAGAATATATAATAATATTTATTAGCAGGAGAGCTACATAATATTGCGTATTAGCTTATTGCAAATTGGTACACAACTGTATAATTTATAAAATGGGTATACTAGCAAATAAAATTGTTGGTACATAATTAAAAAATGTGTTTAAGAACGTCAACAATTATTCAAAAAGTTCATAAAACAGAAAGTTCCATTTTTTTTTATTGAAAATTGTATCTATCACAAAAATTGACAGATAACAAATAGACACTGATCTGTGATAGAGTGATTATGCTTATACAACTTATTATATGTTGTAGTATTTAACTTTAATTTAACTTTTTAATTTTTATCAATACACTAATTGTATTCTGTCATGTTTAATATTTTTTATGTCCATTGTATTTTTGACATTATTATTATAGACTAATATCTCGAACTACATAAAACAAAAATTTCACCAAAAGCTAAATGAATTGTAAATCTAAAAGATACAAAGAGACCAACATTTGAATCGGGATACGAGAGTGATCATGTTTATACAACTTATTATATTTTGTAATATTTTAACTTTAGTTTACCTTAATTTTTATTTATACACTAATTGTAGTAGTAGTGACTGTATTTGTTAGGGATATTATCCCTAACTGGCTATCGACCAACGTGGGTCCTTCTGCCGTGTGATTTGTCTAAATGTGTGTATTGAGTTAGGGCTTGTTACTCTAGAAATTCGCCCCCGATCTCTAGAGCGCCGTTAATGAGCTCCCAACGGCGAATGGCACTAGTTTCTCAGTACAAATGTACTACTTGTACTGGGGCTCGAACCCAGGTCTTCATGCATGCTAAGCAAGCATTCTAACCTGTCAGCCAAACTAGCGGTTTTACACTAATTGTATTATGTCGTATTTCATATTTTTATATCCATGGTATTTTTGATATTATTAGTATAGACTAACATCTCGAACTACATAAAAAAAAAATCACCACAAGTTAAATAAATTGAAAAACTAAAACAGACAAAGAGACCATCATTTGAATCGGGATTCGAACAGGAGGCCTCTGCGTTGGCAAAACAAACTGTTAAAAGCTGGGTATGAAAATATTTTTACGATTTCTTACTGGGAATATTTTGCGTGCAACTCGTAGAATCGATAGTGTGCAGGAATTTTGATGTTAGTGATATATTATGGAATTATTACTCATTACTCACTTTCATTGCCGCACCATTTACCAGAAATCTTTGCCATTCATAACTCCTAAACACCCCTAGCTGAAATAGGCTATAACTGTAACATATAAATACGCAATGATAAAATACGACACTATTCCAGCTTAATAACATAAATTATTCCATGCCGAGAATCAGATTTATAGCGTCGAGGTACATATTAAAATAGTAATAATTTATGTCGTTACGGCCACATTTATTTTATTACGTATTGCATATTAAAACTGAAACTCAAATTATATTTAGTACTGAGAACTTTAATCTTGTATGAATAGTGCTAAACTTAATAAGTTATATATATATATATATATATATATATATATATATATATATATATATATATATATATATAAATATAAATTTAATGTTAGGTAAGTATATAAAAAGTGCAAATGTAAGAGAATAATTTATATTCTCCAAAAAATATATAGGAATTTTAAAGAAGATGATTTGTTTTTAGTATTTATCGGTGTTAACAGACACAACTCAAAAAAAGAATATACAATAAGAAATACAGCAGTACTTCATACTAACATAAAAAAAATAATAATACGTAAAGTAGGTGACTTAATGGTGACCTAAATATAATAAATATTACAAAATAAGTAAAATATGTGCGTAAAATATTATGCTGGGGTCAGTGCATCGCCATCTATGGGCATTAGCGCTTATGAAGATAAATTATGAACACACGTTGTTTGCAGATTACCAAACTTTAAAATGTTAATAAAACAATTTCTAATTCATTTCAATTGGCCCGAAAGACTTTCAAAATGTATAGTCAAAATTGAAAAATATGAGAAAATTGTTGAAAATGAAAAAAAGTTATGTAGCAATTTCAAAAATCCAATTACTGTATTTATATTTGTACGAAGTACTAACAAAATTCGGTATATCAACACACTACTCAAAAGAATTATCGCATATTCCCAAAAACTCCATTATTATTATTTTTTTAAGTTGCCGATGTAATTTGCGTTTGTAGGTTAAAACAAAAAAAAATGCGATAATTCTTTTCAGTAGTGTATATGAAGGTACATAAAAAATTCGCAAAAAAAGGAAATTTCAGGCACAAGCAAGTAAAAAATATAGTGGAAAAATTATATCAAAATTGTCAGCATTCTGTAGTATAACGAACTGTAAAGTTAAACGTCCCAAATTTGTATTAATATCTCCCTACAACTTGAAAACTTTGGTGGATAAAAAATTGTCCGCAAAAGTCGTCGTTCCAAATTCTTTCCGTCCACCACCCAACAGGGAATTGCACGTGAACTTCTGTACCTGCGAACTTTTGGATTGATATATTCGAGGAGTAACGCGCGTTCTCGATAACATTTATCACGCCATGCTAAGGGCTGAAAATAATAGAACGAATCCGTTTCTTAGTGCGAACTTTTTGGACTACGTGAATTTTTCATCCCCAATTTTCGCATGAACCGGGAAGCCCTAACTAACGACCTAATTAATGCGGATTTAAGCGTCTTTTGTGAGCGGCGGGTGATAAATTGTTAACGGGCCTTCAAAGACTGCCAGAGACATAAACATTGTTAACGGTGTTGAATGATTATGCATAAGATAATTAATTGTTGTGCGGTAGATGATGAATTTCACTGATGGGCGTTAATCGTTTCCGTAAGTTATGGAGCTATCGATTTGCATTACCATTTTTAAACAGATTCACTCCTCAGTAATTGTGAAAGTATTGTTTCCATGATTATTTTCGGATTCCAGATTTCATCCGTTTTGAGGTATCCGTTAATGAACATTTCACAATCACCAAATCATGGTACACATATTGTATAAATGTATTACATTGTTTTAATGCTCTCGCATATTACAGTTGCGAAATTGAATGCGGTTTTGAGTGCATGCATTAAAATTATTGACGTACTAAAATTTGATTAAAACCCAATTTTGTTAAGGAAACGAAACGCAATTTTCACACGGCTGTACCGTGAAAGCGTATGAAATTGCATACATTAGTAATTAATTGAAATGAAAGCATGCTCCATATTTACATAGCGTATGAGCGCTGCGTTCATTAATCACAAAAGCTAGAAATTAATTAGTTTCTGGTGTGTTTATATTAATTATATGGCATAGGATTCGTACTGAGAGAATTCACAATGTTATCACATTATGACGCATGATTATGGGAAAAAGATTATATCCAGTTCTATCTGCAAATGACCCTTTCGTGAATCACATTATCTATATATGTACCTAATACATATATGTATAATAAATATACTGTGAGATTTTGTCACTATGAACATAGTCAATACAACATCCCTATGTTGAATTAAAAAAAAAACACATGTCAACAATTTGCGAGTATTAGCTATGCAACCAATTATACCATATTAACCTGTAAAAAAAGTGCCTAGCCAGCTGTCATTTAAGATCATTCAAGTAAAGTCAAGTAATTTTTGTGAAATATATTTTATACCATGCAAATCAGAGCATATGACATTTTCAGTCACTTATCTCGATAGCCAACTCCATCAATGGGAACAATTTTAAACATTATTTCAAAATTTAAGAACCACGGATGCGCTGAGTATAAACACCATAATCAAATTAGAACAAATAATTATTTAGATAACGGGTACAGGTAAGGAATGATGTTATTTTAATAATTATACGAAATGGCCACCTTCATGTTCTAGACAATATACCAGCCTATTGTAAAAACCTTTAACAGCATTTCCAATGAAATTAGGATCATTCTCATTGCAAGCATATCTTATCCGATCTTTTAGTTCTTCAATACATTTTATTTATCTATTTAATCATTTCCCTTTCTACCATTGTTGGTGTAGGATTTTACAATTTATTGTTTCTTCATATAGGTTTCTCTCCATTTTCTTCTATCTTGTGTGAGTTGTTTGGTTCTTTCCCATGTTTATCCTCTTTTCTCTGCCTGCTCTCTGATTCTGTCGTTCCAGGTTTTTCTTGGCCTTCCCTTATATGATTTCCCCGTAGGTCTTGTCTCATACACTCCTTTTGTCTGTATGTTATCGTTCATTCGGCAAACATGCCCGAACTATCTCATTTGACCTTCTGTGATTGTATCATTTGTCTGTTATTTCTAAGTTTTGTCTATGTTTGTCATTTCGTATTTTGTATTTTTTTGTTTCATTTTCAATTTTTTTTAGAAAGCGCATGTCTACCGCATTGATTCTAGATTTGTCTGTTTCGTTTAATGTTCGCTGCTGTAGGTTAACGTTGGTCTCACTACCCTTTTCACTATTTCGGTCTTTGTTTCTTTAGGTATTTCTTTGTTTCCTAGGAAATATTTTTTTAGTGCATTAAATATTCTTCCCGTTTTGCCTATTCTATCGTTTATTTCTTTCTCTATTTTTCCGTTGCTTTCTATTACTGATCATGATATTTGAAGCTTTCCACTTGTTCTATTTGTTTACCTTGTATCATTATTCTGTGGTTTGTGCTCTCCTTTGCTATGACCATAGTTTTGGTTTTACCTGTGTTTAGTTTCATGTTAATCTTTGTCAACTCACTTTCCAGTACTTCCATGTTGAATTGCAGGTTTTCTTCTGTCTCCGCTATTATGGCCATATCGTCCGCAAAGAGCATTTCACATATCTGGGTCTCTTCCATTTTCCAGGATCCTACCCTCATGTTCTTCATCTTTTTCTTTGCTTCTTTAATGGCACCGTCGAGCACTAGTGTGAATAAGAGTGGGCTTAATATACAACCTTGCATTACTCCTATATTTGTTTTGTATTCTGCTGATTCTTCGTTATTCGTTCTTACTATCTTTTTGTTATTTTTATACATTGTTTTTATGACCTGTATTGTTTTTGTGTCAATTCTTCTCTTTTTCAGTTCCTTCCATATATCTTCTCTTTTTACCCTATCGAAGGCCTTTACTAGGTCTATGAAGCATATATGGATGAATCTTTTCTTATTTATCATTTGTCGCTTAGTTGTCTTATTGTGAATATAGATCGTGCGCGCTTCTGCCCCTTCTGAATCTGCTTTGGGTGTCTTCTATCGTTTCTTCTAGTTGTTCTCTTACTCGCTTTTCTATTATTCTCGTCATTATTTTCCCCGCTATGCTTGTTAGCGATATACCCCTGTAGTTCTCACATTTTCTCTTGCCTCCATATTGGTAATATTACTCCGGTGCTCAAATGTTTAGATATATCTCCGCTCTTTGGTACTTCATTTATCAGTTCTGTTAATTGTTCCGTTCCATGCTTTCCCATATACTTTAGCATTTCCGGGGTGATGTTGTCTTTTCCGGGCGCTTTTCGTTTTAGTTTCTTTACTGCTTCTTCTACTTCTGATTGTTACGTTTTCTATTTCACTTTCAACCTTTTCTTTTCTTTGTTCTTCGACTGTGTCTTCTTCTGCTGTCTTTTCCTCTGCTATTGTCAATTTCTCTAAGTATTCTCTCTATCTTTGCATTATTTTATCTTCTTGCGTTATTATGTTTCCTTCCTTATCTTTTATGATCATCATATTATGTTCTTTCTTTTGTTTCAATCGTTTTATTGTTCCGTAATACATTTTTTGGTTTTCTCTGAAGTTTTCTTGTATCTGTTTCCCAAATTTTCTCAACGATTCTTCCTTCGCTTTGCTTACTTCTATCTTCACTTTATTTCTCGCTTGTTCATATTCTTCATAGTCTTTTGCATTTTTTGTGCTGAGGTATGTCTTCCATTTATTTTTCTTGTTCTTTATTGTTGTTCTGAGTTCCTTGGTCCACCATGTTATCGCTTTTGTGTCTGTGTTTACTATTTTAGTAGAGTGCTTTTAAATGTATTCCATCTTTCTTCGCATTTGTTCTGTCTTACTTGTTCTTTAAATTTTCTTTCTAGCGCTTCTTGGTAGATGTCTTTGTAGTGTGCTTCCTTAAGTTTGTATGATTTTATTTTTCTTTTGTTTTCCTTCTCCTTTTATCTACGTTTGTTTCGATGTTTACCTGCATGCCCATCATTACTAGGAAATGATCGCTTCCTATCTCCGCCCTTCTGGTTACTTTTACATTTTTTATGTTTTTCCAATTGTTTTTGTTTATTAAGAAATAGTCGATTATTGATGCTTCGTTTCTGGAGGGCTGTGCTCTCGTATACTTATGTATGTTTTATGTTTGAACTTTGTATTGGTTATTACTATGTTGTTTTCTATACATAGCTGGATTATTCTGTCTCCATTGTTATTTTTGGTTTCCTGTCCTTCTTTTCCCATGGGTTCTATTATCTCTGTATTTTTGTTTCCTACTCGTCCATTTAGGTCCCCCATTATTATCACATTTTGTGCTGCATTATCAATTTCTGTTTGTATATCTTCGTAGAATTTGTCTTTCTCCTCTTTCTTTGCGTCTTCGTTTTCTCTGAATGCTATGATCAGGGACCATATTTCCTTTTCTGTTATGTTCATTTCTATTGTCATAATTCTTTTGCTTACATATTTTTCTCTTATAATCTGGTCTATTCTGCTTGGTGCGATTATTAATCCAACTCCGCCTTTCGCTCTCTGTTCTGTTTCCACCCCTGACCAGAGTATCCAATATCGCTTATGTATTCGTTTGAGTCCCTTATCTTTCTCTTTCGTTTCTGTGATTGCCATTATGTAGACTTCATTTTTTATGATTTCATTTACTAGTTCTTCTTCTTTTCCTTTGATGCTTCTTATTATCCATGTGCCTATTCTGATTTTTCTCTGTTTTTCCTTGGTTTTGTTGTACATTCCTTGTAGTTCTACCGATTGTTTTGTTATCATTGTTTTGTTTCTTGTTTTATCTAGTTTTATACTTGTTTTATTGCTTTTACTCATTTCCATTTTAATTGCCAGGTCCTTGTTGTTTCTCTCCATTTTATCTAATCTTAGTTTTTTTAGTGTTTCTTATATATTTTTCTGGTTTGTTCTTTGCTGTTACTTTCCTGTGGGGATCTGTCATGCAAAATCTTTTATTTGCGGAATATGTTTCATTCTCTTCTGTTTGGATCTCTTCCATAAAGAGCTCGTTTCTTTTTGGTTCATCTTCTTCGTTATTTATTTCAAGCTTGTTGTATCTTATAATTGCCTTATATCCTGTGTTCCTTGCTTCTTTTAGTTGGGGTATTAGCACTCTTCTCACTGCTTGAATGTTTTTAGGGAAGTCTTCATCTATCCATATTTCTGTTCCTTTGAGATTTTTCCTACCTTTTAAGATATTAACTCTGGTGCTTGCTTTTTTAAGTTTAATTAAAGTCGGTATGTCCCTCTCCTTTTTGTAGATACCTATTCTTCTAATTTCTTCAATGTATTTTGTAATGTCGACGTTCATCCTAATTTTTTCCATTAATGTGTTAAATTTTTCTATTAATTCGTTTTCTTTTTCATTCTTTTCATCAGTTATTCCCTTAACTACTATGTTTTTCGCTCGTAGTTCTCTTTCTATTCTAACTATTCTGTCTTCCTGTTCTACTACTTTTTCTTTAAATTTGATATTCTCTTCTTTAATTATCTTCAATACATTTGTCATAATATTACCGTAAATTTTATTTTCCAAAAGGAATAGGTCATTTGGGAACAAATTTAGCCCAAATCTTCCTATCCAACGCTCCGCAAAAATTTCATATAAATAACGTCCTATCATTGCAGTGGAATGTGGGGGTTTCATCTATTTAAAACCAGACATCATATACATTCAAATTTTGGATCTGTGGTATTATTTGTGTACGAAGTAAGACTAAGAAGGAATTGTAAATTAAATTTCCGTCGATGACAAATGGCCAATTAACGTATTATTAATAACACATACATTAGCCCAACTGTTGTACTGAGGCCTTGTTAAATATGCCAATATCTGTAAGGAAAGGGATTACAATGAAAGAGGATATGATAAATCAATAGAGACTGACTAATAACTTGAGAATTTACTTCACCATCAAATGTCAATGCTGCTTCGTCTGTAAATACTATTTTTTCTAATATTTCTTCATTGTTATTTATTATATTAAACATCACTACACAAAAATTTGTTCTTTTAATTTTGTCTTCAATAGAGAGTCTGGTGATTTCCAAATTTGTAAGGTTTATATTTAAATTCTTTAAAAACCTTTCTGATTGAAAAATACGAAACTCCAAATGTTTCCTCCTGCACAGCATAAGATGTTCAACATAGTTTCTTGAGTTAAGAGATAGTTTGTTCTAATTCGTTTGTGGTGTAATACTCAAAATAATGTGTATGTTTTGGCACATATTTACTTATTTACTTGCATACGCAGATTCTTTTATTGATCTCTTATAATAAGGTGTTTTTGAATTGGTTTTCATGTCCATGATTTTTCGTTAATTTTTTTAAAATGTGAATAATTTGGAAACGTTGCATCCGATCTCAAAAAATAAAAACGATTTGTGAAGCCCACGTAAATCAGATTCAAAAAATGAAATAATATACCGGGTTGCAATTTTAAAAAGAGACCAAATGTTGTGTCCCGGATTTATGGCACACTCTGTATATTCGAAAATAATTTTAAAAGGTAGCACATCAAGTGTCCAATAACTATCAATCAGATGTTTTCCAAAATTTTCATTAGTCTAGCAGCAATGGTCCGAGCGAGGATAGGTGGGCCACCCTGTATATGTATATGTTGGGATAATTTTGAAACATTAGTGGGAGTTATTTATTCATTCCACCCTTTATATTAATATAAATCACTACCAAGTTTGACTGCATTAAAATTATGCTCTTAGTCATCTGATTAAAATATGAATTAACTAGAACCAAGATGTTAAATCACAGTTGAAGCGTTGAATTAACTTTGCTATTAATTAGTCAAAAACGGCATAGAAAATAAGTTATGTGTAATTTATATAATTCGGAGTAATATTAAGGCCTGCAAAGTCCAGATAGAGTAGACGATTTAATTAATTATTAAATGCAACCCGTGGAGACATTCCGAGGCTTAATGTGATTAATGCAGAGTTGATATTGTGTCCCACAAATTCCGAATGGGATGAAACCCGCATCAAACCTTTTACAAGCATTAATCCGAGATCAAAAAATGCCGTGCCATTTATCCTGCGACAAACGGAGTAATTGGAAATGATAAACTACCGGAGTCAATTCCCATTTCCCCACTGAATAATGGCAGTGGTCGCCATCGCCTGTGCAAACGTTGTTGTTTTGTGAGGTAAACACGTAAAGCCATCGTCCTGCACATTGCGGACGTATAAAATTTAAGAGTGCAAACACTAATTTCATCAAACCGCCTCTGGCAAACGTTTACATTCGATACACAATTCATCATAATTTGCTCGAAATCGTGACCTTTTTCGTTCATTGGATAACAGTGGCAGTGGCTGTATTCTGTAACCTGCTTTTACGGATTTCTTCTTGCATATACATGTCAAAATTGAACAAGTTTAAAGCTAGTCTTCTAAATTTTGCTTAGTTTATCGGTGGTAAATGTCAATAAGTTTCACTAAAAACTCTAAAGTTCGTTCAACGACTTTGTCGCAATTGAAGAATAAATTCATATTTTCTAGATTTGTGTAAGTATTCATTATCGATTTAATTACAAGAAGTGCGCAATTATACCGACACATTTAAAACTAACTTTTCAAATCTGTGTACTATACACTAAAACCAACAGAGATACGCATATTTCGTGATACATGCGTAAACACCATAGGTGTTTACTTGTGCTTGCATAATACTTTTTTGTATCAAATGCCAAATTTGTCATGCCAATTGCACTAAGAGGAAAATAGTATGTCGTTTAATTAAAAATAAATGATGTACGATATTTATAAGAGGCCTCATAGCTAATCGCATTTTGGAATACTAATTTTGAAAATTTTCAGATGCAAAATATTTCACACGTAGTTATAGTTATTATCAGTTATTAGGTCGTAAACATTTTGCTTTGACATATCATTGCACATGTGCAATACCACAAATGATGTATAATTTTCAGGAGTTTCGGAAGTATGTTGTATACATTTTTGCTTTGACATATCATTGCACACGTGTAATACCACAAATTATGTATAATTTTCAGGAGTTTCGGAAGCATGTTGCATCAATTTTTCATGATAGGATTATTGATTTCAGGAGTTACCTCCCAAAAAAAAAACACAAAATGATTGGCAATTTAATAATTTAATAGGGCAAACGTTGAGCAGCACTGATTAATCAGAGATGGAGGATATGATAAATTAAGTCGTGTCACCATTAATAATTCGTATCGCGTGTGCATGCATTGATATGATCGTTTATTAACATCGACGAAATATGTATGTCTGCAAGGAATGCGCCTTGTTGATGCGTTCCAAGCACCAATGGCAATTACAACTGACTGGAATTCGAATTAAGGCAAATATTATATTTAGATGAGATAGCTGACTATTTAGAATAATTCATTTATCACCAGATGAAGCATTAGATTTACATAAATTAAAGACAGTGTAGATTATAGTACCTCCAAGGTTAAGTTTTTACTTATCAGCCACCAATCATAAAAATAATACATATACAGGGTGTGTTTTTTTTTCATTTTAAGTGATCTCGGAAACTACAAGACATAGAGATTCGGTTAAATGAGAAAAGAGTGTCGTTTTAAGAGCGTATGCAAGATATGCTTTTGTTTTTGAAAACAAAACCCAGTTTTTGAGTTATGATACAAACTAGCATACATGACAGTCATAGTGGACTTTGACATTTTTAAGAGGGACAAATTTTTATCTTTATAACGATACAATGTTTACTATAGTTACTTTGATGAATAAACGCGATGCAGGAATTTTCGTAGTATAATTAGAATATAATTTAGTATAATTAGAATACAAAAACTAATAGAATTTTCGTAGTAAGAGGAAATAACTGTTTTCCATGAGACACTCTACTTTTGCTACTCTAAATAATGCAAATATAATGCATTTTTTTATAATACTCTCGATTGTTAGAAGAGATTTGAAATTTGAAAAGTATTTATTGCCCTTTAAAAATAAATTGATATTGCAATTACAACTTAAGAAAATGATGTTCCTCAAAAGCTTTGATGTACTTTAATAAAATTTCTAATAATCTTCTCTTCTAATGTAAGTCTACAATCTTAGTGATCGTTATTTATATTTTAAAATCTCTAGCAAATATATTAATTTAGAAATTGCAGTTGGAGCTTAGTTTTGCACTTAAAGTTTAGTTTGAGTTAAATGTATCTAATAAAACAATTTTCTCTTTATCTCATTTATATTTTTTTATACTAGCAGTAGTAGTGACTGTATTTGTTAGAGATATTTTTTTATATATCTCATATTCTTATATATTTATAACTTTATTTCGTTAGATTTCTTCATTTTTATTTCTTATTTCTTGATCTTTATTTATTTTTTATATCTTTATATTTACATATCTTTATTTGTTATTCTATTCTTATATTCTTCTTATATTTTTTTAATATATTTATATTTATTTCTGATTTTTATCTATATTCATACTGTTTTAATGTTATTTATCCTGTTTCCATGTACATAATTGCTATGAAATTTTCCATTTCCACATGTAGGTAACTGAATAAACTATTTTGAAAATATGCAATCATATAATAATTGTTTTAGATTTACAGGACTACATTACCGGACAATTTTCTCTTTATCTCATTTATATTTTTTTATAGTAGCAATTCTCATATTCTTATATTTTGATAACTTTATTTCGTTAGCTTTCTTTATTTTTATCTTTTTATTTCTTATTTCTCTATCTTTATTTATTTTTTATATCTTTATATTTACATATCTACACTCAGATGCAAAGAAACCGGGTCATTGGGTTATTGTTTGCAAAAGCACCATTTTTTTTTTTAATTTTGATGTTGGAGTCCTTAGAATAATTTTTTTAGTGTTTTACAATCAAAGAGACCGTCAGGATGTAAAAATAAACTACATATGGTACTTATTATTTATTTAATGAACAATAATAAGCGAAAACGATAATGTACGTATACACGAAAAAAATGCATTTCTGCAAAATAAACTTAACAGAGAATAATAAATGAAAATGACAGTTAATCGAAAACAAACAAATCAAAACGCAGTAGCCACCTTGATCCTCTATGCATAACGCCGAATGAGTAATAGGTAGTGAAGAACGCATAGCTTTAAATGTTATTTTTGCTTATTAAATAAACTAATAAGTATCATATGTTGTTTTTTTCTACATCCTGATGGTCTCTTTGATTGTAAAACACGAAAACATTACCAACATCAAAATTTAAAAAAATGGGTTTTTTGCCAACAACGACCCAATGACCCGTTTTTTTTGCATCTGAGTGTATATTTGTTATTCTATTCTTATATTCTTCTAATATATTTTAATATATTTACATTTATTTCTGATTCTTATCTGTATTCATACTGTTTTTTATCCTGTTCTCATGTTCATCATTGACATGAATTTTCCATTTCCACATGTAGGTAACTGAATAAACTATTTCGAAAAAATGCAATCATAGAATAATTGTTTTAGATTTACAGTACTACATTACAGGGCTAACTATGCAATAATCAGTTCCAAAATAAGAATTTAATGATTTCATATTTGATTGTTACGTTCTGAAGAAATAGACAATTTTAAGAGTTATAATATATTTCTTATAAAGTTATAAACTTATAAAGTTAAGGATATTAAGAAATGGTAGCATGGGGTAAAATATAAAAGGAAAGCATATAAACATATTTCATATTTCATGATATCATATTATATTTCATCATTAATTTTAAGGTGTTATCCATAATTACCAGTTATATACAGGGTGAGTTTTTTTCATTTTAAGCATGGGGATCTTAAACCATAAAACATCGAGATTAGGTTTAGTAAGCAAAGAGCTATCATTTTAAGAGCTTACGCAAATTATGCTTTTGTTTTTTGAAAAAAACATAGTTTTTTAGTTATAATACAAACTTCATTTTTTTAAATGGCAGTCGTAGTCGGCTTTGAATTTTTAAAAAGGAGAATTTTTTCTCTTTATAAAGATATGAGGTTTGCTATACTTACTTTCATAAATAAATGAGATGCAGGAATTTTCGTTGTATAATAAGAATAGCATTTAATATAATTAGGAATTAAAAATAATAGAATTCTCGTTGTACGACGAAAAAAAAAATTCCAGGTCCAACTCTGTTTTTACTACTTCAATAATGCAAATAGTTCTGTATCGTGTTTATTTGTCAAAGTAAGTTATAATTTTCATAAAGTTAATTTTCGAAGATGGCCGTTATTTATGGCTATAAAGAGAAACATTTGTCCTTTCTAAATATGTCAAAGCCCACTATGATTGCCATTAAATATATATATATATATATATATATATATATATATATATATATATATATATATATATATATATATATATATATATATTATAACTTAAGAACTGTGTTTTTTTTTCAAAAAAACAAAAGCAGATCTTGCAAAAGCTGTGCCCCAGTTGTCATGTTCAACATAGAGATCTCATAAACTATAAGAGAAAGAGAATTGGTTAAATTAGACAAAATAATCTCTAGTTCAAGACTTATCTTGCTGTGTAAATAACAGTTTAAAAATTGATTGATTTGGCTACCAATGGCAAAAAACAAAAGTCACTGCATTTTCAGTTTATGTTTAATTAAAGTTTAGTGTAAAATCTGTAATTGTATCCAAAATTTTACACCTTTCCTGCATTTTTTTTCAGTTTTAGATAAAATTGGTCAACATAATTAACAATAATAAAATTATATGTTGTAGTTTATTAGTTATTAATAAAACTTACGTCAAACTTATTTTTCTAATTTATATTTGTAATAATTTTTATATCGAGTGATTATTTAAATTCCAGCTCCTGCCATCTACGAAAACTATCGCAGCCAATAAGATAGGTGATCACCAATCCCTTTTATTGGCTGCAAAACCCCCACGAACAAGCAGAGCTGACATTTAAATGATCACTCGGTATGTAACAAATCATCTAGATTCTAGAATATGCTGGTATTTACTGAAATTCATATTAATTACTAAAATTTGTTTATGTGTAAAGTAAGATTTGTCATATCTTGCAAAAATTAGCTATTTTATTTTGAAATTTTGTATAAACATAAATAAATATATAATATATAAATAAACATTATTCCTGTAGGTGGAAATATCGTAGGTCGATGGCCAGTAAAATATTGTTACTACTACTACGTAATTCCTAAAAAATTTTAAATACATTTTATAAAATTTGCAAACAGTAACTAAAATATTTGTGTATAATCTCGAATTATATAAAAAAAATGACACCATGCCTGCAAAAGGCATGGCATGGCTCAAAGGCTTTTTTTTTGAGATTTAGATTAAATTCATCAATTTTATAATAAAATAAAATGTTGCAGTTTTTTAGTTTTTTAATTAAACTTATGCCAAACTTACTTTTCCAATTTATATTTGTATCTAATAATAGTTATATTTTCAACAGATCATCGAGAATATACTGTAATATCCAATATATGACACCATTCCGGCAAAAATTTTGAGTATTACATAAAATTCATCAATTTTATAATAAAATAAAATGATTTTTTTAATTTTTTATAAAACTTATGTCTAACTTACTTTTCCAATTTATATTTGTATCTAATCATAATTATATTTAACAGATCATCCAGAATATTCTGTTATATCCAATATTTGCAAACCATTCCTGCCAAAATTCTTAGTCTTCGATAAATTTCGTCAATTTTATAATAAAATAAAATGATGCAGATTTTTAGTTTTTAATAAAACTTACACCAAACTTATTTTGTCAATTTATATTTGTAATAATAGTTATATCTAACACACCAAGCGGAATATTCTTGTATTTTAGTAAAATTCATACTAATTTGTCCAGTTGGTTTAAACACATAAACAAACCGGAAGATTTGTCCTATCATGTAAAAATCAACTATTTTATTTTGTAATTTTGTATAAACTATAACATGCATTTTTTTTTGTGACATTTTATCAATAATTTTCAATTAGTCTACTTGATTTGAAAATTGTTGTAATTTGTATAATATGCTCTAGTTGCATCTTTGTTTTTGTTCCGTAGTTCCTGTATAATTTTCCAATGTTAACTAAATTTTCGTTACAAATATCTAATTTCATGGAAAATTTTCGTAATTCCTATAAAATTTTGGAGTCAATTTTATACAAAAATATAAATAATTTTATTACTTACCAGTAAATAATAAATATAACAACCTTAAATAAATAATATGATCATTTAGTGTAAAATTAATAATATTTAACAGTTTCATAAAAAAGTAACCTTATTCTCGTGGGAATCAAACATGTCAAATGGCGTAGAAGATAAAAATTGTTACAAATTTAAAAAAAAAAAACAGATTATTTGTGATGGAAGTTGACATCCTGTTAAGGAAAATAAAACTTAGAAAAATTTTGAATTTTTAATACTACCGAATCATACACAGAATTACAAATTTTATATATAATATAAAAAAATCAATACAAAAAATAATAATAATAAAAAAAACAATAAAAAAAATCGGAAACTATGTATAAAATTTCTAATTTTACATATGTATGATTTGACGGTTTTCAAAATTCAAGATTATGTTTTATTTTCTTTAAAAAAACACACAAAAATTCGCGGGTTCGAATAATTTAAAGAGTATAATTTAAATTCAGGAATCGTGCATATCTTATACATATGATATTAATGATATTAATAATTGAAGTTAAAAAACATGGTTAATGTTGGAGGCATCTACTTCGTGATACATGATGAAATTAAATAAAACAAACACTTCCATTTCAGTCCCTCGAAATTCAAAAGGCTAAGCGTAATCCCGAATGTCAGGTCATTAACGACCAGACAGACCTCGTTTACTCCCCACTTTTCAAAGCTGTATTATAGATATGTATAAATAGGTGTTTTATTTGTATTTTATTTCACTCTAAGTGATAGAAACTATAGTCACTATAACTTAATGAACAGTGTGATATAAACAAAAAAAGTGTTTTATTTAAAAAACATTAAAAACTTAAACATTTTCACATATTTCGTTAAAGCATATTTTCGAAGAGAATGAAGATTTTGGTTCAAACCGGGATTTTCAACTAATCTACGAAAGTTTTACCAAAACTAGTCTAGTGTTTGAAATCAAAGATATTATCAATTAAAGTGTTAAATATAAAATTGATTGCAATAAGGGTAATTTTTAAATAGAGTCGTCTCAAAATTAATGGCACAGTGTCTACACTCTATGGATATAAATACAGAATGCGCCAGAATAAACAGTACTGAAGTTTAGGCAACAAAGCAGACACCTTACTGGAAACGGGCCAGTGTGTGGTTGGTTGCCTGAACTTCAAGACTGTTAATTCTAACGCATACTGTCCATTAAATCATTAAACAGGGTGTCTCTAAATTGTGTGGAAATGGCTTAGCCACAGATTACTGGGATCAAAAAAAGACGATTTAACAAACTATATCTATATACACATGCGTTTGGTTTAGCCAGAATTCAGCTTCAAGGTTAATTTTATAAAAACAAAATTTGATTATAACAAAAGAACGTTTACATTGATTTGGATGTTGTTCGGGATGACACTTAATACGGGTATAACACATATTTTGACACAATATTGTTATTATCAGTAGACCGGTTGTGAATAAAACAAGTGAGGCCCAACATTAATACATTCATATTTTTTAATAACAAAAGCAACTAAATTAAAAAAAAAAAAAATCGGGCGCAGGCATTCATTATTAAGTTTTTTTGTATCTTCATAGTTTTTGATATCTGTTACAGTTTGGACACAAAAAAATAAAATATGAGTGACTGCGCTACACTCGTTTGGAAACAAATCATCAGTGAACAGAATTTTCAGGCTAAAAAGTATATGTTCAGCTCTTTTTTCCTGAATAAATCGGCAAAACGCAAAACTTAGGTCATAATCAGCTGATAAAAGCTCTTGCACTATTTGCATATCGTATGGATGAAGCAATTGCTATAATTTCCAAAATGTCTTCCTCGTTATTGGGGCTCCAGGGGGCACCAGCAACACATCTGTTTTATCGACGTAAGTGTACTTTATATTCATTATTGTGGATAAACCATCATCAACCCGGTAACTAGATTACATTTATTTAAAAACGAGTGTAGGGCTGTCATTCATATTTTATTTTTTTGTGCCGAAACTGTAACAGATATCAAAAACTATAAAGATACAAAAAAAACTTAATAATTAATGCCTGCGTCTGATTTGATTTTTTAAAAATTTATTTGCTTTTGTCATTAAAAAATATGAATGTATTAATGTTGTGCCTCACTTGTTTTATACACAACCGGTCTACTGATAATAACAATATTGTGTCAAAATATGAGTTATACCCGTATAAAGTGTCATACCAAACAACATCCAAATCAATGTAAACGTTCTCTTGTTATAAGCAAATTTTGTTTTTATAAAATTAACTTTGAAGCTGAATTCTGGCTAAACCAAACGCATTTGTATTTAGATATGTTTTGTTAAATCATCTTTTTTTGATCCCAGTAATCTGTGGTTAGGCCATTTCCACACAATTTAGAGAAACCCCGTAGACATTGTAATGTAATATACATTATGGGATCATCAAATCAAAATTCATGCATATTAACATTTTAAAAAATCATTTACCGAGTAAAAACATTTTTCTATGAGATAAAGTTTTAATTTCACCTTAAAATGGTTTAGACCAGCGTTTCTCAACCTTTTTACATCTGCGGACCGGTAAAAATAGGGAAAATATTTCGCGGACCGGTAACTCCGGAATTAAAAAAAATATAACAATTTATTATAATAGAACTAGGTATATTCGTCTTATTATATAAATAGAACAAATAAATAACACTCTTTTTGCAAATACAAATAAAAATAGAACTTAAAAACAAAAATAACATTTTTTACTTAAAAAAATTAGTGCGATATCTGCTGTTGAGTCTTTCGTAGAATAGTTGATAAACGTGGCTCTAGTGTTGTTTCCGAGAGACGAAGCGCATCACTAACGTCCAATCGGTTCCTCAGCTTTGTTTTGATTATCGACATAGACGAAAAGGTCTTCTCACATGAATAAGTTGTTGAAAAGACTGTTAACAATTTAATTGCTTTGTGGCTTAAGGATGGATATTCTTTTTCTATCGATAACCAAAACTGAGCCAACGTTTGTAATTTATGTTTGGACACCAGAAGAGTATCCGAAGACAATTCAATTAAGTTTTCTTTTTCTTGATGATTGAGTGAGCATGCTGTCATGTCTTGCATGAAGGGATTATTAATCCACAGATTACCTTTGCGAGGATCCTCATTATCGGGATAATAATGATTAAATTTTTTAATTAATTCCCGTAAATGATCACGAATTATCTTGAAAATGAATTTTCTATTTATTTTAGCAGCAGATAAAAATTCTTCTAAAAGTGGAAACATCTCCATGTTTTCCTTTTGTATGCACATATCCCAATAGGTCAGCTTCTTTTTAAATGCATCCATCTTGTTTCTTAACGTAAACACATTTGTTGAAAATCCTTGGAGAGACATATTTAGCTGATTGAGAAGATTAAATATATCCGCCATATATGCAAGTTTAGCCATCCACTCATCATTTAACAAAGGCTCTAATAGGGCCTGGTTTCGCTATTTCAGAAACTGTTTTACTTCTTCCCTCAGTTCAACAAAGCGTGAAAGAACCCTTCCTCTGGATAGCCACCGCACCTCTGCGTGGAGAAGGAGATGTTGGTGTTTTGAGTCCATACTCTCGCACAGTGTTGTGAACAATCTGGAGTTCATGGCACGACTACGTATTTCATTAATGATTTTTATTGCGTCATTCATCACCGTGTTTAGCTCCAAAGATAGATTTTTTGCAGCTAGATGCTCTCGGTGGATCATACAGTGAGTGAGCAAAATTTCTGGATGAGCAACATGCTTTATTTATGCAGCCACACCTGAACGATATCCAGTCATATTTGCAGCACCGTCTGTACACACTCCGACGCACTTCCCCCATTCTAAGCCCTGCGCTTGTATATACTCATCAAGAGCACCAAATATTTCGGAACTAGTGGTCCGTCCAGGTAGGTCAAGGCAACAAAGAAGTTCCTCCCTGAAGTCTTCAACTTCACTATACCTCACGAAGCATAGTAGAATTGCATGGTTCTTCACGTCAGTTGATTCATCAAGTTGAATCCCAAATATCTTGATTTCTTCATTCCTTCTACAACTTGTTCTTCAATATCGATAGCCATGTCATGAATTCTTCTCTGAATAGTGTCATTCGAAAGCGGAATAGTCTCTAATTTTCGAGCGGCTTGAGGACCCAATACTTCCAAAGCGACATCTAAGATGCAAGGCTTTACTAACTCCTCACCAATAGTAAACGGTTTCTTTGTTTTAGATATTCGAAGGGCAACTAAATAAGACGCTTGCAGCAGCGACTTGTCCGTGGTTTTTAGCTTCTTCATTTCCCTTTTTTGAATTTTCCATTGGTCGTATAATCGTTCAAAATAATACAGTGGCTTATTTGCGAGATCGCCATGCTTCGAACTCAAGTGACGGCTAAGTTTGGAGGGTTTCATGGCCTCATTAGATAGAATTTCGTGACATACTACACATAAGGGTTGTGGAGATGGTTCACTACCAGGGGCTTCAGCGAAACCAAATTTTAAGTATTCTTTATTGTAATGCCTAACAAAACTTGCTTTTCTTTTTCTAGTTTCTGTCGAACATTCCAAAGTATTCTTTGTTTCTTCACATCTTGATGTACTAGCTCTAGGATTATTTTCTGTGTCTTTGTTATCCTTATTATTGTTCTTGTTTCCAAAGAATTTTAAAATGCTTTGTTGTTGTTTCTTCTTACTTTCCATTCTGTGAGGTTACAAAATATTCAACACAATAGCACAAGAAATAATTTCAAGAAGTAGAACAATACTGTATTATTAAAAGAAGTGCGCTGCGAATATAACAAAGTTTGCGTATTGCGTAAAGGCGATTCACGCGATTGCAAGACGTATCATCAACAGAAAAGCTAACTCAATACTGAAACGCCAGCGGGTTTCGCCACATGTATGAGGGTCCTTTCCTCGCGGTAGTGCTTAATCCAAGCTTAAACTGAAACCCACCAGCAACGCGCAACATAGCGCAACATGTCACACGACATGACGAATGTGTGAGCACAAATGTAACATAGTTTTAAATGCCACGTGTACACGCACGTGTACATGTATTCCACACATCGGACCAGGAGAAAATTTGAAAAAAATTCCGCGGACCGGCACAAATTTTCCGCGGACCGGCACCGGTCCGCGGACCGGCGGTTGAGAAACGCTGGTTTAGACAATATGGCTTCTGTTGGTTAACTTAAACAATTTTATTCCAAAATCGTTTGGTGTTTTTTGATTAACTTTAATTTACTTTCATGATTAAAGTTAAAAACCATGTACATTTTTTTACAGAAAATTGCTGGCAATAAATATTTGGCGACAAGTGAAAATGTAAGGTTCATGTGTAACTTTAATATGGAAACCATCAGTAATACTAAAGAAGAAATTGTTACCATTAATTCGGAATACATTCCATAATATTTGAGAATTACAAAATTAAAATTTAGCATTCTTTGAAAATAATGCAGCGCAATGAAATTTGCAATTATTGTTGGATTGCTATGTACAATGAACTCCACATTTTTGGGAATCACTCAATTAAAGTATTCTAGCTCGTTTAATTGAATATATATTGCACTGATATTTTGACATCATTTACCAATTTTTATTTAGTCACTGATGTTATTAAAACTGACGAATATGATTAAACTTAGAAGAAACCCAAAATCGTAGGATAGCACTGTATGCATACAAACCCCTCCATTTGGTATAATTGCAAATTCATGACAAGGGGCATGTTAATAACGATTTAAAAAAAAAACCTTTAAAAAAAACTTTGAAAATGGATGAATTTTTTTATAATTAACTCACATCATTGCAATACTAAGAATGAATTCTTAATGATGAATTTAAATAGCGACGAGTTATTTATTAAATTTTTGTGAAAAATTGAAATCACATTTATCACAAATGACTAAAATTGAACATTTGTATATATGTATAAGCTTGATGTGTTTTGGAATGCAGACAACGTGTGGAGCAAATATGCTACAAATAAGCTATATATGTACTCATAGCAAAATAATGAAACAAACTAGGCTCTCAATCAGTTTTTAAAATACGCAATAATTACGTGCATATGCCACACACGTATCCACATATAATACATTCATACCATATACAGCAGCGCAGATTACATAAACGCATTTGATATATGGAACCCAATCAATATTTGCCCATCCACTAAACAGGGCCTTCCTTTCTAGGCAATCTTAGAGGCCGCTTTGTGCGACTCGTCGCCTTCTAAGAAGCACATTAATGTTAATATTCGATTTATTTGCGCTGCACACTTTTGTCGCACAACAAGAGCAAGGGAGCTCATCTCGTTTGCATCAGAATGTGGAAAATTAAATTGCATATACGGCAACATCCATCCGAGCAGAGGATTCTGCAATAAAGCAAAGACCTGACGACTTGGGGTAATCCCAAAAACAGTTTTGCGTGTGGCATGAGGCATTACATTTTGCTTTATAAGACATTAATATAGCGGGCGAATAAATACGCCACACATTTATAAAACGAAACTCTAATGAAACTGGCGAATTTAAACTTGTGTACAATATGTTTGCTACGTTTTACAGCCAAATCCTGCGGATTAAGGCGCTTGCGCTTTTAAACAAAAATAAGGTTTTTTTAAAATAAAATACTGCAAATTATATTCGTACACAGAAAGTTTTAAAACACAAATGTGCCACTAGTATAATATTATCACATATCTAGATTGTATCACCAATTCAGATACGGGTATGACATAATCCTTCATTAATGGAAATCGATTAGCAATTAAATCGATACGTGAAATATATGTCTTAGCCGACATTCTATTTGAATAAAATCTAGTTAGCTTCGAACGACGCCGAAAGCAGTCGAGATCCTAATCCTCGATTTACGTTCCTGTTTCAGTGACGCTTTTCAATTCCAACAAGTCACCCAAATAATTGCTGTAATAAATATTAATTATTAATGCACCAAGGGTGTTATGAAGATCATTATGCCCTCGGGCTAGATCATGGCGTCCCTTCGGGCATAATCTACCGACTCGTGCACATTTGTAGTGCCAACATTTTATATTATCGCAGTTGTGAAAGGTAACTTGCAGAGAAACTCATTTTCCGTGACAATTTTTAAAACTGCAAATAAAATTTGTGCAGCAAACGTAAATTACAACGAATTGAAACATAAAAATTGCAGTGCTTAGTTTTCCCTTTCTGGAAAATTCCAAACATAATTATTTTTCAAGACAATTTTCCAACTGAATGCTTTTTTCATAAAATTCGTAGAGCGACTGCCCAATTCCTGTGATCGCATCCCAACATAACTGCTATTCGCTGGAACACCGGCTTTTAGTATTACCTTTGCAGCGCGTTGAATAGATCGTCTGCGAATTAGAAATCCCTCAATCGCGTTTATGAGCTTATAATGTAATAAAATTATCGAGCCGCATTAATGGCTTTTCACTGCTCCCAAAGTTTTGGTCTGATTCGTAATTAGCTGGCACGCACTTACAATCCCTTCCTTATATAAAGCGGGCATTCCTAATTATCCGTTGAAAGCCTTATCATGAGTGCACACCAAACTCGACAATCCCGAATTTGCTGTACTTCAATTGCGCAGTTCCAGTTCATTATAATTCTTAATTGGACACGATCAAATTAAATTTGCTCCTGAGATTGTGTGCGTAATTGTTACAAATGACTTAAAAGTTTTGTCAATGAATCACGTTGTATTCGTTATATAACAGACGGTTATTAAATACGTTTGTTTGCAGAGGTTGTGAGCGGATATTGAGATAGCATTTTCATTGCATAATGAATCACTAATTTACCTGAATTTGAGGAAAAATAGACAATGCAAGGTGTCACAGTACACATGCGACCTTCTGCAGAGAGAAATATTACTTCAGGGTTACATTCGAAGCGGAGAAATAGGTGGTTATTCATTGTACTTGGTTATTTGTATAAAATGTTTCTAAGTTCAAAGCATGCTGCCTACATACTTGACAGATTACTTTATTAGTTTAGTTCTCCAACCGGAAAATTAATATTATGGTAACTTTCGAAAATTTCTAATGTTTTTATTGACATTAGGATTTTTTGCAATTACTTACGAAAACAGAATTATATTCAAGATACAAATTTTGATAACTTTCGAAAATTTCTATTGCCTTTTATTTAACCACTACCTGCTTTATGCTTTATGTCGGTCAAAATAAAAATTACTACAAAAATCACTACATATTGAATCGAAACCTCGTTTTCGAAAAACAGTAATGACACAAACGGCGTTGACACTAATACTTTTGAGAGAAATTACGACGTTGGTGGATCTTACAAAAAACAGACTATATATTGTGATGTTATTTAATAGAATTAATTTTTTATTTTATAGTATACGTTAGATAGGAATTTGTTTATAGAAAATTAGAATGAATATATTAGATTTAGGGTATTTAGATATTAATAGGATTACTTACGTAGTCAAATAGGATTTGTATAGCTAGAATTATAATTAATTCAGGGCAAAATTAACGTAAAATAATTGTAATGAGTCAGTAATATGTATAAAATTTAATGGAAAATTCAAACTCATCGTACAAAGACGTTCGACATTCGTATAGAAGCAGAAAAATACAAGGATATCGAATATCAGATTCATATCACAATTGGTATTATGGTTTCACCGATATATGGATAATTATAATCATAACTATAATTTGTTGATGGTTACAAACTGGATTCGGGTAGCAACTCGACTATTTACACGCTTATTTGGATCAACGTAGGTGGATTTTAACAAGCGAAAATCACTTGTTTAACCGAGGTTTTAAAAAGGCTGAACGCCGATAAACAATCAGATTCGCTTTAGATCTCGGAGCATCCACGTCGGTCAGCAGAGAAAAAGAAAACAGGTGGACAGAAACAAATATCGCTTAACAATAGTTATTTACATTCACGCATTATTCAAAAACAGTTTGATTTATGTTTTGTTTACGCGGATATAATCAATTTCGGGACAGTAATTATTTGCGTTCGAGCATCTGTAAACACTCGACGTGAACTAGGGAATCATTATTAACAGCTGAAAGGAGTCCAAGAGGATTCAACGAGAACTTCAACCTCAAAGACGATTCAGCGAGAACGTCAACTATAGAAGAGGATGAACCAAGGACAGCAGGACTTTGAATCGAGGGAATTGGTGCCGACTTGATCGAATTTACTGATTAGACATCTGCAACCAGGATTGCCGATCACCACTGCGAGTTACCGCTATTCACCACGAATATGAATATGAATACCAGGTAGAATTTACTAAAATTACTACTCAATTAGGGAGTTAATTAGGAATTTAGGGAATTATTGTTATTAAATATTGATAGTGTTAGTTTGTTAATTAGTGATAGGACTTGCTTTCTATTGTCAGGCGTTCATTTTTTTCATATTGAATTAGTGTAGTGTTTGTTTTGTTATCAATTATATAAATATTTAATATTATAATAAATATTAATTAAAATTAATATTCTTTGCCTGCCATCTAATTAATTTTGATCCCACGTTTTGACCCTGAGAAAAGAGAAAAACTAAATAATAAAATTCATAACAACAAAAGTAAGTAACAATTTTATGATTCTTAATTATCAACCCAATAATAAATCTACGCAGTTAATTGACTTAGTATAACAGCACATTTTAAACACCCGAACGAGGGGCATTGTCTATAACGTTGCATTTGGCACCCTCAACGTGGGGTTAATCATAATTATTGTGTTAAAATAATTAAACCCTTACAATAACATAGCAATATATTTTTGCAATTGTCATTAAATATTGTATTAGTAGTATAGTAGTACCACATAAGTACCTACTATATTATTCAGAATAGACTAATTACTACAATTACTCATAAGTATTAGTAGTATAGTCATGCATAAATCACATATATCTAGTACAAACAAATTGACATTGCTATATAAAATTGCTATTGTAACCTAATTTCTTGTAGTAGATTTATGTGAGCATGACTGCACATTGATAATAAATTTCCAGCTATTTTCATAAATTGTGATATTACTCAAGAGTGTCATAAAATTCACATAAATACAGTATAAAAATTCTATAATCTTCGTGATAGTTATTTTTATTTTTTTTAAATCTAAGTATATTGAATTTTCTAGGATCTCTATTATTCATATGAATTATGTACTTAGATGAATTCAGAAGTTTTAAACTTTTAAATATTGGGTTAAATAATCTTCTCGATCAATGTATCGAGTATTTATTTAGTAATTGGTAATCTCAAACATAGGTTTATTCTTTCATTTTTAATTTTAATTTTTATATGCTACATATTTGGATTTGTTTATCTTGCCCTCGTTTCCATCAATCATATGAGATTTTCCATTTCCACATATATCTTAATAAACTATTTTAATAATTTCAAAATTTGGATTACTCTTTCATATTCATTTTAATATTTTCACACTGTTTGATTTTTTGCTTAAATAACGCCCGGTTTTTATAGTTTCACTAGATGTTCGAAATATGGAAATAATTCATTGCCTTTTTAAAAACATTGATATTGGAATTACAACTATTTCAATTTTAGTCAAATTCCTCTAGAGTTTTGATGTACCAACCCTAATAAAATTTCTATTTTAACTTCTATAATATTGGTGATCGATAGTTTTTTGTTTAAAACTGTAATAAATATATTTATTCTGAAAGTTTGAAATATTTTAGATTTTTGGTAAAATATATCGCCTAAAACAATTTTCTTCCAATGTTATCAACGTATCAAGTTTTTATTGATTGATAATTTCAAATTTTGGTTTAGTCTTTTATTTTTGATTTTCATATTTTCATAGTTTTTGTATTTTTATGCTGCTGTTGTTTTCATCAATGATATGAGATTGTCCATTTCCACATATAACTTAAAATAAACCATTTTGATAATTATAATCTTGTTGTATTTAATGTATTTTCCTTATGTTAAATACAGCAACAACAATAAATAAATAACAAACAACAATAAATAAACAACAAACAACAATAAATGCAACAATATTATAATATTTTGATAATTTCCAAATTTGGTTTACTTTTTCATTTTCGTTTTACTATTTTCATACTGTTTAGATTTTTTTATACTACTCTCGTTTGTCAGTCTCAGAAAAAATTCGAAATTTAAAAAATAAGAATAGCATTTAAAAAAAAAATGCCTTAATAATTATGTTCCTCAAAAGCTTGGCGAACTTTAATAAAACTTCTAATTATGTTCTCTTCTGATATAAGTCTATAATCTTAGTGATCATTATGTATATTTTCAAATCTCTAGTAAATATATAAATTTTGAAATTGTAGTTAGTGTTTAGTTTTGCACTTTTGCACAGAGTTTAGTGTGAGTTAAATATATCTAATAAATCAATTTTCTCTTTATCTCATTTATAATTTTTTTTATAGGAGTAGCAGTGACTGTATTTGTTAGAGATATTTATCTTATATTTCTCATGTTCTTCATATATTTCTATAACTTTATTTCTATAGCTTTCTTTATTTTTATATGTTTTATTTCTCATAAACGTTTTGATAATCTAAAAACTTGGTTAAGTCTTTCATTTTCATTTTAATATTTTTATACTGCTTAGATTTTTTCCATACTACTATTTTCTATACTAGTAGTTTCAGAAGATATTCGAAATAAGGAAAGTCTTTGTCTTTGTGAAAAACATTGTTATTGGAATTACATCTTTATAATGTTTTTTAAATATTTATTTTGATGTTTTGATGTACAATTGACGACGAAATAAGTAGGACACAAGTAAGTACAGCATCACATTCAAATGTCACATGCATTTATGTCATAATTGCATTAGACATTTCAATGTGATGCTGCACATACATGTGCCCTACTCTTTTCGGCGTCAACTGTACCTACTCTAATAAAAATTCTAATATATTTTCTCTAATATTGGTGATCGTTATTTTTGTCTTTAAATCTGTACATAATGACTATATGGATTCAGAAAATGTAATTTTAAATATTTTAGTTTTTGAGTTAAATACTTATATCTCCTAAAACATTTTTTTTTAATGTTATTAACGTATCAAGTTTTCATTGATAGTTAATTTCAAATTTTGGTTTACTCTTTCATTTTTGGTTTTAATATTTTCATAGTGTTTGTTTATTTTTTTTCCTGTTCTTGTTTGTTGTCATGATGTCACATTTTCTAATTCAACATATAACTTAATAAACTATTTTGATAATCTGTCCATTTTGATAAATGGACAAGCTCAACAGCACGCCACTCAGGGATGCCAACCGAGTCCTTAAAAAATACCAAAAAAAAAAATCATCTGGATACACTTTTTGAAATATTGCTAGTCAAAGGTATAACATTACAGCAAGTTTAGAAGGGCTCTTAGAAGAAATTAAATGAAAATCATGTGCTAAGTTGTTTAATTATAATTTTTTTAAATAATCTTTTTGGATATTTTCATTTATAATAGCGTGTTTAAATAGTTCAAAATGAAAATTGTTGAAAAGCCAACGTGGCAACAATCTTCTGTACAATTAAAATACTGATAATAAAGTCGTCTACGATTATGTGTTTTGAAAGTTAATTTTTTTAAATTCTATATTCATAGTGTTCAGGTTCTCATTTTCATCAATGATATGAAATTTTCCATTTTCACTTATAACTTAATAAACTGTATATTTTGAAAATATGCAATCATAGAATAATTATATTAGAAAACATTACAGCACTAAAATAACTATTCTATGACTCCATATTTGAATACAATGTTATGAAGAAATGGACAATTTTAAAAGTTATTATATATTTCAATGTTCTACAAAATAAATGGGGTGAGTCACGAAGAAAGTTAAATATTTTAAGAAATAGTAGTATGGGGTAAAATGTTTTTATCAACTATTTATCATGTTTTGCATTTTTATATTTTTATTCAAGGATTTTCTGCACAATACTCTGCTATTTTGTGTTTTTTAACGGTATTTTCTTAAAAAAAATTATACGATTTGTGCAGTGAATTTGTATATGCCTAATATTTTAATAAATATATCAAGATATATGACATGTGCAAAATTAATATTTTTGTTCTTGGCAGCCAACTTTTTTTTTAATATTTGATTAATATTTGTCACATCTGATGGTCTAGTTTTTCTATTCTGATATCGTTTTTTTTTTCAAAAATTGCATTAAACTGATTCAAGAGTGATTTTATTAACTATTCTATGTATTTTGGTTAGAGTTTTTGAATTTTTGTCACATTTATTACTCATTTTTTTAGTTTTTATATCACTAGTCTTCATTTTAAACGTCATTTTAAGGAAAAACTATTAACTAAATTCAACAGATTTAAAATATTATTATTAATTATTTGTCATGTTATGCATTATTATATCGTTCTTGAAGAATTTTCTACAAAATTTGCCGCTATTTTATGTTATTTAATAGTATTAATAATAGTGAATGCCTCTAGTATTTTATTAAATATTTTAAGATATATAAAATGTGCAAATGAAATATTTTTGTTTTTGTTTTGTTGTTAATTTTTGTAACATCGGTATCGGTATAGTTTTCAAAAAGAGTATTGGTTGATTCAAATAGTGTATTGAACAGATGCAAATTGTTTATTAACTAGTTGTATTTTGGTTGTATTTTTTTTTTGTATTTCTGACACATTTACACACTTTTTAAATTTTTATATCGGTATTCTTCGTTTTAAAGTTCACAATTTTTAGCAAAGCTATAGAACTGATCAAAATGTATTTATTACTAAGCATTACTAACTATTTCTCATGTTTGAATTTTAAATCATCCATGAACGATTTTCAGCAAGTGTTGCTGCTAATTTTTATTGTTTAATGGAATTTTTAACGATTTGTGTAGGGAATTTTGCATTTTGGTAATATTTTATAAAATATTGCTAAATATCCATTCCACATGTGCAAAAGAGACATTCCCGATATTTAAATATTGCCATTATTTGCAAAAATCGTATTGAACTGATTCAAAAGTATTTTCATTAACATTCTATGTATTTGATTATATTTTTTAAATTTCTGTCCATTTATTACTCATTTTTTAAATTTCGATATTGGCATTGTTAACTTTAAAGTTCATTATTTTCAGAAAAGTTATTGAACTGATTCAAAATGGGTGTACTAACTATTGTTATGTTTTGCATATCTATGTCGTTCTTGAAAGATTTTCCGCTATTTTATGTTTTTTAATGGTATTTTGTAGTTAGTTTTTTTCAAAATAGTTTACGGATTGAAAAAATACTTTGATGTTTTCTAAAAAAATCTCTCAAATTAGTTGACATAGTTTTTATGAATGTTTCTTGTAGTTTTGTATTTTGAATAAAATCTAAATTAAAATATAAGTTTTGAAAATTTGTACGTTTTCGTAAAATTAGTATTTTGAGATATTTGTCTTCTAATAGTTGTCAAAATATTTGATATAATTACAGAAAAATTACTATCTAAATATACTATAAAATATACTATTAAATTCGAAACTTTCTATTTCAATTTAGATCACACTGATGATCGTTTTGTATTTTGCAATAAATTTCTTTCAAACTAGCCATTTAAAATAGCCATTCAAAAAAGACATTTCCGATATTTAAATATTGCCGTTGTTTGCAAAAATCGTATTAAACTGATTCAAACGAATTTTCATTAACATTCTATGTATTTGATTATATATTTTTTTAATTTCTGTCTATTTATTACTCATTTTTTAAATGTTGATATTGGCATTGTTCACTTTAAAGTTAATCATTTTCAGAAAAGTTATTGAACTGATTCAAAATGTGTTTACTAAGTATTTGTTATGTTTTGCATTTCTATGTCGTTCTTGAAAGATTTTCCGCTATTTTATGTTTTTTAATGGTATTTGTAGTCAGTTATTTCAAAATAGTTTACGGATTTAAGAAAAACTTTGATGTTTTCTAAAAATATCTCTCAAAATAGTTGACATTAATTAATAAATTCGAAACTTTCTATTTCAATTTAGATCACACTGATGATCGTTTTGTATTTTGCAATAAATTTCTTTCAAACTAGCCATTCAAAATAGTTTACGGTTGCGATAAATATTTTAGTACTATTTTAGTAGTATTGTTTGTTGGAATTTAATAAATTTTAAAAACAGTATTGAACAGATTCAAAGAGATTGTAAATGATTTTCCTATTTTGTTCCTATTTCATCCTCCTACGTTTCTATGTTATGCTATTGAATGGCTAAATTAGAATGTGAGTAGATCATTGTGCATATTCCTCATCCAATATGATTTTGTTCCTGAAGAAAACAAAATTCTCAGAGTAGTTGACGTGATTACAGGAAGAAGAACATTCGAAACTATATGTTTCATTTTAGATTAAATAATCGGTTGGAGCTTGTGAAATATTAACACTTGAAGAAAAATACAAATTATCCGTTTTCACAACGACATTTATTTCGCTAAATGAACATTTCAACCACTACGTGGTCATATTCAGTAGACATTTGTACAAATGTCTACTGAATAAATGTCTACTGAAGATGACCATGTAGTGGTTGGAATGTACATTTAGCGAAATAAATGTCGTTGTGATAAAGGATAATTTGTATTTTTCTTTAAGTCGTTTTAGATTATGTGGGAAATGCTTCGTAAAAAATATGTTTTAAAAACTCTTTCAAAATAGTTCACGGTTTTCAGAAACATTTTAGAATTTTGTAAGGCTCTTTGTTTTTCAGTACTTTTTTCCAGTAGTTTTTCCATACTTATTTATCGTTTTAGATTATGTGGGATTCGTAGATAATCTCTTTTAAAAGAGTATTTCAAAATAGTTTGGGGTTTTAAGAAACATTCTCGTGTTTTATAAGACGCTTTATTTTTCATGGTTATTTATGTATCAAGGTACTAGGTGTCATATTAGCAATACGAGATAAAACAAAATACGTGGAACAGTTTTTGTTCAAAATTCATTTATAATCCTGCTCCAAAATATGTACAAGAAGATTAAAATGACGTTCCAACTCAAAATTAGCTCTTACCAAAATGTTATCCAGATTAAAAAATATCGAAAACGATAAACATCTTCACACGACGACTTCCCCATGAACGATCATGTTCACTTCATCACCAGCGCCTGTGCCATCAGCTCGGGCTTACCGACTTAAGCCACTTCTGCACATAACCTCAACACCGCAAACATAAACAACTTTGGCACCCACAGAAGCACCAGATCCTCGAGCAAACACAAGAAACCGAAGCCGGTGTAGGAGACCCACCGAAGAGTGCTAACCACCTGCGATTACCGCCATTCAATTTGAATACGGCAGCACGCGTCTGGCCTATTGTTTAAACAAACATCGAGAATCTTTGGCGAGCGAACGACCACGACAGACTACAAGAAGAACTGCACGGCGAACACTAAAAGGCGTAGCCAAAGCGATTTTCCTCGTCTTAACTATACTCCAGCTGCGCCTTCCATCCTTCTTCACCTGAGCCGTGGCCACAATAAAAGGTACACTGCTTAACGGAACAGGTTGAGGTACAGTCGCGGGCAAAAGCGGGCAAAGATGAATCGACTTAAGTGCGCAACGGCGGAGCACAAAAGAATTATTATCTTGTCACGCACTAAATACGGCAATTAAAAGTTTTAATATTTTTTCATTGCATTGTGTTCGAGGTGGCGCGCGCCAGCTTTGTTCCTGTGCAAAGAGATCCGTTTGTCTTTAATTCGCGTTTGAAAATTTAAAAAAATCACACGAATTCGATGGGTTTTAGGCACCGCACGTTTGAGGAGCTCGTGGCAAACTACGGCTGCTGTGTAATGAGAGATCACAGTTGCGGACGTGAATTAATGCATGCTGATCAGGCAATTATGCTGTAATTACTTTTATGCGCTGGAAATGGTTCAAAGTTATTTAATTCCGTTAATTGTTCAACTCATGTTCCATAAAAACAAGATAAATGATAATCTAAAAAAATACATGGACAATAATAAATTAAATTGATAGTAGATTAGAATTTCGGGGAAACAAAAACTTAATTAAGAGTTACGAACATATATACACGAAAGTAAAGAAGTTCAACACCAAAAAATACCTAGAGATATAAAAACGAAAATGTATAGAACAAGCAAACCACATATGAATTGGAGTAAATAGAAGACGTTTAAAAACAGCTTTAGCTGCCGAAGAAAGCTGAGGAACAAAAAAAAAACATAATGAATAACGAAATGAAGAAGACAAAGTATTAGAAGAAATAAAAAATAAAGATAAGTAGTGAACTGGAAAAATTATAAACAAAATGAGACAAAAACAGAAATGGAAAAGGTAACTAAATTAAAAAAATAAAGATAACTACGGAACATGAAAAGAAAGTCGAAACGAAGTAATTTAGGAATTTAGGAAAATTTAGGAAAAGATAAATGAAAATTTGATAATAATTTATAGGATCAAATTGTGTTTTTCTAAAAACTTGAAAAAACAATTTTGCTAGCTACATACATACTAGCTTGTGATAACTTTTAATCCAATTTCCGGAGAAACGAAAGTTTCTTGAAACTTTCAAAATTATCTAGAAAATCAAAATGAAGTTTTTCTAATAGGATATAATTGTGGAAAAGTGTGGAAAATTTGATAATAATTTATTGGATAAAATTGTGTTTTTAAAAAAAAAAGCAATTTGGCTAGCTACATACATACTAGCCACAATGCATTCATGAGTTTAAACGAAAATTCAGAAAAAAGCTTTGTTTTTAAATTTTTCCATTTTCTGCTAGAAAAGCGTGTATTGATTAAGTGTGGAACATTTGATAATAATTTATACGCTAAAACTCTGGAGAAAAAGTGATTTTGTAATAACATGCAATAGCTATTTGTGCAATAAATTAGAAAATGTGTACATTTGAAAAATAATGAGAACTGTTTTGACTAACTTCTGGTTGACATAGAACCACACAAATCGTTTTGTGCAGCTACGCAGCTACGTATAATCATTAAAAACAAATTAAACATACTGAAAATATCTAAAAACAAATGTAACACTTTTAAAAACACAAATAGGATAAATACTTTAATAATTTTTAGTTGAGCTACTAACTCGCATAATAATTGGAAACTACTAAAACCAACTAACAACATCTAAAGGTAACTGTAAATCATTTGAAAACCAGTAAAATGAACTGAAAACTATACAAATTTATCTGAAAACAACTGAAAACAATGAAAAAAAAACAACAATTTTATACATCTGAAAACAACTTAAAATAAACGGAAATGACTGAAAATAGCTGAACACAATACTAAAGAGGACTGAAAAGTCTTTGGGTATTTTGGTTGACAAGAAACCACACAAACTGGATACATATTGTAATTCTTTGTAGTGGAGGTACTCTGAATCACTGAAAATATCTAAAAACCTGCTGAAAACAACCAAAAACAGCTAAAAACAAGTAAAACCAATTAATAACAATCGAAAAACACACGAAATTATTGAAAACTGGTGAAGAAATTTGAAAAATAATGAAAACTCTTCTTCTTGACAAATAACCACTCAAATTGTAAGAATGTTTTAATTATTTTATGCAGGTCTACTCATATTCATTGAAAACAACTATAACCAACTGATAATATTAAAAACCACTGAAACAACTGTAAGAAAGATCAACTAAAAACCAAATGAAAATAACTGAAAGCAACTTAAAACAACTGAAAAAAACGATGAAATACATCAGAAACCAACGAAAATTACTAAAAAGATTTAAAACCTACTGAAAACAACTAAAACCAATTGAAACAACTGAAACACAAACGAAAATATTTGAAAACATGAGAACACATGAAAAAAAAAATTAAAACTCTTCTTGTTGATAATGAGACACACATTTGATGAATAATTTAATTACATTTAGTAGAGCTGCTAAAAAAACAATTAAAGCAAACTGAATATATTTAAAAAAACTTGTAAATTTTTTTAAAACAATTAAAATCAACTAAAAACGGAATAAAAATAACTGAAAACATATTCAAATAACTGAAAAAGTAAGGAATGTATCGGAAAGCAACTAAAAATAAACGAAAATGAGTGAAAACATCGTAAGTCAATACAAAAATTTAAAACTCTCTTGGTTTTATGTTTTATAAGGTAAAACACAAACTTGATGGATATTTTAATTCTTTTTAGTGGAGGTGCCCTTAATTACCGGAAAATATCAACCAAATAACAAAAACAACCGAGAAACAATTACACAATTAAAACCAACTGAAAACCGAAGGAAAATAACTGAAAACATCTTAAAATAACTGAAAAAACAACGGAATGCATCTGAAAGCAACTAAAAACAAACGAAAATTATTGAAAACAGCTTAAATCAATACAAAAACTGAAAACATCTTAAATCAATACAAAAATTTAAAACCCAACCGAAGGAACATAACTGAAAACATCTTAAAATAAATAAAAAAACTACGGAATGCATCTGAAAGCAACTAAAAACAAACGAAAATGACTGAAAACAGCTTAAATCAGTACAAAAACTGAAAACTCTTCTGGTTTTATGTATAATAAAGAACAACACAAACTAGATGGATATTTTAATTCTTTCTAGTAGAGGTACTCTGAATTCATGGAAAATATCTAAAACCTAGTGAAACTAACTAAAAATATATGAAAACAGCAAAAACAACTATAAAGAACTGAAAAACAATAGAAAATTATTGATGCTTTAATGACTGACTGCTTTAATATTTGTTATTTGAGATTTTTAGAATAAAAATGTTATAAGATATTTTCATTTGTTTAGTTGTTTTCAAACGTTTTCACAGGTGAAATCGTTTGAAAAAATTATGTCTAAATATAAATACCTTCTTGTTGATAAAAAACGACACAAATTAGATCCATATTTGCATTAGTTTTAGTGGAAGTTTTTAGTTTTGAAGTTGTCTTTAACGAATATGTAGTACATATTCAATGAAAACAACTAAGAAATGAAAATATCTTAAAATATTTTTATTCTAACAATCTCACATACCAAATATTAAAGCATCATATTTACAAAATAGGCAATATAGTTAGCTGAGAGTAATCGAATCCTTATGAAGTTAAAATAAAAAATAAAAAAATATATATATATATATATATATATATATATACAGGGTGTTTCCGTTATTGTGTTCAACATGAAGATCAAATACTCGTAATTCCGAGGCCAAGGCCTACTTAGCAGTGAAAATAAGTTTCATATGCTTCATATGTTTATTTTTATTGTATATCCCACCCCAGCTTTTGCTTTCTAGATGTCTCTAAATCCTCTCGAATATTTATCTTTTTAATGTTCGTTTCCGTTCTTTCGTCAGTTCTCGGTACTTTCATTTTGAAGCCTATTATGATCCATGTTCCCATTTTGATTGCCCCTTTTCTATGCTTTGTCGTATTTATTTGTGTCTATCTTTGGCGCCCATTTTTTTTTGACCTCTCTTTTTCGCTTGCGTTCTGAGTAATTCCATTTAAATAGGTATCATAGACATTGTCGTCGATTATAATCCTTTGGTAGCCAATTTTCACTCTGTTTTCGTTAGATATTTCTTCGATTGCAATGCTGCAATAAAAAAGGCTATACATGCTATGCAGCTACTTAAAAAGCAATAAGAACAAGCAGAAACTGAAATATTATGAATCGATAATTCAAAACGTATAACGTGTTAAAAAATGTAAGATATTTAACAAAAACAGGATAAATATTTAACATCGTGAAACAACGATATTTGGAAACGATATATTTGGAAATACTAAATGAGATAAAGACAGAAATTGTGCAAAAATTAACAAGACTGCGATGTCTGCGAGGATGCAAGGGTTTGTCCCAGGTCACATCGCTGCAGCAACTGAACTGCGCGCAGTAAATAAATAAATACACAATCCCATTATATTTTAGTACATTTTTATTATCATGTCTTGTATCTCAGGGGTTATTATAGTAATTTATAATCCCCTTGTGTGCACGAGTCTCCAAATTAGTTAAGAGATAAATTTAAGGTAATGGACTCGCTGAATATTTAATTAAACCAATTTAGTAGATTAGGTTATGTATCCCACAACCAGCAGCAACATCTATATTTTAATGCGAATTAAGTGGCGCAAATACGTCCGGGAAAATTAGTCACCGAAAACATTAAAACATATTTTCAGAGACTACATAAATTTAGAATTTGATTTTTCTAATTTTGCAGGAATCTACTCTATTTCTCGTAAATCATGATGTTTAGCATGGAAAATACAACTTTTATCGAGAAACTACTCAAATTCATCTTGAAACATTTCAACTTTTCTACAGAATTTTAATTTGTGGAAAATTTAATAACTTTTCTAATATTACTGAATTGGCTTGAATTTGTTCTTCATAGCATAGCATGAATATTGCTAATTTTATTAAGGAACTTCTTAAATGCAAAGTAAATCCTGCCCAATCTTTACACTTTTTCTGTGAAATTTTAATTTATGGAAGAAACATTATAAAATTTGCACAAATTATAATGTAGTATTAATATATGCATGTTAATGACAAAGTTCCCATTATTTTACATATCTTCAGAAATTTTAGATAAATTAATTATAAGTAAATAATTCCATTGTTTTAAAGAAATGGTCTTCATATTATTCTAGATTTAAAGATTTCTGTCTAAATTTATTTTATGATGAATTTATACTAAATTTACAGGGCCTACAAGGAACTCTGATTACGTTGCTAAATAATTTCGACTTGTTTATACTGGTAATAATATGAGGCAAGCATTATCATCAAAAGGTGAAACCCAATCTGGTCCAGCACCATTAGCGATTCTGCTTAGAACAAGTAAATGCTGTGTGTATCATAACTGAAGCTCTAATATTACAAACGCGGATTCTATTTATATCCCCAGCATTTTCTGCAACCAGCGGAAAATATGCCCGCCCTCATGAATATAAATGTGGCACTTTAAGCATGCAAAAATTATAATCACTTCCGGAACTGGGCGCGTGTGAGACGTACAAATACAATTACTTTAATTCCGGTACGGTTCGTTTTAATTAGTGAGCGTAATGCATATTTATGGCGTACAATTTGAACTCTCGTCTCCTAGAGGCATAGTGTGGGTGCGATGCTCGAAACTATTAGACAGAATTTCGTCAGCAAACTACCCAAGAAACGGAATATGTTTACGGGGGATACATATTGAGTGCGTGTTAATGGGAGATCAATCTGACTGCGGGATAATTAACTTTTACCTTCCGATGTTACGTTCCATATAGTGGTTAATACGCGGATACTAATCAATGATTAGTAGCAGCGTCATAAACATAATCAAATGATTAGGGGAACAGATTTCGTATAGTGAAAGAATTTCAGCACTGCTTACTCAGCGAATAGGCAAGAAAATTTATTGCGTCGCAGTACAATATCTGCATATTAAACCGCTCTGAAACCTTATTTAGTCAGCTAACAATTAATTAGCAATTTTAGTCTTTCAATAGCAATATGAATAGCATAAAAATATTAAAAAAACAGTTTTATAACTGTAGGAGCAAATTAGTAGTCTGATATGTAAGACTACTAATTTGCTACTACAGCTATAAAACTGTTTTTTTTTCATATTATTTTTTACAGATTTTGAATTTTCAATCAAAGTTATAATAAGTCCCTGAAAGTAAGGTAATTTTATATAAAATTATTTTAAGAAATGACACTTAAAAGTTCAGACTCTTTTGCAATTTATGCAATATTTCATTGATATTTTAAATAGTTTTCTAATTTTTTCAAATAGAAGAGAATATTTTTTTATATTATCTCCAAAATTAGTAATTTTGATGTATTTTTTGACTATTTGTACTAAACTAGTAAATTATTGTATTACTTATTACTAAATCACACTTATTATGATTGTTTAATACTCTCATTGTTCTTATCTTATTTTCTCTTATTACACAAATCAAATAACTTGCATTTATTTGAAGAAAATAAATGAAATTACTGTGACCACTACATTTACATATTTGGCAAGTAAGTAATCATTTTCGTGTGTAGTATACCGGAAAGGCAATCCACCTGTTATTAGAATATCCACCTTGCGTGACGTTCTTTGCATTGCTTATTTTTTGTACTGCAATTATACACCATATGTTGTAATACAACCGTCTTTACGGAATTACTTTTCTTCCATGTGGTATAATTTTATACACGTTAGGTTTTTACTAGAGTTATGCACAGGTTATTTTATCCCGCTTGAGTAGAATTGTAACAATTATTAAAAAAAAAAAAAAAAAATAACAGTAACAAATTAGACAACACCGAAATTTTATAGGTTTTTTGATACTTTTGTGGAAATTTTATGAATTTTCAGCTGAATGCTCAGTGATATCAGCAAATTTCGTAGTATATAGTATTGTGAATTTGATCATTATTCAAAATTCCACATTCTACAAAATATGCCAACCCAGCTGAAAATTCATAAAATGTCCATAAAAGTGTCAAAAAACCAATAGAATTTCAAAGATGTTTTTGCCCGAAATCTTTATAAATTGATTAATTGTTACAGACTTCAACTGGATACATAGTTAATACATATTTAAATTAGAAACTCTTACAACTTGGTTAAATTAACATTAACAATTAACATTTTAATTCAATTAATATTACATTACATTTATAAATAGTAACTACTTAGTATTAGTATTAGTGTAGTATAAAATAATAGTAACACTTTTTATGAAATTTTAGTATTTATAATTAGATTTTAAATTTTCGATTTTTTTAATATCTAAATATACAGGGTGGCCCACCTATCCTCGATGGACTATTGCTGCTAGACTGATGAAAATTTAGGAAAACATCTGATTGGAAGTTATTGGACACCTGATGTGCTACCTAAAATTATTTTCGCGTATACAGAGTGTACCATAAATCCGGGATATAAAATTTGGTCTCTTTTATAAATTGATCACCCTGTATATTATTTCATTTTTAGAATCAGCTTTATGTTGGCTTCACAAATCACTTTTATTTTTTGAGATCAGATGCAACGTTGCCAAGTTATTCACATTTTAATAAAATTAAGCGAAAAATCATTGACTTGGAAAAAAAATTAACAAAACCTTATTATAAGAGACCCTTGAAAGAATATGCGTATGCAAGTACCTAAGCAATGTGCCAAAACATGTACAATATTTTGAGTCACGTAGAATACACAGGGTGTTCTGAAACAACGATACAATTTTGCTATTTTCAAATGAATAAACTCATTTTTTTCAGATAGAACACCCTGTATATAGCATCATATTCTGACTGCTCATCTAATGAGCTATTTAATGGTAGCATATAGACTATAATCTAGTAATACATTTTAATAGGTAAACAACGATCAATCTCGACATGTTTTAGGCATTTGATAATAAACTGGGTACGATTTCATTATAATCTGCACTCAAAATAGTACCTACCTACCTACAATTATACCTACCTACCTACGTACTTACCTACACAATGATATGTTTTTAAAATTTAGTAATTGTTTTTCAACTAAAGGTTTCTTTAGACAATCTTGAGTAATTTCTTATGTACAGTCATGATCACATAAATCTAGTACCAAGAAATTGACATTGCTATATAAATTTGCTATTGTAATCTAATTTCTTATACTAGATTTATGTGACCAAGATTCTACATTAATTTGATAATTTTCTACAATTTTTTTAATTTTCCAGATGTTTTAATTATTGGCTCTTCTAAACTGTATCGTAAATTATAAGTGTATTATATTTATGTGAAATTTTGAATTACTGTAATAATTCTTTTGAAACTTTTCGGTAAAGTTTTTATTATAACTAAATTTTAAAAACTACTAACAAATTTTCAATTATTAGTAAAATTCAGTTATTAATGTCAAATTTCTCTAGATTTCATTGAAATTTTCAGTGAGTAAAGTGATAAATTATCATCAGAAGGTGAGAAATAGTGGTTAGATATGAGGGAAAACTGAGGAATTTATATTTTCTTCGTATATAATTATATGTTGTGATATATCAGTGACTTTATATTATATACTATAGGATCACAGGGATTCAATTAATTTTCTTGATAATACGTAGTACAGAATCAGCGTTGGTGATGATTTTTTTAAAATAAATTGTTGATTTAAAACAAAATTGATTTATTTTTTCAATAAATCATTACGTTTGCAACGGTTGTGCATTCCAGTAGGTGAACAATTAATAATATAATGCAACAATATAGTTACCATGCTTTAAAATACATATTTATAGTAAATGAAATATTTTTCATATCTTCCATTTATGGTCCATGACATAGTACTGCAGGCAGATACACATACTTTTTTTAATCATCAATTCTTGTTGAAATTCCATAATTTATTAAAAAAAAAATCATACGGTTTAGATCGTGATGTAAATTTATTAATATAAATCACATCTACCCTGACAAAAACTGATCAGAAATTTAAAAAAAGTTAAAAAATGAAATAAATCATGATTTACTTGATTTTTGATTTTTTTAAAATAGATTTAGATTAGATTTAGATTTAGATTTTTATTATTAATGTCATTACATTCTAGATGTTTACATAGGTCAAAATACAATACAATACATACAATTTTAAGTATAATGGTTGTAACTCTACAATACAACATTTTTCACTAAACGTAAACGTTTCACTAAAGTTGCAATGCAAATAAAATTACACCCTTTTTATCCCCGTGTAATCACTCCACAAAGTTTACATTTTAGGTACCTATAAAGCTGTTAAACCTATTTTTTTATTTACTAGAAAAATAGAGGAATTAATGAATTGAATTGAATTACAAAAATAAGTCATAAAAGCATACGTCATCAGTTATTGGTCATCAATAATCAGTTAGTGGAAAGTTTAGATTTAGATATTTGTTAATCAAATCATGATTTGTACAGAATACAGTCAAATTTTCTATGATTATTTACAAATTTTCTATTATTTATACCAAAATTTTAATTAATTCTGCCAACATTTCGACGGTGAGTGAAAATTTTTCAAATGATTACTATAAATATTTCTATTACCTATTACTGTCAAAGTTTCAAATATACAAAACAAAATATTTAAGATTACTGCGAAATTTTGAATGCTGAATGTTGAATGAGGAAGTTGGATGGTAATTAAAGTTTCTGTAGACATTTCAAACAATGCTACAGATTTCTTTCACAATTTCAATGAATTAAATTTGATTATTACTAATTGATTTAAATTAAAATTAAAATGAATATCTGTAAAATTTTCAATTATTTCTAAAATTTTGTAATCAAAATTGCATTAATTGCTGTCACAGTTTCAATTTCATGATTTTGTAATTTTCAATGGCTAAACGAACCTTCGCAGTAGGCTAGTACTTACAGTATTGTAATCAAACTTACTATTTCTACTCTCCATTCACGATGTTTTTGCGTCAGGGGAATCTATGAATATGTAGTAATTTTGTTGGTAGTGTTTCAGAAATAAATGAATTGAAATTTTTTAAGGTCAAGTTGTTTTCAATTTAAGGTTATATTTTTTAAATAACATTATTGCCTGATGAAAAGTTTAAATTATTAGAGATGAAAGCTACTAGAGAAAAAAATTATAAATCTGACAATGTGGTAGTAAGTAAATGTCAAATAGACATCGACACAATAAAAAATCAACTTCCGTGGCATCACTGAATCAGTTTGTTTAACATGACAAAAAGAAATCCGAGCCAACTCGGTTGCAAAAAGGTCGTGAATATATAATAGTTTCAAAACTTCAATTATAATTTTGAAATCAAAATTGTATTGTATTAATTGCTATCACAGTTTCAATTTCACGATTTTGTAATTTCAAATTTGCTAAACCAATCTTCGCAGTAAGCTGTAGTTACAGGATTGTAATCAAATAATTGTAATTTTGAAACTAAAAATAGTAAAGTTTCAAAATTTCAATTATTACAGTCACATTTTCAGTGATTTCTGTAAATATTAATCAGTAGATTAAAAGAGTCGATAAATCAACTGAAAATTTACAAATTTTGTGATGATAATAGTCGTCAAAGTTTAAATTATTTCTGACTAAAATTCAAAAGTGGATGTCAAAGATTCAATTGTTCCTACCACAATTTTAATTATTACTATATCTATTTGCAATAACTTGTTTTAAGTTTCAAAATTTCAAATATAATTTTATAATCAAAATTGTATTAATTGCTATCACAGTTCCAATTTCACGATTTTGTAATTTTTAATTGGTTAAACAAATCTTCGCAGTAAGCTGTAGTTACAGGATTGTAATCAAATAATTGAAATTATCAAACTAAAAATAGTAAAGATTCAAAATTTCAATTACTAGTGAAATTTTCAATGATTTCTGTAAATATTAATCAGTAGTTTAAAAATAGTCGACAAACCAATGATAATGGTAGTCAAAGATTAAATTATTTCTGACTAAAATTCAAAAGTGGATATCAAAGATTCAATTATTACTACCATAATTTCAATTATACTGTGAAGTTTTCAATTGCTTCAGTAACATGTTTATTCAAAATTGTAATGATTGCTGTCAAAGTTTCAACTGAATGGATTTTTTTTCATTTTCAGGTTTAAAATTTCTATTATTACCGTTAAATTTAAAATTTCAGTACTATTATTAATTATTTACTACCACAATTTCAATACCTACTATCAAATTTTCTGTATAAATTGTTTCTGTAACTTGTTTATTCAATATTGCAATAATTGCCTTCAAAGCTTCAATAGAACGGAAATTTTTCATTTTTTGTTTTAAAATTTCAATTATTACAGTTAGGTACATTTATTTTACATTTATGTAATTTTATTAATTTTTCCAAGTTCTTTTATTTCTGTAAGTTACAATTTTCCAAAAAAATTCAAAATTGCAAAGATAACTGCCAAATTTTTAATAATTGTAATTACATTTAAGTTTTCTCTACCAAAATTTCAAAGATTACTCTTACATTTTTTTAAGATAAATTTAACGTAATCAGTAACATCAGTAAGTTTTACTTTTCTCTGTCAATATTTCGATGAATACTCTTAAACTTATAATTATTACTTATGGTTTTAATATTTTTGACAACATTTTAATTACTATCAAAATTACAATAATTGTTGTTAATTTTTGTATATTTTAGTTATAACTATAAAAGATAAATTCTTTCTTTCTGCAACAAATTTTTAATTATTACTTATTTGTTTAAGTTTTCTGTCAAACTTTAAATGATTACCATCAAAATTTCATTAATTGTTGTTAATTTTCGTAAAATTTAGTAATAGCACTTAAAAATGAATGAAACATTATCTAATTTGGTAAGAATTAATTGTGTCTGTCAAAATTTCAAAAGTTATTGTTAAATCTTTATTTATTAGTGCCAAAATGTCAAGTATTCTAGTTTAATATTTTTCTATCAACATTTCATTAATTGATGTTAATTTTAGTACATCTTAGTTATAACAATTAAAGATTAATGGGATGGTATCATGTAACAACGTGGTTAAGCCACATTCATGTTCTGAACGGTATTTGAAATTAGTTTGTAGATAAAATGTCCTACATAGATGTTTTAGTTAGAATAAGCTCTGTAAAATAACGGTGTATTATTCAAAAATGCAATTTGTGACTCTTTTTAGAGCGCTAAACTTCATTTTGATAATAAATCTCTAAACCACACTAAATATCACAAAACTGTGCTGATGTGGCTTAACCGCATTGTTGCATAACATCATCCAATTGAATTGGTTAAAATATCAAAGAAACTTCATTTATTACTGCCAAAATGTCAAGTTTACTGATATTTTTCAATATTTTTAAAAAACAGCAATGATTACTTACTGTGTAATTGTAAGTTTTAAAAACTACGGCAAAAATGAGATTTTCTGTTGATACAGTAAATACAGTGAAATTATCAATTCCATATCTTAAAATTTGAAGGATTACTGTCAAAATTTTAATAATTAGTGTCATTATTGCATTGATTTTTTTATTACTAATATTGATAAGTATGGGCATAACAACAATTCTTTGTAAAAGTTAATACAGTGAAATTATCAATTCCCTCTCTGAAAATTTGAAGGATTACTGTCAGGATTTCAATAATTAGTGTCATTATTGCATTGATTATTTTATTACTTATATAAATAAGTATGGGCATAACAATTCTATCGAAAATTCATAGATTTCAATTCTACCGAAATTTCAAAGATTACTAACAAATGTTCGTTTATTAGTAAATTTCAATTACTACATGTCAAAGAGATTACTGGTAATACTTCACATATTACTGCCTAAATTTCAATTATCAAATACAGTATTGTTTTAAAAATATTTCTGATATAATCCTGATGATTGCTAATAAAGTTTTAATTGCACGAAATTTGAAATATTACTGGAAAAAATGATGATTTTTAGTTAGATTTTAGTTATAACTGTAGCATGTCAAAATATCAAAATTTTCAAAGATTACTGTTAATACTTCATATATTACTGCCTAAATTTTATTTACCCAAAACTATTATTTTAAAAATATTTCTGACATAATCGTAATAAGTGCTATTAAAGTCTTAATTGCAACAAATTTTAAAGGTTACTGCCAAAAATAATGATTTTTAGTTAAATTTTAGTTATAACTGTAACATGTCGAAATGTCAAAATTTCAAAGAATGAAATAGTAACAGTAGATTTCATATATTACTGTATAAATTTCAATTACCTAATACTGTATTTTTTTTAAATATTTCTGACGTAATCGTAATGATTGCGTTTAAAGCTTTAATGCACCAAATTTTAAAGATTACTGAAAAAAATGATGATTTTTAGTTAAATTTTAGTAATAATTGTCAATTTTTTAAATTTTTCTCTTAAACTTTTAAAGTTATTATAAATGTTAATTATTAGTGCCAACATTTTAATTATTATTGTAATTTTTTTGGATTAATTGTGTATTGTTTTAATCATAATTACAACTGATGATATCAAAGTAATCAACTCAATTGTATGGAAATTTTTCATGTTAGCTTCAAAATTCCAATTATATCTGTATTTTCTTAAATGATTTTGTCAATTTTTTTATTTTTACCGCCATGCCCCCAAAACTTTAAAGAAGGCTACCTACTAAATTTTTAAATTTTAATTTTCAATTTTCTCTATTTGTATTTTGTTCTGACCATTACGCTTTATGAACTAGTTAAGAGTGTCTGAATTTGTTGTTATTTTACTTTAGGGCCAACAAAATATACACCCTCTCCGTATTTCAACTCTAGTTTAGCCGTTGCAGTTAGTATTATTAGTAATAATTGATGTGGGAATTTTTAAGAATATCTGTAATTTTCCTGAAATTGTAATCTGGCTGGCCCTTCTGGAAGAAACATTCAGATGATCTTGGTCATTATCTTAAGAATCTTATTTTCATTAAAAAAACAATATAGTAAATTAGGGCAGCAATTTTGCTATCTTGTTATCAATATAAATCTAGTGAAGGAAAGAAAATTACTGACGAGTTCTTCGAAAATAAATTCTTAATTATCTATAATTTATTAATTAATTATGGGCATTAATTCGAAGTTCATCATGCAACATATATAATAATTATGTAATGCAAATCAGTTAATTGTTGCGAATCTGCTTGTAGTTATTTATTATTTATAAGAATATGTACATTGTGCGTACCTATTAAGCAATAATTAAAAACAATCAAAATAACCTTATACGTACAATGAATTTACATACAAACGGTATAAATTTACATTTTTATGCGGCTATGCAGATTTCTGAATTGAATTCGCTTGTACGCGCCGACCTGAGCGCTATCGTTTCTAATAATTAAACTACATAATGCTGTTGATTTTCCCTCTAACAATAGATAAAATTGTGCTTTATAATTATTGTAAATTAAATAGTTATTATCCGCGGGATCCTTTAGATTGCGCGCCGCATTTAATTAGTGGCTATTACATTTTTCTCCGGACGTAGATGCATTGTTATTACTCAAGACAACTCCCCGTCGCGGTTCACGAAGGTGTTTCGTGAAAAAATGTCTAATGGAAACCCTGACGTAAAAGTTCTCATGTGTACAGTAGAAAATATGATACGAGTCCAGAGTGCTTCGGTTATCTTTTTATAATTAATCAATCAATGTTGGTTTCGTCGCAACAACTTTCTGTAGTGTAAAAAAAATACGACAAGTTATTGAGAGGATCATTTTGAAATATTCAATGAGCTACATAACTAAATTCCATTAGATTTATTCTATCAAAATAGAATGTTATGAGACTTTATAATTTTCAAAAAAAAAGTAGGTATAGTCGAACTCAGGATTCATTCTAAATGAATGTTTAATGCAGGAATAAATGCAAAATCGGTGTCGCTATATTAAACTAAACGGTTGGAGTAAAGTGAGAGAGTAAATGTCCGATACGGCTGCTGTACGTTTTAAATGAAACCCGTGAAAACGTATGTCTTCGTTAATTCATTGAATCTGTCAGTGTCGCTGTTAACCTAACATTCACGCGTTTGCAGAATGTCTGAGTTAAAGAACAAATCGTTAAAAAGCCAATCGCAATTCATAGTAATGAATGTGCTTAATTATTTTAACAAGGACCAGTTTTACCTCTTACATCGATCATTCAGGTTAATGTAAAAACCTATTGATTTATGTATGCAAGTCATATAATTATAACCATTAGAGAACTACAGAAGCATGTGGTGTTACTGAAACAACAGTAACACATACCAAAGCTCGTTTTGCTGCTGCCCAAGCAGCCGGTCAATCGACTCCGCAGTCTCCACAGAAGAAGAGGCGACGTCTTAGGTCAAAATCTGTGGATGTTGACGATTACGTCAAGGATTTAGTAAGACGTAAAATTTATGAAATGCACTCAAAAAGTATGTTAATTATCGCCATTATAAATAATTCAAAGTGTAATAAGTAAATATACCGGGCTTTTTTTTTCGTTTTTACACATATGATTGACAATGTATAACTGGTTGCCTGCATCTGCCCGCAAGGAATTTCCAATGTGTAATTCTAAAAAAAAAATAGTAAACTCATTAGCGGCGTCGGTGCAAGCAACCTGTCAATTTTGACATATGTTACACAGAGAGGTTATGTTTTTATTCAAGACAATACACGAGAGTATTCGTAATGTATCAAGATCAGCTGATATGTCAACAAATGATTATTTTCTTTGGGGTTACCTGAAAAGTAAAATTTTTAATGACGTACAAATACATAACGTAGATGAATTGAAAGGCCGTATACGTACTGCATGTAATGGCATAAATCCACAATACAATACGAATACTCTGCGTGTCTTCAAAAACCCTGTCGTGTATTGCCTTGAATAAAAACATAACCTCTATGTGTAACATATGCCAAAATTGACAGGTTGCTTGCACCGACCCGCTAATGAGTTGATTATTATTTTTTTAGAATTACACATAGGAAATTCCTTGCGGGTAGATGCAGGCAACCAGTTATACATTGTCCATCATATGTGTAATAAGGAAAAAAAAGCCCGGTATATTAATTTAGTGACACCCATCACAGTATCTTCGTTACGGCAGGCTTTACAACCAGATGTGTTTAAATTTAGTGTGAAAAGCTTAACAAGGTTGTTACATTCGTTCAAGTTCCAATATAAGATTGATAACGGCCTTATTGAAGAGGAATACGTAGCAGCAAGTCGTGCAAGATTTATAAGGGAATATTTTCATAATAAGAATGGCACAAATTATGATCCAGTTTTTCTTGACGAAACGTGGATATTTAGTCGCGGGTCATCATATCGAACGTGGCATGATCAAGGTAAAAAAAAGTACGAGATAAAAAGAAATCGGTGAAGGAAAACGGTAAGCTAACTTAGTTCATTATATGTAGTAGGGTTTTGAAGTACTTACTGGCATTTGTATAAAATATCAAATATGTCTTTTATTATATTTTGTCCTTTATTCATTAAAATCAGTTGTTCTACCTAACTAGTTTCGGCTTTGTTTAAAACTTAAGCTATCTTCAGAGTTTTCATTTTTTTAAATATTACTAGTGAGATGCGTTTTATAAGAGAAGTGGATTAAAACTATATAGTGTGTGAATTCATTAGTGTGAGGTCATATAGGTATTTAGTATGTAGTTAACATAGGTAGTTGTATTTTTGTTTTTATTAATTACGCCTTAAGTTAGGTTATTATTAATTTTCTTGTGATATCGACTGGTAAGGAACAGCTTGATCAATACGTACATATATGTTTGTTATGTTGTATGTTGTTGTTAGCGTTTGTCCCGTATATTAAGGGAATCAGATGTATTAATGAAAAATTTCGCTTTGTGTTGTGTGGTTTGTCAGTGTGAATGTTTATGCATGACAGTGCCTCGTGGTTTGGAGGAATTTTTGTTTTCCGAGATAGTTATTTATAATTTTATGTGCGTTAGTATGGTCTATATTAGTCTGTCTGTCAGTCTCTGCTGTGGTTGATTTTTGGAGTTAAACGGGTTATCTACATACTTGTACATAGGTTTAAAATTCTGTTGTGTTTGTTCGTTAAGGCATTGTATGTCTCTTTCGGTGTTAATAACTCGGTCGATTTCATATGCCTCTAGTACTATTGGTTTTAACCCTTTGGAGGAGTTGTGTAGTAATTTTATGCCTGTGTTTGGATCGAATTTGTGGTTACAGTAGTGTAAGTGTCTTCCAAAGTTTGATATATTCTTGTCTCTTATATGTTCCTTGATTCTTCATTTAATAGGTCGTCCGGTTTCGCTTATGTGTTTTGCTCCACAGTCATTGCAAGTTAAGGAGTGCAAACTTAGAAGCATATCTAATAATACTTAGTGAAGCCCTGCATTACATTCTTACGAATTTTGATTTAAAAATAAATATTGTGGTTGCTGGAGATTTCAATGTAAACCTTAGCGAGGATACTTAACAGTCAGCAGACCTATTAAATACTTTAAAATCATATTCCTTGGATAGAAAAATATTCGAAGCCACTAAAATAAATATAACCAAAAACACATGCATAGATAATATCTTCACGAATATCATATGTTCGGAAGGACGAACAATTAACACTGCGATATCTGACCACATCGCTCAAATGTTATATATTTACAACACAGCTGCAATCCAAAAAAACAACTAGAAATAGAACACGAAAATATACAACGCAAAATAAGGAAAAAATTGTCCTCTCACTGAAACAAGAAGAGTGGAAATAAGTATACGCAGAAGATGATGCCAATATTAAATTTAATAAGTTTCTCTAAACATTTTGCCTATATTTTGAAGAGGCCTTTCCTCTAGAGTATACTAGAAATGAATCACGAATATGGGCAAACATATCAAATGAAACAAGGCATATGACAGAAATATTAGAACGTATCTTTGATGCATATAAAAACACGGAAGATGAAGACATATACAATATCTAACTAAAATATAAGGAATCATACTTAAACCATGTTAAAATAGAGAAACAAAACAACATAATTCATAAAATTAATGCATCATCAAACAAATCAAAGGAACTATGGACCACTATTAACCGTGAAACTGGCAGAGGCACGAAAAGATGTACCATCGATGGATCTCTAAATTGCAGGGACTTCAACGATTTCTTCTGTAACATTGGCAATAATCTGGTGCAAACAATTCAAAACAAACTAACGGAACATAAAGTGCCAAAGGTAAAAACAAAAGACATTACCATGTTTTTCAACCCAACCACAACTGCTGAGATTGAAAGTGCTATTGGTAGCATCAAAAGTAAAACATCGAAGGACATCTACTCAATTGATTCTAAATTAATAAAGTATGTCGCACTTTCAATATCAGAACCTCTAGCAGATAATGCGAACTCATCCATCAGTACTGGAATCTTCGCCTAAAGACTAAAAATAGCAAGAGTAGTACCAATATTAAAACAAGACGGTCGATCCGAAAGAAGCAACTACAGACCCATATCAATACTACCAACCTTCTCAAAAATTCTCGAATTGATAATTCTCAAACAAATAACAAGGTTCTTCGGAGAAAACAAATACATAATAGTGAGTCAATTCGGATTTCAGAGAAACTTGAATACAGCGGATGCAATAATGAATCTTCTAGACAACATCTACCAGGCAAAGGAAGACCATAAGTTATGTTTTGCTTAATTTTGTGACTTGAGTAAAGCATTTGACTGCATGTCACATAAAATCCTTCAGGAAAAAACATACCACTATAGATTCAAAGGCATTTCGTTGCGGCTCATGACGTCTTACCTAGAAGATAGAGCACAAATTGTTGATTTTAATGGAGAAAAGAGCAATGCAAAATACATACGGCGAGGAGTCCCACAAGGATCTATACTGGGGCCGATACTATTTATCATATACATAAACGACCTGCCGACCAATCTTAAATGCCATACTTTCATGTTCGCAGAAGACACAACTTTACTGGTATCAGACAAAAATACTGAAGGAGCACAACAAAAGCTAAGTACAGCCAGTGGCAATGCATCTGAATGGTTCGATGCGAATGAGATTTGCCTTAATACAGCCAAAACAAATGTACTCCTTTTTACCTCCAGTAGGCTGCATCAAGTATCCAAGGATTCGCCAAAATTCATTGGAATACATTTAGACAGTCGATTGACATGGAAAGCAGACATAGACAATTTGTGTATGAAATTGGCATCAAGTATCTACGCAATTAGAAGAATGAAGGACATCGTAAACATCCAGGCAGCTATAACCACCTACTATGCTATCTTCTACAGTCGGATGTCTTATGGAATTGAAGCCTTGGGGCTTTCAGCTCATGCATCCCAAGTATTTATTTTGCAAAAAAAGCTATACGTGCGATAATGGGAGTACCACAGATGACGTCTTGTCGACAGCTATTTAAGCAAGAAGATATACTGACGATGGCATCAGTCTATATTCTACAACACGCCGTACGAACTTGGAAAACTAGGCACAATCTTCCATCTAGGAGTACTGTGCATGAATATGGGACGAGGTCGCAGCATCATCTAGTCGTTCCATCAAATAGACTTCACCTTACAGATCCAAGATCGGTGGGGATGAAAGTTCTGAATCGTCTTCCTGTACAATGCACAGTTTCAAAAAGCAACTTAGCGAACACTTAAAAGAGCATGCTTTCTATTCAGTACAGGATTTTTTTCTACATAAAATGTAGTGTTCCTAATTTATATTGTCTTGACCTCACATGTAATTCATGTCCAATAAAAGAAGTTTGAAGCTTGAAGTTTGAAGTTATACGCCATTCCTGTATGAAGGGTTTGTGGGATCTTTAGCGTTGCATAATTGTATCTTAATGTTATCTTTGAATGTGAAGGTTGTTTTTATATTGTGTTGTTTTAATTTTTGGTTAATTTTGTCACTGACAAAGCACTGGCAAGTGAATGATCTATAATGTGTGTGTTGTTGTGTTGGTGTGTTCGTGTTTGTTGGGTTATTTTGTATGTTATGTTGGAGCTTGAAATGTTTGTAGGTTGCTTTTATGATCATTTTGTTAATTGTGTTAATTTTGAAACCGTTGTTTATTGCAGTTTGCTTGATCATGTCTCTATTTTTTTATTATAGTGGTTTAGTGGTGTTGAAAGCATTCTATTGATTAGCGAGTGCATGGCTGCGTATTTGTGTGGTCTGTGATGGAATGGGTCTGCTGGAACTGAGGTGTCAGTTTGTGTGGGTTTTCTGTAAATTTTGAAATTTAGTTTGTTTTCTGTTTTATATATGCTGAGATCCAAAAAGTTGATACTACCGTTCTTTTCTGTTGCGAGTGTGAATTTGATGGAATTGTGCTGTTTATGTATTGTTGTAAATCCGTGATTTTGTGTGCGGTGTCATCTGCCCAAATAATGAAAATGTCATCTACGTATCTTTTCCACATTATTATTTGTTTGTTGTATGGATTTTTATTGTTATTGATGAAGTTATTTTCCATTTGGTCTAAAAATATATTTGCTAGCATGCCGCTGAGTTGTGAGCTCATGGGAAGTCCGTCCTCCATTTTATAAAATTTATTGTAAAACGTGCAGAAGTTTTGTTAAATTGTTAATTCTATGAGTTTGCAAATATCTGTAGATTTAATCGTGTCTGTTATGTGTTCGTTGAAGATGTTTCGCGTGTAGGTTGAAGTTTCATGAATGGGTACATTTGTATATAGATTGGTGATATCGAATGAGGACAGGGTAAAATGTGGTGGTAGTTGTGTATTTTTGATATATGTGATGAGATATTCCCTGTTCTTTATTGTATGCTTGGGAGTGTAGTGTATTGTGTTGTTCAGTATGTTATTAATCAACCATGCAATGTTGTGCGTTGGTGAGTTAATGGATGTGATGATTGGTCTGATAGGTTGGTCTTGTTTGTGTAGTTTGGGTTGTCCGTATAGTTTTGGTTTTGTGGGATTCATTGGCATTAGTATTTTGGTGTTATTTGTAAACTTACTCACGGTATCTTTTGTGTGTTTTAGTATCGTTTTTGTTTTGTTTACGAATGTTGTGATGGGATTCTTTGGGATTTGTGTGTAGTTATTGTTGTTATAATGATCTGTCAAGTATTACCAATCCAGCCCCTTGCCTGCTGTTACCGCTGTGAGGTCGTTATTTTTGATTTTTCTTTTTAAATTTCATAGTATTGATCTTTATTAATGATTAAGAAACAAATCTATTGGTTAATAGGTAAGAATTTTAAACTCTCCTTTGCTAATATACTTCTAATACACAAAGCCATTCGTAAGCCAATATGGACATATGGCATACGGCTCTGGGGATCAGCAAGTATTAGTAATATTGAAATAATGGAAAGATTCCAATAAAAAAATACTAAGATCAATTATAAATGCCTCGAGATTTGTAATAAACTGAATAATTCTGAAAGACCTTCAGATGACCTCCGCCAAAGAGCAAGCCACAAAATATTCTGTGAAATACAAACATAGACTAAGCGTGCATCCCAACTCACTGGCCGAAGAACTGCTGCAAGATGTAACTTCTAGAAGACTAAAAAAAATGAACCCTTTGGATATACCACATAGATTTCTGATTTTCAGAAACCAGAACCAAGGCCGAATATGGTCCCAGCCCAGAATTAACAACATTTATTTACTTGTTAAATATTGAAAATAGATTTATTTATTGCAGTATCTCTAATTATACGCGAATTATACGTATCAAATCATTTACTTAATGTCTATAGTAGATAGATTGTAAATATTCTTGGGAAAATCAAAATAGAATGTTATGAGACTTTTTAATATTCAAATGAAAGTACATATTTAATACACAGATTTCTGAAGAATTTGTATAGTTATAAAAGTTATCAAATTTCCGAATAATATTACCAACGTTTTAGGAATTCGCGCAATTGCTGAAATCTATTATGCTTCAAAAACTTTTAAAAATCTGTGCAGTATGTTCTAATTTTCTGAATAAATTGCTTTGCAAGTGATAAACATAAAATTTCGGTATTTACACTTTTTGAATTTTGTTCACTATGAACTCAGTTCACACTTCCAATAAGAATTTAATTTTGAACTTATGTTCACTCCATTGATGACTCGTAACAAATATGCCACTCAGCTGATTAAATTACTGATTGAGATAGCTGTACGAGAGCTTAATTTTAATGAAAAATCATATATTCCAAGGCTTAAGGCAAAAGTAACGACACAATTGTATCACACTCAAGACAATGAAGTATAATTTAGATGCTACGGACATAGCTTGCTCTCAGAACGAAAGTAACGAATTCTTACCGGAGTAAGTGCGCAATTTCGTTATTTCAAGACCTATTGGACGTCTTGCACTAAATTTTTGATGTCGTCGGAATAACGTGGTGCAAATATACTGCTGCAAAGGGAATACATTACGCGAGCAATGCTAATGAAAGAGAAAGAGTCCACTCACCATTAATACTCCTCTGGCCTTTCATCCGGCGTCCAACAGAAGGAGATACTAATGCTAAGGTCTTGTCCGGCCGTAATGAAGGCCTTTTTTCTGCTGCTGGGGCGCTCTCGACGACGCTCTCCGCCCACACCGCCTCCACCATCGAGTCAATGCTCGAAGATCTCGGCAATCTGCTGTTGATGGTATCTCTCCTGGAAAAATATCGATTCCGTTAAGTGGGGTTTCCCATTTTAAAGGGCTTTTGCTTTCCCTTGTGTCCGCGGCAACCAAGTGGACGGATCACGAAATAAAACACCGCAGAGGAATCTGCCCACTTATCAATTTCCTTCTGCGTTTACTAAACGGCAAATAGGGGATTCACACAGCTTTTGTGCAGACGTTTGTATGCTTTCAACGGATTTCAACTTACACACGTACGTTTTTTTCGTTATTATTATTATTAGCCCAAGCCTAAATCAAATGCTTGCAGTGTATTTGATTTCAACTCCGAGTTAGCACAAAGTTTGTTGCAAATTTATAGATCGGACTCGGTTTATTGTGAGCGCAAAGTTTGCGTATTATTAGATATGTAATAACTATGTTCCGGCACGGAATTCCATGGAAAGCCATTTTCATTACAATGAGGCAATTTCAGTACACACATACCCTTTTTGTTTCAAATTAATTTATAGCGAAACTATTTAGAACGCAAACTGAATTGTGCTACCTCTAAACGTTTCAGTTGTAACTAAAATTATGACGCCATTAACAAATTACAACGCAAAAATCAGTACAAAAATATGTTTTATCCCAAAATGTTGTTATATGGAATTGCAAATACATATAATAATTGGTTACCGTTGTGGTTGTATTTCAAACTGCAATGAAATGAACTCTTCCAAGGCAATGATATTTTTATAGCAGGGATTCATTTGACTTAATCAAATGAATTAAATGTGTCGTCAATCAAATAAATTGTAACACATATAATCCTTTGAAAATGGCTGAATAAGCCGAAACACATGTCAAGAAACTAATAAAATATACATATGAAACACAACAAGAGTAAATAAACATAATATACTGTGATGATACTTATTTGTTAATTTTATAGTTATTTAGGAATTTTGTTGATAGTTTTATTTAAATTAATAGAGTAGGAATAGGTTCAGTTAGATTCTTATCGAGTTAGGTAATTAACTAGACAGGGCTTAGTTAATATTGTGAATCATTAGGGCACAATTAATAATTAATAATGTAATGAGGAAATTAAAATTCGTTATTCCAGTGAAAACCTCAAATATGACGTACGAGGACGTACGACATTTCATTGGAAGCGGAAAATTATCAGGATAATGAATATCGCATTATATTTTGGGTTAAACATCTGAATTTGCTAGAATTTGAAAAAGTAAATTAGAAATTATACATTATTGAATGATCACCATGGCAACGATTATGAATTGTCGGACGACGCTGTAAATTTTCAAGTCCTGCAGAACGACAAACGAAAAATCAATAATAGAAAAGTGACTGTCTGGTCGGTATTTATAAATATGACCGATGATACCAGACGCCCCAGTTTACATTCATTCCCGGTAAAGCTCACGTCTCAATGCGGAAGAAACGGAAGATAGTTTAGAAACAATCAGTATCGTTACGCCGATAATTGTTTCCGTTGTGGAAAGTAACAAACAAAAGTGCTACAAGTGTGTGTATACGAACACATAAACAAACAATATAAAAACAGTAATCATTTCCCATCCGATGAAATCTCCGCATTTGAGCGATATTTAGGGAAACCAAATTAAAAACAATTAGTTTCAATACACCGATATTTGTTTGCATTAGTAAACTAGACCAAACAGTTAGTGCAACAAACAATTTTGTACGGACAGGAAGGAATTACATTCCGAAACAGCCGATATATTCGAAGAGAGGAATTTGCAAGAGCATCGTCGCAGAAGAGTACTTGCTGAGAACGTCGCAGAAGAATTACTCTTATTACCTTAATTACCTCTAAGAAGAGGACATCTTCGTGGAAAGGAATACGCAGAGAGCATCGATGCAGGGAAAACGCGCTGAGGACATCATTGGATGATGTGCTCAGCGTCCTCAGCGTCTTCATCAGCGTCCTCATCATTGGATTTCGCATCCAAAATTCAATAGATTGCAACCAGGAGGACCAACTGTCACTACAAGTTGCCGTTGCCATTACACATAAGTTCCGTGAATAGAACCATTGAGTGAAGGAGTTTGTGTTTGGAGTTTGACTTAAACTCCTTCACTCAACGATAGAACTAAACTGCAAAGGTAGACATTTAATTTAACTCAGATCCATTAATTTCGCAATTTAGAGTCAATAGGGAAGGTTTGTTAATTAAATTAGAAATTATAATTTGTAAGTTGTTGATTTCGTTTGTTTTCTTTTGTTTACGTGTTTCATATTGATTTTAGTATTTTTGTTTGTTGGTTTACATTTTATTTTAATTATAATAAATTTATTTAAATTTAATTTACCTGTCGTCTATCTAATTTATTGAAACCTACTCGAGACCCTGAGATAAAGAGCAAACCCAATATAACAGAGCATTTTGACAACCGAAAGTGGGGTTAAAAAGTAAAACATCACATTTTGGAACCCATGACGTGGGCAAATAATAATATTTTTTAATAATATATAACATAGCATATTTGAAGCCTGAACGTAAGGCTAAACCAATAAAATAATATAGCAATATGAAAATATATGAAAATATGTTATATGAAAATTATATGAAAATCAAATGCCCAAACAAGTCAATAGACTTCTCAATGATATGTCAATACACAAGATTTAATATCTAAACTAAAAACGACGGAATTGAAAAAATATGATAAATTATTCTCGTTTGATGTAACCTCACTTTTCCCTAATGTCCCAATCGAGGAAACGTTCACAGTGTTGAAGGCCCTTCTAAAGGCAAACATAACAGATTCAAACAAAGTAGAACAATATATGAAACAACTTTGTACATGGAACAAAATGTATTTCAATTCAACGGATGTTTCTATAAACAAACATTCGGCATGGCAAACGGTAACCCGTTATAGCCTTTCCTAGCTAACCTATTTTTAAATCATCGAGAAAATGACATTAAACAAAATTGTGCATCTTTCCCAAAAGTCTGGTGGCGATATGTTGACGACATGTTTGCTGTAGGTAACATAAATTTTGATTTTCCGAACTTTTTATCCATTTCAAATTCAAAATTTTCTACCATAAAATTCACACATGAAGAAGTAGATTGTAGTTTACCATTCTTAGATTTGAAAATCTCTAGAAAAGAAAATGAATTCGAGTTCGACATATACAGGAAAACAACTCAGACCAATAACTACATACACTCAAGTTCAGCTACGTTTAACAAGTATAAACAATTGACTTTTCACTTCATTTTTCATCGCCTGTTCAACGTCCCTCTGTGTACAATTAACTTTAATAAAGAGCTTGAATACATTAAACTAGTAGCACACCAGAATGGTTACAATAAAAGTTTCCTTTCAAAAATCTAGAAAAGATATGAAAAGAGGAATTTACTAAACAGTCAAACAACCCTACTAAGTGCAAATGCCAAAAACCAAAAAACTTATTGTAAGTTAACGTTCCATGAAAGTCGGTGCAATTCATTCACAAATTTATTCAAGCCTTAAAAATTCAGCCTTACACCAGCGATATCCTACCCGACCCTAAAAAAACCCTACCTAAACCCTCCTATCCTAAAAATACCCTAAAAATATTAATCCCGAAAACAACGGATCAAGACCCACGTTTCCTACAGTCAGGCATTTACAAAATTAATTGCAGTAACTGTAATAAATGCTACACAGAACCAACTAAGAGGAATGTAGAAATAAGGTTTAAAGAATAGCTACATCATGCAAAAGCATCCAACATAGAAAAATCGGCGTTAGCAGTACATCATTTCGACACTGGACATAGTTTCAATGGGAGAAACGTGAAATTATTAAAACCCTGTACAAACAAGAACCACAAACCACAAGAACTACAAGAAAAGTAGAATCTTGGGAATTCATTTATATAAAAAAATTGCAATCATAGCTATTAAATAACGATTTATCTCCATTATCAAACACACTGCTAAACTGTATTAAAACTTGTAAACATTTTAATCCCAGTGCAAACACAATTGTATAGCCTCCCGTAATAGGTCCAAGGAAGACTCATTACACTAATGACCCGTAGGAACCATGAATGGTTTACCATGTTCTAACGATATTATGAATGTATATAAAGCGCTAAAATTGTATTTAGTTTTTAAGTTGTACTTATATGTTACTGAAGATGGTCGCACCGCGTCCAAATGTACATTTAATTAATAAATGTTTTTGGTGAAAAAGAGTTAATGTGTGTCATTCAATTAAGTCAATAGAAGCTAAAAGATCATTGAAAAAAGCTAAAAAGCTACAATATATTGGCTACAGTTAGAGAATAGAAAATGGTACACAAGAAAATGTAATCTAGGAGAACATCTTAAAGTTATACACATAGAACTAAGAAAATGACTAGATAACATAACACTTTTTTTACATCTCCAATGTTTATGATATGGTAAGAATACAGTCATATGAACATTATAAAAACCAACTAAGAAAATAAACAAACTAAAATCACTAAGAGAAGAAAATATTCGAACGTCAGAGACATTACATAATAAAATAATCGATTGGAGCTTGTGAAATATTAACACTTAAAGAAAAATTTATTTCGCTAAATGTACTTTTCAAATTTCAACCACTACGTGGTCATCTTCAATAGATATTTAGGACATTTCTAAGGACATTTAGACAGTACACATGTCTTAGGATTTAAATATGTATTGCTTAGGATTTAAATATGAATCGTTGAAAGAAGGTTGTATAATGCGTTTTGACTTATTTTCTCCTCGGTACAAATGTCTACTGAAGATGACCACGTAGTGGTTGAAATGTACATTTAGCGAAATAAATGTCGTGAAAAAGGATAATTTGTTACATAACATACTGTCTACCCACAATTAAAGAATCTAAGAAATATTTATTTTAATAGGCACGAGAAAAAACTTTTAAACAAAGGCCTAAAATATTCAATAGCACCTAGAAATACAATTCCCGATTTAGAAATACTTGCATAAGAAACAGAATTATCACTCAATCGAATAAAAATTAATTCAAACAGAAAAAAATACTTTTGCAAATATTATCAAACAAGGTTTTGATAAATCAATGCGAACAGTGAATAAAGATAATAGAGATAAAAAACTATAAATAATATTAGATCAAAATGCAGGGACAGAAATGTAATAATTTGTAAAGCAGATAAAGGTGATACTATAACTATTATGAAAAAAGAAGAATACATAAGTAATGTCAACAAATTCATTGAAGATAACAACTTCCACACCACATGAAAGATCCTTCTAGTAAATTTCAAATAAATACACTGCTCAACAAAATTAGGGGAACACCTATAAAATAGGGTTAAAAACGGTTAATTTTTGTTGTAGTTAGCGGTATAGATATTTTTTGCTATTGATAATAATTAAAAGATGGATTTGAACGTTACAGGTCCATTTTTGGCAATAGATAACGCTTATACCATCTTTTAATGCCTAAAATTGAATTTTCACTAATAACCAAGTGCTTTAATAATAACTGAAAAAAAAATAACCATAGTAATACAATAAAGTAGTCATTCTAAAATTGGTATCAAGCCCATACATCCAAGATGAGGGATTTGAGCGAAGTAGAAGTGTCACAGGCTGTTGCTTTACTCCAAGATGGACAATCAATGCAATATGTTGCAAGAATGTTAAACGTAAGTCCCTCCGTGGTATGCCGAGTATGGCACAGGCATCAAGAGGCTGGATGATATAATAGAAGGCCAGGACAAGGGCGAAAACGGCTAACAACAGCTCGTCAAGACATAATGATGGTGACTTCGGCTTTGCGAAATCGCACATCAACCGCAAGAGATGTTAAAAATGATTTTAGGATAGTAACGGGCATGTTTATTTCGGACCAAACAATACGTAGAAGGCTTGGTGAACGTGTAATAAAACCAAAATGGCCTGTTAAAAAGCCTCGTCTAACAGTATCCCACAGAAGAAACAGACTTGAATTTGCAGCACGTTACAAAAACTGGGGAATCCAGCAGTGGTCCTCAATTATGTTAACGAATGAGTCAAGATTTCATATGGCACGTTGTGACGGACGTGTTCGAGTCTGGGCACGACTAGGAGAACGATATTTGGACGGCGTTGTTCAGGAAATTGACAGATTTGGTACTGGATCAGATATGGTATGGGCAGGTTTAACGTACGGCAATTGTACCGACTTTGTTCTTGTGCAAAGAACGATGAATGTTGTTCGCTATTTTGACGACATCTTTAGAGATAATGTTTTAGCTGCTGCTGCTGGAGTTGGACCTCAGTTTTGCCTCCAACACGATAATGCAAGACCTCATGTAGCTCTCCAGGTTACATTGTTTTTGCAAGACTCTAATATCCCGGTGCTCAATTGGAAGGCTCTTAGTCTATACCTCAATACCATTGAGCACATATGGGATTATCTTGATCGGTGCCCAGAAACCGCCCAGAGCCCCCCAATTAACCATCAACAACTGTTTGACGCTCTTCCTGAAGAATGGGACAACATACCACAACAATATATCCAAACTCGGATTGCAAGTATGCCTCGAAGATGTGCGGCTGTAATTCAAGCGCGTGGAGGCCACCCACGTTATTAATTTCTAAAATAACGTTGTAGAATTACATTTCAATGTTTTTCCTATTTGTTCATTTTTGGGTTGTTGTATTTTTTTGTGTTTATTTTGAGCATATGGTTTTAGAATACCTGTTTTCTGTTTAAATAGACATGAATTAAGATTAATCAGTATAAATGTATTCCGTACAGTTGTCAAAACTCCATTTTAACCCATTTTTATAGGTGTTCCCCTAATTTTGTTGAGCAGTGTATAATAGAAGCAATGAAATCAGCAAAATCCGTCATTCCGGAAAAGGAAATTATAAAATTTAAAGTCATGAACCCAAAATCACCAATATGTTATGTATGGAATGCCCAAAATTCATTAAGAAGATATTCCAATAAGGCCAGTTGTACATTTATGCTCCAACATACAGAGTGGCCCACCTATCCTCGCTCGGACCATTACTGCTAGACCAATGAAAATTGTGGAAAAAATCTGATTGGAAGTTAGTGGACACTTGATGTGCTACTTTTTGAAATTATTTTCGAGTGTACAGAGTGTACCATAAATCCGGGCAAAACATTTGGCTTCTTTTTCAAATGGATCACCGTGTATATTCTTTCAATTTTAGAACCTGCTTCATGTTGACTTTACAAATCCTTTTTATTTTTAGGAATCAGATGCAACGTTGCCAAGTTATTCACATTTTAATCAAATTTTAGGAAAAATCATAGACGTGAAAAAAAAATCGACACAACCTTATAAGAGATCATTAACAGAATCTGGGTATTTGCTGTATGATTAACAAAACACTTTCAAAAATGATAAATTGTAGAACAAAATTCAACAAATCAAAATTTTTATTATCAAATTTTAATCAAATTTTAGGAAAAATCATGGACGTGGAAACAAATCAACACAACCTGATTATAAGAGATCAATAACAGAATATGGGTAATTGCTGTATGATTAACAAAACACTACCAAAAATGATAAATTGTAGATCAAATTATTCATTCAAAAATTCATTAGAATTGATTGAAAAAACGGCAAAAAACGGTAAACCTTAAAATAAATAAAAATGCAACAATGGTATCTTTCGTCATAAAGAGTCTTTTCACATCTATACCAGTACCCGAACTAAAAAAAATAATTAATAAAAATCCACAAACACAAACCTCAACATATAATACAGCAGAAATTATAACTTTAGTATACACATGTCTAGACCTAAACTACTTTAGATTTTATAACAAATTTTATATTCAAGAAGATGGCCTAGCCATGGGATCACCAGTATCATGTTTGCAGAAATATATATAAAGGATTTTGAAGAAAAAATATTGTTGGACAAAAATAAGGCAATATGCAATAATCTGATGTTTTTGTGCAGATATGTGGACGATATATTTTGCATATGGAATGGTAAAGAGAGACAACTTGATTCGGTCTTAATAATCTTAAACTCTATAAACACAAAAATTCAATTCTCAATTAAAAAGAACAAAATGGTAAAATTAGTTTTCTAGTCGTAACAACAAAAATTGAAAACTGCAAATTAAAAATCTCAATATATACCCTCTATTCACGATGTTTTTGCGTCAAGGAAGTTTATGAATATCTAGTAATTTTGCTGGTAATGTTTCAGAAATAACTGAATTCCCCAATAGAACTTGTCAAATATTTTGAGGTTAAATTGTTTTCAATTTGAGGATATATTTTTTAAATAACATCGTTTAAAATTAAGTTTAAATTATTTCATAATTAGTTGTATAATTTTTGGCATTTTGATTAATATTTTAACAGAAGTGAAAATTATTTCTGGGTTCGAATATGCAGTAAAAAAAATGATATCTTTAAAAGGTAGTAGTGAAAAAAATGATAAATCTGACAATGTGGTAGGAAGCAAATGTCTAATAGACATCGACACAAAAAAATAATTAACTTCCGTTGCATCACTGAATCAGTTTGTTTAACATGACAAAAAGAAAACCCAGCCAACTCGGTTGCAAAAAAGTCGTGAATGTAATAGAGATAACCAACAACAACATATACAGGGTGTATCAGCCAAATGGAATAAATTCGATAATAAATAAACGGGGGCGTGTTCGAAAAAACGCTCGGACACGTCGATTGTTATTTTTAGTTGCGCATTTTTTTCAACAAAAACTTTTTATACAGGGTGTGTCATGTGACCGTGGCCAATACCAACTTTCTTATTTTAAATGCAACACCTGGTATATTATTCAATTTTTGGATTCTTCAGAAAATTCTAGACATATTTCATGTACAATGTCCTATACCTATCTTCAACTGTTTCGGAAATATTAAGTGTTTTCAGATTTATTGCAAAAATTAAATAATAAATAATAATAAATAATTATTGAATGTGTTGTAGCAAATTTGCAAATTATTCTTTGAAAATGTTGATTATTTTGCCAAAATATTAATAATTCTGTCAAAATTTATTTATTCTAAAAATGTTATTATTCTTTTAATAATTAATTAATTAAATTTATTCTGTCAAAATTTGAGTGATTAGTGTCAATTTATCAATTAACCACGTTATCACTTATGCCTCCAAAATATTTCAATCACCGTCAAATTGCTAATTATTTATGAAATAAATTAATAAATAAATCTGAAAACACTTAATATTTCCGAAACAGTTGAAGATAGGTATAGGAGCGTTTTTTCGAACACGCCCCCATTTATTTATTATCGAATTTATTCCATTTGGCTGATACACAGTGTATAATAATTCCACCTGACTCATACCAATCACAACATATAAGACAATCAGCCCTAAATTCATATACAAAGTTTAATAAGTATATCAATGGAGGAGGAAGACTATAACAAACAATTAAATATAATATACCAAATTGATATTAACAATGGCTTTAACAAGAAATGTATTAATAAAATACTTAAAAGAAATTTGAGAACGAATATAATTAAATTTATGTATAATGAGGAAATTACTTAAGAAAAGAAAAAAACATGTTATATTACCATATGTAACAAACACAAGTAGAAAAACATGTACAGAGTTTAAGAAATATAATATTAAAGCATTAGAAATGAAAAAAATAATATAGGAAAATTTATAATCAATAGTAAAATAGACAAATTAAATAAATCAGGAGTATATCAAATTAATTGTAAACATTGTGATTGTATATACGTAGGCCAAACAGGGAGGAACTTTTAAACAAGGTACAATGAACTTAAAAAGGCGATACAGAATTTAAGTGGACAACCAGGATTAACGTGCCATTGTATAGAAACAGGACACCATGTAGGAGATATCAAACCCATTACATTTTCAGAAAAATGAGATAGATTAAACATGTCAGAAGTGATAGAGATCAAAAAAGCTATTATGGAAGGAAAAAACACAATGAATAATCAAAACGAGCTCTCCCAAGGCAATGACATTTTTATAGTAGGGATTCATTAGAATTAATCAAATTAAACAAATGTGTCATTAATTAAATAAATTGTAACACATATAATCCTTTGAAAATGGCTGAATAAACCGATACGTATCAGGATACTGATAAAAGATATACATATGAAATAAAACGAGAGTAAATATACATAATATACGTTTATAATAATAATAAAATGTTTCATCAAGATATTAATAAGAAAAGTATTAGTTTTAATTTTATATTTCTAAATGTATGTTCCTACTTAGACCGTAAATTTCAAATTTTAATCAAATATCTTGAGACAGTCCTTAAAAAAGTTATCACTGTTTTCGCTACACCACATATACTCGATTTAAAAATCCTACATCCTGTACGTTCCAAATGTAAAACCTGACAAGCGAAAAATTTCCCTGTAAAACTTGCTAATCCCGCCTTAACTTGTCATGTCCTGAAATTAGGTCCATAACTGATTACGTAAAATTTAAATCCAGAAATTTCTGACATTTCAGATTAATTAACCTCCTAGTTAGTTGCCTGGCAAGATGACTGCTGTTAATATAAATCGCCGTCATTCCAACTGTTACAGAAAGTCTAGAAGCGAAATTAGCATCAATGCAATTTTAAAATACCGTGACACAAGCTGACGCACAAATTGCCACTGAAATATGTGGAAATATGTCCCATTCATGTGCACGCGAAGTTTCGCGTCATGAAATGTGATATGAATGCAATTTGCGTTAATATTTATAGCGAAAGTTTGTAAATCCAATTTAGAGATATGTACTGTGAGTTCAGAAACATATCGAAATGGTCACACAGAAATGGGAAAGCGTCATCGACAATAATTATTGGTGTATATTATTCATCTATTACTTATTATAAGCAAAATCGAAAACGAAGAGTGGCATGAAATTTTGTTTCCTATCAAATATGTATAGCTTTAGATTGTTTTCAACATTTGATAAATATATTTTTACAATATCTGTTATTTTTTTAAAATTATTATTGAAACAAATGATTTGATTATGATTTTTTATCATAAAAGTGGATATGAAAAAGTGATAAAATAAATAGCGTATTTTTTTTATCTACTATTAATATCCAATGTCAAACTTTACGATGTTCACTTATAGATTGTAATAACATACTTTACCCACTAGTGCGGTAAAGTGACACTTTACCACGCTATTTAAAGTTATACTATTTGTAGAATTTATTATAGTATTTTTCATACTTCTGTCTCGATTTCACCCTCACCTGTGTCTCAAGAGCAGCATTTGCTGCTGCTTCTGCATCTGAACCAATATTTTCTTCGTTAGTCATTTTATACAACAAGTACTGACAGAACTCAAAACTGATAGAAGAAACTACAAAAGCTTCTGATTTGATTACGAAAAAAATTATTAAGTCAAAAATAGCTCTTAATTGATAGTATTGAACGATATTCGTATCGTAACATTATATTACGATAGTCAATTTTGCCATATTGTACCGTAATATGATACATTACGATACTTATAGTGTAATAGTATATTACATAACGAGAGTTGTAAGAAGCATATTACGCACGAAGAGAAAGTTTACGTATCGAGTCGCGCAGCGGCGAGACGCGAAATTTCTCGAGTGTGTAATTGCCTTAGAACTCAAATAATATTTGCTAATTTATCTACTCCCTGTCGGAATTGTCAAGAATTTTGCTCAAATTGATACATTTTTGTTCTCTCAGATGCTCATGGCAATATTTGATATTGACCATCATATCACTATTTTGACAATTTCAGAACTAAATGTCAGAATATTGCCAATTCTCATACAAATAATTCTCCTAACTGTTACTAAATATATATGTATACAGTATGTCCCCGGATTGAGCTTACACGAGAGAATTATTTTCTACTCTTTACTTTTAAGTAAAAAGTTATAGGAATTAAAATTCCTGCTTGGTCTGAAACTACCATTTCAGTTATTAAAACATTGATATGTTTATACAGGGTGTTGGCTAAATTTAAAAAAAACTCAAACCGTGGACATGCTGTATATTACGTAACATTAGTGACTTTCATTACACAACACTGTTACGTTACAACTGATATACTAGCCATGAAGTCCGAGTGTAATTGACAACTTACTAATTTGGGAGTAGAAAAATATCTATTACCTACTTTCATGACGTAATGACAACATTGCAACATCCAACACGGGCTTTGTAATGTGATCTATTACAATACAAGTAGTGTACTTAATGACGTTAATCTGACACAAGTGCCCGATCTTATATTATAATATGATACGTTACGATACTTATATCGTAAATAACCATTATTATGTATGTGGATAAAAAAAAGGTTTTTTATCACAATGAAATGCCAATTTCAAGAATTTAAATGATACTGCATTTAATAATTCGAAATTAAAAACAATCATAAAATTAGTTTGTCGATGGCAATGCGATAATAAGTTTTTATTAATCGCAAATCATAGAAATTTCCTGCGAATGGTAATGTTTTTTGTACAATATAATGAATCTTCTAAAATCTAAACACTGCCATTTCATCTTCTAATTCTTATTCTACCACTTCATAGAAATTATTATCTGCTAAATTCTTATATTGTTTCCAATACTTCATTGGTGTTTTTTTTGCATATTTTTTAAATTTAGATAGATTCTGTCAATAATAGATATTATATGAAAATTTTATTTCTTCTGGAGTTTTATGAAATTTTCACACTAATAATTATTGATATTTTGATAGTACCCCTTGAAATTTTAAGAGTACAAATTCAAGACATACTGTACATTACGTAACACTAGTGACTTTCATTACACAACACTGTTAGTTACAACTGATTTACTAGCCATGAATTCCATGTGTAATTGACAACTGACTAATGTGGGAGTGGAAAAATATCTATTACCTAGTTTCATGACGTAATGTCAACATTACAACATCCAACACGGGTTTTGTAATGTGATCTATTACAATATAATAGTGTAATTAATGACATGACAATCTGACACAAGTGTCCGATATTTTATTGTAATATGATACATTACGATACTTATATCGCAAGTAACTATTATTAAGTATGCGGGTTAAAAAAATGGTGGTTATCAAGATCAAATCCCAATTTGAAGCATTTAAATGATACTACATTTAATAATTCGAAATGAAAAACAATCATAAAATTAGTTTGTCGATAAAATCTAAAATCTAAACACTGCCAATTCATCTTCTAATTCTTATTCTACCACTTCATAGAAATTATTATCTGAGAATTTCTACTATGATTTCCAATACTTTATTGGTGTTTTTTTTTTCCTTTTTTTGTAATTTAGATAGATTCTGTCAATAATAGATATTATATGAAAATTTTATTTCTTCTGCAGTTTCATGAAATTTTCACACTAATAATTATTGATATTTTCGAAGTATCCCTTGAAATTTGAAGAGTACCAATTCAAGATATTTAAAGTAATATAAAAAAAATAGAAGTAATAATTGTCATTTTGACAATAATAATTTAAGTTTTTGCAGAAATGTTTAAAATGTTATTTCCAATTTAGTTTTCCAATAGCAGTTTATGAAATTTTTACACTAATAATTATTGATATTTTGATAGTAACCCTTGAAATTTTAAGAGTACCAATTAAAGATTTTTAAAGTTATATAAAAAAATACAAGTAATAATTGTCATTTTGACAGTAATAAATTAAGTTTTTGCAGAAATGTTTAAAATGTTATTTCCAATTGCGATTTTATGAATTTTTGATCGACAATTCTCCATTTGATTTTTGTATGCAATCTTCTAATTCTTATTCTACCACTTCATAGAAATTATTATCTGCGAAATTCTTATATCGTTTCCAATACTACATTAGTGTTTTGTTTTGCATTTTTTTTTAAATTTAGATGGATTCTGTGAATAATAGATATTATATGAAACGTTTATTTCTTCTGCAGTTTCATGAATTTTTCACACTTATAATTATTGATATTTTGATAGTATCCCTAGAAATTTTAATAGTACCAAAATAATTGTCATTTTGACAGTAATTGTTTAAGTTTTTAAAGAAATGTTTGAAATGTTATTTGCAATTTAGTTTTCCACTAATTTTTCCACTAATAATCATTGATATTTTGATAGTAATCCTTGAAATTTTATGAGTACCAATTAAAGATCTTTAATGTAATATAAAAGTACAAGTAATAATTGTCATTTCGACAGTAATAAATTAAGTTTTTGCAGAAATGTTTAAAATGTTATTTCCAATTGCGATTTTATAAATTTTTGATCGGCAAATCTCCATTTGATTTTTTTAATGCAATTTCATGAAATATTGACACGTTTAATACAGGCAACCATTTTCGGGTCATCGCGTCCAGCCCAAATGGCTCCAACGCTAAATCAATGTAGACCAACAGACTAACAAATCCCCCGGCAACGTTTGGCTATATTAGCTCGCATTTGGTTTTTATAACCTCCAAAAGTTCGCTTGGTTTTAGGAGAATTGTTCGCCCTTTTGCGATATTTTTAAGACATTTTGTAAAATTATGAAATTGTGTTTCTAATTTTTACACTGACAGGTGATATATTTAAATGTTACTATTACTGCCATATTATTGTTTTAATATAACTGTTTACAAGTGTTTAACAAATGAACAATTGTACATTAAATGTCGAGTAATGGTTTCTACTGGCTTTACAAGGTCTGTAACGTTAGATTTTAAGCGTACAGCGGAGATCGCGTGGTTGCCCACGATAGCACCCTGTCGCGATAATATATTCAAGCCAGCCAGCTCTTACCAATCAATTTCATGTAAAATGTCAGCTTTCCACAGTTTCATTCATAGACTGTTAAATGTCCACCATAAATTATAATGAAGAGGTGAAAATAATCAAACAAATTGCCACAAATAACGGATACGATAGTAGAATAATAGATCAATTAATCAAAAAACACACAACAAACATGTCTAAGAAATTATTGTATAATGTTACGAATATTAATAAACTAGAAGAAAACTGGTCGTATATAAATTATGTAAATAGAGTCAGTGTGAATATTAAAAATGAGTTGCATAAATTAGGTATTAAGTGTGTAGTAAACAAATCTAATGTAAGCAATATTCTGACTAACACCAAAGACAAAAAAACTGTAGGAGAGCAAAGTGGCATTTACAATGTTGAGAATGTGACGCTTTATATATAAGTCAAACGGGGAGGAGTTTGAACATCAGACATAAAGTACACAAAAAAACAGTTTTAGACAATAAAGCGTCCACTGGGATTGCTGACCATTGTATCAAATAAAACCATTATGTACATAAGGAAGGAATATCGCTGCTCCATAACGGCAACAAAGGAAGAAGATTTGATCTCTTGGAAATCTTCGAAATCAAGAAAGCTACGGGGAACATCGTTAAAGACCAGGTGTGCTTTGAAAACACGCCAATATTTAACGGCATTCTAGAAAGCCTTGTAATGAATGAATGAACGAGCAATCCCACTACCATTATCAATTAAGCGCGTTTAGTATGTTACACAATATGAATTTGTATTCAGTCTATCTCTCTTGAGAATGGCAGCAGTGCCGAAATAATTATAGAGCAATTCTATAAAACTTTACCAAGTGTTTTCTTTATTCACCTAATCCAAATGTTTCACAGTAACCACTTCCTCTTACAATTTTATTTAATTTTATGAATCTCCACTCATTGTATCGGTTTTAGTGTTGGCGAACACTAATCGAATTATTCGTTAACAGTAGTTAACGCGAATGGTCAGATATTTGTCTGCGACAAGGTCAGTGAAATGCTGGAATTGTGACCGCCATTGAATCGTGATTACCATTATCAGTCAAAAACTGGATTAAAAACGACATAGATTAGAACACATATCGGCCGTCCTAGAACTTAGGTAAGCCTGATAATGGTAGGTCCACCGAGAACTACAAAGGGCCACTCAAACAACAAATCACGTGTCGATGGCGGTTACATTTCCGGTATTACACCGATTTATATGCTGATTAATGATATATTGCTCGCCAACACGAAAACCGATAGTAGGGGGGATTGAATCAATGACCGCAGCAGGGCGCTATCGTAGGCAACCTCGCTGTCTCGACTGTACGCCTAAAATCTAACGTTACACTTTATTCGAAGTTTTGGAAATTTAAAACTTTGACAGTAATAAGTAATATTGTGATAGAAATACATAATAAAATTACAGAAGTAATTGAAAATTTGACAATAACAATTAAAATGTTGATAGAAATAAACCACAGTTTTGATAGAAAGATTTTAAAGATAAATGAAATATACTTAAATTAACAACAATTCGTCTACTGAGAATTATTTTGAATCAAGTCTAAAAATATTTAATTTATAGTATTTGGATTTGGTACAAAATAATTCTATAGTGTAGTGCACTTTTGGACAAGGTTTAATGTAATTCTTCAGTTTAGCCAATAGTGAGTTCTATTAGGTGGTTCTACCAGCTGGGCATGGTGCATTTTAATGCCTAAATCATGTTAAAGATATCAACTGAGATTAGTGTAAATGTGGACTTGGTTCAAATTATTCTCAGTCGACGAATTATTGAAATTTTGATAACAATATATAATTGTATATTATGATATAATCAGAAGTAATATAACAAGAACGTCAAAAATAATCGAATATAGCTGACGTATGCGAAATGTGTTCTCAGAAATACGCCGAAATACGCCGTAGGACGAGGCGTCTTTAAGGAACATATTAGCAGTAGTCGCAATATTCAGATTATTTTTGATGCTCGAGTCATTCGGAGGACTATATACCGAATAATAAATGTAAATGCAAGAAATATTTTGTCAATTTGGCTTTCGTGTATACATATTATGATTCACGGCAACTTGATTTTTATTAAAACCTAAATTAAATTAAATTCATAATTATGACTTATAAGAACTTGATTTATTTATGGTATGTAATATTAAAAGTACAATTATTATAAATTACTGAGCCACTGGAATTATTATTATTATTAGATGAATCAAGAGAAACTGACGAAGAATTATTGATAGAAGAATTTTCAGTTTCCGATTCCATTGATTCACTTCTTAAATTTGAAATAAGATTTTTATGATGATTTTCACTTAGACTCAAATAAGGTTGAATTGAAGCAGTATTGTTGTGTCCAGTTAATTTTATAATTTTTTTCAGTGTTAATACCCGATAACTGACTAACTGTAGACGATCTGTTAGAATCATTTGTTATTTTTACACGTTTGGTATTTATTCCGATGCTTTTAGCAGCACTTTCTGTCCATTTAGTAATTGTGATTGTACTGATTGTATTCTAAGGGCATGTTTTTATACCAATAGCTATTTTCATGTTTTTCCCAATCCTTATTTACTGTAAGAAACAGGCGATTAGTTTTAATGTTAGGTATCCGTTTCGAAAACATTTTCTTTAGAAGTCGAACGGGACACGTGTCTATATTTTTTGAATTTGGGGTAATCCATTTACTATCTGCAATTTTCTTATCACATCCTTGTACTGTTTTGGAGAAAATTGTGTTGTATTCCATCCGACCTGTTGGCAAACCGTAATTGTTTATTTCTTCTTTCTTCTTTGAAATATTCTGTCAAGCAAGCACTTGCTTCTTCTCCTCTCCACGCAAGTTCAACAGACGCAATATGGTAAAACTTTCGCTGTAGACCATCTTGTGTATTTTCATTAAACGAATTTATAATTCTTGTTTGTTCTTCATGTGTTAAAGCCGACGAACTGCGTTTTCTCCTACCAAATTGCGTTGTAAAATTTTCCTCTTTGAATTGCGAGCATCTCTTGCTTTTTGAAATATAACGCTTTTAATAATAATCTATAACTCTTTTGAATTTATTATAATAAGTAAGTTGAATATGCTAAGCTGTGAGATTCCAGAGTGTTTTCAATACTCCTTCTTTATAATCTTCACCATTAACCTTTTGCATGTTGTAAGCCCAGTCTTCCAAAATTATACATAATTTTTCATCCGACTTTTCTTCTTTTATATCAAGATTTCTTTCTGAACAGAAGTGATCAAATTGTCTTATAACATAACATTCTATTCGCACTGTATTAATGGGTTTTGTGGATGTGACGGATTCTTCGATTTTATGAATCTCATCAAATCCAAATCGATTCATATTGACCGCTTATTATATACTGAATGCAAGAAATATTATGTCATTTTGACTTTTGTGCAAAATTATTATGATTCACGGCAACTTAATTTTTATTAACACCTCATCGAAATACGCAGACTAACGATATATTCGAAACACTCCCCATGACAACCAGGTAATTAATAATAAGCGCTGTAATACGAAGTAACTAAGGAAAATTCAATAATGTGATTGGTCCATTTAACTATGAGGTATATAGTCATTATAATGTTGATTGAAATAATAAAAAATAAATAATAATTAAAAGTTTGATAATAATAGTATTGAGAATCATAGACTATTCGGCGAAAATTGATCAAATAATTTTACTTTGGCAAATTATTAATTTCTTATATATTCATATTGCCTGTAGTGCAATTTTGCATTTGATTTTAACCAAATAAAAGAATGGAAACTGCAATAATTGTAATCGTTGCTTGAAGTTAAAATAAATCATCAGTAACGAATTGGTTTCACTTCAACGATATAATTTCCAGAAATACCAAGATCACATCTGAAAAAACTGAAACTTGAACCTCCCCAGAGACATCACCTAAATGTCGTGCTGCTATTTCCGGAGGCCGGAAGGAGACTGCGATGTCCGTCTCAGCCGTGGCGGTTCAAATACCTCCAGTGCTCCATCTAATCCTCCCTTGGTATTTCCTGATACTCCTCGAGTCGTTTAAGTCTCTCGATATTTAAGTGCCAGGGAGATAAAACTGCGAGTTCACAGTGTCAGCGGAATTACACCCAGATGCGCTCTCAGGTGCAGCACAGAAATCAATATGGGGCAGTGAACAAGTATTTTAGTCGGTCTAGGAACCATAAAGCAGAATGTAACCGTAGTTATGATAGCTGAAGATGTGGAGAAATGAATTGTTCATGGCGTATTATTTTTTATATATCCCAGTTATGAATTGTTCGGAACATAAATTGCTGTTCTCAATTTTTACTGTCTGCCTGCATGTATTTACCTCAAATATGCGCTTATCTGCAAAATGTGTGGAGCTCAATGAGGCTAGAATTATTTTATACTCAGGGAGATACATGTTTTTATAAAATCGATCTCAATTTGGCAATACCGTCCAATAGAATCAATACCATCAATAGAATTCAACGTTCTTCTGCCAAATTATCAAAGTAGGCACATACCATTTCCTCAAAAAGTAGTTACAATTTACGTCGTCACAATACTTATCTGGTTCGATAGTTTATAACCTTGATAATCCTTTTATATAACGGAGTAATTGAAGATTTAGCGAAGTGAAAACAATATGCTCTCTCTGGAATATATATTAAATTATAAAATCATTATCTTGCTAACAAAAGTAGTTAGTCAACACCGGTTCACACTTCACCCCCAGCAGAGATTTCGATTAAATTAATTCGCTGTTTTAATTGGTGGTTTTAATCGGCATTCTAATCACCGCGAGCAATTATCCCAGTAGTCATTAGACTGCCAATTAAAACCGCAGATCTCCGATTAAAAACCGCGGATCGACGATTAACTTGTAGTTATGCTAGTGTAATCCTGTAATTGTAATTGAAGTACTCGCAATTGCTGCAATCATCCTATTATAATTGCTCGCCTCGGTGATTTGAACGTCGATTAAAACCACCAACTAAAACCGCGAATTAATTTTATCGAAATCTCTGGTGGTGGTGAAGTGGAACCGGTGTTGCCTAACTACTAACAAAACTGGATATATTTACAAGCAATTGGGTTGCTATCGGTAAAACGTGAAATCAGATAGAAATAAGTAGTAATATATTGAAGTTCAATGTTTCAAATTTTACCAGCAAACCAGCCTTTAACATATTAATTGATAATGAAATTATGATCACAATATTTATGTAATTACAAAATAAAATAATATGTGGTTTTGTTATATATTTTATGATAATTTTTAATATTATTTTGTAATTACATAAATATTTTGATTATAATTGCATTATCAATTAAAGTGTTAAAGTCATGTGCCGATTACAATAGATTTTATTTAAATATTTTTTTAACGCAATTGTATGTGAATACAAGATTCTTTTCATACCACGATTTTTCATATGCATCACCTAGCGCTGAAAAATGAATGCGCTCTCAGGGGTGTGTTATTATTATAGCCAAGTCACGCGTTATTGTTGTCTTACAGAAAAATCTCGTTCCTGCATTCTTATTTTTTGCTCTAAATATTACATTTTCATGGAGACGTGCGAGGCGCACGAACACGTAAGCTTTTATGTAAGTCACTGTAATGGGGGATTTTATTTTTTTGTCTCTGGTCCCCGTTATATCATAAATTTCAAATACAGTGCGTCTACTTAAGCTGGCTACATATGGAAACCTTTTTTTGTGTTAGTTTTACGCAAATAAGTTGCAAAATATCACCATCAGATATCAAAATTTATCAGTCATTAAAAGGATTTGTCAGATAACATAAATTTTGTGTAAGAGTAAATTACTTGGAAGAAACTTCGTTATTCCAGAAATTATGATTTTATTGAAACTTTGTGAAGATTCAAGACGAATTTAGACAGTTTTTTGGTAAAATAAGAATAGTTCTTACTAAGTATGATGATTTATGATAAATTTAAAAAAATCCTCAAAATTAGAAAATTTTGTACGAAAGATCTTTCAACAATTACAAATGATAAATATTATGATGTTGCACTAAGCATTCTTTGAAATTTAATCAAATAAATATTAAATTAAAGACGTTTGTAGAATTTTCAGAAATAAAACTTCATAGTAAAATTTGCAAGGATTAAAGGCGAATTCAGAAATTTTCTTGCTATAATTGGTGATTTTCATGCTAAATTTAGGATAAATTGAAAAAGATTCCTGCAAAATTAGAAAAATCAATGATAAATTTATGGTCTCTTCCAGAAAATAAAATTTCGCTAAAAATCGGCGAAGATTCAATTTAAAGATATATTTAATAAGTATCCTGGAATAGTTTAAGACAAATAAAAAAGACTCTTTCAATATTAGAAACAGTTTTTCCAAAATTGAAGTAAAATTTACACCAGTTTCAGAAGTTTCTTTCAATGGAAGAAAAGAAAAATCAATAGTAAATTTATGGTCTCTTCCAGAAATTACAATATCACAGAAAATCGGTGAAGATTGAATTTAAAGATGTATTTAAGAAGTATCCCGGAATTGCAAATTAAAAAAAAGACTTTTAGAATATTAGAAACAGTTTTTCCAAAATTAGTGTAAAATTTACGAAGTCTCTTCTAAAAATTATAATTTTATAAATGTTTGCTGAAGATTTAAGACGAATAATTAAGATGTGTTGATAAAATTGGAAAAATCTTTATTAAAAATCATGAGTTAGAATAAAATGAAACAGAATCTTATAAAACTAGGACAAATCTTGTTAAATCGTGGAAGTTTCTATTAGACATTTGATTACAGGAAAGTTGTACAGATTTTTGACGAATTTAAGAAGTTCGTTGAGGCAATGGGCAATAATAATGCTAAATATCATGCTTTAGGACCAATTGAAAAAGATTCCTTCAAAGTTAGAATACAAAATAATGCTTAAATGACGAAGTCTCTTCCATAAATTAAAATTTCACTGAAAACTTGTAAATATTCAAGGCAATTTCTAGTTATTTCAAATTTCAATAGTTCAAAAGCTTAAAGCAATATTCGATATATTGTAACAGTAATGTAATTAATTGTCAATGCAAACTAGATTACAATAAATATAGTAATAGAATTGTACACACAGTGAAAAAATACCGAAAACTAATTTGTCATAATAGATGGACAAAACTGCATATTAGAACGTAGTTTTTCTTTCTTAACAACTTTTCTTCATAACAATTTTCGATATTGTCAAAAATAAAGGTATTTTACCTACTATTACGCAAAATTTATGTTTTCTGACAATAAGTTTGGGGGATTCTGACAAACCTTCTTCGTGACTGACAAACAAAGCCCGGGCTTTGTTTGTCTGATTCATGCTGAATATCATGCTTTAGGACAAATTGAAAAAGATTCCTTCAAAGTTAGAAAAAAAAAAGATTAAATAACGAAGCCTCATCCAGAAATTAAAACTATAAAGTGAAATTAAATTTCACTGAAAACTTGTAATATTCAAGGCGAATTCTAGTTATTTAAAATTTCAAAAGTTCCGAAGCTCAGAGCAATGTTTGATATATTTTAACAGAAATGTAATTAATCATCAATGCAAACTAGAATAAAATAAATATGGTAATAGAATTGTGCACACAGTGAATAAATACCCAAACTAAATTTTTCATAATAGCTGGATATAACTACATATTTGAACGTAGTTTTTCATTCTAAACAACTTTTCATATTAACAATTTTCGATATTGTCAAAAATAAAGGTAATTTACCTACTGTTATGCAAAATTTATGTTTTTGACAATAAATTTGGGGGATTCTGACAAACCCCCTTTGTGACTAACAAACAAAGCCCAGGCTTTGTTTTTCTCATGCATGCTAAATATCATGCTTTAGGACAAATTAAAACAGATTCCTTCAAGTTTGAATAAAAACAAAAATAATGCTTAAATGACGAAGTCTCATCCAGAAATTGAAATTTCACTGAAAACTTGTAAATATTCAAGGCGAATTCTAGTTATTTCAAATTTCAAAAGTTCAGAAGCTCAAAGCTATGTTTGATATATTGTAACAGAAATGTAATTATTCATCAATGCCAACTAGATTGAAATAAATATAGTAATAGAAATTGTGCACACAGTGAATAAATACCGAAACCTAATTTTTCATAATATATAGATATAACTGCATATTTGAACGTAGTTTTTCATTCTAAACAAGTTTTCATAAAAACAATTTTCGATATTGTCAAAAATAAAGGTATGTTACCTACTATTCGACAAAATTTATGTTTTTTGGCAATAAATTTGGTGGATTCTGACAAATCCCGTTTTATGACTGACAAAGCTGGCGCTTTTGAAAATATGCCTTAAAATTCCTATAAATACCCATTTTGCAAAATATGCCCAAATCCAAATACTTACTACACATTTAATTTTTTTGGACTTGAATCAATTTATTTACACAAATGGGTTTTTTACGTAAAATTAAAGTCTATTTAATGTATTTCCCTTGAAGTATTTAAAGGATTTTCTATGGATTATCTCCGTTATTGGTGCATTCGAAATAAAACTGCATAGCATTGGAGGAAGGGGATTGGTGTGATGGATTTTGTGAGTATTTATGGGAATCAACCCCCAAGAAAAATTATTGTTATTTAACATCGTGATCAGTACACATATATCACAATGCCGAAGCACAGTGCTCCGTTGAGAACAAAAATCAACAAACAAATTCGCGATTTCGGCAATTCAACTTTTAGTGGTGATCGTGGAATATTATTTTGTAAAACTTGCAATGTGAAAGTGAACCACGAAAAGAAATATTTTCTGACTCAACATTTCGTGGACTGAGAATTAATTTGAACGTTTCAAGTTCACATTTATACTAATCTGAGTCGATATCTTCAACAAGCTTTTCGCATCAAAATGCAAGTCCAGCTGGTAGAACATCCGCATAGACTCATTATTGGCTCAACTGAAGAATTACATTAAACCCTGTCCAAATGTGCACCACACTATTTTTATTTTGTACCAAATCCAAATACTACACATTTAATATTTTTGCACTTGATTCAAAATAATTCTCAGTCGATGAATTGTTGTTAATTAAGTATATTTCAATTATAACTATAAAAGATAAAATCTTTCTGTCAAAACGGTGGTTTGTTTCTATTAAAAATTTAATTGTCATTGAATTCAAATTTTCAATTCCTTCTGTAATTTTATTATGTATTTCAATCATATTAATCAATTATTATTGATTGAAAGAGCATTACTCTATAGAATAATATTGTATCAAATCCAAATACTTACTAAACATTTAATATTGACTTGATTCAAAATAATTCTCAGTCGACGATTTGGCAACCAACAAGCATACATCTGCAGTACACACTAACAAAGATTATTAAAAAACCACTCCTCTTTACAAGAAATTTCCCAACGAAAATCACAATAAATATTGTAGCATCGCTACAAAATCATTTGGCCTTTCTTACTGCTTTTTTGCCTTTTTTACTGCTCTTTTCAGCTTTTATACTGCCCTTTGATCGGTCTGTTTTTCATTTTTTTGGTGCCCAATTTCCAGGCACTGCTCATATATGTTGATATTTTATGGTAACATTTTACGTTTTAGATCATGCAGAACTTTTGATACTGAGTAACTTTTTGGCGCAAACTAATAATTAAAAAGTTTTACATTTGTGACCAATTTGAGTAGACACTTAGGTATACAGGGTGTTCACTTTTACGACGCCCACCATTAGGATCTATTAAACGGAAATATATGCAGAGTTGGTCAAACGGGAGAAAAGTTTCTTGTTTTAATGTCTTTTAATATCCTGAATATAAATCCGGGGTTAGTTACCGAACTAGTGCACTTTCCTTATCTTTTTTAACGTTTTTACCTTTGAAGACAATTTTACGAATTTTTTTTTCGCTCTTTTGAATGCCAATAAAATCCAATATTGCGGCCATAAGAAAATCAAAAGTTGACTATAAAAATTTGGGCATCTAGTTAGCGCAGAAAATGTTTGGCACTGTCAATAGAAAGCTCACGTCGAAAAATGTAAGAGTGCCAATTTCGTAAAATTTCCATCAAAAGTAAAAAAGTTATAAGAGGAAAAGAAAAGTGCACCTTTTCAGTTTTTCAGCGATATTTCAGGAACTGTGCAAGATATCCCGGATTTAGTTTCAGTATATTGAAACGCACAAAAAATGAGAAACTTTTATCCCATTTGACTAACTCTGTATATATTTCCATTTAGTAGATCCTAATGGTGGGCGTCGTAAAAATGACCACCCTGTATACAGAGTGTGCCCTTTTTGAGTTTAAACATGAAGATTTTGGTAATCTTGTTGGAGATACAAATTGGGTTAAATTGTGGAAAACTTGGCTATTTTTATGCTGATCATAAAAATTGGTTCATTGTATTACTTTTATCTTCAATGTTGTAAATTATTAGTCCTAATTTGATGAAATTTTATAATTTAAAGAGAAATTTGGGTAAATTTGAAGAATATTTGAGATGTTTGGATAGACATAGGGTATATTCTTAATATTTTTTATGTATGTCTGCAGAATATGAACCTACTGCGATAACGGGCACCCATTTAGTCCTAAAAGGTAAAACCCTAAGGAAATTTGACTTGCCATTGTTACGGCGCCAAAATATAGCTAAAGGAAATAGTTTAAAGGTCGAATCATCGTTATTTGTGTGAGAAGGTTGAATCATTGTTATCTGGGTGAGATGGTTGAATCATCGTTAACTGTGTCAGATGGTTGCAATCGGTTAAATAATTGTTTTACCGTTCACTGTGTGAGGTAAGATAGATTTTTATGCCAAATAGCTAATGGAAGTTTGACAAACAGTATCACAATGCCGTTAACTGTGTGAGGCAGCGTGATAGGTTTGGTAGTCATTTGATTGATCCCTCTGTGACATTAAATAGATACTACCAATTGAGCTAGGCTCGGAATAACAATTGTAAATGTCTCACTGTGTTATGAACTCACGACCGATTTCTTATTGTTACAGAATGGCGGTCGTTGGAGGGAGCGAGAGAGAGCGATTGCCCTATTTTGTTATACGTGGTTATACGATTATATAACCTTTTATATTTTTGTATTATTAGTTTTTATTAAATAAATAAGTTTCTTTAATGCAAATATCATTGTTTATTAATCGACGTCTTGACAATACAAATGTAATTACGTATCATAACAATAAGACACAAGGGAATACACAAATACACGAGAGAAGTAAGCAGTAGACACGAACGATCAATAATAGATTACATAATAACGAAAGAGACACAAAGGAAACAAATAAACGACGTACGAGTGTACAGGACATACGAAATAGGGAGCGATAACTTCCTAGTAGGAGCAACGCTCAAAAAAGAAACATAGACGGAAGAAATTAAAATAAAATACACAACACGAGAAATAATAAAAGTGTACAAACTGAAAGACCAAGAAATAAATAATCAATATCAGGAATTAATAAAACAAGAAGCAGAGAAAATGGAAAAAAAACACAACACGTGAAAGCATAAGAAATATGGAAAGATTTCAAACACATGTTAACAAGAGCAGCGAGAGAGGCCGCAGCATAATAAGAACCAACAGGAAGAAAAAACAAACGAACTGATGGACAGAAGAGCTGAAGAAAGAAATAAAACTGAAAAAGAAGACATGGTGAAGATACCTACAAAACAAAACAACGACCGATTATGAAAAATACACAACACAAAGAAGACAGGTAAAATCAAAGTGAAACAAGCTAAAAAAGGATCATGGGAACAATTCGGTGAGAAAATTTAAAAAAAAACAGCACGGGAAACAAAAAACTATTCTATAACGTGATAAGAAGAAACATTAAAGAAAAGCTATCAAGATACAACAAATAAAGGACAAAGACGGTAAAATACTGACAGGAGATGAAGAAATAGCGGAAAGACGGAAGCAACACTTCGAGGAGCTGCTTGGCAAAGAAAATGGTATCGAAGAAAGAATCGAGGAACAACAAACGCATCAGCAGAAGAAAGTAAGAAAACAAAACCAAAAAGAAGAAGAAATAACAGAAAGAAAAATAACACCGGAATAAGTAAATGAAGCAGTAAGAAAACTGAAGCTGGGGAAAGCACCGGGAATAGACAACATCAAAAACAAACACCAAATAAAGGACAAAGACGGGAAAATACTGACAGGAGATGAAAAATAGCGGAAAGATGGTAGTAACACTTCGAGGAGTGGGTGGGCAAAATAAATTGTATCGAAGAAAGAGTCGAAGAACAACAAACGAATGAGCAGAAGAAAGTAAGAAAACAAAACCAAAAAGAAGAAGAAATACCGGAAGGAAAAATAACACCGGAAGAAGAAAACGAAGCAGTAATAAAACTGAAGCTGGGGAAAGCACCGGGAATAGACAACATCAAAAACGAACAACTAAAATACATGGGAAATGAGGGAACTGAGCAACTGACAAGACTATTAAACGAAGTTTGGAAGACAGCAAAAATACCCAAAGACTGGCAAACAGCCGCGATAATACCAATATGAAAGAAAGGAGATAAAAGGGAATGTAGTAAGTACAGAGGAATTTCCCTATTATGTGCAACAGAAAAGATATACGAGGACATACTGGAAAAAATAATAAGACAAAAACTAGAAGGGAAACTGGAACGATCGCAGAGCGGATTCAGAAGAGAACATTGCACAATAGATCACCGCTTCACAATCAGGAACTTAATAAATGAACTAAGAGAGCACCAGAAACAAATGTACATAGCATACATAGATCTAAAAGGAAAGTATAAAAAAATTAGCATAATCAATATACATGCTCCGACTGAAGAGAAACAAAAAGAAGAAAAGGAAAAGTTCTACGAAGAGCTAGATAGAATATACCAGAAAATACCAAAGTTTGATGTGAAAATAATCCTAGGCGACGCCAACGCAAAAATTGGAAAAGAAGAATTATACCAACCAACAATAGGCAAATATAGCTTACACACTTATGACTTACACGCTTATGAGTAGAAATAAGAAAATAAAAAGTACTTATTACCAACACAAGGACATACATAAAGGAACGTGGAGGTCACCAGATGGGAAAACGACAAACCAAATAGACCACGTGCTGGTGGAAACAAAAAGTGAAGGAGTAATCAAATATGTACGTTCCTATAGAGGACCAGACTTAGACTCTGATCATTTTCTAGTAGGAATAAAGCTAAAACAACTAATACCAAAAACCACAACAAAGAAGACCGAACACCAAAAAAACAAATAATATCATTAGAAGGAGAAGAAAGACAAGCAAAGTACGCAGAGATAATTGAGGAAAAGCTACGACAAGAAGAAATGCCCCAAAACATAGACGAGAGAGTGAAGCTACTGGAAAAAACCATAATGAGTACAGTCAAGGAGCAGTGCATAATACAAAAAAGTAATAGGACCAAATGGTACGACGATGAATGTGAAAGGGGAGTAAAAGAGAAAATGAAAGCGAGAATCAAAATGCTGCAAGAAAGGACAGAAGAGAGCAAACACAATTACGTAATGCTAAGACGGAAATGCAAAACCCTATGTAGAGCAAGGAAAAGAAGGTACCAAACCAAACAACTAGAAGAAATAGAAGAAAATCACAGACACAAGGACATCAAGAACTTCTATCAAGGAGCGAAAAGGGTCAAAAGAGGATACCAAGCAAAAACAAGTCTCTGCAAGGATAAACAAGGAAATTTAATAGGAGATCAAAACAAAGTAAGCGACAGATGGGCTGAGTACTTCGAGGAGCTGCTGAATAAACACCAGAACGAAACAAGCTACCAAGAACCAACCAAGCAAGGAAAAGAACCGAACCCAGTGCAAGAAGAAACGCCAGACAAAGAAGAAATAAAACGGATAATAAAACAACTGAAGAACAATAGGAGTGCAGGAATAAGCGGAGTACAAGCCGAAATGATAAAAAATGAAGAAAACAGACTACAGGACACGATAATAGAGTTAATAGAGGAAATCTGGAAAAGGGAGGAAATGCCAACAACATGGAGCGACGCGATAATCTGCCCAATTTTTAAGAAAGGTGATAAAGAAAACTGTGAAAACAATAGAGGGGTAGCCTAATTGGACGGAATATACAAAATCTTAGCCACCTACATAAACAACGAAATAAAAAAACACTCCGAGAATATACTAGGAGAATACCAGTGCGGCTTCCGAAAAGGAAGATCAGTAGTCGACCAGATTTTCCTACTAAAGGAAATACAGGCAGCAAGTCACCAACAGCAACTAACCACACACCTACTATTCATGGACTTCAAGCAAGCTTACGATAGCATCAAAAGGGACAAACTATATTTAGCAATGAACGAACTAGGAATACCGAACAAACTGACCAGACTAGTAGAAATGACCCAACAAAATACTATAAATACGGTAAGAATGAATGGAAGACTGTCAAAAAAGTTCAGAGTGAAAGAAGGGCTAAGACAAGGGGACCCCCTCTCCTCAACATTATTTAACCTAATATTAGAAAAAATCCTAAGAGACAGTGGGATAATGAGAAAGGGCACATTATACCAGAACCGACATCAATGTTTAGCATTCACCGACGACCTCACAATACTAGCCAGATCAAAGGAGGAAATACAAGACAGCGTCAAAAGATTCATAGTAGCAGCAAACAAAGTAGGTTTAGAATTAAATGAAACAAAAACCAAATACATGATATGGGGCGGCAAAAATCTCGGGCAAAGCAAACATCTAAAAATCAAAGTAGAAACCAAGGAGTACAAGTTCGCAGAAGCAGAGTCTTTCGTATATCTTGCAGTGCAGTTCACAAAAACACCAAGTAGTGCTGACGAAATCAATGTCAGGATAGCAGCAGGAACAAAAAGTGCGCATGCAATGAAGTCAATAATTTCGGGCAAGGTGTTCTCCAGGGCAACAAAACTAAGGGTGTACAAAACTATCATAAGACCCGTAGGAACGTACGCGAGTGAGGTGTGGACTCTACGCAAACAGGACCAAGTGCTTCTCAGTGTGTGGGAAAGAAAAATTCTAAGGAAAATATATGGAGGAAAACAAATAGAGGGCAACTGGACAAGAAGAACAAATCAGGAAATAAGAGAACTATTTGGTGATGCCGAAATAGTGGGGGTAGTGAAAGCTCAAAGACTAAGATGGCTAGGACACCTAGCAAGAATGAAGAAACAGAGGACTCCAAGTAGGATATGGACATTAGAAATGTAACATGAAGTCCAAGAATTTCACAACGAGCAACGGTCTAAGACAAGGAGGAGCATTAAGCCCATTCCTATTCATAATGGCTACTGATGCGGCAATGAAAAATATAAAAGAAAAAAAAAACACACACATAGGATACAGGAACCTTAAAGCAATGGAAATCACTGAGCGTATATTTGTAGACGATGTAGCATTAATAGTGAAAACCATTGAGGACCTAGAAGCAAACATTAAGATATAGAGCGAAGAACTTGCATAAATGGGACTGAAAATCAACACAGAAAAAACCAAAATAATGAAAATAGGGGGAGGAAAAGAAACAGATGGAATAACAATAAGCAACACCAAAACAGAACAAACCGAACAAATTAAATACCTAGGGCAAATAAGAGACAGCACAGGGGATTTCGAAGTGGAAATAAACAATAGACTGCAAGCAGCAACAAGAACTTTCCAGGCGATCCAAAAGATAATACTAAACAACAAGAAGATATCGAGAAAAACAAAACTAAAAATATACAAAGTAATACTAATACCAACACTAATATATGGATGCGAAACGTGGACGTTAAACAGGAGATAAAAAAGTAAGATACCGACACTAAAAATTAAGTATCTTAGAAAAGTATACGGAGTAACCAGAAAAGACAGAATCAGAAACGTAGACATAAGAAGAAAACTAGAAATAACAGAAATAAACAAAATAATAGAAGACAGACAGCTCCAATGGTTGGGATACCTACACAGAAGAAAATACACCAATCAAACAAAAATCATATGGCAAACAAAAATAACCGTAAAAAGAAAAGTGGGAAGACGGAAAAAGAAGTGGGACAAATATGTCGAAAATATTATGGATAGAAGAGGAATATCTAACGCCCAAATAAAGAAAAGCTCAGGAAACAAGAAGATCTGGAACCTACTAGTAAAAGAAAATACAAGAAATTGAAAAACTACAATATTCTACACTCGAAAGGGTAGAAGAATTATGACTATAAAATAAAAATTAAAAATGCGATATTTGGGTTGTAGTAGCAAATGAAAATAATGTCTATCATAATAATATTATTACTAATAATTCTTTATTAATTTAACATAATTAATATAATTTGTCTGTCGGTGTCAATAATTAAAATTATTCTTTCAAGTTTGAAAGAAATTCCCGAACAAATCGTAATAATCACTGACATGTGTCAATAGCGTCTGCAAAGAAAATATTGGCCACTGAACACAGCAGCTGACATTTCCATTGTACTCCCCGCATTGTGTTTGTGCGATATAAAACAAAGGGAATAATTGGAGGTGGAGCCGCTCAAAAGTACCGTTTTCCTCTCTGCAAAGCCGCGCAGAGTAATTCTTACGAAAACAAAGGGGGCAGATAATATTTGAATCACGGGGGGTTTGTTTATCTTGTAATTTACATGTGACGTCAATAACGCTTCATTACAGCGGACAGCTTTGATGAAGCAATACATGATTTGAGCACGACAGTGTAAACAACATGCAGTGGTGGTCGAATTTAATTAATCGCACTTTTGAAAGCGCCACCAGAAACCGATAATTGAATTAATTACCTGTTAATTACGCGCGGCCACGAACTATAATTCATTTCCAGCAAAAATGAAAAATACGCGCAAACTTTTTTAATAAACCCGCTCGCCTCGACGGTTTTATCTTCCCTCGCGAACGCGAATGCGAAAAAATCGTCCCCGCATTTCCATGATAATACAATATTTCGACGGCGCAATCTCCAATCGAATTTCGACTCGCTTTCTTTGATTGGGAATAGAGGCATTTGCCGTGTGACAGGGGCTTTTAAATTATAATCCTTACCGTTCCCAGCTGAGCCTCCGGACCACGTAGGTGTCATCGACAGGGATATTGTTCTTCGAGCCTTGATACAGCAGCTTCGAGAGGCGATTGAAGGCATTGTTGCTGGTGTTGGGGCTCGGCATTTTGTAGTGTTTCGCAGCCACAACGTGGGGTGCAGGAACTCTAAAGTGAAAAATTATGAACAGATCTTATTACGAAGTTGTAATTTACGGCGAATATTCTTATAATTGCAGATATTTATCAGAGAAACCAAAACGATAACACAGGCCGACATGCTTTTTGCTGTTTTGAATTCGATAAGTGTCCTTAATACGGGTACGTTGATTCTGAATGTGAATTTGGTTTGAGCCCATCACGTCAAGATTTTTCTCAAAATTAAAAAAAAACCTTGTGAGATATTTTGTACTAGAGCAAAGAAGTACCTTTATGATATTTCCTAAATTGCATCAAAATTATTTCTTTAAAATACTTGATACATCGATAGAAAATATTTTAGTATAATATTATGTTTATTTCATTTCAATTACAACACTGTTTCATTTTTGCATCTGTCAAGGTCAACTTGATGGCATCGGCAGTTTACGAAATAGTTAGTTAGCGTCAGTTGTTTGTAGCATCTAGTTGTGTTTTATGTTCTGAGTGTTTGGTGCGCCATAATGTCATCAAGAAAGTGCAAAAACAGTCATGATATATTTTGTTACGTGTGTGGTGATTTAATGATAGCAAAGCATCAACGAAACATAACATAATTTATCACGCTTATCACGCTTACTTCGGTGTAAAGCTTGGTGATCACGACACAAGTTAGGCTCCACACAAAGTGTGCTTTCAGTGTGTCGAGCTACTGAGAAAATGGACAAAAGGTACACGTAGCTCTTTACCCTTTGGCATTCCTGTGGTATAGAGGGAACAAAGAAACCATGGAGACGACTGTTACTTTTGCTCCTGCGATGTCAAGAGTTTCAATTCGAAAAATATACATACTATTCAGTATCCTGATTTACCGTCTGCTAAACGACCTGTACCTCATGGACCAGGAATTCCTATTCCTCCACCTTTTCTTCGCACCATCTAACAGCAATAATCAGATGAAAGTGCAAACGAAAAAACCGATGAAGACGAATTCAATCCTGATATAGACCAACCTCAACAGTTTATCCAAGCTAAACTAAATGACTTGGGCCTATCGAAGGATTCTGCACAAATCTTAGGATAACGACTGAAAGACAAAAATCTGTTGGCTCCAGGAACCAAATTTTCGTGGTATAGGCATCGTGAAAAAGAGTTCGCGGAATATTTCTCTCAAGAGGGTTCACTGGTGTATTGTAATAATATTCCTGAAGTAGTCATGAAACTGGGAGCTGACAATTACGATTCCACATCATGGAGGTTACTTATTGATTCTTCTAAGAGAAGTCTGAAAGGTGTCTTGTTGCACAATGGTAATACTTATGCCTCGGTGCCTGTTGCTCACTCCGTGCATCTCAAAGAAACATATGAGAATATTGAGCTGTTGCTAAATACAATAAAGTACAGCGAATACTGTTGGCAACTCTGTGGAGACCTCAAAATAATATCCATGCTTTTGGGTCAGCAGTCTGGATTCACAAAGTATCAATGTTTTTTGTGCGAGTGGAACAGTCGAGCACGAAATTTACATCACGTTAAGAAAGAATGGCCACTCAGAGAAAGACTTGTACCGGGACAAAAAAATGTGCTGCGTGATGCATTAGTTGACTCAAAATTAGTTCTTTTGCCTCCCCTTCACATAAAGTTAGGATTGATGAAACCGTTTGTCAAAGCTTTAAATAAACAAGGTGACTGCTTTAAATACCTGTGCGACAAATATCCTGCACTTTCTGAAGCTAAACTTAAAGAAGGAATTTTCGTAGGCCCTCAAATTCGAACCTTAAAATCGGACAGATTGTTCTAGAATACAATGACCCAGGATGAATCTGAAGCATTGAGTTCTTTCATAGAAGTCATAGACGGTTTCCTTGTAAACAACAAGTCTCCAAACTAATAAGAAATTGTAGCCAACATGGTCGAAAATTATAAAAAACTGGGATGCAATATGAGCGTCAAACTTCATTTTCTGAATTCCCATGTTGACTCTTTTCCCGAAAATCTTGGAGCTGTCAGCGAGGAACAGGGAGAGAGGTTCCATCAAGGCATAAATAAGATGGAGAGACGTTACGAAGGAAGATATTAAAATGATGGCTGATTACTGCTGGACCTTGAAGAGGGACTGGCTCACAAAAATTCGCAAAAAGTAAACTACAAAACGCAGTTTTGAGGGAAAAAGAGAACAATTTTATAAAAAAAAAAACAACGCTTGTCTAACGTAGATTATACTGCATTGTTTTCTTAACGAACAACTCAATTTTACAGTGTAATTTTCTATTAAATATAGTTTCAATAAATATTTTCTCTATATTTTGGCAGTTTCTATGAAAAATTTCAAACACACTTTTCCTGAAAACCTGACGTGCTGAAAAAAAAACCAAGCACAGATTCGTGATCAGCACACCCCATTTACTATAGGAGACCTATTAAACTTGAAACACTTTTTCATGAAAAAGGAAAGTAGGCTTGTGTAATTTGGCATTTTCACTCTTTCATTCTCCATATATGGCAAAAAAATATATCCACAGATATTTTGTGTGGAAATATGCGTGTTGAGACCATGAAATAATAAATACCTCCAAAAATTTCAGTACCATTTTTAATACGATATACCTAGTCGATATTATAGAACCAATATACAAAATTGATGTAATCAATTAACTTTTAATGAGTTAACATTTTATTATGAAATAATAAAGTGATTAATATTTCCACAATTCCCAGGATCATTTTTAGTAGGATAAAGTCCTAATAACTGAAGTCCTAATAATAATATCCTTAGTAGGATAAAGTTTAGTAGGATATTGTACTTTTGTACAAAAAATGATCTAATTAATTAACTTGCAGTTTCACTTACAAAAATCGTAAGCCACAAAATTTAATCACCCCAAATTAACCCCAACTTAACTGAATTTGTATCTCTTAAGATTACCAAAATCCTCATGCTTAAATTCATAAAAGGCACAACCTGCATATACTTGGCACAAAAATTCAACTAAGAAATGTTGAGCAAATGTTTGTGTGACAAAATTGAACAGTGAAAACCATAAGTTAAAATATGTGTGTTATTAATTTGACAGTAATCAATGAAATATTAACATAACTCTCAACTTATTATTTTTCAAACTAATTGCAATTTTGTTAAAATTGATTTTTTACTTCAGAATTCTTGAAAATTCTGGTAAAATAAGTGATATTATTGAATTTTTTATTGGTATATATGAATCACAATTTTATGGAAATTGTAGAAATAATTGTTAATTCTTTTTTATATTGTATCATTGAATGTTTTACAGAACTAATTGAAAATTTTACACGAACCGTTTGAAATTCGTTGTAATTGTAGTCTGTGTGACCCTTAGTCTTAGGGTGATATACCTTATATATGTGTTCGATATTATGCTGTGTTTTTTAAAATTTATGTCTTATGTTTTAAACCTGTATAACGACTCAAACACTTTTTTTAAGTCAAAGAAGAAATAAATACAATATAAATATTGGTACTATTAATTTGACTTTCGACAGAAGTAAATAAAAAAATTGAGACTGATCAATAAAATGTTTGACTACCGAAAATTGTGATAAATATTACAAACATTTTGTGTCTAATTATTGAAATTCTTATCTAAATTATTTGATACTAACCACAAATGGAAAATTTGTAAATATTCAATTAAAGTTTGATAGAATAATTAAAAATTTGATAAATTACAGTATTTTTTACACTAAATGATAGAACTTTGACATTACAATTAAAATTTTGTTATATTAGTATCATATAGTTTGAATATAAGTTTAAATATGTGTCTGTATTATTGTGTGTATTAATTTAACAGAAATCATTGAACTATTTATAGTAATAATTTATTATTTTACAGAATAGTTAAAGTGCAGAACAATTAAAATTTTGCTATAAGTAATTATTTTTTTTACAAAAATATTGATATTCTCAATTAATATATAAAATCTTATAGGAAACCATAGAAATATTAGTTAAATTATTGATGTAATATTGATTTAACATCATTGATTTTTTTACAGAAATAATTATTGATAATTTTACAGAAACCATTTGAAATATTTGTATTATTAATTGAAATGTTGACAAAAATAATACAAATATTGATACTAATTAACAGGGTTGGAATAAATAATGCTTTTAAAAAGGTCAAAATTCAATGATTTAAAAACAAAATCAAATAAATCTTGATTTATTTGATTTTTTATATTTCTGATCATATTTTGCCAGTTTTGATGTGATTTAAATAAATTGATTAACATTACACACACACTAATCCTGCCAAATAATAAAATTGTAACAGAATTATTAAAATTTTGATAATTGTAAATGTAATTTTGGCCATAATTAATGAAATTGTGGTAAAATAATTGAAATTGTTTTAAATTATTTGATTATATAAAGTACTAACTTAAAATTTATGAGTTGATATTATAATTCTAGCAGATATGTTTGATTTTTTACATTTTTTATTTGACGAATTTAAAAATTTGATAAATTATAACTAAAATATTTACATTCATGAAATTTTGAGAGAATATTTGAAGTTTTGAATTTTTTTGAAAAATCGTAGTAGAAGTAATTGATAATTGGACAGAAATGGATACTAATCTGACAGATTTAAATGTTAACCAAAATAATTGAAATGCAACTATAAATAATTGAAACTTTAATAATTACAATTGATTATTGAGAGTAAATTATGAAATTGTAACAGAATAATTGGTATTTTGATAAATATGAATATAAATTTTATTGCAAATAGTAGAAATTTTGGTAAAAATGAAAATTTCTGCAGTACCTAATACAATTTTAACAATTATCCTTTCAATTTTCGCAAAATATGTGAAATTTTAACAGTAGTTAGTGAAGCTTAGGCTGAATAATTTAAATTTTGTTAAATACAACTAAAAGGGCGGAAAGACCCCTTCCGAGGTCGATAGCCCTAATAAAGATCATATATATATATACAACTAAAATTTGGTAAAATTATTATTAAATATGTAAATTATTTGATATTTTGATAACTGTGATTCTGATTTAAAACAATATTAGAAATAATTAGTAGAAGAAATTATATAACATTATTTAATTTTAAGTCATGGAAATTATGACAGAAAAATAGGAAGTTAACATAAATTTTGATATTATTTGAAATTTTTACGGAAATAATTGAATATTGTACAGAAACCGTTTGAAATATTGGTGTAAATTGAAATTTTGACAAAAATAATGAAAAATTTGGAACTACTTCTCTGAAACCTCCCCAAAAAATCACTTCCTTTTTCACATCTCCTCCTCACTTCCCAATTAAGTATATAAAATACAACTTGAAAAACTAGGAAAATATTCGCATATTTTTGTCATTTAGGTGATTTTAAATTATATGTAATAATCTTAGAAAATATCATATTATTTAAATGTATTCATGAAAGATAGCAAAAACTTCCAAATTATCCAAAGTTATACATACAAAAATTATAATAAATATGTCATATTTTCACAAAAATCCCATATTATCGAAACTGATTTATAAAAAGGTTTATTTTTAATTCCTGTTAGTATTACATTAAATCAAAAACACAACTACAATAAACAAATTATTCATTAAAGAGGATAAAAAACTTCCAAAATATCGAAAGTTATACATGAAACAAAATTAAAAAACTCTATTAAATTTCATAAAATGTGTATGATCTATTATTCATGAATATTTATACAAATAGTTGTATGTGAATTATTAGATCTTTTCAAAAGAGTTTTACAGTTAAAATATCTGAAATGATTGATATTTTGATATATTAGATATTTGATACTTTGGTAAATATCACTATCAGATGGAAACTGTAGAAATAATTAGTAAAATTAGTTGATATAGTATCATTGAAATTTTTACAGAAATAATGGAAATTGTTAACCATTTCGCAGTAACGAGTGTTTGAAGATTGGTGGGTTTTTTTGCACTCTCAGGTTGTTTATATATATATAATGATAAATTTGTTAATAATTTATATCAATATTTAAAAGTTCCAGATGAAATCCAAATTCTCTAGAGTGAAATTTCCGAAATATAACTTGAAATCTTCTAGTTATTTATTTATTTATTTATAATCAATGACCCATGTACCCATAGGGTGTCGGGTGAATATACAAGCTTATTATTTATTTCATTGTTTGTTCCTTTCTTTCTTCGTATATAAATTTCCTCCATTGTTTCCTGTCTTTTGCTATCACTGCAGCTTCTTGCCATGTTTTTCCTCTTTCTTGTATTAAGTTTCCAATAATCTTGTTCCAGGTAAGTTTTGGTCTTCCTCTTTTATTTTTCTGCGTTGTTCGTGCTTCGTATACCTCTCTTGCCTGCCTGTTTTTAGACATCCTTTGAACGTGTCCCCACCAGCTAAGTTGACGTTTTTCTATGTACTCTATTAGTGGGTTAGCTCCTAATTTTTCGCGTATTTCGGTGTTTCTAATTCTATCTTTTTTTGTTACCCCTAGAATCCTTCGTAGGAATTTCATTTCTGTTGCTTGGAGTCTACTTTTTTGAGTCCTCGATAGTTTCCATGTTTCACATCCGTATGTTAGGGTTGGTTTGCATATGGCGTTGTATACCTTTAGTTTTGTTTCTTTTGAGATCTCTTTTTTATTTATGAATTTGTTGTTTATCATGTAATATAATTTAATTGTTTTGTTAATCCTCTCGTTTAATTCTGCGTCTTGATTTCCTGTCTCCTCTATGGTAACTCCTAGATATTTATATTCATTTACTTGTTCTATGCTGGTTCCATCTATTTCGATTCTAGTTTTATAGTTTTTGTCTCCTATGACTAGTATTTTTGTTTTATCTAGATTTATTTTCATACCTTTTTCATCTAATGCTTCTTTCCGTATTTTCAAATTTGTTTGTAGTTGTTTTTCAGTGCTAGCTACTAGTATTATGTCATCAGCAAAGATTCCATGGGCTATCTCCACTTTATTGAGCTTCCAGTGTCCTACGTACGTTTTAATGAGTTTTGTTTCGCATTGTTTGATTATTTCATCCATATATACATTAAATTGTGTTGGGCTAAGTCCGCCGCCTTGTCTCAGTCCCTCTTCAGTTTTGAAGCCTTCTGATTTCATGTGATTTATAATAATATGATTGGTGTTGGTTGTATATAGGTCTCTGACTATTTTTATTATTTTACTGTGTATTCCTTTGTTTTCCATTCCTTCCCATACTGTCGTTCTAGGTACCGTGTCGAATGCTTTTTGTAAATCTATGTATGCTGTAAATATTTTTCTGTCGTGTGATGTCTTTTTTTCTATTATTTGTTTTAATGTAAATATGTGATCCTGGGTGGATCTTCCCGGTCTAAATCCGCTCTGTGGTTCTGAGAATTGTGGGTCAAGTATTGGTATTAGTCTGCTATTTATTATTTCTTCATAGATCTTCGTTATTGTATTTATCAATGTTACGCCCCTGTAGTTATTGCACAGCTTTTTATCACCTTTCTTGTGTATAGGAGTTATTAACGCTACTTCCCATTCTTCTGGTATTTTCTCGGTTTTCCAAGCTTTATTTAGTATCGTTAATAATGCTGTTTTACCATATTCTCCTAGGTTTTTTATCATCTCCGAAGTTATTTTGTCGTTCCCAGGTGCTTTACCGTTCTTCAGTTTCTTTATCGCAGTTTGTAGTTCTTCAATCTGTATATCATCTATTGGTTCTTCATTTCTCTGTTCTTCATTTATATTTTCTTTCTTTCTTTCTTTATTGCCCCTTTCATTTTTTTCTTGGCTTTGTCCTAGCATTTCTTGAAAGTATTCTTTCCATCTGTTCATTATGTCTGTATCTTCTGTTAATATTTCTTTCTTTTTGTTTTTTATACTTAGTTCTCTTGTTTGTTTTTCTGTTCTAAAGGATTTTATGGTTTTATAGAATAGCTTTTGGTTCTCTTTACTATTGTTCTCCATAATTTCTCCAAATTCCTTCCATGATTTTTCTTTTGCTGTTGCAACCAGATTTTTCACTAGGTTTCTTTGATTTTTATATGCTGCATACTGTTCTTTCGTATTGTTAGTTAGATATTTCTTCCATTCCAGTTTCTTTTTCTTTATTTCTTCTTTGATTTCTGCGTTCCACCACGCTGTTTGCTTGTTTTTGTTTCCTTCTTCTTCTTGCTTCAGCTTCTCCGACGGAGGTTGCTGATCATCGTGGCAATTTTAACTTTGGAGATAGCCGAACGAAACAGGTCCGCCGACGATACCCCAAACCATTCCCGCAGGTTACGTAGCCAGGATATACGTCGTCTTCCTATGCTCCGTTTCCCTTGGATTTTCCCCTGGATTATCAGTTGTAGTAACCCATATTTTTGGTTTCTAGAGATGTGGCCTAGATACTCTAGCTTTCGCTTCTTTATAGTGAAAAGGATTTCGGTCACTTTGCTCATCCTTCGAAGTACTTCGACGTTGGTGATTTTGTCGGTCCATGGTATGCGCAGCATGCGACGATAGACCCACATCTCGAATGCCTCTAACCTTTTGGTGGTTTCCTGATGCAGAGTCCAGCTTTCCATGCCGTAGAGGAGTATCGGAAAAATGTAGCATCGGGCCATTCTTAGCCTTAGGTCTAGACTGAGATCTCGGGAAGTTAGCATGATTTTCATTTTGACGAATGCTGCTCTAGCTTGTTCTATGCGCGTTAGAATTTCTTGTCTATATGACCAGTCATCGTTCATCCATGTTCCAAGATACTTATATTTTGAGACTTGTTCGATGCGTTTACCATTGATTACCAAATGGATTTGCTGTTTGCTTTTTGAAATTAACATGGTCTTTGTTTTGGTTAGGTTCATGTGGAGACCGTATTCTTTGCCCTTCGCCTCTATGCTGTTCATCATGCGCGTGAGATCTATTATATTGTCTGCTAGTACGACTGTATCGTCTGCATATCGGATGTTGTTGATTGTTCTGCCATTTACAACGATACCTGCGGGGTCTTCTAAGAGTGTTTCTCTGAATATCGCTTCGGAATAGATATTGAACAGCATTGGGGAGAGAACGCATCCTTGTCTGACACCCTTTCGTATGTTAATTTCATCTGTCAGTTGGTTTTCGATTTTTATTTTCGCTGTCTGGCCCCAATAAAGATTTGATACTATTCTGATATCATGATAGTCGATATCCATGCCTATTAAAATGTTCATGAGCTTCTCATGTTTTACATTATCAAATGCCTTCCTGTAGTCAATGTAGCAAACATATACGCCCTTATTTACGTCCTGACAGCGTTGAACCAGTACCCCAAATGCATGGAGTGCTTCCCTTGTTCCAAATCCGTTTCGGAATCCGAATTGAGTGTCTGTTATTTCCGCCTCGCATTTTTTATATATTCTGGTATGTATAATCTTAAGAAACACCTTCAATGTATGGCCCATTAAACTTATCATGCGGTAGTCATTGCAGTCTGTTGCATGCGGTTTCTTGGGTAGGGTGATGAACGTAGATGTTAGCCATTCCTGTGGTATGATGCCAGTTCTGTATATTGTGTTCATAAGATCTGTGAGGATGTTTATTTGATCGTCTTCAACCAACTTTAGCATTTCGCTGTATATTCCGTCTGGACCTGCCGCTTTGCCTGTTTTTGTTGTTTTTATAGCATGTTTCACTTCGCTATTTTGTATGTCAGGGCCGTTCTGTGCAGGGTGGTTCAGTTCGTATCTATCGGGTCTGCTATCGTTGAATAGATCGATTACGTATTCTTTCCAGTGTTGTAGTTTGTCCTGTAGATCTAATATTATTTTCCCACGGTTATCTTTTAGTATGGTCGTTGTTCGTTTGTTATTAGTGCCTACCATTTCGCGGATTTTCTTGTGTACATTAAAGCTGTCGTGCCTATTCTGCAGATCCTCGATTTCAGTACATTGTTCCATCAACTGTTCTTCTTTAGCTTGACGTATTTTCTTCTTGATAACTTTTTGAATGTCTTGATATGCCTTTTCCTTTCTGTTTTTATATGATCTGCGTTGTTCTATTAGTGCTAGGATCTCAGTTGTCATCCACTTCTTCTTCTGTGCATGGTCTCTGGTTCCAACGACTTCGTTCTGGGTTGTATGGAGAACCTCTTTGACATTTTCCCAGGCTTCGTTAATTTTCCCGGCGTTGATGTTTGTTTTTATGTTGTTACTTAGCCTGCTAAGACATTCGTTTATTTTAGTTGTTGCTTTCTGTAGTACTTCTGGGTCTCGCAGCTTGCAGATGTCTATATTTTTGTTTGTCGGTTTTATTGATTTTCTTGCTTTCAGCCTTACTTTTAGTTCCATTACTACTGGGTTATGGTCGGAGGCTACGTCTGCGCCCGGGTAGGTTTTAACCGATGTTACCCCGTTTTTAAATTGCTTGCATATTAATATGTAGTCTATTTGATTGCGGACTATGTGATCTTTGCTGTCGCCAGGAGATTTCCATGTGTATAACCTTCGAGGATGAAGTTTAAAGTGTGTGTTTGTTGCTATTAGATCTTTCTCGATGCAGAATTGCAGAAGCCTACCGCCACGTTCGTTTCTTGTGCCTAATCCATACTTTCCTACCCATTCTCCCGCTTCACCTTGGCCTATCTTGGCGTTAAAGTCGCCCATAACTATTGTGAGATCTCTGGGTTTCAGAAGTGCTAGAATCTCGTCAAGCTGACTATAGAATTCCTCAATTTCCGCATCGTCTTTGTCTGCAGTTGGTGCATAGACTTGTATTATGTTCATTTTCCCCATGACAGTTTGTAGTTGGAGTAGTATTAGACGTTCTGAGAAGTGTAAGGTATTTACTAAGTGTTTGTTTAGTTCTTTACTTAGTATTACGCCTACTCCGTGCTGGTGCTGGTTGTCGTTTCTACCTGTGTAGTACAGTGTGCCGCTCTCGGTGTCGCATTTTCCTGATTGTAGCCATCTTACTTCGCTTACGCCTAGTATATCTATTTGCATTCTCTGCATCTCTGCTGTAACATTTTCCAGTTTTCCTGCTTGGAACATACTGCGCACATTCCATGTCGCGATTTTCAGGTTTTTTCTGTGTATTTTTATTGTGTTTATTTGTTTCTTCGGGGGGATTCTTAGCACCGCCTCCTCATTAAAGAGGTGCCCCGGACTGACGGCCGTTTTTGTGGTTGTATCTGCCATGATGATTGTCTTGGGAAGTTGTAGTGCAGTAGTTTTCCGTTGCTTTCCGCACCGCAGTGTTAGAGCCATTGAAGCCGTTCTGGCCGTGCCTCTAACTGTCTGATGTTGGGCCAGGCCGAGAACAATTCCCATACGCCCCAGCTCAGTGATGACTTGGCTGCTGCCCCAAGTCATGTTCTTTCACCACTTCTGGCTACCCTGGCTTAGTTTAGCCTGCAGGTCAATGCAGTTGCCCGGGGGGTGGCGCGTGGAGCCATAAGTCAGAGCTGGGTATCCTGTGAGGTCATCATTTGTCTTCCTTCTCCCGTCTATGACGCTTGAGTGACCGTAGACAAATAAAGGTACTACCTCACAGAATAACCCCAAACCCCCCCTTTTGTTTCCAGTTTTGTTTAAACAACATACTTCCGTTGCTATATTAATAATCGTATTTTTTAGTATGCTCCATGCTTGTTGTGTGTTTCCCTTTTGTATTTCTTCTGCTCTGTCTTGAATTATGTTTTCTGTTTTTTCTAGGCATTTGTTAGCTACGTTGATCTGCCTTAATTTATAGTTTTTAATTGATGTATGGCTTATTTTGTGTATTTTTGTTTTCGTCCCATTTTTTGAATTGTTCTGTTTTATTCTCGCAATTAGCACTCTTTGTCTGTCTTGAACTCCACTATAGATCAGTATGTGATTGTTAGGTAGGTATATTTTTCCTTTTCCCTTTTTCGCTAATTACTACTATGTCGAGTGCCGTGTCTTCAAATTCGTCTACCAGCTCATTCTCCTTTCCTTGTATACTCCTTATGTTCCATGCATCTAGTTTCCATTGTTTATTTCTCTTTTCGTGTTTTATCTTTAGTTATCTAAACATTAAAACCATAAAGTGGAAAATTTTAAATTTTTACTTTAAAATTCTATATTATATAAATTGATACATGAAAAATCAGAAAATATTTTAAACTATATTAATGATTTAAAACAATACATAAAACCATAAAATATCGTAAAAAAATCATATGGACTGAAATTATATAGAAGTATTTTTTTTAACTTTAATAATAATAATTAGGTAGGTATATAATAAATATTTACCATTCCATTCAAAACACTATACGAATCATACAATGACTGACTTATCTCATTTTCACCTTCATATACATACTTCACATATTACACTTCCATCATATCTGATGTTTTTCTTGTTTTGTTTTTCTTATCCCTTTTAATTTAATATATTTTATTTAATTTAATTGTAAATTTTAATATTGATACATCAAACTACATTTAATATAAAACTACCACTGTAAAAGCAGAAAGACCTGTGGTCGATAGCAAATAAAGATTGTAACTTCTACTAATAATTTAATTTTTTTAGGAGACATCCAAAACTGATTAAAATACTAAATTTTATTAAAACTTGTTGCAGACAAATATACAAAACATATACCTAAATCTCTTCATGGTCTATTCTCAACATAAGATGTTTTCATGGACGTTGCACGTAACAATTTTGGTTTTAAAACCGTTAGAGTAAAAAAATCCTTAAAAATCGGACATACACGGTTTTTAAAAATAGCTGCCCAACTATGAATTTCAAATGATTGGATATAATAATATCCTATTCCAGAAATGATATAATATTATATCGATATCATAAACTTTATCACCATCATAATTTTGCATTAAATAATTGTACAAAGGCCATATAAAATAAATGGTCATAATAATAATAATAATACAATAGAACCAGAATGAAATGAATAAAAAGTAAGAACATATTCATGATTTTAAATGATACCTAAAAGTATAAAAACATCACAAAACATTTCATATGGTTTAATAATATGTATGAATTCAATAAGATGTATGAAAATTCCGAATTTTCGGATTCAATAATAGGTCATTTCATAAATATCATCACATATCATTCATACCTGGATTTTGAGGAATTTATTATTCAAGGTTAAGCCAAGGAATATTGAATTTGATTCATATATAATTCCCTCTAATGATGCGAATTATTATAATTTTATATCAATATCATAAACTGCATCATCATAATTGTGCAATGAATAATTCAATAAATGCTACATGGAATAAATGTTCATAATAATAATAATAAAACAATAGCAATACAAAATCTGTGATATATTCACAAAAACCCAATAAAATCTGAAATTTTAATTAAGTAATTACAATTGTTAAATTAATTTATTAAAAGTACTAATATTTTTCATGAAAAAGGGGGTCGTCAGTGTAAAACTGTTGGGAACAACTGAATTAATTTTCAATAAGTCGTTAGTGCAAAATTTTGGGAACCACTGAATTAAAACGTAACTTAATTTTCAATAATTTATGTTACCGTAATAGGAGAGTCCCATCATTCGCACGTTCTGGACCAAAACTTCCACTGACACACAACCTTGACACTGCAGACTTCCTCCGCATATCCAAAGTGGCCGAGTCATCTTTGCAGAAAGACACTCTGGATGAGTGCAAGCGAGAGGCGATGGCTGTTTTGGAAGTGGTGCTGGCAGTTTGCAAGGAACCTTCCTGCAAATCTGCAAATTTTTAATTATTATTATTAACACCTACGCCAATACTAAACCGACAATTAAATATTTACAAACATGCTGGAAGCGAACTTTAATGTTTAATGTATAAGTTATGAAACGAAAAATATTAGAAATATCATTAAATGCGTCAAAATTTCTTTCGTTTGTTAGATGAACAGTCCAAATGTAATAGAATTGATGAAAAATGAAAAAAAAAGAAGATTTTTAAACAAAAATTGCTTAAAAGTTACTTTTAAGTTACTTTAAATTAAGTAACTAGCATCCAATAATTATTTATAAATATAATAAATCTTTAAAACGAAATCCAAATTTACTCAAATATGACATAATTATTAAGCAACAATCATAAATTGGATATTATTACAGTTTAATGAAATATTATTAAGATGAAGCCTAAAATTCTTCTACTTTATGTGCAACTTCAAGTTCCGATTTCAGTAAAATTGAGTCACCATTATTCAACAAAGAACCCTTCAATTTGAAATACATTTTGATGAACAGTAGGTACGTATAGTGTTTTGGAGGGAAACTGAAGCAGGTGATCTAGTGCACTGTTAATTGTACTTGAAAACAACTGGATATAGATGAAGTGAAATCCAAATGCAAAATTTGGCAATTTGGCAATTGCCCCGGAAATATGCCTTCGTTAAATAACCAACTTATAAAAAGCTCATCACCAATAAATTCCGTGAGCAACAAAATTATTAATAAATATTAATTTCAGATATCAGACAAATAGGTCTCAGAAAAACAACAAATGATGGAGAAGATAGAAGCACTAGAGTACAAGATGGAAGCCAACGATAAAGAAAAGAAGAAAAATAACATAGTTATAAAAGGGCTGAAAGTAAAGGAACCTAACCTAAGAGAAAAAATAGAACAATATATCAATCTGAATTTACAAGTACCAGCTGGAATAAAGTCAGCATATCAAATTGTAATAGACAGAGAGAGAAGTTTAATCGTTTAGAAAGAAAATGGAAATAATGAAGGCAAAGAACAAAATTAGAGGTAGTCAGTTGTACATAGATAATGACATGACAAAAAATGAAAGGGGAATACAGAAAGATATTAGAGAGATTGCCAAACAGGAAAGAGATAAAGGGAAAACGGTAAGAACGGGATACCAGAAGCTAATAATAAATGAAAAAGAGTATTGATAGAACAGCAAAAAAAAGGGACTATCAGAGGTAAAAACAAAAAACTGATAGTCAACAGCAAACGGGACGGCTTACACAAAGGAAATATAAAAATGCAAACCAAAATGGAATGTGAAACAAGTTGGAAAATGGGAACCTGGAATGTTAGGAGCCTAAGAGGAAAAGAAGAAGAATTTGAAATGGAGTTTGAAAAAACAAGAATAGATTTATTGGCAATTAATGAAAAAAAAAATCAAACGGAAAGAGTAAAAAAAAAACGAACAACGGACACACATGCATATACAGTGGAGTAGAGGAACACATGAGAGCAGCGGCAGGAGTTGCCTGCATAGTGCACAAAAAACGAGAAAAAGAACTAATACAATGGGAAACAATAAATGAAAGGATGATGCTAATAACACTGAAAGGGAAAACAAAAGATGAAATGAAAACAATGATAATAGTTTATGGACCAAGTGAAGATGAAAAAGTAGAAAAAAAGGATATATTTTGGGAAGAACTAACGACAAAGACAGAGGAGGTAACTGGTAAACTATATATAGCAGGCGATTTTAATAGTAGAGTAGGGAAAAGAGATCAGATGTACTGTAATGTGATGGGTAATAACGGGGAGAACAAAAGAAACGAGAATGGGAAAAGAATGCTGGAATATTGCCAAATGAATGAACTAATAATAACAAACACGTTTTTAATCATAAAAGAATACACCAATATACAAGAGAAGAAAGAGCTAGAAACAAAAACTCAATTATAGACTACATTCTCGTAAAAAGAGTACACAGAAAAGAGTTAGTAGACACTAAAGTAAGGAGAGGGTCAGAAATTGGAAATGACCACTACCTAGTGGTAGCAACAATAAAAGAACCAATAAAAAAAGTGATGATAACAAAATGAAGAAAATCGAAGTTAAAAAGATCAAGGCTCACAGATTACAAGAAGAAGACGTAAGCAACGAATGCAAGGATCTGGTGGAGAATGAAATAGTACTCAAACAAAATACATACATGGAAGATGACTTAGATGGAATGTGGGAGGCATTCAAGAATATAATACTAACAGCTTCACAGACAGCATGTGGAAGCTACCAAATGACAAACACGAAAAGACAAACGGGATGGTGGACGAATGAGATAAAAGAGGAGATAAAAAACAATAAGATAGCATGGAAAGAATATCTAGGCAAGAAAACTGCAGAAAGCTATGAAAAATACAAGCACAGCAGAAAAATTGTTAAACAATTAGTAATAAGAGCAAAAAAACAGAGTTGGAGAGAATTTGGAGATAAAATGGAGGAAAGTAGTAAAGACAACATTAAACTGTTCTACAACATAATCAAAAGGAACAAGACAAAAGGGACAAACGAGACGAGACATATAATGAACAAAAAAGGAGAAATGATAACAGATGACATAGAAAGGATGGAGAGATGGAAACAATACTTTCAGGAGTTACTCAACACGGAAGAGGAAGAAAAAGTGACAAATACGAACGAACAAGAACAAGATACAGAAAATGAAGAAGAGCAAGAGATAAGTATGGAAGATTTGTCAGAAGTAATAAGAAAAAAAAAAAAAATCTGAAAAGCAGCAGGAGTGGATAGAATCACAACAGAAATGATCAAAAAACTAGGTACACAAGGGAAATAAATGCTACTAAAAATCTACAACAAAGCATGGCAAGAAGAGTTTGTGCCAAAGGAGTGGCAGACAGCAATGACAGTACCCATATACAAGAACGGCCACAGAAAATACTGTAACAATTACAGGGGAATTAATATAATAACTACAAATATGAAAATATATGAACAACTAATAAATAAAAAATTAAAACAAAGCACAGAAAGAACATTAATGGAATCACAAAGTGGATTCAGGGAAGGCAGAAGTATACAGGACCACATATTTATGATAAAACAAATACAGGAAAAGGCAAACTATGAAAATAAACATAGGATTCATAGATATGGCGAAAGCGTTCGATAGGGTGCCTCGTGAAAAAGTATGGGAGATTTTAAAGGAAAGAAATATGAATAACAAGATGATAAGGGTAATAAGAAGCATATACCAGAAAACCGGAATATAATAGTGGAAAGAAATCAACAATCCAGCGAGTTCACAACAAACAACGGATTAAGACAAGGTGGAGCTCTGAGTCCAACACTTTTCATTTTATTTATACACGAAATAATTAGAACATGCAGAGAAAAGGTAAAAACAGTAACAATCGGACATAATAAATTGAAAAGAGTAGAAATAGCAGAATCAGCATTCGCGGATGACATAATAATAATAGGAAGAAATAGAGAAGATCTACAAAATAATCTAAATATATGGAACGAAACACTAAAAACCAATGGAATGCAAATGAACCAAAACAAGACAAAAGTGTTGATATTGGGAAAGCAAGAACAGATTGACATAAAAATAGATAATACAAAAATAGAACAAGTAGAACAATACAAATATCTAGGGGTAGAAAAACAAAGTAAAGGTCGAAATGAGAAGGAAATTGATAGCAGAATAAATAAAACTACGAAACTATAATTTTCAACTAAGAACATTCATAAATAAAAGGGAACTAACAAGAAAAACAAAACTGTCCATATTTAAGTCAATATACAGACCGGTGCTGACATTCGGGTGTGAGTCTTGGGTTCTAACGAAAAGAGAAAAGAGCAAAGTCCAGGCAATGTAAATGAAGTACCTTAGGAGAATAATCGGAGTGACAAGAAGAAACTGGATAAGGAACACAGAAATCAGAGACCAGCTGGAAATAGAAACGGTAGAAGAATTTATACAGACAAGGAAATTTGAGTGGTTTGAGTGGTGGGGACAAGTGAAACAGGTGTGGCAGGCGAAAACACAAAAGAAGAAAAGTAGAGGTAGACCAATAAAAACATGGCATAGTGAAATGAAAGAAATTATTGAAAAGAAAGGGAAAACAATAGCAGAGGCGAAAAAAATGGCGAAGAACAGAAAAGAATGGAAAAAATACATCATGGGACCAAGCCAGGAATAACAAGACAACGCAAAATAAAAAAACCCTACACCATAATTGCTAGAAGGGAGAACGATATATATACCGGGCTTTTTTTTCCTTATTAAACATATGATGGACAATGTATAACTGGTTGCCTGCATCTACCCGCAAGCAATTTCCTATGTGTAATTCTAAAAAAAAAAAACAACGCATTAGCTGCGTCGGTGCAAGCAACCTGTCAATTTTGGCATATGTTACACATAGAGGTTATGTTTTTATTCAAGGCAATACTCGACAGGGTTTTTGAAGACACGCAGAGTATTCGTAATGTATTGTGGATTTATGCCATTACATGCAGTACGTATACGGCCTTTCAATTCATCTACGTTATGTATTTGTACGTCATTAAAAATTTTACTTTTCAAGTAACCCCAAAGAAAATAATCATTTGTTGACATATCAGCTGATCTTGATACATTACGAATACTCTCCTGTATTGTCTTGAATAAAAACATAACCTCTCTATGTAACATATGCTAAAATTGACAGGTTGCTTGCACCGACGCCGCAAATGAGTTGATTATTTTTTTTTAGAATTACACATAGGAAATTCCTTGCGGGTAGATGCAGGCAACCAGTTATACATTGTCAATCATATGTGTAAAAACGAAAAAAAAGCCCGGTATATATATATATATATATATATATATATATATATATATATATATATATATATATATATATATATATATATATCAGATATCATTGGCTTTCATTCTGGCATTAGAACAGAGTTACTCACCTTGCTTGTATTCGCCCAACTGAGCTTGAAGTATGGAAATTCCTGGAACCACAATTGCCGGCAAAGTTCTAGAACGCAATAATGGAGGCGGCTTCCTTCCTGTCCTTCCTGCACCTTCTAATCCAGCACAAGACGCTCTTTGGTCAACTCGAGCAGCAGCCAATTGTGCACTGCAAGAAAATTGGCAATCAGTATTCATAAGTGAAGACAGCATCAATAAGATCTTGAAAGAAAATTTAAATCCCATTTCATCTTCAGTAAGATATTAAATTACTACTACTGTTATTAATAATTCAATGTATTACTTAACATGACTGTGTAGTAGTTGAAATGTACATATAAATTAATAAATGTTAATAATTTATACTTAAACATTTTGTAAGAAAATTAACACGAATTTTATATTTAACCTATTCATTTATTGTATTCTTCGTAGATATACCTCTAATGATCACTACTGTGTAGTCAGGCGAAAAAGAAATAAATCATAACATGAAATAAAAATAAATATTATTTACCAGTAAGTACTAATTATAGCAATCTTAAATATATAACTGGTAATTTATGGATAAAACCTTAAACTTAATAATATTTTTATTATGAAATAATCGGGCAGCAAGTTTTATTCATTTTATAACTAATGGATATTGGATAATTCGCTAAATCCTTTTGCAATATTCAGTTATCTGAAGTAATATCATATATAATATTACTGAAAAATTATAAAAATATATGTCAATATGTAGGCTATGCGTAATCAGGAATTTCCAGTTATTGACGACCAGTCAAAGCGTATTTACCCCTATTTAAGAGTGTAACATAGACTTATTTAAATATGTGTTTCATTTGTGTATAATTTTATTCAAGTTTAATAATGATCATAACGCGATTGAAACTATAGTCTCTTATTAATAAACTGTGTGACATAAACAACGTGCATATTTTTATTTTTTAAAACTGGGTGGCCCAATTATCCTTGCTCGGACCATTGCTGCTAGACTTATGAAAATTTAAAAAAACATGATTGGACATTATTGGACACTTGATGTGCTCCCTTTTAAAATTATTTTCGAGTATACAGAGTGTACCATAAATCCGGGACACAACATTTGGTCTCCTTTTTAAATTGATCACCTTGTATATTATTTCATTTTTAGAATTTGCTTTATGTGGGCTTTACAAATCATTTTTATTTTTTGAGATGAGATGCAACGTGGCAAACCAATAAGGTTTCGTTGAATTTTTTTCCACGTCCATGATTTTTCGTTAAATTTGATTAAAATGTGAATAACTTGGCGAAGTTGCATCTGATCTCAAGAAATAAAAATGATTTTGAACATAAATCAAATTCTAAAAATGAAATAATATACAGGGTGATTAGTTTAAAAAAGAGACCAAATTTTGTGTCCCGGATTTATGGTACACTCTGTATACCAGAAAATAATTTCAAAAGGAAGCACATCAAATGTCCAATAACTTCCAATCAGATTTTGTTCTAAATTTTCATTAGTCTAGCAGTAATGGTTCGAGCGAGGATAGGTGGGCCACCCTATAAGTATCTACAACTATTTAGTTTTGATAGAAACTATTTGTCTTATGTTTAAATAAGAAACACTTACAACTTTACTAATTTTACATTTATTTCTTTATAGTGACTTTAGTTTCAGCATATGTCGTATGTATGTTTTATCTGAATCCAAAAATTTAAAACATTTTGTAATATCAGAAAGAACTAATAACAGAATTAATTTGCTTCTACGAAAAAGTTCTACGTTGAATTATTTTTAGCTGTTATCTTAGTTTATATTATCATAAAAGTAGATAGTGAGGTAGGTATTTAATAATTAATTGATCAAGTACATTGAAGGGACAATTAGTAAGAAAAAAATAGTTGGAACTTTAACACCAATTAATACATTTTGGTTCAAAATTTTATTTCTAGTAATTTTTACATTATTTACATAACAAGTTTTTTTCAGAAATAGAAACCTTCTTGTTGTAGTATAAGAGGTAGTTAATAAACCATACACCAGTCCTCTAAATGAATCTTTTAAGTTGATTTATACGAATTACACCGGATTCAAATAAATACACAGTTATTTGTTAAAAAACGATAACAAATTTAATCGCACCTTCAAACCGTATCTTATCAATAGCAATATACGCTGAGATCTATAATACGCAGTGACATTAAAATGAAAGGCTGTGACAAACAATTTATCGTATGTAAGTACAATTATACAACCAACAAATTAACTACACCAGTCATATTTTAGAACATCACAAAGTGCACGTAGACATTGTGACATTCCTGATGTTTGAATTCATATTATACGCATGCATGAATCTGTGTAATAAATTTTTGAGCATATTTAAATGCGGCCGCCGAAATGAAACTGCAGCACCACCAAAAACTAAAGCCATCAAACAGTCAAGAAATGGGCAAGACCAAGAAGAAGTGCAGCAGACTAAAGAAAGCAGAAATGATCGAGACCCTGCAATCCTAAGAAAAGAACAAACTCATGAAGTGGAGGAGATTCGGGTTGATAATAGAAACAGTAAAGCTGTATCGGTCATCTCTGCAGGTAAGAGACAAAAGCGCAAAGCTCCACCACCACCTGAACAAAGGCAATCTGAAGCAATTGATGTAGTCAATAGTGAAGACGTTATTTTTGAGCAATGCAAATATACAATTCCGAATAGAGTGATAGAAGATAACCTTAATTTTGGTAATACAGAATATTCCAGGATATCAGGTGAAGGAAGCAAAGATGAATTAGCAATTTTAAATCAATCAATTGATGACCCAAAAAGTGTGGAACTATGGAGGCCTAACAAAGAAGACGTGGACGTGGAAGGCACTGTTATACGTAGTTTGATGGATGAAATGTGCCCACCTATAAATCCTTCAACAAACAACGATGATGAGGCTAATAATTATGGCTTTGGCATTATTTCTGGAGATAACAAAAGCAGCGAGTATGCTAGTTATAAAATGAATGAATCAATTGATGACCCAAAAAGCATGGAGTTTCGGAGGCCTAACAATGAAAACTACGACGTGGAAGGCAATGTTATTACAAACAACAAATATGAGTCTAATAATTATGGCCATGACAATATTTCTGGACATAACAAAAGAAGCGAGTATGCTAATTCTAAAATGCGTTCAAAATCAGATGACGAATATGACTTCGTCAAATCTAAAAAATTTAAATACGACCATTCTACCTTCGAAAATGAAGGCGTGGAAGACGCAACTGAATACAATGATGATGATAAAAATTATGATAAAGTGGATCATGGTAGATGCAAATATGAAGAAGTGCAAGATGGAAGTGAGACAATCAATATTCAAACCGGCGAAAGTGATGTATCAAGATTGGATGATGCATGGAAGACAAGCAAAAATGATGAAGTGACCAAAGATATGACCAATAAACCAGAAGCTAAAAGTCGTATATTAAAATTTGAAGAGTTGGAAGATAAGACTCGTGTAATCAAATTAAACCATGGTGAAGACGAAAATCATTTTTCCAAAAACGTTTATCCCCTGGGAAAAGACACGGTGGATGATATGGGTACTAAAGCTGAAAGTAGGTCATGCATAAATAAACTTAATGATTCTTTGATTATAATTTTTGTTTTCTATTTTGATTTAATATTTGTACTTAATTATGTTTTGTTTTAGATGGAAAAGATATATTAAGACCTACAGCTAGCAATGAGTTACATAGCACTGGAGTTGACGTGCCTAATTTTATACGTCAAGGGAGTGTTTTATCAAATGCAAGTCTTACAATTGATGAGGATCGGATAATCGATACTCAAAAGCTTAGAGATGTAGCCAATGAGTTAGTAGAAGTGGAAGAAAGGGTGGACCGATGCATTTTTGAGGATGACTATTACGCCCTTTGTGATAAACTATCAGACATGTCAATTAGCGTGGACAGAATCAAAACACGTGGAAGTGATAGTATTAAAGAAGCGAAGAAACTCATATTACAAGAGATACAGAGACTGGAGAGCCTGCTGGATAGCAAAACTTATGTGTCTTAGATTTAAAGATAATTTAATTATTTTCATGAAATTTATATTAATTGCCACTTTATTGATAAATGATTTCATATCATACAGGTTTGTGGTCTGTTTTTCACGTATTATTATCACCAACTGATTATTCTACAGAAACCTACTAGCTCCAATCAGTTTTTACATTTTTGCTAAATTTTCATAGTATAACCGTACTAAAAATTTACACCGGTGGAAAGTATTTCACATGCTCTACAAGAATACACTAAGAAAATTATACCGAGCCATTTAAAAAAATTGAAAACGTCGATGATGTAACAACAAAAATTATGAAGGTGTTTAAAAAATAATTATTTTTACCAACTTGTAGCTAACACTGTCCCATTTAATAATATATATGGTTTGTTCATGATTAAATAACAAATGAAGTCGCTACAGATTTGGGTGCTTTTTATCGAACAGACATATCAATATGATAACCATCATCATCATCATCATCATCATAATGTATATTATGTATATTATGTATTTACGGAATAAATGTTTTATACTACTAATTTTAATAATTAAATATCATTTTTCGTTAATCTAATAACGAGATAGCAACAGTAATTGTGGTTTCATAGGTAGGCAACCAAATACAAATATTGGTACAATTGAAAATATAAAAAAATATCCTCTATATTGCTTCTCCTTTAGCATATTGGGTATACATCACTACGCTCCTGCCATCAAATCTAGTTACTATTTTACTTAGATCAACTTGGAGTAAAGAAATTCTCGAGATTTTTAGGCGGGAAATTTGACTTGACCACAATCATTGTTGCTCGCTTTGTATATCTATAGATGCACCCCAGCTATTTTTTGTGAAGATTAAAGAAAAACAGACGAAATGTTGATCTTTTAAAATATAATAGTTTTCATTTTGTTTACTATTACTATAACAATTATTTCATTTGTCATTTAATAAGTTTCTTTATTTAAGAAGCTAAATATTTTGTACAGATTTCTAACTAATATTTGTTTATAATAATAAATACTTTAAATAATTTAACTTAATTGTGAACTGCCTTTTTTTAATTGAATGTAACTGGAGTGTTTTCTAATAGATTTAATTATTTCATTTAATCATTTTTATTTTTGTCATTTTTTGTTAACATTTTTTTTAAACATCGTCGAAATAAGAAAATTTATAACTATTGTTTCAAGCATTATTAATATTTCAAAATCTCATAATGACATTTTATAAAAATCTAAAGAACGGAAAATAGATATAAATTAGATCAACTTGGAGTAAAGAAATTCTCGAGATGTTTAGGCGGGAAATTTGATTTGACCACAATCATTGTTGCTCACTCTGTATATCTATAGATGCACCCCAGCTATTTTTTGTGGAGATTAAAGAAAAACAAACGAAATGTTGATCTTTTAAAATATAATAGTTTTTATTTTGTTTACCATTACTATAACAATTATTTCATTTGTTATTTAATAAGTTTCTTTGGTCTTTATTTGAATTGTTCGTGATTGTGTTTGTTGGACTGCGCTTTTATTAGCAAAACAGATTATGTACGTAGATATCATCTCTACAAACCTTAGAACGAATAGTAAATTGAAGAAGTATGTTATAATAGAAAATAAAATGCGAAACCCGTTTTTCACAAAGAAATTTATTTTAACTATATGTATTTTAACTTCTTCTCTTTTTTAACTGAAGAAGGTTGGACCGAAATATACATATTGCAAGAACAGTACCGTTTTCCTATTGAAGATGGTCGCATTGCGACCCATATGTACATTTTGTTAAAATAACTTTGTGAAAAAGGTGTATTTTATTTTCTACGATACTTTCACAAGCTTCACTTCATCGGTTAATGTTAAAATATATCAATAATCAGTCATTATCATATTGCAAATTATTATGATTATTATACATCAAATTTAGAAATTGTGCATTCACAATGCAGATCGCTCTTTGTCGAAGGTAATTGGCCATACCATCGTATATGGGTTCTCTTTAAATAAATTTAAAAAAAACTAGCTTTATAAACAAAACGAGTCATAAAAACATATTCCCGCTTTGTTTTAAATTTACAAATTGGTACGCATATGCAACATATGCATCCGAGTTTTTTGTTTAACAATATGTATGACGTTAATCATGTTGATCATGTTTGTATGAGAATTGAGAGAATAAATGATATTTTCCTAAGTGACTGAAATTTCATTGAAAACATTTTGATTATTATATCATTGAAATTTTGACAGAAATAATTGAAAATTTTGCAGTAATTATTTGAAATAGTTACGGTAACTATAATAAATATTGATGGATGTAGATAATTGAAAATTTGATACTATTCAATTAAAGTGTGACAATCTAATTAAAATTTCGGTAAAAAAGATTTTTTTTATAAAATAATTTAAATTTTGTTAAATTAGTATCACATAGATGTGCATGTGTATTGAATGCATGTGTATTTTACTTACGTTATGAGTTGAATATATTTGATATTAGATTACATTTTATATAAATGTTTTGACTTTTTAATAAATTCTTTATTTGTCAATTTTTGAAGTGAATTTTATTACTTGATGTTTTAATTTAGATTCTATAAGGATTATTTAAAAATTTATATACAGGGTGTAACAGAAATACGTGTGTTAATTTTAAACATTGATAGAACTCGTTAAATAAAACATTTTTTCTATAGGTTTTTTTTTTCAAAAACCAACGTTAAACTGTTTTAAAACATGTTCTAGTTTATCTACTAAAACGCGTAACCGCCTATGGTTACAGGTGTGTAGCGATAAAATCTTTTGTTGTGATGGCAACGGTGTCATAAAGGTACATCATTGCCTGTTAGGCAAAACACGTTCAGGATATTGTGCATTCTACAATCTACGGGCTTCTGCGGCATTTGAAATAACTGAAATTATTGAAATTTTGGCATATTACTTGATATTGTTGTAAACATTACTAATTTTTTTTTTTAATTGTGGATATACTTAATTGGTAAACTTATTTGATATTGTATCATTGAATTTTTTTCAAATATAATTGTCAATTTTACAGTTAACAATTATTAGTACTATTAATTGATATTTTGACAAAAATAATTAAAAACTTGAGACTAAACTATGAAATTTTGACAAAATAATGACAATTTTGACACTAAAGAAAACAAATTAAAAATATATCAATTGTTATTGAAATTCTGGCAGACATTATTGCAATTACTACAGTATTTATTGAATATTTGATAGAATACTTTAAAATTCTTGCAATTATAATATATTATATGATATTTAGGTAAATATGATTTAGGTTTTCATTATAGGAAATAGTAGAAGAAAATTATGTTATATTATTTGTTATTATGTCATTCAAATTTTGACAGAAATAATAGAAAATTTATAGAAATCTCACAAATAGCACAAATATTTAGGAAATTATTTAATAGTAGGTATATCAATTAAATTTTAACGAAAATAATAGTTTATTCTACAATAACAGAAATATTGGACAAACTGAAAATTTTGACAAATTTAATTTTAAATGTGAATGTAAGTATGAATTTGTAACTGATAATTAAAGTTTTAGTAAATCTAATTGAAATTTTGGCAGTAGTTAATGAAGTTGTAGTAGAATAATTGAAATTTTCTTAAATTATATGATACTATCTATAGCGAAATAGTAGGGTTATGGCAAAACATGTTACTTGCCATATTTGTTATTTTACAGGAAAGGCAAAAACAGTTTTGCATTTATAATTGTGAATCTAGGTTAGAATGTATCATTGCTAAAGTTTTTTATAATACAAAGGTACAATAAAGTACAATTGATACAGTATTTATTGAATATTTGATAGAGTACATAAAAATTCTTGCAATTACAATAGATTATATGATATTTAGGTATATATGATTTAGGTTTTCATTATAGGAAATAGTAGAAGAAAATAATGTTAAATAATTTGCTATTATGTCATAAAATTTGGACAAAAATAATAGAAAATTTATAGAAATATCAGAACTACCACAAATTTTTGGGACATTATTTAATAGTAGGTATATCAATTAAATTTCAACAGAAATATTGGACAAACTGAAATTTTGACAAATTTAATTTAAAATTTGAATGTAAATATGAAATTCTAACTGATAATTAAAGTTTTAGTAAATCTAATTGAAATTTTGGCAGTAATTAATGAAGTTGTAGTAGAATAATTGAAATTTTCTTAAATTATATGATACTATCTATAGCGAAATAATTGATAATTTAATAGGTTAGTTATTGAAATTGTGGCAGATATGATTATTTTTTACAGTATTGACTGAATCTTTGACACCATTAATTTTTTTGTAACTATATGTAAATATGTAAATATGAAATTGTAACTGATATTTAAAATTTTAGTAAATCTAATTTAAATTTTGGCAGTAATTAATGAAGTTGTAGTAGAATAATTGAAATTTTCCTAAATTATATGATACTATCTATAGCGAATTCATTGAAAATTTAATAGGTCAGTCATTGCAATTCTGGCAGATATGATTATTTTTTACAGTACTGACTGAATCTTTGACACAATTAAAAAAATTGTAACTATATCTAAGTATATAAATATAAATTCTAACTGATAATTAAAGTTTTAGTAAATCTAATTGAAATTTTGGCAGTAAATAATGAACTTGTAGTAGAATAATTGAAATTTTCCTAAAGTATGTGTTACTATCTATTGCGAATTAATTGACAATTTAATAGGTTAGTCAATGCAATTCTGGCAGATATGATTATTTTTTACAGTATTGACTGAATCTTTGACACAATTAAAAATTTTGTAACTAGATCTAAAATTTACAGTTTCTTACAGATTTATTACAAGTTTCATAAATTAAGTAAAATGGCAACAATTGACAGATATCATAAAAAAAAACAAAAAATTTCAATGTAAAGGTATCATAAATAAATGAAATTTTAAGAATAATTGATATTTTGATAAATCAGTAGGGTTATGACAAAACATATTATCTGCCATTTTTGTTATTTTACAGGAAAGGCAAAAACAGTTTTGCATTTATAATTGTGAATGTAAGTTAGAATGTATCATTGCTATAGTTATTTATAATACAAAGGTACAATAAAGATACTTCGTTCATTCTTGCTTAAAGTATACTTTATTTGTGGACATTTAATGCCAAAAAAATGCATTTTGAAAAAAAGGCAGCTAGCATATTTGGCCATAACACTGCCGAAATATTAAAATAAATTCATTGGAAATAGTAGAAATTTTGGTGAAATAGAATATTTTTAAAGCACCCATTGCAATTTTGACAGTCATCATTAAAATTTTGACAGAATATATAATATATTTACACTTCTCATGCCCGGTTGCATTAACATTATTTTAACCCGGGTTATGTAATCCTGAGTTATATTTATGTTAGAGTGACTTTTCGAATCAGTAGCATCAAAATTTGATGATGTGGGTAACGATAGCAAGAAAACCCCTTGGATTAAATAAAACGGGTCACTTGTGAATGAATCAAGTTCGTATAACTCGAATTGTATATTTTATTTCAGATCTGGTGTCAGGCATTTTCGAGGTTAACCCAGAGATAAATTTATAACTCCGAGTTAATATTTAACTCGCGTTGATGCAACTGGGCATTAGTGAAGTTAAGGCAGTAACAATTTTGTTAAATACAACTGGAATTTAGATTATTATTATTTTAGAAATAACTGAGAATTGGACAGTAATTTTAATAATAATAATTTAAAAGCAGGTAATTATTAAAGTTTTGGCAGATTATTGGAAATTTGGTAAATATAAGGAAAACTGTGGTAGTAAAAGGTAAAATCTGAGAGTTAATTATAAAATTTAAAAAAATAATATTAATATGTCTAATCGCAATCATACATGTCTAGCACATAGGTAATAGAATATATTTTGCAAAATATGTTTTACAGATTTCTATCTAATATTTGTTAATAATAAAGAATATTATAAATAATGTAAGTTAATTGTGAACTGCCTTATTTTTAATTGAATGGAACTGGAATGTTTTTTGATAGATTTAATTATTTCGTTTAATAATTTTTATTTTTGTCATTTTTTGTTAACATTTTTTTTAAACATCGTCGAGTTAAGAAAATTTATAACTATTATTTCAAGCACTATTGATATTTCAAAAACTCATAATGACATTTTATAAAAAAACTAAAGAACGGAAAATAATTCGACTTCAAAAACTCAATTTAGTTCACTTCAACTTCAACTTCAATATAAAGAACATTATAAATAATTTAACTTAATTGTGAACTGCCTTTTTTTCTTTATTGAATGGAACTCGAATGTTTTCTGATAGATTTAATTATTTCCTTTAATAATTTTTATTTTTGTCAATTTTTTGTTAACATTTTTTTTAAACATCGTCGAATTAAGAAAGTTTATAACTATTATTTCAAGCACTATTGATATTTGAAAAAATCATAATGTCATTTTATAAAAAACTAAAGAACGGAAAATAATTTGACTTTAAAAACTCAATTTTCGAAATAATGATTTATGCGTTACTTTAAGTGCTTTATTTTTTTATCAGATATTTAATAAATGTTTATTTCTGCTGCCATGGCAAATTACTGGTGTTAATACTTATAAGGGATAAAAATGGAATATTATTTTTTTAATGAAATTTATCAGTATTTTATGAAATATGAACTCCCAGTACTAATATTATCAGTGGTGATTTCATTTCCAGAATATAAATGGCAAATAATTGAATCAATAGATATTGGTACACTTTTCAGCCTCAAGTGTGTTTATCTGTTCGATAAGAAAATATCCAAGCTTATGCATTTGTCATTACAGTATACATTCATCAAAAGTGATGTACATATCATACATTTGTTTTAGTTTGCTCATGAAGATATTTTGCAAGACGTTGTAAAAGAAGATGGACAATAACGAGCAAAAATTTGCCATGGTGGAGATACCCAAATGGAATATTGGTAAAATTGTAGATAATCTAATATCTCGCCTTGAAAATTTTAAAGTCTTCAACCCTGCATTAATATTGGAGGATATTCAAGAACCTGTTATTGCTCAATTGGACACGATTAATATTGCAGTGACAGTTTTGGAGAACTGCATTATAGAGAAGGTAAATAAGATAGATATAAAATAATAATGATATAAAATAGGTATAAAATATTATTTACCTTCTTTGTAGATAGATAATATTTTATCGAAGAATACACGTGAATGTGGCAGAAACGTAGAAAGCGTTATATATGAAAATTTTCCATTAATGGACGAACCTGAAATATGCGCCCATTTGGAACTACAGGGAATTTACCCAAAACTGCATGAACTGAAAGACGTGGTCGAGTTTGAAGATTCATCTTTATGCAAGATTAAAAAAATCTTTGGCATTGTGGAATCCATCGAGGAAAATATTAAAGTAGGCATTGTGTACGACGACTACTTTGTTATATGCGACGAATTGCTGCAATTATCGATACAACTGGATGCAATAAAAGCGTCTGGAAATTGCAATATTAAGGCAGCGAAAAAATCGGCGCTGCAAACAATTAAAAAGTTGGAAACCACATTGGACCAGGAATACGAGAAAGTTATTGGGGAATATGATTACAGAGAAGGGCATAACATGGAAGAACAGGAAACGGAGGAAGTGGACGGTACATTGGAGGATTCTCGTGAAACAATGGATCAACCGATAACTGAAGAAGTAGAGGCTGGTTCGAAGGTCGCGAATTTTCGTCAAACTAATGCGCCGGAAAATTCGTTTTTCACTCATGATGGCAGAGGCGTGAAAAAAAAGTGCACTGGTTATATCGAGCAAATAAAGAGCCTTATACAAAAATTAGATAGCGCCACAGGAAATTATAAATCCGGAGATGATAAGCGAGGCACGGTATCAGAAATCGAGGAACTCACTTTCCTCCTGAACAACATCAGAAACAAAATGGGTGTTCACGGAGAAAGTGGTATTTTGTTTATTTAATTAATATTAATTAATTAATATTATATGCAAGGTTAGTTTTTAATTAAAAATAGTGATAATGACATATGTAATTATACCGCGTAAAATTAGTTTGTACTGTTGTACTTCATAATAAATATTGTTTGTTTGTTGGATAATCTCAACATCCTATGACCCATATTTGTAAGATTTCTACTTTATCATATGTACTATAGATAAAGTATTGTAATCATAGGTAAAGGCAGTGGGGATTATTATTTTTATTATTACGAATCGTGCAATAAAATGCAAATCAGATTTTGATGGAACACTTTTTAGGGCCTCGATAATACAGCCAGACTGTATGTATCTATGCGTGTGAAGTATGTTTGTGTGCATGTGTGTGTGTGTATGCATGTGTGCGTGCCTTGACTATTGTCCAGACGATAACTACAGGAAATTTGAGTAGACATTTTAGACTTGGCGCTGATTTTTGCTTGAAAATGGCCAATCAGAAATAAAAGTTTACTCTCGTCATTATTTAGAAATTTATCTGCTGCTTCTAATATCATTGGCTTTATCATGGTTAATTTGTAAAATATGCCATAACAAACACTTTGATAATCGAATTCACTGCTATTAATTAGTTGTATAGTCAGAGCCTTAACTTAGAATGCCACACAAGCTCATGTTGTGATAGCAGGTGATAGCAAAGACGGAACGCTCTGTGGTATGTTGTTTCATTAATATTCCTCCACTGTCATTTTTTAGTCAATAATTTGTAAACATAAAATGTAAATATAAAAATAAGTAAAATGACGTACAATAATGAAATCATAAGGGTCTGTGAGAATTTTTGTTTCGAATATTTTCATTAAATTGGTCATATATTGTCTTATATCAAATGTTGCAATTAAATCGATAAAACGTCATAAATAACATAATATCATAATATCAAAATGTTGTCCAAAACCAATTATGCCAATTGAGGGGGCCATCGAGATTCTTGGCATTCAATTAATGTTTCTATATAATTTTACGAAGTTTCAACAATATATTGTCAAGTTGGTGTCATATCAACAATTGTATGACAATATATGGTTTTTTATGTTATCGATGAATTGAGGGGGTCTAGAAGTAAAAAGGGTTTAAGTGCATTTTTTGTAGTTTTGTTTGTAGGATAAATGGTTTTAAAGTTAACTTGAATTTCCAAATTCCAGGAATAAGTAAATAAGTAAAATTCCAGGAATAAGGAACCTGGGTTAATATTTTAGTGTAAACCTAAGTGTAAAATATTAACACAATTTTCTAAACTTATTCCTGAAATTTTGAAATTCAAGTAGATTTAAAGCCATTTATCTCAGAACTACCAAAAATGCACTTAAACCATTTTACTTTTAGACCCCTCAATTCAGCGATAACACAAAAAACAATAAATTGTCATAGAATGGTTGATATGATACCAACTAGACAATATATTGTTAAAAATTCGTAAAATTATATCGCAACATTAATTAAATGTCAAGAATCTCCATGAACTATTGCACCAAAACGATAAAATTTCATATTATCGATGTAATCTTGATATAAACTTGTTAATGAATTAATAACTGAATTGAATGACTGATGACTTGTTGATTGACTAAAATTGTTAATGCCACTATTTTGACAAAATATTTTGAAAATCCATAAAATTATGTCATAAAATTCACAACGGGCCGAAAGACGTAAAATTGTTAATTTTAATATTTTAACAAAATATTTTGAAAAATCATAAAGTTATGTCACAAAATTCACAACGGGTCAAAAGACGAAAGTCGATAACACATTCCACATATCACGTATCACATCATCTATCAATGTAGTTGTATGTTCATGTTATGTATATAAAGTATGTTGTAAATTATGTATATGGAATAAATTCATACTACTGTCAAAAAATTAATTAAATATCAGAACCTCGATCAAATTTTTTCCTAGAATCAATGGAATATTGACATAAAGTTCGTTAATATATTGTCCAAAATGTTGCAAAAATTGGAGTAAATGTCAAAAATAGTATAACTAATATAAATAATAATAAAATGTTGTGTCCAAAATCAATTAAATGTATTCCAATTCATAGATCACACAAAGTAATTCAATTGTCTCACGTTGTATTGTCCTATCAGTATTTTATGTTGATCTTACTTGCATTTGTATACCTTTTGTACCAGATTTAACCTGTGTAAAATTCTATGTTGCAAAAACCAATAAACAAATATTATTATTATTATTAAACAACCAAATGGTGTCATAGATTTGTTAATATGAATGTATAATGTTAAGAATGCATTAAATTATATTATAAAATTCATAAAATGTCAGAACCTCGATCAAATATTGCCTCAAATTGATAAAATTTCGTAGAATTGAAGGAATATTGATATAAAGTCGGTAATATATTGTCCAAAATACTTATTACTTACAAATTACTCACAAAATACATATACTTGGGTTGACACTTATTGTAAGGCTATTTACGTTAGCTGTTTTTGATTTGCGGTGCTATTTGGGCTGTACATGGCCCGTATATACCTTTCTCTGTAAATAAATAAATAAGTAAAAAAAAATAGATAAAATGTTGCAATTAAATCGATAAAATGTCACAACTAGATAACTTATCAGAATATGTATAAAAATCCATAATATTATGAATATTATGGATATTATCGATCAGGACGTCGATAGAATATTTTTTCAAATAGATATAATTCACAGAATCAATATAATGTTGCAATAAAATGGACAACACTTTGTTTAAAATAGATAAAGTGTTGTAATTAAAGCTATAAAAATACGCAAATCCTATCAACTGTTGTCAAATTTATATAAAATATCAAAAAATTAATCAAATATTGTACAAATTTTAAAAAATTATTTATTTTTTATATAATCATTTCACTTTCTACCATTGTTGGTGTAGGGTTGTTAAATTAATGGATCAATATTGGCAATTCATCGGTAACACAGAGAAATAAATTTTGTGATAAAATTGTTAAAAATCCATGAAAATCGACATAAAATAAATTAATTGCCAGAACCTCGATGAAATATTGCCGCAGATTGATAAACTATCATACAATCGACAGAATATTGTCATAAAATTGGTAATATCTCAATGTAATTAAATTTCACAATGGGAATTTTAAAAGCAATTTTTCATTATTGAAATTTTGAAAGTTAAAAAAAAAGGTTAATATTTACTGGGAATATATGACGTTTTGGCATTCATAGAAGTTAGAAAACTGCCAATTTTGATGTTTGTATTAATTTCCCTTATGTTTGAAATTTTAGGAAAATTTCACGATGTTTTAATGAATTATGTTTTTTTAATCTTCACAATTGGTATTTTAAAAGTACTTTGTTATTGAAGTTACTAAGTTTTTGAACAATTTTTATCAATATCAATATCCCAGTGATTGTTCAATCACTGAATGTGATTGAAAGATGTCGGATTTTCGAAAATGTTCCGATGTTTTGATGAATTGTAATTTTTTTGATCTTGACAATTGAAATTTGAAAGGTCCTTGGTCATTATTTAAAATTTAAAAGTACTGTGACATTTTTGATATATATCCCCTGGGAATATATCATATTTTAATATTTTTAGAAGTAAAAAAATCTCCAATTTTGATTTTTGTATAAATTATCCTATTGATTTATCTTCAAATGTTTAAGTTTTAGGAAAATGTTACTACGTTAGATGAATTGTGACTTTCTTTAATCTTCACAATAGAAATTTTAAGAGTACTTGGTGATATTTGAAAATTTGAAAGTTCTTGCACAAGTTTCATAAAAAAATACCGGGAATCTATCACATTTTGACATTTTATCAGTTAAAAAACCCCAAATTTAGATTTTTGTACGGATTATCCTATTGAATTATCTAGCAATGTTTAAGTTTTAGGAAAATTTTACGATGTTTTGATGAATTGTAATTTATTTTAATCTTCACAATCACAATCACAACCTTTTACATAACCTTGCATAACCTCTTGTTCAAAACAAGAACTCTTTCCTAATTTTACCGAATCTCTATCGAATATGTTTTATGGTTTTCGAGATCCCAATGCTTAAAATGAAAAAAAAAAGTCGCCCTGGATACATACTAAAATACATATCATACCTCTGAAGATGGTTTAAAAAAAACCGAAACTAGTCAGGCGAAAGAAACCAATTATAAAATAAAGTAAAAATAAATATTACTTACCAGTAAGTAATAATAATAATAATAATAATAATGCTTTATTGATGTTTAGAACAGAAATGTTTCACGTAAGTCAGGGCAATTAATTAGTACATACATACATCAAATAAAATAAAATAAAGTAAGATCAAATGGCTCAGCAATATAATGTATTGCCAAATTCCCTATGGGAAATACAGCTACGAGCACACTACTAATATTATAGAAACGTTGCAAAAGCATCTTATAGCCATTTCAGGACTAATATATAAATACTCATTATAAAAATACTATTACCAATAATACTGTCACAAAACATATTCACAACAGAAAATGCTAACAATATACTTATTACTACAGATGATTGTCAAGCAGGAACTCATCCCTGTACTGAGCATAACAACGTTAAATTATTATTATTTTATTATTAGTATTTCTAAATACTACTATTTTTTTTACATAAACTGATATCAAGCATCTAGTATGAAATATGGTATGGCTATTAATAAAATATTTAAGTTATTATTATTAGGTTATTGGTACAATTATTTTTGTTTCATTTTATTATTTATATATTTTATTTCGCCTGACTTGTTTCGGTTTCTAAAAGACCATCATGAGAGGCATGAAATATGTATTTTTAAATGTTTATATCTTGATCTTATTTTATTATTATTAGTATTTCTAAATACTACTATTTTATTTTACATATACTGATATCAAGCACCTAGTATGAAAATGGCTATTAATAAAATATTTAAGGTATTATTTTTAGTTACTTATTGGTAGAATTATTTTTATTTCATTTTATTATTTTTTTTATTTTATTTCGCCTGACTTGTTTCGGTTTCTAAAAGACCGTCATCAGAGGCATAATATATGTATTTTAATATGTATATATTTTGATCTTATTTTTACGATAAACATTTGTAATCCATTTAAATTTTGAAATTTGAAAGATGTCGGTTTTGACACAAACAATGTCTTCTTTTGACATGCCTCTGACGATGGTCTTTTAGAAACCGAAACAAGTCAAGCGAAATCAAATAAATAAATAATGAAATAAAATAAAAATAATTCTACCAATTAGAATACCTTAAATACAGAACCGGTAATTTGTGGATAAAACTTTAAACTTAATAAAATATTTGTTATTGTCATTCACTAATATTTGTATTACAATTTTGTTACAAATATTTTCATATTTTTTATGACTGTTTTGGGAAAGTCTTACATATTTTCCCTCTGCCGATTGGCATAGGAAATTTTCAAATCCATTTTTTCACGAAAATTCCATAAGGTTAACCCTTAGGAACTTTTCACGAGATAGTTGGAAATTTTTGATTTTAACTGTGTACCCAAGATAGAGCAGTGAATGCTGACTCCGAAAATGCAAACCGCAATGTTGTGAGATGCTTATATACTGAGATAAGAATTATAAAAGAAATTACAAATTTTCCTTCTACCAATTATAGGAAATTTTCAAATCCTAGGGGTGTTAGGGACTTTTCACGAAATAGTTTGAATTTTTTAAATTTAAACTGAGTAAACAGTTCGATAGAGGTGTGAATCCTGAATCCGAAAATGTAAACCGCAATGTTGTGAGATGCTTATATCCTGAGATAATAACTATAAAAAAAACAAATTTTCCCTCTACCGATTGCCTTAGGAAATTTTCAAATCCAATTTTTTCACGAAAATTCCATAATTTTTAATGAAAATATAACTAATAACAATGATAATAACAATTATAATAAAGTCATGTTATGTAGGTTTTGGTTGACCTAGGTTATGTTAAGTTGAGGTCAGTGCACATACAGGGGCTTTATAAATTGAACAATATCGAGACAAATATTTTAATATCAAAATGTTGCGAATTGAGTTTTTTAAATAAAAAAAAAATTGTCAGAATTTTATGATCAACATAGGCTCGTATAGTTTTTTTGTTCATATATGGAATGCCCTGCATATAATATAATGTTTTGAGGTACAAACCGAATGCAGGTAAGCCATAATCTGTTATATGCAAAAATATCCTAAATAATTTCATTATTAAAAAAAATATTGAAAATAAATTATTATCAGTAGATTACAAATAACGAAAATTTTGCAATTTACATTTTAGCAGTTGGATTAGTTGCAAATATTGCAACTTATCGAGGTATAGACCATGTTATAAATTTTATTTTTCTTAAATGAACAACTTTTCATTTTTACCTTTCAAATTTTGCTTGAGTAGGTACACATTTTTCTAAGCTTTTTCTAAATTATTTGTACAGAGACGCTAATTATTTATTTATAGAACTTTTGGAATTGTTTGTTTTAAAAGATTTATATTATCATCAACATCATTATTTTCTTCTTCAGTCTCAATTTTAATTGTACAGTATGGCCCAATTTGGATGTTTCTAGAGGGGATCTCGGTAACTGGAAGAGATAGAGAAAATCGGATGGCGTATCATCTATCTCTTTTTTTTCAAAATAAGCTCAATGGTGAAAATAAAGATTAGCTATCGTCTTTTGTTTCCAAGTTATGGCCAAAAACTCATTATTTTCCATTTTCGATTTTTATCAATTTTTCATTTATTTATCATTTTATTTAGATACGAGTTGCATGTTATTCAGGCACTTTTTTACGGTGAATTGAATGAGTTTTACAGAATTTTGATATCTTCATTAATAACCAAGATACAATACAAAGTTTTGTTTTTTTAAATAGAAGTCGTAGTTGGCTTTGGTCTTAATAAATAGGTTATTTTTTTCTCTTTTCGATGATGTATCACATGTGGATGTTATAACTGAATTTTTGTTGAAATCTATTAAAATTCTCAAAACGTCATATGTTCTCTTATTGGGCGTAGTAGGCTTGTTTTATTTAAATGGTTTGATTTTCAAGCTAACACATTTGACGTGATCTTTATATTTCGAAGTGTTTAACAATGCCGTGCTAAAATTATGAAATATTTAATATGTTAGATTCTCTATTCAAAACAATAACAAATCACTAATTGAATCAGAAACATATTTGAATCGCTATCTGGAAAGAAAACAACCGAATAAATCAATATTTCAAATACTAACAGAAAATCTTATCAACCACGGATCTTTTAAGTAGCCAAGATCAAGGTCTTGCAATATTGTAGACGTCGAAGAAACTGCTACTAATGTAATTTCAGCTATAATAGTGAATCCAGCAATTTCCAGCCGGCATAGTGGGGATGAATCCGGAATTTCGAAGACTCGCGCACTTAGAATTGAAATTTAATAAACTTTAGAAAAATTTAGACCGTACATTATTCGAAAAAGAGATCATTTGAACGATCAAGATATAGAACGACAAATTATTTAAGATGAGAAATGATAATATTAATAATTTACGACAACATTTTATTGATTGTATAAGTTCAATATCAAATGTTCACATTCATAATGCTTACAGAAGTGTTATTAAAAGATGCAACATATGCATTTTGAATAATGGTCATTAATTGGAACATTTATTGTAATTTAAATATTGTCTCTATCTTTTCAATGCTTCATTGAAGGGTTTTTCTTTTATCTTGAAAAATCAATTCATTGGGTTGTCTGCTTTTTAGATGATACAGCCTGTAATGTTTACAAGGCAATAATATCATTGTTATTTATTTAAGAAACCTTTCTAACATATATAATATTGTATTCACATGGTATTTTGTAATTTACAGATGGCAAATGTGTGCATTTTCAATAAATAATTTTACTCCAAACAATAGAAGCCTACTACCAGTCTACTACGCCCAATAAGAGAACATATGACGTGTTGACACAATTCTAATAGATTTCAACAAAAAAGCAATTATAACATTTACATGTACATATCATATATCATTGAAAAGAGAACAAACTAACCTATTTATTAAGTCTAAAGCCAACTACGACTTGTATTTAAAAAACTTTGTATTGTATCGGATTTATTAAAGAATATATTAAAATTCTGTAAAACTTATTCAATTTACCGTAAAAAAGTGCCTGAAGAACGTGTACCTCTTATTTTAATAAAATGAGAAATAAATGAAATATTGATAAAAATCGTAAATGCAAAATAATGAGTTTTTGGCCACAACTTCAAAACAAAAGACGATAGTCAATTTTTGTTTTCACAAGTGAAGTTTTGACCAAAAAATTAAGAAACAAAATTAGAACCAATAATTCCATAACTCACGAAGCCACAGCAAATGTTTACTGTGGCTCACACCAGTGAATATACAGTGCGAGAAAAAAATATTATCATCAGCGTTTGCTTTGTATCTAAGGCCATATAGCTTAGCTTAAAATCCAAAAAATTGGCAAATTCGGATTCGGTGAGATATATCGCCCCCTTATAATTGTGAACCAAGCCCTACGTTTTACAGCCCAAGCCTTCTTTGAAGAAAATAAATTTTGCTGTCATAAGCTACATATTTTAATATTGTCGTTGTAATAAGAATTAGTCTTTCACGTCTAGTCGCGCTCTCGAAATGTTATGTACCTGTAATAAATATGAATTTTAAAATAAGCACCAATAAAAATTTGCTGGCACAAACTCCCCTATCAAACTATCAACATCCATATCAGCGTCGCTATCTATCAGATAAAACAAGGCACATTACATATTATCAATTTCATGTGCACACATTAACGCTTGGGTGACACCGTCGATTAAGAAATCTGTGCACCTTCCAGGCCTACTATGAGCGATCATGCGTTGAACTTCCACAAAACGTACGCAGATCTGCAAAGAAACGTAGACGTCTTCAAGATGGGAATAAACAAGCTGAACGTAAAGGAGGTGTCCTCGCGCAGCAAGCTGATCGAGTACCACTACAGTGAGGTGCTGCACAACCTGAAGCAGATCGAGCACCACATGGAGCAGATCGGAAAGCACTGCGGGATCTTTTTGGGTGAGACACTGGCGGAACCTGCGGCTAAACCCAAAAGTCCCTCTTATAACTCCTCGTCCGCCCGTCTGTCGGCCGACAAGAATATAGTGAAGAGCAGGATCAAGCAGTTCGATTCCATGCTGAGCCTTTCGTATCTGGAGAACGAGTTTAAGACCATTGATAATATTTTGCAGCAGGATGGTGTGGGATCGCCTCGGCACTACAAGTCCATGGAAAGTCTGCACGCGAGACGAGAACTGTCCGTGGTTGATGTTGACATTGGTGCTGGCGCTAGCAATAGTCTGCGTGATGTATCTAAAGACGACCATCATCAAGACACAGCAGCTAAAAATGAAGATTATAAGCAAACTGTTTCCCAAAGCGAGCACGATCAGCACTCTGTATTTACATATGAACTAGATGAACATTATATATCGGACGAGTGTGATGATGAGACGAGATCAAGCTTCAAACCGAGAATAATTGCTGTTGATGTAAGTCATAATTCTTTGTAAGGTAAAAACGATTTGTAATATTGATATAAGTTATGAATTATTTGCTTTTATCTCAATAAACTCACAATTTCTTCCACGTTAAGGAACGATTAGAGATTAGGTACAACTAAAGCTCATTTTTTAAAAGTTGGTAAATAAATGTAGAAATTAAAATTTAAACAAAATTAATGAGGCATGACCTAAAATACGTTGCATGCGAGATGATTTTTAATTCCCTGCATAGTACGACATCTTTGACAGTATATATATATATATATATATATACACATGTTCAAACACATTTCGTCCGTGAAAACATACACATGAACATATATATATATATATATATATATATATATATATATATATATATATATATATATATATATATATTCACTAAAGCTTTCTACCCATGCTGGGTGTAGGCATGTAACATAATGTGTATTTCTATAAGATCATATAATAATCTTTCATGCTGTTTGACTGTTTTATGAATTGCTTCCACGTCTTTCTGTCTCTTGTCATCTGGATCGCTTTTGTCTCGAGGTGTCCTTTTTTCTGAGTATGTATTCTACCGCGTCTTGACAAGTTCTCGCTGGTCGTCCTCTTCTTCTTCTTCCTTGTATTTTCGCGTCCCATACTTCTCTTGCTTGCGTACTCGCCCTCATTCTGTGCATGTGCCCCCACCATCCTAGCAGTCTTTCTTCTATGTACTCCTCTATGCCCTTAATATCTAGTTCTTTCCTGATTTTCTCGCTTCTGATTCTGTCTCTTAGGGTGACTCCATATACTCTTCTAAGATATTTCATTTCTACCGCTCGTATCTTGCTTCTTTGTTTCCCATTAAGTACCCACGTCTCACTTCCATATGTTAGGACTGGCCTGAAGACTGACTTGTACACATGTACATAATTTTCGTCCTTTTCTTTATTTCCTTCTTCCTTATTATGTATTTGCTTAGAGTGTAGAATAGTTTATTGCCACTGCTAATTCGGTTATTAATGTCTGTTTCTTGTTGTCCTTTGTCATTTAAGATGACCCCTAAGTATTTGTATTCTTTAACTTACTCTATTGGTGTGTTGTCTATCTTTATGTCCATCTGGATAGGTTCTCTTGATATTGCCATAACTTTTGTTTTCTTCAGATTTATCCTCATTCCGTATGTTTTCAGTGTCCGATTCCATATTACTAGGTTCTTCTTCAGTTCATCTTGATTGTTTGCCATTATTACTAGGTCATCGGCGAACGCGCACTGATGTATTTGCACTCTTCTTAGATTTCTATATCCGATGTTTGCTGGTTTTGTTTCCTTGCAGGCGTCTTTTATTATTTGGTCCATATAAACTATGAATAGCAAGGGGCTCAAACTACCTCCCTGCCTTACTCCCTGCTTTGTAATGAACTCATTATATTTTCTATTTCTTGTTATGACAACATTTCTTGTTTCTTTATATATGCTTTGGCTTACTTTGATTAGTTTTTCAGGTACTTTCATCTTTCGTAAACCCTCCCAGATCCTATCGCGGGGAACTCTATTAAAAGCTCTTTCCATGTCTAAAAACGCAATGTGTAAACTATTCTGCTTTGCCAAAGTCCTATTAATTCTGGTTTTCAGAGTAAATATCTGGTCATGCACACTTCTCCCAGCTTGTTCATAATTCTGATTTAGTAACTTATCGAAGTACGTTTTCTATTGCTCCATCGTTTCTTCTTCTGTCCTTAATAACTTGCCTTCGTCGTCGCTTATTCTTATGAGCTCTTCCCGTTTACCTTTCCTACGACTTTTCAGCATACTATAAAATACCTTCTGGTTGCTTTTAGGATTTTCTTCCATCTTTACACAAAAGTCTTCCCACACTTTCTGCTTTCTTCCAGTATCATTTTTTTCACTTTTGTTCGTTGGGTTTTGTAGGCCCCATATCGAGGTCGATGTTTTCGTATGCAAATATTTTTCCTATCTCACCTTCTTGACTTTAATTTGCTGCTGTATCTCTTCTGCCTACCATGCTATTTGTTTCTTATAGTTGCCTTGTTTACATGTTAAACACACTGTCTTTGCAGTCTCTAGAATCGTTGTTTTTATTGCTTCACACTCCTCATCTAATGTGAGCAGTTCCGATTTTGGTATTTTACTCATGACCTTGTTGCTTTCTTCCATATAGACTCTTGCCACTTTTTCCGATTTAAGTTTGAATGCCTTTATGAGTTCTGCTGTTGTTACTCTTCCTTTTATATCTTCGTTGGATTTAGGATGTTTCCTTTCTATTTCTGCCACTAGTAGGTAATGGTCGCTGTCAATTTCAAACCCTCTTTTGACTTTAACGTCTTTTACTTGGTTTTTATTTATCCTTTCTGTTATGATGTAGTCAATAATGGACTTTTCCGATCGGCTGTGCTGTTCTCTATTGTACTTATGAATTTCTTTATGCTCGAAAATTGTGTTTGTTATTACCAAATCTTGTTCTATACAATAATCTATAAGTCTTTTACTATTGCCATTTCTATGCCTTTCTCTGTGCTTTCCTAGAACTTCCATGTACTTTCTATCTTTCCGTCTAACACGTCCATTGGAATCACATATTAGAATATTTCTCCCTTTGCTCTTTCAGTTCCATCTGTTAATTGCTTCCAGAATGTGAATCTTTGACAGTGTTAGAGAAAAATGTTAAAATGGAATTGTTGAAAGATGGTTGGAGAAGGTAAATGTTACAACACGTTGGTTGGGAGGTAACTGTAAAATTAAATGTTGGAACCCATCTGTTGAGAGATAACTCTTTGTGGCAAATCTAAAAATACTTTCGTTGAGAGATAATTGCGACAGTTAAATGTTTAAATATTTCTGTTACGAGCTACCTATCAGAAATGAATGAAAAACTCATCTCACGAGAGTTAGATATTAGAAAAACTTAACATTTAGACTTTAAACTTTTAAGAGACGTTTGTTGAATGATAATTATAAGAAGGGGTATTAAATCAGACAGTACTATGGACAGCAAGTTTTTGAACATAATTAATACGTTTAAATAGTTTTTGTGTGCTGTATTTCAATGTATGTGGACTATCCGAAAATAGAAGTTCGCATTTTAGGTGCAATTGTAGGGCCTTGCATTTAATAAAACGACGAGAAACAATATCCTTAAACAGAAATTTGCTTTTATCATATTATGCATTATAAAATATGATATCATATACAGGGTGGCCCACCTATCCTCGCTTGGACCATTGGTGCAAGATTACTAATTAGATTTTTTCCTCCGTTTTCATTAGTCTAGCAGCAATGGTCCGAGCGATGATAGGTGGGCCACCCTGTATATCATAACAACAACTAATATATTATTGTTTGTTTCAGATGAAGCACAGGAATGAAGAAAATTGAGTTTGATTACGCAATATAGTCCATCCATATCACTTATTTTGTTAGGCAACTTTAAATACTACGATACATAGGTATAAATAAAATCTGTATGGCGAGATTCATAATTTGTAATGATATTAATTCAGTCGCTTCCAGTAAATACTCAACAACATTCAGGTCTATTGTCGAGTGTGTTTCTTCAAAATTGTTAAAAGCACAAACAAAGTGTAACAATAAGACTAATCGCGGGTTTTCAATCTATGACCAAATAAAAATTATGTAATATATATTATGTAATAGAGCAGAGGTTCTTAATCTTTTTCAATTTGCGAACCATTTTTCATGATATGAAATTATTGGCGACCCCTCAGGTTGTGAATTTTATGAGTTTTCTGTAGAAAGTGAAAAGCTTTTAAAGTTCCCTAAAGTTTTTCATAGTTTTTGGGACCCCTCAAAAGTTTTAAACGACCCATTGAGGGGTCGCGACTCACAGTTTAAGAACCACTGTAATAGAGAGACATTTTATTAAACTGTATAAAGTGCATGACATTATTCACTCTTATATATTTATCGCTTATATCAATCTTGGATCAGCCTTTGTTTGACTAAATAAATTCTAATATACAATTACGGGATTTCAGTTTGTTGCCCAAACTCTTTAGTTATAAAGTTAGATTATAATTAATTTAAATATATTTATTGTTAAAAGTTTATGTTCGCAAATATTATATTGTCCTACATGTTTTAATATTGAACACTTTATAACCTAACCTAACATTACCTAACCTATTAAGAAGTGATAGATGTATGCACGTTCCCAAAAATTACTATTACCACTGTAGCCTAACCTAACATAAACCAACGTAATCCAACAGGACAGCAGTAACACCATAATTTTGTAGTTTCGCATATTAAGTAATTAAGTAAGAAAGTTTCCATGAATATGCGCAAACTTAAAAAATACCCATAGAAAATAAGAAATACGGCAGAAAATTTCAGAATTATACTCTCATATTTTTTAATCATAGGTGCAAGTTTTACCAAATTAGATCAATTCTATGAATTGTCACACCATAAATTTTGTAGTTTTGCAAAAGAAGTAATTAGTATTTTGCATGAATTTGCGATAGCTTAATAAATGCCTATAGAAAAAAAGAAATATGAGACAGAAAATTCTAGCATTATGCTCTTAAATTTTTAGGAGCGGTTTTCTAGATTTTCGTGAAATGGTGCAACTTTAAGTATTGTCTGAAATTATAATATCATTGAAGAACATCCAACTACATCCAGACGTACTGTTATCCACTGAAGTAGTCACCAAAATGCACACCATATATTTTTATATCATTGATGTTTTTACTATTTTTAAAATTTTGTTCAAGACAATTTTTATTGTTCATTCATTTTATGGGATTTCGAAAATTATATAAATTTGTGATACCTACCTAACTTAAAAAAGTGTCTAATTTTTTTATAGAGGTTTTGCGTAAATTTAGACAATTTTATGCATTGTCTGAAATTATTACATTCTTGACACGATGATTTGTTTATTGTTTTTATAATTTGCTCACGATTTTTTGTTGTTGTTTTGATCATTTTTCTGAGATTTTGATGTAATTATTTAAAATTAAGATTTCTCATATGTTAATTCATTGGGGACATGTCTTTTCAACTTTATGGTTCAGTTATCTGTAGGATATATAATGAAAAATATTTATAAAAAAACAGAAAATTCCATAATTTGTTTTAAAAATCTCGAAAAATTTAATCATACAAATACACCGAAAACCCCAAATAGTTTCCAACATTTGCAAAATCTGAGGTTGTTATTTTAATGTTATTTTATTGTTATTATTTTATTATGGACGTTTTTCACAAATTTAGGCAATTTTGTGCATTGTCTGAAATTATTATTTTATTGACTGAGTGATTTGTTTATTGTTCTTATATTTTGTACAAGATTTTTGTAGTTGTATTTTGATGAAATGTTTTAAAATTCTGATTTCTCATATCTTAATTTCATTGAGTACAAATCTTTTCGACTTTATACTTAAGTTTTCCGAAGGATAGTAAAGGAGAAATAATTAGTGAAACACAAAACAAAAATAATTTGCTTTAAAAATCTCGCAATAACTTCAAATAATGCAACTGCATAATAAATTATAAAATAAAAAATAATAATCACACAAATGCACTGAATATGTCAAAAAGTTGTAAACATTTGCCAAATCTTTAGTTGGTATTTCATTGTTATATTATTGTTATTATTTTCATCTTGTGTGTATTCAAAGTGTCAATCATTACGTAGTTGTTTTTAATATTAAGTCATCATTTCAGCAACTACTGTGAAAACTATAAATATAACTAATTATTATTTTCTGCTAATAAATATTCTTTATTATTATTATTATATTACTGTAAAATTTTCCTATATTTTTATCAATATTTCAATTACTGCATTTTTTAAACATACTGTGATAATTTCAGAAATTATTGCTTTAATAATTTTGTACTGAAAAATGTTCATTTATTTATATCAAAATATCAATTATTGTTTTTTTTAAATATGCTGTCACAATTTCAAAGTTACTGTCAATACTATAATTATGCTGTAAATGTTTCAATTATTTTTATGAAAAGTTCAGTTATTGCATTTTTTTGTTAATATTCGGTCATAATTTCAGTAATTCCGTCAAAACTTTATTATAATTATTACAATATTTATTTTAATTCGATTGTATCATAGTTTAAAATTAAAAACTTCAATTATTTCTATGAAAAGTTCAGATATTGTATTTTTTGTTAATATTCTATCACCATTTCAGGATTTATTATGAAACGTTATTTTCACTGTAACAGTTTCAGTTATTTCTATAAACTTCAATTATTTTTGTGGAAGTATCAATCAATGCTGTATTCTTTTTTTATGAATCGATCATTATACACTGCTCAACAAAATTAGGGTTTACCTTTCAAAAAGGGTTAAAATAGAAATTTAACAACTATACGAAATTACTTATTTCTGATTAATCTTAATTCATGCTTATTTAAACAGAAAGAGGCATTTTAAAACCATTTACTCAAAATAAGCAAAAAAATACCACCTACTATAAAAAAATTAACCATTTTTACTCTGTTTTATAGGTGTTCCCCTAATTTTGTTGAGCAGTGTATTAATAATTTTAAAGATTACCCAAAATTAAAATTATTACTGTGTTTATTCTAATTAAATAATTAGAATTTCAATGATAACTCTAAAATATTCATTGTAATTGTATGAAAAGTTCGGCATTACTGCTGTAGCCTGACGCAGCCTAATATAATCTTACCTAATCTAATCTAACACAACCTAGCCTAATCTAACACAACCTAACCTAATATAACAGAACCTAAACTAATTTAACCTAACCTAGCCCAAGAGAACCATCTCTTAAAGAAACGACGAACATGTCTATCAGGCAGATATCTTATTTTCAATGAAGGAAAGACCAGAACTTTCTCATTAAAACTATATGTTTGGTTTCTCTCAGACACTTAAATTTTCATAATCAGGATTACATTTTCGTAGTCAATAATGGAATTATGAAGTTCAACGTTTGAATTGAATTTTGAATTTCTGAAAAGTAATTAACTTGATTAGTTTTCATTCACAAATATGTCTTAATGGAAATATATCTCTTAGAATAATATATCTAAGTAATATCTATTTCTAACAATTAATTTTAACTAATATTTTTTAAATCAGGAAAAATGTTTGTCTCTTAATTTCGCATGGAATTACATAAAAATATACTGGGGTTCCAATTTAAAATAAGAAAAATAAAGTGCTTTAAAGTTTGAAGAGTTTGACACTTAATTTTGGACAATCTGTATAATGCATATCAATAAAACTTGGTTAACGCAACTGTCAGACCTTATTTAATGTGTACCGTGTATGATTTTATTAACGAGACACTATTTTTATCCCTTATTCATTTTCTTAACCAATGGTGCAAAACAGATTTATTCAGATTTTATGTTTTGGGCCAATATCACTAAACCGAATGCAATAAAATTTTATGGGTATGTAGGCATCCATAAAGGGCACCCAAAAAAGCAACAAAAATTATACCATGCAATCTAAAAATATACGTCATGATGATGTCACACTTTTTTGGGACACCCTGTATAATGAAAAATATTTTCCTGAAATACACCCCAGAATGCAAGTAAAGTCTGCAAAATATCAAAAACCTAACTCAATTAGTAACTGAGTTATAGAAGACGGGAGGTGAAATGACGGACCCTGTATATTTTGTAGAAAAAACACTAATAACTGAAGATGGCCTAAATAAGCCGAAACTAGTTAAGTAATAAAAAAACTAATAACATTTATATAAACCAAAACCTTTATATCTATAATAAAAATACATACCAGTAAGTACTCCAAAAGAAGAATAAAAAGAATAAAAAATCAATATAATATAATAATAACTGGTATTTATATGTAAAGAATGAAAGTTTAACAAAAAATTTAGGGTTTTTTTTCCTTCTTTATTGGAATACTAACTGGTAATTTATGTGTTTATATATAAAGATGTTTTTTGTTTTTGTATTTTTAAAATTTTTTATTATGTCTTCTTCACCTGACAAATAAATAAATAATTTAAAAGTCAAAACATTTATAGAAATCTTATCCAATATCATATACCGCGCGTTTTTTTAATCTCTGAACATAGGCTATGTTCAACAGTTTTAACATTTTTAATGTTCCAGTTGTACGCGCATGTAATTTTAATTTATTTATATTTTTTTATATTATCATTTATTTATATTTATTTCATTTTAGCAATAGAATTGAAACTGTCGATTTAAAACGTTTTAAAACGTATTAAAATTGAAACTGTCGTTTTAAATCGTTTTAAAACGACAGTTTCAATTCTATTGCTAAAATGAAATTGTTATGTAACCAAAATTACATGCGCGTACAACTCGAACATTTGAAATGTCAAAACTGTTGACAGATAATGTATTCAACACAAGAATTATTCTGAGACACCAATCCACAAAAACATATTTATATCTAAACATGTAAACTACCAGTAACAATATGAAATATGCCTATTTTATCTCCTTTTGGTATTAATTATTACCCTATTTATTTAAGAAGAATGATTTATAAGAATTTAGATCAAGGATGATCTGAATATTTAGGCGGGCAAAATATATATTTAACTTTAAAAAAATATATCTCCACTAAAGAAGGAAGCAAACAATCAAATATAATAATAATTGGTATCCAAAATGGATGAAACTATAACAAAAATATCTATTTCCATAGATAAAAAATACTTTTCTGAAACGTAGATGACTATACTAGTTATCTTCTACAAATTATTTATTAAATGTATTTGCACATCGGAGGCTCACACAGAGATATCGATTTGCTGTCGCCATACACGTAGTCATAATTAATTTCAACGAATTTTTCAATGACGTGTCATTGTAACATCTGGATATAACATCCACGTAACTCATATTATTTTAATTATTGCAAACTGTAAATTCGTCGGAGTAAGTTTCATTTGCGGCATGAACCATAATTCCCGTATTATTATTTGTCACTTAAATGATTATAAATATGTTGTATAATCGATTTAGGGCCGATTTTCTAAAGTTGCGAATAAGATATCTGTGAAGCAGATAACTTATTCGCAACTTTAGACAATGACAAGGGCAGACATTACCTGCTTCTTGTACCTTAAACCATCATATAAGTATTCGAAACTATAAAAACTACAATTTGACCAGAACTATATGTCAGATAAGAAATTAGAAAGACACTTGTCGGACAAGAGGTTAGAAAGACACTTGCCTAATATGAGGTTAGAAAGACACTTGCATGATATGAGGTTAGAAAGACACCTGCCTGATATGATTATAATTTATTTGAGGCAAACTCAAAATAGCAGATAACTATTCTCAAATTAATCAATCGGTGTAAAAGTCTGAGTCAACTTTTTTTTAGCGATTTTTTTGTTTGATTTAAAGCGTTTGATTTAAAGCGATATAAAATTAAAAAGACACTTGCCTAATATGAGGTTAGAAGGACACTTGGCTAATATTAGGTTAGAAAGACACCTGCCTAATATGTTTATAATTTATTTGAAGCAAACTCAAAATGGCAGATAACTATTCTCAAATTAATCAATCGGTGTAAAAGTCTGAGTCAACTATATTTTTAGCGATTTTTTGTTTAATTTAAAGCCTTTGATTTAAAGCGATAAGAAATTAGAAAGATACTTGTCGGAAAAGAGGTTAGAAAGACACTTGCCTAATATGAGGTTAGAAAGACACTTGGCTAATATTAGGTTAGAAAGACACATGCCTAATATGTTTATAATTTATTTAAGGCAAAATCAAAATATCAGATAACTATTCTCAAATCAATCGGTGTAAAAGTCTGGGTCAACTATTTTTTTAAAAGATTCTTTTGTTTGATTTAAAGCGTTTCTAATTGCGAGCAATAAGGATGCAGCAGCAATAATAATGAGCAATGCCTTATTGTGATTTTTTTTTGTATGTACAGCAAGACAATTATATTTAAAAGGAACTCAAAGATATCCACCTGTCAGGGCCTTAAGTCACGCTACATTGGCTTATTATTATTCAGTCTTGTTTAGATAGCTCTACAGTTCGAGGTGCAACTTCGTAAGTTACAGCAGTATTACTAGTGAGAAAAATATTAGAGTAGAAGGCATAAATTCGAAAAAGTACGAAAACATGCATCAACCATACGAATTGCATTGTAGTCAGTACGGTGCATATGCTTGGTGGCCTACACTCAGCACTGTTTATTCTGGCGTATACAACTCATACATTCCAGTCGAAAGAGTCTAGACGACTGAAAATTACGAATTTAGTCAACTTTTCGCCAAACGCCAGCAATTGTGTTCAATATTATTATTATTACTATTATTGTTAATATTATTATGACTAGAAGTTTAATATATTTTGTTTTCCAGATGGCAGCACAGTATGTATCAAAATTACGATTACAAGTTTAATTCCCTTATCAACTTATTTGATATACGTCCAAGTCTCTTATCGTTGCGCAAACAGGCAGTTATCTGAGGCGTTATTTTGACATTTGTGAACTCAGGTGCGTGGTAAAAGGTAATGCCCCATTATTGCCCACGTTACAGCTGAATCACTATTAATTCTGCGTATTTTAGAGATGTGATGGGTGCGAAGCAATCGAAAACGGAGTTCGCGAGGAACGGGCCTGCTAGGCAGAGCCAGAAGAAGCAGTTCCAGACCATCAAGCAGAAGATAGGCGATGCTTCGAAGGCCCTGAAGAAGTTCAAAGGCGCCAAGCAAACCGACGAAGCTTGCGCAGGTGTCGAGGCGAAAGTGCAAGAGGTACGTGATATGCTGCAGGGGTTGAGCGCGGAGCTGAAGACCAAGCACCAGGTATTATATGATGATTGCGTAAGTAAATGTGAAGGTATTTTGAAAGCAGTCGGTGAGTTACGGATCACGGAAGAAGTTACAGTAGAACCACCTGTAGGGGTTCCCGAAATCCTGAAAACAGTTGATTTGGTCGATGCCCCGGTTTCTTATGACGAAGCAGTTATCACAGAAGAGAAGGCTATTGAGGAAGATGTACCTGAGAGTACAGAACTGCAACCACCCGAATCAAACGACCAACAGAACAATCAACCAAACAGCCAGAAAACTAACGAGCAACAGATAAACGCGAATACAATAGAGAAGAAGACTAAGAAGCTGAGGAAGTCGAAGCAAGCTTTGTACAAACGCCAGATCAGTTTGGAGGAGGACAGCTTCAATAAGATACACAAAGTTAGGGAAGAAATGGTGGACTTAAGGGACGAGGTGTTGGTGTTTAAGGGCGAGCCGAACGGGCAGCTGTACCACTTCCTCAAGGAAACGTTCTGGCGGTTGATCCGAAAACTCGAAGCCATCGAGACGTATGACCACAAGCAGATTAAATACGAGCGCAGAATCGCCATAGATTACGCCAACGAATCAATAGCTGCTTTGGAACAAATCGCTTCCGGCGCGAAGCCAAGCACGGTGAGGCAGAGCCTCACCCAACAAGAGCAACTGAAGCTTCTGGAGCACTTCCAGAGAAGACCCAGCACACCTGATCCACCCAAAATACTCGACGAAGCAGAAGAAGCCAAAGACACCGACAACGAAGTTGCAAACACTTCCGATGACAGCGCAGCAGAGCCAGTCAACATGAGGGACTTCAAGCAGATGCTTGACGTCAAGCTAGGACGGATGTCGCGCATGAATGTTATCACTGTTAACATGATCAAGAAGAACAAAGAGCCCAGCAAGGATAACGTTGGCGAGACAGATGGGAGCGCCGGAAATTTGACTACCGATGACTCCAGTGCTGATGACATCGATGATATCCTGTACTCCTTGGAAGGATCAACAGATAATATGACGAACAAGTGCATGGTTACGCCCATATGAGACTTAAATTTAGGCATATAGCGAATGTACACAATGTAGTTTTGCTTAGTAATAATCCTTCAACTGAAACAATCATTTTTATTAAATAATTTTAATCTTGCTATAACTATCAAAGAACAAAACTAAAATCTTGGCCAAAAATTATAAGGCATATAATAATAGGGTTCTAAATGCATTCAATCTGAATATTCGTATAGTCTATGGAGAAAATGATTCCATATTCACATATTTAAACGAAGTTGTGTCAACTTCTGGTTATCACAAATAAGTGCTGCTAAAAAATCTGCGTCCCAAAAGAATGTTTTCAAATCCAAGGTCAAAAGTCAAAAAAAGGTAAAGAAACCCACGATTAAAGTTCTTACGAGAGTGTCTCTAGATTATAGTTCAAATACATTTTCGACTTTAAGGATCTGTATAGACCCATCCTGCCATTTAGGCTACTTAGACAACCTAAACATTTCTAGATCTCCTATAAATCGGAGACACTTTAAATTTTTTTTATGGATTCAAATCCATAAAGACTTGTGCCAAATCCATTGTGTCAACTTCTAGCTATCACAAACAGGTGCTGCTAAAAAAAAATGCGTCACAAAAGGATGTTTTCAAATTCAAGGTCAAAAAAGGTGAAGAAAAATCCATAAGAGAGTGTCTCTAGATTGTAGTTCAAATTAATTTTCGGCTTTATGGATCTGTATAGACCCACCCTTCCATTTAGGCTATGCAGACAACATACAAATTTATAGATATCCGCTAAATCGGAGACACCTTAAAATTTGTTTTTAGGGGTCTAATCCATAAAGACTTGTGTCAAATCCATTGTGTCAAGTTCTGGTTATCGGAAACAGGTGCTGCTAAAAAAATCTGCGTCACAAATGGATGTTTTCAAATTCAATGTCAAAAAAAGGTGAAGTAACCCTCAATTAAAGTCCCTACGAGAGTGTCTCTAGATTATAGTTCAAATTCGTTTTTGGCTTTATGGATCTGTATAGACCCACCGTACCATTTAGGCTATGCAGACAACCAAAACATTGATAGATCTCCACTAAATCGTAGACACCGTAAAATTTCTTTTAAGAGTTCAAATCCATAAAGAATTTTGCGACCTTAATATTCCATTAAACTTAAATTTTTGGTCCAGAAGCTTTCATATTCTATTTTAAATCGTATGTACACTCCCAAATCCCCAATAATCTGTAAAGTATCTTCTTTCCAAATGCTGTTATTCTGTGATGGCTTTAGACTTCTCATTCAAATGTTATGAGTTCGCCTACTTCTGCAGAGATGCAGTCCCTCCAAATACTGTATAAAGTCATCATCCAAATATTATTTTCTCTTACTCTTCTTCCTTACTTGAAGCACCCCATTAAATGTTTTGCAGATTGACTCTAAATCGTAAATAATTTTCCCAATTCCAGAACTGTTATATTCTGCTTTCCAAATCCTACAACTCCAACCCAAAGGCCTCCAATATAAGAAATCTGTGAAAGCTTTAGACTTCTCATCCAAATATTCTGAGACTCTATCTTCCTTATTCTTCCTAATTATTTTATTGAAATTTTATCACTAATCATTAAAAAATTATCAAAAATTATATTAATGTATTTTAATGAAAAATACTACTGTATTATGCTGCGAAATTAACAATGGTTATTCACAAAATATCATTATTCTATCGAACGTTCAATAAATAATTTCTAAATATTGACACAATATATCAAATTTTGACAGTGAACATTGAAATTTGAAGAGTAACTTTATTATTACATTAGTCTGTCAAAAACACTGTCATTTTCAATGATTATTCACAAAACATCATTATTCTATCGAATGTTCAATAAATAATTTCTAAATATTGACACAATATATCAACTTTTTACAGTGAAAATTGAAATTTTAACAGGAATTATATTATTCTATTATTCTGTCAAATAATCTGACTAAAAATTAGAAACTTTCAGAAAAACAATTGAAAATTATTGCAAAATTGTCAAAATATTGAAAATTTTGACTGTAGTAATGGAAATTTTAGCAATACATGTATTAATATATTTTTTATCAAAATTATACTTATTCTGTGAAAATTTCAATGATTATTCACCAAAACATCATTATTATGTCAACATTTTAATACTAATAATCGAAATATAGACAAACGGTGTCAAATTTTGACAATGAAAATTAAAATTTTAACAGTAATATTATTAATTCAGTATTCTGTCAAAAATTCTGATAGTATTAATTAAAATTTTGTCAGTAATTATTGCAATATTGCCAAAATATTTAAAATTTTAACAGTATTGATTGAAATTTTAGTAATAAATATATTAATATAGTTTCACTGTTATGAATTTTGACAAAATTATTTATCAAAGTTAGATATTCTGAATTGAAATTTTAATAGGAATTTTATTATTAGATTATTCTGTCAAAAATTCTGACTAAAAATTAGAAACTTTCAGAAAGACATTTGAAAATTATTGTAAATTTGTCAAAATATTTAAAATGTTGACTGTATTACTGGAATTTTTAGCAATGCATGTATTAATATATTTTTAATCAAAATTATTCTTATTCTATGAACATTTTAAAGACTATTCACCAAAACATCATTATTATGTCAACATTTTAATACTAATAATCGAAATGTACACAAAATGTGTAAAACTTTGACAGTGAACATTGAAATTTTAACAATAATTTTATTATTACATTATTCTGTCAAAAATTCTGAAAATTTAAATGAAATTTTTAAAATGAAAATTTAAGCTTCATTGTATTAATTAAGATTTTGACAGTAATTATTGCAATATTGCCAAAATATTTAAAACTTTAACTTAACTTTAACTTTTAGTATTGATTGAAATTTTAGTAATAAATGTTAATATAGTTTCATTTGTCAAAATTGTATATTCTGTGAAAATTGCAATTATTATTCACCAAAACACCATTTATCTGTCGAAATTTTAATACTATAATTTTTATTCTTAACAACTAATTGAGATTTGATGAATATGACCATACCAAAATTCGACACTACAATATGTTTTTTCATTATTACAGTATTGTGTCTGACAATAAAATTGAAACGTAGGTAATGACAATTGAAAATTTTACAATATTAAGATTTTAACAGTAATTGTTGCAAAATATAAAATAACATTGAAACTTGCAGAATAGCGATTGAAATTTTGTTTGAAATGTTGACAGTAGGTAATCTTTGCAAAATGAATAGAATATTTTTAATATTGACGGTGATCGTTGAGATTTTGATAGTAAAATTTAAAAAAAAATACAATAAATTTATTATTATGCCATTACGTTAACATTCTACAAATATATTTAAAATTACAATAGTTATTAACTGCCACATTCTAAAGAAATTTTGACAGTAACCATTGAAATATGACCGAATATTCAATTTATACTTCGTTAAGTAAAGTTGATGTCAGTGGGATAATGTAGACCCAAGCAAAACTAGATTAGAAGTAAACGCATATAACTTTGTTGTTAATTATATATTTTAGAACTTGTTATTGCAAAAAAATATTGTTGTGTAACCTACAATAATTATGTCTATTATTAAATATTTGTTAATACAATTTTAGTGCATTATTAATTACTTACAAATATACAATGTATACAACCAAATGTATGTAAATTAAGAATATTTCTGTTATTAAATATTTCGAGATGAAAAATGTTTAATGGATTGTTATAATTTGTTCGTGAATGAATTGAAAAGTGAAAACCACTAAACATGTTCAAACATGTGTATTAAATGAGTATTTATAACTTCCAAAAAGTGATTGACCGAAAGATTGTCGCTCATTATTGAGTATCTTAATATAAAAACCTGTACACCTCAGTAAATATTTATCTGTGATTAAATAAGCACAGATAGCATTTTAATTAATTATTTGCAGTTCACTGATTGAGTGAAATAATGTCGAATATGTATATGCAGTGAGTTAGTATAATAGATACATTGAATTTCCTGCAAAATAAAGACCAAGGAAATTCAGTTGAAATAAATATATCAAAAATTAAATCATTACAGATTGTTTCTAAGAATATACAGATATGTCGGTGATTAACTTGATACAGATAAGATTTTAATTAATTATTTACAGTTTACTATTTAAATATCAAATAAATATATGATAAATATAAATAAATGATAAATATATCATAAATTAAATCATTACAGATTGTTTCTAAGCATATACAAGTATATCTGTGATTAACTTGATACAGGTAAGAGTTTAAATAATTATTTACAGTTTAGTATTTGAATAAAATAAAGTGTTATAATTTAATTAATAAAATCTGTGATAATTCCATTTTCAACTCACTACCAATAATTTGAAGGTAATGCAAAAAATATAATCATTCCATTTTATTATAAGCACTACTTAAAAAAATAAACACTGTTTATTATGTTTTATTCATAAAAATTTAAACCGTGATTCAGCGGTGTTTAGCGGTGTTTTACAAAGAGTTGCCATGGTTACTAAGATTAAAAAACCGAACAACTGTGGCTGAAGTTTTCATGAATAACAATGTTTGCTTTTATATTTTAGATTTATGATAAATTATATTTAGTTTCAGATAAATATATCAAATCTGCGAACGTTACAACAATAAACAATAGTTCATTTACATCCTGAAAGATTTCAATATTTCAGAATTACTGTCAGAAATAAAATCAAATTTGATTATCATTTACAAAAAAATTGTAATAAATCCATTTTCAACTACGCTACTGACAACAATTTGAAGGTAACTCAAGAACTATAATTATTCCATTTTATCCTAACAAATACATTATAAAAAATGAGCTCTTATTTTGTAGATTTATGCAATATTTTGAGTGATACAATTGAAAAGATTTTAAAGTTCTAAATGATTCTATTTTATCTTAATGAGTATCACAAGGAGATGTTTTGCTTTCAAATCAGATTTGAGGATGAACAAATTTTCAATTATTCCATTTATCTTAATAAAGGAACAGTAATTGCTTAGAACAGCTTAGAACAGCTTTGAAAGTGATAAAAATTAGTATTTAAATAATGAACTTGCATTTATTTTCCCGAAGAGTAAATAATTTCTGTAATTATATTACAAATATTTGCAATAGTTTGAGTTTATATTCCAGAGCGATGGACATGTGTCGATCGGCAAAACCAAATTTAAAGACCCTGGGAAGAATTACAATCATTCCATTTTGTACTGGAGAACATCATTTGATCATCAAAACGAAGTTGGAATGTAGGTACTTAAAATATTTAAAACAAGTTCATTTTCTAGTGGAGAGCATTGCATAAGTTTTGTTCATCAAAACTAAATTGGATTAACCCCAAAAATTGGATAATTATTTGCTAGTCGCGCAACTTCACGAGGTTTTCAGGATTACAAAAATACTTTTATAATAAATTAATCTCCATAATCCAGAAATTTTTGAATAATTTTATCAATAAAGCCAAATTTGAAAATATTGCAAGAATTGGAGCCAAAACTTACTAAGGTATACAAATAGAAATAAAATAATACAGTAATATTAATGTGTAAAAAATTATATAAAACAGATCAATAATGTAATTTTGTACTGTGAAGAAGTGAACAAGTATGTTTCATCAAAACCAAATTTGGGTATTCCAAAACAATGAAACAATTCCTTGCTTATCACGTAATTTCATGAAATTTTTCAGGATTCCCATTTTTTTTCTCTCTAAATGAACCTCTTCACCCCAGAATTTTTGGAAATAATTTATCAATAGAGCCAAATTTGAGAATAGTATAAGAACTGGAGCCTAATCACGCTAAGCCATTAATAGAAATTAAATAATAACAGTAGACATAATATGTATAGAAAATTATACAAAAAAAATCTCTCCATATAATTGTTTAATTCATTTCTGGCAACGTTACTCAGTTTGGAGCGAGATACAGTGACTAATATTGGAAATTAAATAGACGAGATAAAAAAGATAAGATAATACGTGGCACGATTACTTTATAGAAACATTTATACACGCCCAACAGAGACCTGATTATAATCAAAACGTGTGTGCATGCCAAACATGGAAAGAGGTGTAAAAACAAACAGCAACATTAAATGACAGCAACAACAGACATTCATAAGGTAATTAGTTTTAATTATTGCTAATGAGTGAATGCGCAGGTTATTGCACTATCTAAAGTAATCTGAAAATACACTTCAGCAAGTTGATTAACTAAAGTGTATAATATGAAACACTATTTTATTTACAAATTTTCTGTAAAATAATAAAATAATATAATATGTAAGTAGTAATAAGTAAAAAGTATAATAATAAATGTGAAATATGTAAAAGAGGTTAAAGTGAAAAAAAAAATAGTTATTTATATTACAAGTGAGTTAAGTAGATGTTTTTCCACTACCTTGCAAAAACATCCTTAACTGACGTGTTTTATACAATATATTATTCAATTTTTGTTCATTTCATTTTTATAATATCGGTAAGTCGGTGAAAAGTCAAACTGCCATTTATTGTCAAATCAAAATTTTAAAAGGCCGATTGCAGCGTTTTTGTACCAGAAGGGGTTCCAAATGAAGCCCCAGAGGCACCCCGAAAGTTGGCGTCCAATAAATTACAGGTATTCTATTAAATCGATGTTGTATGATATTGATTTTGAATAAATTAAAAGTTTTAAATTCTCTAGTGGAATCAAGAAAATTTTATTTCACATGAAGATAAACAACTGCTTTTGATGTCTTCTAAAAGGTATATAACGTCAGTTTAAAACGTGAGAATTGAATAAAATCACTAATTACTTTAATCATGGTAGAGCTAAATCCCCTCACTGAAAACTTTACATCAGGATAGATCATAACACTTTTTTATTTTTCGTTCGCGTAATTTTTACCAAATCTGTACTTTATTTGAATTTATATGTAATAATAATAAATGACAAGGAGACGAAGTTATGACAGCAGCTTGAGTCGTAGAGCTAGCGGCGTATTATTATTAATATTATTATTAATAACAACAAATAGTAATAAGATAATATATTTCTCGCGTTCACAGATAACACCAATCGCTTTGTTTGCAACTTACAGATACACGAATAAATTGCCCCATAACAAAATATTGTGAGGGTCCGATTTTAAATTGAATAAGTTAGAATGGAAAATCTGTGAAATTTTATGGCCACGTTCGAACTGAGTCTTGATATTCACTGAAGAAGACCGCTTTGTATGGAACGAAATGAATACTTAGGGTTCATGTTTCCACGAAAAAGTTTTCTGTTGTTATCTTACATTTAAGATACCTACAAGGAGAATTTGATATGAATTGCGCAGGTAGATTCTAATCTTATTACGAGAATATTCATCAGCAGATAACTTATCAATAACTATTTAATATTTTTCTTTAATTAATATCCGAATATTCCCAGTATACTTGGAAATTTATGATTTTTTTTTGTATATTTTGATAATACAATTTCATTTTCTGCATCTTCACAAAAAAAAATCATGATTTTCAGCATCATCGGCATCAATAATATCACTTGCATCCAGGAACTTATTAAATTAGTTTTAAATATTCTATACTACTCTATGGAATTCTAATTTCTGGATAAACTATTTAGATTTAACAATGTTTTTTCCCAATTTTGAAGAATATTTTTGAATTTGTTCTAAATAATATCATAATCATAATATTCATCATGGATATTTCCAATTTTATTAAGCTGCTTCTTAAATTCGTCAAGAATCTTAACAATTTTTGTGTAAAATTGAAATTTCTAGAATACATTTTGTAAATTTATCATATTAATTTATTTAAACTTACATCCTTTAACCTTTCGGTGTCGTACTTTTAACATTTATTCACATTTACTATTATTATTATATTTCTTCGTATGTCCCTTTATGTATTTTATTTTTCTTTCCATTTCGTTCTGTTCTGTGTTAGTTTCTGTGTTCTGTTCTGTTCTGTGTATTATTTCCGTCCATTCTATCCTTCTTCTTTCCGTTTCTTTTCTTATTGCATTCCATGTTTACCTTGGCCTTCTTCTATAATTTCTTCCGTGTGCTCTCGTTTCATAAACTTTGTTTGCCTTTCTTGATTCCTCCATGAAGCATACATGTCTCAGCAATCGCATTTATCCTTCTATTTATTCGTAGATTGGCTCTAATTTTATGTTTTGTCTCTGTGTTTCATTCCTTATTCTGTCTCTCATTGTTTTGTTTTCAATTTTTCTTATGAATCTCATCTCTATAGCATTAATTCTTTTCTTGTGTTTTTCTGCCATGTTCCACGATTCACTGCTTCTTCTTGATTGTCGGTCTTATGACTTTTTCACTATTTCTCTCTTATATGTATTTTGTTTATTTTTTTCAAAGAAAGTGGCCTTTAGCATGTTAAATATTTCATGTTTCCGGCTTTTCCCACTCTCTCATTAATGTATTTGCCTATCTTTCCGTTGTTTTCGATGCTAGACTATAGATATTTGCAGCTACGTAATTTGGTTTTCGAGGATATTATCATGTTTTTGGTTTTGTATATATTTATCTTCATATTTATTTGTGCTAGTTCTTTGTCCAGTACTTCTATGTTTAGTTGTAAGTCTTTCTCTGCCTCTGCTGTTAATGCCATGTCCTCCATGCGAACATCGTTTCTGTTATTTGTGTTTCTTGTATTTCCCGGCATCATATCATTAAAGGCTTCATATTTTTCTTTGCTTCTTTTGCCGCTTCATCCAAAATAATTGTGAAAAGTATTGCCTGAATCCACATCCTTGTTTAACTTCTATGTATGTCGTGAACTCGCTATAATCTTCATTATTTATTCGGAATATGTTTATGTTTTCTTTGTACATGTCTTTTACTTTTTCTATTATTGTATTTAATTGAGGAATTATTTATTATGAAATAATACATAAAATTATGAGGAAAAGGCTGTCGAGATGTAAATTATGGGTGATTTTTACGAACCCTACATGCTGATGGAGCCTCATTACTTTTCATTTGTCTTAACCTTATATTAAAATTTTCCCTAATAATTGAACTATTAATGTCCCCCCAATAATACTAAAATTACCCTTATATTAAAATTTTATTGTAGGTATTCATCGTCTTTGCAGTCCTTTCCATAAATCTTCTCTTCTTAGTCGGTCAAATTCCTTTTCCAGGTCTATGAAACAAAGGTGTATATCCCTTTTATTATTTATAAGTTTTTCGCTTATATGTCTTATTGTGAAAATTAGATTTTGGGTCTATCTCTCTCTCCTCTCTCCTAATTTCACATTTTGTATCAACATTGTGTATGCACATTGTGTATCTAGGCTAGAGTTTCTTCCATCTAATCTTTTATTCTCTTCTCAAATATTTTTTATAATTTTTAATAATAATAGATTGGTAGTATTCCTGTATTGCATTCTTTTGGTATTTTTACTTTCTTTATTACTTCATTCATAATCATTTTTAGCTATTGAATTTCTCTTTCACCCATATAATTTATCATCTCTGGGGTTACCAATTAGTGCTTTTCCAATTCTGAGCTTTATTATAGCTTCCGTTACTTCTTTTTATAGTATATTCTCTATTTCTATAAAGCTTATTACTTCGTCTCCTTCTTCTTGGGCGTTATTATGTTATCCTGTCAGTTCTTCAAAATATTGTCTCCATCTTTCTATTATTTTATTCTCTTCCGTGATTATGTTGCCTTCCTTGTCTTTTATGTTTATCATGTTATATTCCTTTTTCTTTCAGATTTGTTTTAGCGTTTCGCACAATAATTTCAGGTTGTCTCTGTAATTTCATGCCATATTTTTTTCCAAATTTTGTCCATGTATCTTGTTTTGCTTGATTTACTTCTATATTTACTTCTTTCATTTTTTCCGTGTACTTTTCATAGTGTTTTTCTCTCTTTGTTCAAAATCACCTTTTCCATATATCTCTTTTGTCTTTAATTTTCTGTCTTCTTTCATTGTTCTACCACTCTATCTTCTTTGCTTCTATATTACTTATTTTTGCTGTTCCACAGCTTTATTTGGCTGCTTTTAATGTATCGTGTTTTAATCTTTCCCAAGTTTCTTGGATTTACATTTCTTGTCTAAATTATTTTTCTTTCCATTCCCTGTCTAAATTATTTTCCTTTCCGTTCTTTTAACTCTTGGTATTTTTCTTGGTATTGTTGGTCTTTTAGTTTATAGCTTTTTATTTTCTCATTTACTCGGTTTCTTCTTTTGTCCGTTTTGTCCTCCATTTTTCTTCTCATATCCATCTTTACTAAGTAGTGATCACTTCCGATCTCTGCCTATCTTGAAACTTTTACATTCTTCACGTATTGTCATTTATTTTTGCTTATTAGGAAATAGTCTGTTATTGACTTTTCTTCTCTAGTTGGCTCTTCTCTCGTATATTTATGTATCATATTGTGTTTAAACTTTGTGTTTGCTATTATTAGGTTGTTTTTGGTATTCAATTCTGTTATTGCATTTCTATTTCCATTTTTAATTTCCTCTCCTTCTTTCCCCATATATTCTTCTTCTCCTTCATTTTTTTTTCGACTCGTCCTTTTAGGTATCCCATTATTATTATAGATTCCGTTCCCTCATCTATATATCTCTGTAGGTAATCAAAGAACTTATATTTTTCTTTTTTCTTTGCGACTTTGTTCTCTCCGTAAGCTATTATCATTGTCCATGTTTATTTATCAAAAAATCTTATTTCCATGGCCATAATGATCTTACCTTTATTACCCTTTCTTTTATAACGTCTTTCAATCTATTTAGTGCAATTATGGGTCCTATCTTCTCGTTTCGCTTCGTTTTCTTCGTAAATTCCTGACCGTAAGCTGTTATCATTGTCCATGTTTCCTAGTCACACAATCTTATTTCTATCGTCACAATTCGTGTATTTATTACCCTTTGTTTTATAACGTCTTTCAATCTATTAGGTGCAATTATTAATCCTACCCCTCCTTTCGCTCTTTTTTCTTCGTCAATTCCTGACCATTACATTCAGTATATTTTATGTACTATCTTCATCCTCTTTCCTTTAGTTTTTGTTTCTGAGATGCTTAGAATTTATATTTGTTGTTTTATCACTAGTTTTCTTCCACTAGTACCTCTTCTTTTCCCCTTACCCTTCGCACATTCCAGGTGCCTATTCTGATGTGTGTGTAGTTTTATATTTTTTCCCTTTGTCAATAGCCAGTCTGTGGACGTTTTGAATATCTTCTTTCTTTGCTTGTATCTTTCTTTTCTCCCTTTTCTTTTATTTTTGATCTTCTCTTTTCTTGTTTTCAGGTTTATTTTATCATCTGTTTTCTCTGTATTCGTTTGCGTTTTTCGACTTTTTCGTTTTTCCTGTTTTTGTTAGTGCTTTCTGTGCTTAATTTCTTACGTGTTTTATTTTTCTTCCTAATTTAATGTCTTATCATTTCTTCCACTAGTTCCTCTTATTTTCCCCTTATGCATCGCACATTCCAGGTGCCTATTCTGATGATTGTGTAGTTTTATATATTTTTTCTCTTTGTCATTAGCCAGTCTCTGAACGTCTTGAATATCTTCTTTCTTTGCTTGTATCTTCGTTTGCTCCTTTTCCTTTTAGTTTTATCTTCTTTTTTCTTGTTTCCAGTTAATTTTATCCTCTATTTTCTCTGTATTCGTTTGAGTTTTCCGATCATTTTCGTTTTTCCTGTTTCTGTTTGTGCTTCCCGGTGCGTAATTTGTTCGTGTTTTAATTTTTCTTCCTGCTCCATTGATACCTTTGTTCATCTTTTGTCGTCTCTTCGTTGTTGTCTTGCTTGCTAGTTTTTTGTTTTCTGTTCGGAATAATTCCCTTTTCCATAGCGTTCTACTTATATTCCTTCCCATTTATTATTACTCTTCGATATCTAATCCTCACTGTATTTCCATTCATGTTTTCTTCTTTGGCTATGTTTCGCACTTCTCTCTATATTCCTTAGTATTAATACTCTCTGCATTATTACGTATACCTTCTTCATTCTTCATTGCTTCAACTTTATTCTCCCAATTCTCAATCTCCGTCACTATAATTTCTGATGCCTGTTTATATCAGTTGATTTTCGAAAAGGTCGCAAAAGTCATCGATTCGTCATAAAGTTTATACAAATCACGAAGTTTCGCATTTATCTCTGCTAGTTTTGGAATTTGTCTTAAATCATGGATCAAAATAGCATAAATATTTCTAATTTTATTAAGCAGTTTCTTAAATTCGTCTAAAATCTTAACAATTTATCTGTGAATTACTAATTTATAGAAGAAATTTAATTAATTTTAGATAAATGATTTCAATATTAATCGATTCATTGCAAATTTTGCACAAATTATAACGTTTAGCATTAATCTGTGCTAGTTTATCAAACAGTTTCTTTATTCTGTTATAAATAATCAGGGACTTGGGATACATTAACTAAATTTTGAATTTTGATTATTTTGAGTCAATAATCCCATTTTTGGAAGAAAATATTTAAATTTTTGCTTAAAAAATTTTTAAAACAAAAAGAGTCAAAAGTTATACAGACTCAGTAACTCTCAGATAATTTATACAAAATTTGGAAAGATTCCTATAATTTTATAAATAATTTGTAGTTATAGACACATACGTCATACTAAACAGGAAGATTTACTAGTTATTGAAAATAATATCAAAATCGGAAAATTTCTTCGGAAATTTATAAATATTTCTTCTGTATTGAGGATGTTATCAACATTTTCAAAACAAAAAGTATCAAAAGCTACACAGACTCACAAATTCTCAGATAATTTATACAAAATTTGGAAAGATTCCTATAATTTTATTAATAATTTGTAGTTATAGACACAAACGTCATAATAAACATGAAGATTTACCAGTGATTGATGAATATTATCAAAATCGGGAAATTACTTGGGAAATTTATAAATATTTCAGCTATATTTAGGATTTTATCAACATTTCAGCAAACATTTTTATAAATCTCTAGATAAAAAAATAATTAATAGAATTAAAAACATGGACCTTTTTTGAGAAATACCTTTATAAATTTAAATACATACAGATTTCTGTTAAATTTAGGATTGTATAAAGATGGAATAGCAAACTTTAGAATGAGTTGAAGATCCCAAATTAATAAATCCTATAAATAAATTGGAGACTTTTTATGAAATTTCGAATTTACAAAACAATTATTGGAAATTTGGACTATATTGGGATGATGAGATCAAATAAGATCGAAACTAGTCCCTAATTGTCCGAGGAAATAATTCCCAAATGCACATTGATAGAATCCGATTTATGGTTTTAAATTTAAAAAATTAAATCGCGACATTCTGAGAGTGCTCAAATTCAATAGTTATTAAATTATTGGAAAGTTTAAAAATATTTGTAGTAACATCGGACAAAAATTGATAGAAACTAGAAAGATTCTTCAGAACGCCACAAAGATCTCTGAATTTCGGAAGATTTGTGTAAAATTTAAAATTATTAGTAGAAATATAAGCAAAAATTCTTATTAGTTATTTTTGTACTTTCTGGTCCTTTGTAATATTTATTTATTTATCCCGACTAGTTTCTGCTTAGCATTCAGGCATCGTCAGGGGTTTTTGTAAATAAATTAGTTAGTATAATACAATCTTCAAAGTGACAAACATAAAAGTCAAAATATAATCTTCAAAAATCTAATTTAATTTACAAAACCCTTGATGATGCCAGAATGTTAATCCGAAACTAGTCGGGATAAATAAATATACAAGTATTATAAAATTCCTGAAAGTATGAACATAACAAATATTAAATTATTATCAAATATATCGGGTAACATGAATAAAATACTAACAAAAATTCTTAGTTAACTACATTTTCTTAACAAATTTTTAGAAGATTTACCCGTTATTATCAAGTTTCATAAAAAGTAGATAAATTCATGATAAATTCAATAAAATTTTCTGCAAATGTTTACATTTTATAAATATATATTTTCAAAATATAATGATCGTCCTTGTCTTCTGCCCTGAATTTATTTCAGCTAGGTTTCCTTTTAATTGTTTTTTTAGCATTTCTATTCCTTTTGCTTCCTGGTTGGTATAAAATTTAAAATGATTAGTAGACATTTAAGTAAAAAATCTTAGTCAATTTGTTCTTTTTCAACAAATTCTTAGAAGATCATCATTAAGTTGTTTTATAAAAATTAGGTAAATTCATGACAAATTCAATAAACTTTCTGCAAATGTTAACATTTTACAAACTTAAATTTGCAAAATTTAAAGAACGTCGTTGTCTTCTGCCCTTAATTAATTTCAGCTAGGTTTCCTTTCAATTGTTTTTTTAGCCTTTCTATTCCTTTTGCTTCCTGATTGGTGTAAAATTTAAAATGATTAGTAGACATTTAAATATAAAATCTTAGTCGATTTGTTCTTTTTCAACAAATTCTTAGAAGATCATCATTAACAAGTTTTATAAATATTAGGTAAATTCATGACAAATTCAATAATATTTCTGCAACATTATACAAATTTTAAGAACGTCCTTGTGTTCTGCTCTGGTTTTAATTCAGTTAGGTTTCATTTTCGTTGTTTTTTAGCAATTCCATTTATGTTGCTTCCTTGTTCTTGTTTCATATTTTTGAACTAATATTTCTTCCAGTGTTAAGTCTTTGCATGTGAAAGCATATGATTTACTGTATGTACTGTAGAAGCTCATCATTAACAAGTTTTATAAAAATTAGGTAAATTCATGACAAATTCAATAAGATTTCTGCAACATTTTACAAATATTAAGAACGTCCTTGTGTTCTGCTCTGGTTTTAATTCAGTTAGGTTTCATTTTCGTTGTTTTTTAGTCATTCCATTTATGTTGCTCCCTTGTCCTTGTTTCATCTTTTTGAACTAATATTTCTTCCACTGTTAAGTCTTTGCAAGTGAAAGCATATGATTTACTTTACTGAATAAAAATGTGAATATCTTGGGCCCATTCAGATTATCTTTGGCCTTCATAATTTGGTGTTTTACTGCCAAACTTTTGCACGAAATATTTGCTTTTCCTCATTTATTATATGTGCTTTCTCTATCTTGACTTGTATCTTTAATTTGTTACATCTAATATCTAAACGGTATCTCCCCCCCCCAGCATAAAATCAAATCACAATTGTAAGGCTACAAAGCCAATAACATGAATACATTGATTGATTAACAATTTTTCTAATTTGTCTAAATGTGCACCTACCACCCTGGTAAACCATCTGTAGCTTATGACCAAGAATTTAGCTTTAATTGCGTTATATCTAAAGATTCCTCCACTTCTTTCTCTACCTGGCTTTCCTTCGCTGTTATTCATGTATCCATATTGTTGTTTTTTCTCTTCTTCTCTTTTGTCTGTCATCCATTTCTGCTCTGTTTTCTAGGTTATCAATTCTTTGGACCAGCTGGTGTCTTCTTCTCTTCTCATTTATTTCTTCAGTTCTCTTCTTTGAGGTCGTTGGAGGTTTTCATCATGCCCTTCATTATATACATCAATATACATATAACTCATCATATCTTGGAGATCACGTGTTTGCTCTTTTTCCTCTCCACTTGCTTCTGACTTTCTATGCTGATATGCTGTTGCTCCTTGTTTTATCCCCTTGCTTCCATGTTCCCTTGTCACCCTTTCAATTGTCGTCCATTGTTTTATTATTCCGCTCTCCTTTGCTTCGGTGATATTTTTATTTTCTTGGTGCTGTTAAATATTACAAACTATTTAATCCTTCATCATATAATTTATCTCTGTCTTTGTTTCACTGTTACTCCTGTAATTACATTGTTATTTCTTATCTGTTGTCTGTCTTGCTTTTCTGCTCTGTTTTCCAAGTTGTCAATTCCTTAAACCAGCTGGTATCTTCAGTATTGCCTTTCTCCTTTTCTCTTCTCATTTCTTTTTTTAGTTCCGTTATCTCTTATTTGATTTCGTCGGAGGTTTTCGCTTTTCCTTCATTATATAATTTTTCACGTCTTTGAGAACCTCCATCTTTCCTTTTCATCCTCTCCATTGACTTTCTATGGATGCTGTCGCAACTTCCACTTGCTTTATTGTTCCGCTCTCCTTTGCTGCGATGCTCTTAATATTTTCTTTCCGATGTTGAAAATTGATGCTAATTAAGTTATGAGTTTCAGGTGTAAATATGGGCGCTACGCAATCAACACCTACCAGACGACTTAGCAAGAAAGACAACCTATCGAAAATTCGCAGCGAAATCAGCAAAATTCGCCTCAGCATCCAAAATGGTGAAAACGTGGAACTCTGTCGTTCAGAGCTAACAAAATATGCGACGGTGGTGCAGGAAATCCGGAACTCCAGCAAGAAGATGCAATACCACGAGCAGTGCAAGACCATTTTAAATGACATCAACCAGTGCATCCGCATGCTGGAGGACAAAGAAGCCGAAGATGCCAGAGAAAGCAATTTAGATTTGGGAGCAGTAGAGTCGAATTCGTTTATATCACAAGATATCTCAAAACTGCTGGAGCGCAAAGATAAGCCCTCGTACGATTACAGGATCCACAGTTTGACCCAAATACAGGAACGCATAAATGACCTGGACAACGAAATCCGCACGTACGTGTTGCAGAATGACTTGAAGAACCTGATAATCGTCGAGAAGAAGGTCAATATCCTCTACAACGACCTAGAGCAAATAGAACCTATGCACACGACAGCTCAAGTGGCCGAAAAGAAGAGACTGGCGGAGCAGTTAATAAAATTCAATAGGAAAATTAACAACGAGAAGCGAAAATCTCAACTCCCATTGAATTTTGATTACAACGATGGTGGCCTGTATTCAAAACCATCGCAAATTAACGAGACTGGTATGCTGGCGGTTTTGAAAATTGAGCACAATTTGAGCGATATGGAGGTGAGTGCATTCACGTTTGAGGACATACGAGTGTCAGATGCGTACGTTAGAATTGAGCAAAAGTTGAAAACTTACTACACAACTTTGGAGAATGTAAGTGTAACATCTGAAGATGAGAGGCGTAGAGTTGTAAACGCCAAGAATTTAACCAAAAAAATACTGTCGTCTTTGAAGCAGCGAGCTATAGAAAACGAGCTCGCCATTGCAAGGGATCATAAAGCAATTGAAAATATAGAGAAGTCTATTATGGACCTCAGGACTCAATCGGAATATTTGTCTGGAGGCAAGGAGAGCGCGAATTTCGTACATTTAGATCAGAAAATTCGCAGCACTTGGGATCAGTTGAACAACTTCAATCCACGCTACGATTTAAATGTGCAGTACAAAGAAAAAATAATTAATCAAATCCAGCAGCTGCTTAAGGACATGAATAAAACTTGCAGTAAGAACAACGAGATGCTTGAGATTGAGGCTTTATTGCTAAGCATGCGAGATTCTTGGTCTAAGTTGAAAACCATTCCTAATATAAAAGATAATAAAGAAGTATGCCAAGCATTGGAAGAAGTGGAGATATCCATGAGAAAATTTTTGCACAACGAAAGACCGGATATTATGAGTTTTAAAAAATATTCCGTCTCATCGGAAATTATGGACCAACTTGTTACGGAAATGACAACTCCCAAAATGACACCCGTAGCTGAAGTAAATGTAGCAAATATGCCCACAAAACAGGCACCAATAAGTACTGCTTATGAAGGTAATCCAAAAACTGATCAAAACAGCTTTGTAACTGCTTATGAAGGCAATACAAGAAATGATGAGAACAAGTTTGTAGAATCAATAGAATTAGGCAATTCCGGTGAAAAAGTTGGTTTTAATATGAGAAATCGCGAGCCAAATAAGTCTGTAGAAGCAACAGAAATAAGGAATCCCAATGAAAATGCTGGTTATAATGTGAGAAATTACGAGCCAAATAAGTCGTTAATAGAAATACGGAATTCCAATGAACCAACTGGTGTTAATATGAGAAATCGCGAGCAAAAAAAGTTAGTAGAAGCAACTGAAACGACAACTAATGCTGGATATGATATTAATATAAAAAAGCACGAGAATTATAAGTCGCAGGAAACTACAACTTCCAATACGAAAACTGGTTATGAAATGAACGTGAGGAAAAATGAGCTACATGAGCCTACTCCTAATATGGAGCATCTTTATGAAGTTAATTTGGGACACGATATACCAAAAGCACCGGAATCAACAGCCATTAAAATTGAGCCACCAAAACCTCTAGACTCTGCGGAAGCAATCATCAAAATACAAGCCATAGAGCGCGATATTTCTGGCATACGAAGATCCATTAGGGGTTTCACCGGAACAACGGACAGTGAAATGTATGACGAAATAGAAGATCAACTGATATCCCGCAAATCGCAGCTTGAATCATTACAGACGGGCAACCAGTTTATACGCGATGCCAAGAAACGAACTGTTAAGCAACTGGAAGATACAAGCATAGCTCTGCGCAACCAAGCCGAACTGAATGATATAAAAAAGGAAAACATATTGAGGAGCAGCGTGAGGCATAGTCAGAAAATAAACCGCAGAAGCCTCCATTCGGTTAGCAAAATGCTTGAGAACATCATGGATGTAGATTCTAATGTGCACAATATCGAGAAGCAAATTCAAAAATTCAACGGTACCTCATCTGATAAGGAATACGAGGCGATTATAAAATCTTTAGACGAGAGCAGTAAATATTTAGGCACCATCGATGTTAGAGACTACGAGAATCTGAATACATCAAAGAACGAAGTGCTGCAACACATTGAAGCACTTCAAATAGAAATCACCACGAAAGCGAGTGATAACGAGATGAAAACCGATGATGAGATAGCCAAAATGAAAACCGTGCTGCAGCAGGTCAAACAAATTAAGAAAAAAATTGACTGCTTTCAAGGCACCCACAAGAATATACAATACGCCCAACTTGAAAGTGATTTGTTATATAATCTAGAGAAAATTGAAGCGATTAAAGACGTAAATGGTAAGATAGTGAAAGCCAAATCCCAATGCAAGGAAACCATCAAGAAATTCCTGAAAATCCTTGACGAGCGATCAATCAAGCCCCAAATGACGTTAAACGAGCAAACTTTTGAAACCGTACACAACACCTTACTGGACATAAAAACGCGCATGGAAGTCTTCAGTGGTACGCGCCAAGACGAAGAGTACTTCCACATAGTGCGCGATCTACATATCTGCAACGACGACATCAAATCTTTGCACGAAGATGGACAGAATCCGGATAAAAAGGTGATGTACCTAAAGTACGTGCAGGAACTCTTCCAGTACTTCGAAGCGAAGACGAACTCGCTCGCGTCCAATGCAGTGGAGCAGCAGAACAACGAACCGGACGAAATGCAGGCAAAAATTGACGAAAGCTTAGCTATACTGCAGCAATTCGACCAAGAGGCCAATGCCATATCTGAAAACATCAACCGCTTCCAAGGCAAGAAATCAGACACAGAATTCTGCAATCTGGACGACACATTGATCGCGCTTATGATTAAGGTGGACAAAATAAACACTTTCAAAGTGCCTGTCATCAAGGAGCGCCGAAAACTGGTAATGCAGAAACTCAACAAGTGCTCAGAAACTTTGGACAAAAAATGCAACACCGAAACTCATGAAGCGCTGACGAGTTCCGATGCTGAAGGAGTCCTGCAGGAAATTGGCGATATAATGTTGGAACTGGAGGTCCTGAATGATGCTGTAAGGCATTTCGAGGGCAGCCGCAATGATCAGCATTACACGAGCCTGGATGAGGCTCTGATCAAACTATTTCTGAGCTTAGATGGCGTCAAGCCCATGAACGATGCCGTCGTTAAAGATAGGAAGATGAAGGCGATGAAGGAGATTCAGAGGAATATGAGATTATTAGAGGAGAAGGTTAGCAATACCCTTGGCACTGGTGAGATTTATGCCTCAGAGGAAACTTTGGTTTAAAGCTGTAATTATTTTAATTATTTATGTGTGTCATATAAAAACATTGTTTTATCGCTTGTCACTTATAATTAAATATATGTTTTAATTCGTTTTCGCACTTTTACTTTATACATAAGTGGTTTCCAAACTTTTTTGGAATAAGCATTTTACATGGCGCCTTTTCCTTTCCATTATATTTTTTGCCAATTTCTATGAAATATTTAATAATTTTGTGTGGAATTTGATTTGTGGGGAAAGCCGTTATAATGTCAACTAAAATTCACAAGCTATTACTCAATATTATTATTCACCTATAAACATATCAACAATCAATAAATGTTTTCATGGTATTTCATTTTATGTCTAAAAATTCATGTTTTCAATTATATTCCTCACTTGCGAATGAATTATACTAAGTGTCTGGGATAAGGGGCGAACATAGGAAATTAACATGTAAAATTAAATATGTGCAATTATTAGCACCCCTATTAATTTCAGAGAAAAATCCCTAAGGAATATTTTTTAGAGTATCAAAAACTGTAAATGTACCATCCATTTAATTTATCTTTATATCAGAATCTACCTCAGAAATATTGAAAATAAGTTGAATCTGTTACATCTGCAAGTTAATCTGGTACAAATGTAAATTAAATGGATGATACATTTACAGTTTTTAAAACTCTATAATATATTCCTTTGAGTCTTTTCTCTAAAATTAATAGGGGAGATAATAATTACACGTATTTAATTTTACATCTTAAATTCCTACGTTCACCCCTTATCCCTGACACTCGGTATATTGAAAATAAAAACATTAATCATCAAAATTAGTAATTTAAATTTAACTTTTTAATTTAGTTTTTTAAATAAACTAACTAAAACAGTTTTGGTTAATGTAATGTTATTACGAATTGTATGTAATAAGTCGAATTTTTATTTTTCATTTTATTTCAGGCGAAATACCATAAATAAATCATAAAATAAAATAAAAATATTTTTTTTTACCAGTAAGTAATAAATTAAGGAATAAGTAAAAATATAACAACCTAAAATATGTAACTGATAATTTATGGATAGAACCTTAAAATTAATAAATAAGTGTTAAATTGTACCTTTTAAGACTTTTGCAAATTCATCTACTTTTGAAGGCAGGTTGACGGCAAAAAAAAATCGGAAAATACTCTTGTCGACGGTAATTAACTAGTGTTTTTTACATTTCCACATAGACCTCTTCACAAAAGGTGCTTTCCTTTCACATAGAATCTCAGCTCATTTTGAGATTTTTTAAGATATTTTTTTTACCAGTAAGTAATAAATTAAGTTGTAAGTAAACATATAACAACCTTAAATATGTGACCGGTAATTTATGGATACAACCTTAAAGTAATTAAATAAGTGTTAAATTGTACCTTTTAAGACTTTTGCAAATTCATCTACTTTTGAAGGCAGGTTCAAGGCAAAAATCAAAATTCGAAACATAGTCTTATTGACTGTAATTTACTAGTGATTTTTACATTTCCACTTAGACCTCTTCACAAAAGGTGCTTTCCTTTCACACAGAATCGCTGCTCATTTTGAGATTTATCCACTCCGTTTTTTATGTTTGCGAGATAATTTATGCAAAAGATATGCTCAAAAAGTAATGTGGAAAATTTGCAAAAATTGCAAGATAGTTTGATAGCTAAATAGTCTATTACACTATTAGGTTGGTAAGTGCGTTATAACAGAATCGAGAAAAAGTTTTAAAAATCGAGACGAAGTCGAGATATTTCAATTTTCGAGATTTTGTTAGGCACTTCGTCGGCTTGGTGTTATAACGTTCCATGTAACATTTTTTTCAATTTTTAGGGGTACAACTTTACAGGACCATATGTTTTTAAAGCAGGACCTTTGAGCTTGTTGGGAGGTTAAAATCAGAATATTAAGAACCTGTGATATAAAAAAACATCTAATTACAGTGCACAATACATCATTTTCTGTAATAACAAACATATTTAAAGTCCTTATTCCCAAATTTACAAATTTTCACATACAACCTTGTAACATTAAGCCGACGACGTAACAACCTTGTAGAGCATAACGTTTTTCACACATTCGCATAAACCAAATAACATAGCAAACAATTGAGTTGTTTTTGATTTAATTAACTTGACTTTTATGACAAAATGGTGTTTATCGTATATCCAGAGAGTTTTGAATGTATTTCATTAGAAACGTTCAGTGGTTAGAAACTGAATAAACAATTTGAAGTTTCAGTGTTATTTTTTTACAATGGCTAATGAAGAAGATTTTCAAATAAATACAGACATTGAAGAATTGCATCAAAGTGGTTGTGAATCTTTGGTTCCTAAAATATCAAATGAAAGGTATGGAAATGTTTATTAATAGGGTCTTCCGCGATTTTTCAAAAACCTTGAAACTGAACTCTAGACACATTAAAAACATCATTGACACTATTTTTTGTGTCGAGACTAAGCGTTGTAATTAGCAAACACGATTTTAAAATTAACCGCGTTTGAAAAGGTCCCAAAAGACCGCAATGTTGTTGTGACGTCACTACGCGCGTTGGCGCTCAGCTGTAGCATTGCTTACAATAGAGCGAGAGAAATAAAACGTCGGTTTTACAAAAAAAGGGACGAATAAGTATTGCATTGTGCCTGTATGTGCTAGCAGCAATAAATGCGAACCAAATAAGTTGTTTATAAACGTCCCAACAGGGGATATTCGGAAAAAGGGGTTACAAGTCCGAAGTGATTCCGCGCGTGTCACTTTGAGGTCCTACTTATATTTTTGTGAAGACCATTTTAATGTAAGTACATAATTTTCAATAAATTATAGATGAAATTCGATAAATATATATAATTAGCTATCATCATTAATAATGGGTATTCAGGGGATTTCCGATTATATACTTACATTAGTAGTAATATAACCTCAAAAGAGTTGTGTGGGTTCCATTCTAAAATAATATCTTATATCAGACTATATAATTATTATTTTTTTAAATTACTGTCAGATTTTGTACAATATGTTTTTACAAAAACGTCCTTATTATAAATAGATGTTCATTTTTAATTTTAAACAAAAATAAAGATGATGGTAATTGAAATCAAGTTAAAATTTTGAACACTTTCATTTTAGTTAAAACTAAAAAACATGTTTAAACAATATTTGTAGCAAACTTGATTTTAGAAATTTGTTTAGATGATTAATAATTACAAATTTTGAAATCAGCATTACCAATTCGTATAAGATGTAGTATATATTGTAAAGTTTATACAGTATTTTATTTGTTCTTACAGCTGTAAGAGGATTTGGAAAAGTATATGCGACTCCACGCGTTTCGGCTACGTTGAAAAATTCACTTTTTTGAGAAAAAGTCGGCAACCATTAACACGTGTACTTCCAGAAGATTATCTGGCTGCCCCTCTACTACCCCATCAGAACTTATTTTATGTCAGACTGGATTCGAAGTCGAATTAATCCACGATTCCTAGCCCTTATGCACTGACTCCCAATCGCCAACATGCGTAGTGACGTCACAGTGCCGCTCGGCCAATAACAGAGTTTCTTCGGTCACGTGACAAAATTTGTAAGTTTAACGATATTGTATGTTGTTTATTGATAAGTTACAATGAAAACCAAACGTTTTCTCTGTGGGATGTTTAATTACAGGTTATAAACTTTACGTTAAGACACAAAAAGGTTTTTTTTTTCAGGAAGTCACTATTGTAAAAAAATATTACTATTAAAAAAAATTAATATAATTTAATTATAATTAATTTAATAATAAAATATAAAAATATTACTATTCCTTGCCGCATTAGAGCTGTTACAAACTCGAACAGAACTGTGTTTCCATGGAGACTAGCCACAGTATTGTTATGTTCAACTTACAAGATGTATCAACAGAGACTGGAAATCGCTGTAACAACACGATTGTGCAAACAGGTTTCTAATTTTCGCACAAGCAATGCCAATTTGAATTTGACAGTTCTCACTTACTTCATACTCAGTTAACGTGTGATAGGAAAGCACCTAAAATAACATAGCTACTATGTGGCTATAAAGCCCCATAAGTAATACGGTAATTAGCCACAGCGGCACTAATATGCCATCGGTAAATTAACAAATAACAATATAAATAACAATAATAATATGCTCTAAAACTTTGGTGGGTATTTATAGTGCACTGACAGAGACAACTTGAAGGCAGTTATAAAGTTATCACAAAATGCCTCGTGCAGAATTTAACAGACTGCTTATGTGTGTGGCTTTGGTGGATTACGGGGAAACTTCTGACTTGGATGAAATATGCAACACATTCCTGAAATATTTAATAGACAATGCACGATCTTATGTGCAAAGTTTGAATTAAACCTGTTTATTACGCAAAAGCATGCTCTTATGGATTAGTTCTTGCATGAATATGTCTAAATTGAAATAAACATATCCGAAATATCAGTTCCATATTTTTAGATATATTAATAATAATCCCTAACAATAAAAATACATCCTACTTTTTCACCTATGGCGTTAATAGTTACTACTCTATATTTTACTTATTGTATAAATATTGAACTCGTGCAAACAAAACCAATTGAATTATAAATTTCTTTCACATATCGGTACACATTGAATACTGTGAAAATGATACGTATTATACACGCGTTTTCACGAGAGTACATACCGTGACATTTTTAAAATTTTGAACATATAGGTCAATATTACGTCGCTAAATTAAATTTAAAAAAACACATCTCAACAATTTGCGAGTATTAGCTATGCAACCAATTATACGATAAACCTATCTTAAATACTCTGATTTGAATGATACAAATGTATCTTTGCATGATACAAATGTATTTGTATTTTTTCTTCTGTTGAATACATTTCTCTACTGTATTTTAGCACAAAAATTGTTCAAACAACATGACAATTCTATTTATTTTGATTGCCCATCAAATAGTTATTTTGACGTTACCTTATTGACTTGGTAACATCCATGCGTTGACCGGTGTGTGTTTTTTTTAATATTAAACATAGGGACGTTATATTGACCATGTTCAGAGTTAAATATCACAGTATACGAATACAATAGTTATTTGTATTATTTTTCCTTTATCAGTGTAGACAAAATTATTCCGCCTCGATAAATAACTAATTAGGGATTTCTACACAATTGGTAACATAATTCGGCGCCTTAAGTGAAACAAATATACTCTTAGAAGTACCAATATTGCCTTAGCAGGGTCATTTGCAATTGCAATTAATGCATATTTAACAAATCTGAGTGGCAGTAACCGTTTAATAATTTAAACTATTAAATACTTGTTAAATAATCGCAATATCACTACAAATGTGTAAATAGTGGTAGAGTAGAAAAGTTTCCAGAAATGGTCAAAATAAATTTAACTACCTTCAACATACTCTATTCCTGCATTTACACACTTAATCCAACGTTCGTACAATTATTGTAAAACACTCTTAAAAGCGCTTTCTCCAAAGCCCCATCAGCTGTCTCGGCACATTTTCAATTACGTCACGAACATCGCCCATTCATTTTCAGTTTTAGCCGGGGGTACATATTGTTATATCACCCAATTTATTAAAATGGTAAATCATAATATTTAGGTTCGGGCGTATACGAGCGGGCCGATGACGCAGTTGTTTATAAATTCAAGGCCAAGTTGCCTCTCTTGTTCGACCCTTTTGAAGGTAACAGACGCATTAGCAGCGCATTTAGTGAGTATTACCAGGCGAAGCAGCCGTGACGAATTAATAGAATAGTTTCAGTAAAGTTTTATTGTTTAGTGTCCGTATGGATAAATTGAAGGTGAGTGGTTGTGTGGTTGAGTTGAGTTGAGGTTGACCCATCGTTGTTCCATTGTCTCAGAAGATAACAAGGATGTTGGGTTGACCAATTATTACTCGGTGTCAGCAAATATACTGAGTCATTGTATGGTTGTGTAGAGTTGAACTTGGGTCAACAAGTATAGTGAATCATTGTATAGTTGTGGAGAGTTGAGCTCGGGTCAACAAGTATAGTGAGCCATTGTATGGTTGTGGAGAGTTGGACTCGGGTCAACAAGTATGGTGAATCATTGTCTAGTTGTGGAGAGTTGAACTCGGGTCAACAAGTATGGTGAGTCATTGTATTGTTGTGGAGAGTTGAGGTTGACCTATCGATAAACAATTTACCAAAGATAATTGTTTCACCGTAATTAATCAAGAATATCGGGTTGACCAATTAATACTCGGGTCAACCAATACAATTATCTCACTGAGTTGTAAACTCACGATCACTCTTCAAATTGTTACAGAATGACGGTCGTTGGAAGGAGCAAAAGAAGAGAGCGATTGCCATATTTTATTATACGATTATATAACCTTTTATATTTTTGTATCATTAGTTTGTATTAAATAAATAAGTTTCATTGATGCAGATCCCATTGTTTATTAATCGACAACTTGACAATACAAATAATTACCTATTATAAGTATAATACAGCAGAATTAGTATTGAAACTGTTTTATGGATTAAAAATAATCAGAATTTAGTTAAAGGTAATTCGCCGGCCTAACAATATCTGAATTGGGTTAACAATATCAGAAGTGGCAAAAGTTCAGCTAACAATATCAGAAGTGGGATTGCTCCCAAGTGCTGTACCTAATAAACAATGGGAAGATTGTTCTAAAAATTTAAAAAAAAAAAAAATTATTAAAAAGAAAAACATATCAAGATTAATGGCATTCGTTCTCTCTTCGTCTCTATACGATCACTCATTAGTTTTGTTTGTGTAGGAATATAACATAATATTTTGATAGTGCTTATTGTACAATTTGTTTAATTCTTTCAAAGTTAATAAAATAACTTCATGATATAAATGCAAAGCATTTACTCGACTGTTCGGCCGAGGAGTAAATATGTATTACTTACATTTTTATACTAGTACATAGTACATGTAAATGATTGATACCAAATGATAGTTGTGGTGGTATATTTACATTCAGCGAACAAATATGATACAGTAATACTATAAAATGGTTTTGTGTCTGTGTTATAAAGTGTTTCAGTTATTATTTATTGTGAACGGCGTAATAAAATAAATAAAGTATCGAATAACCAGACCCAGACAATTAAATATTGCCTGTGATAAGCGAAATTATAGGTATTACTAACACAGGCAAATGTTTAAGAAAAGACGGCGAAACAATTGTAAAGGAGAATTTCTATAAATAAGTGAAATCTATAAACATGTGCAATATTAAGAACAAGTGCGGTTAAATATATTTAATTTATTTAGTTTTATCCATCATTGATTAACACAGTGTAAAATAAATAAATGCTTCGACTAGTTTATTGATTTCGGTTCACAAACTTCAGAACGAACTAAACATAAAACAGCTCATAAGGTTTAACAATATACTCCAAATACACAAAATAAAACATGAAGAAACATACAGCAGCATCATTCTAAAAACGAACAACGAGATACATACACACGATACAAGAAACAATCAGCACATAAGAACCTACACCTGTAAGCAACAACAACACAAACTAGGAATAACAAGCATCGCAATACAACAATACAACCAGTTAGATGACCCAATCAAAGCCCTAAATGTAGCAACCTTCAAGAAACAATTAAAGGAAAAAATCCTCCTGGAATCCAAAGCATCACCGCCCTCATACCATTAGTACAGAGACCAGCAGATCATCTGATACGAAGAAGAGGACGAAGTACCCCCCCGCCTTTTATTTGTTGTAATATGACATGACTTGTGACCTTTATTGCAACAAATAAAGAAAAACATAAAAAAAAAAACTGGAAATCGAAATAGATCAGTGCGTTACTCACCAGTCATTTATAAAAACTGCTAATAAGTTAACGTTTTTAAAACATCAGGTTCCAAGATGTGCTCTTCACATCGATAATACTTTGAAGTGCAAAGTTCTGAAGTGTGAGCAATATTTCCAAACATGACCTTCTCATTAAAGGTGGAAAGATAGTCGCCAGAGGTCACACTTGTTTGGAGTGTGAAGAAAATTTCAATCTTTTAGAGGAAAATCAGACGCCGTTGAAAGAAGTTGATGAAATACTAGATGTCAGTCTTGCTGCTAATGAAGATAAATAACGACTAGAATAATTTAATAAATATAGAAAATGCTTCGCTACATTCTTTGCAGAGATAGTTTGCAAAGGAAATACTAAAATGCCAATTACGTTAATTGAAAATAAGTCAATATTTTATCGTCCATACAAGATGGCTCACGTGGAAAGAGAATTGGTAAGAGGTATGATCTCTGAAATTTAAGAAACTGGAATCATTCGAGATTCAAATTCTCCCTACTCATATTCAGTGATCTTAGTTAATAAACCAAACAGGGACAAGCGTTTATGTATACATTATAGAAAACTTATTGATATATTATAGACGATCAAATCGATCAATTAAAAGTTTATAAAAACTACACTAGTTTGGATTTATTTTCTGAATATTATCAAGTAGAAGTGGAAATGGAGGCAAAATAAGAAAACTACTTTTGTAAAAATTTGTAATGGCAAATACGAATTTAATCGTACGCCATTTGGCTTTTGTAATGCGCCAAGCGTATTTCAAAGATTAGTTAATCGAGTGTTGGGACCACTTCGGGGCACAGTCGCAATTACTTGCCTCGACAACATTTTATGTCCTGGCAAGGCATATGAACAAGGATTGGAAAAACCTGGAACAAGTGTTTAAAACATTACTTCAGAATGAATTAACTTTAAATCCCTGAAAACGCTATTTTATACAAACTGCTGTCACCTACCTAGGATATGAAATATCTGAAGAAGGTGTAAGACCCGGTACAAATAAGACAAAGACAATAAGAATGTTTGCAACACCGACAACAATGTACAATGTAGTGCAGTTTACAATGTACGACAATTTCCGGGATTTACTGGATTTTTCAGACGGTTTGTGAAAAATGATTCAAGGATTGCCAAACATCTTAAGATGTTGCTGCACAAATCACAAGCATGGCAATGGAGTGCAGAACAAATACAGGAAGGGAAGGTATGATCAAAAAGAACGTTAACAATAGAACTAAAAGACGAACTTACAAAACAAATCAGGACGATAATAGCAATACACGGTCCAAATGAAGGTGAAAAGGAAGAAATTAAGGAGACATTCTGGGAAGAACTAACAAAAGCTAACAAATACAAACACAAATACATTCTTTCAACATAAGGAAATACACTGTTACACTAGATAAATGCCGAGTAGAAACGGGAAATCGATAATAGTTTATATTTGAGTGGAATAAAACAATATGAGCAAAATAACGGATGCAAGAGTAAGAAGAGGACCAGAAATAGGATCAGACCACTACCTGGTGATAGCAACTATAAGAGAGGACCCATTAGGAAAAGAGGTAAACCGCACGCAAAGGAAGAACAACATCGAATTCGAAGCAAGCCGTACATATAAACTACAAGAAGATGAAGTAATTCATCGTCCTGCAAAGATGTGGCACATGTAGATAAGCTAAGTAGAAACTCTATTGGCGAACAAAGTGTTTGTGAAGAACACCAAATAGAAGTCGCCAATTGGATGTTAGCTTGTAAGTTAACAAACCGAAAACTACAAGTAATAACAAACGTTTTAAAAATGATTACGAAAGAAATATCCACAAGGAATATAAGATGGCTGACGATCGTCTTTATAAAGTTGTGGATGGTAAACAACTTTGGGTTGTCTCGAGAAGTATGCGAAGGGAAATTGTAAGATGTAATCACGATAATTTAGGACATTTTTCTACGGATAAAACTTTGCAGAAAATACTTGAAGTATACTGGTTCCCAGAGATGCGCAAATATATTGTGAAATACATAGCATCGTGTGCGCGATGTCTTTATTTTAAAATACCTAAAGGAAAGCAGGATGGTATGTTGCATTCTATAAATAAAGTTTCCGTTCCTTTCCACACTATACATATGGACCACTTGGGACCATTCAATCCAAGCAATGGAAAGAAATATATTCTGGCAGTGGTGGATGGTTTCACCAAATATTTAAATTTGTTTTCAACCAGGGACACAAGCACTAAACATGTGTTGAAATGTTTCAATCAATTGATCAGTGTGTATGGGGTGCCCACAAGGGTGATTACTGATCAAGGGACAAGTTTCACGTCAAACGCGTTTGAAAACTTCTGCAGTGATAAAGGAGTACAACACATTAAGAACGCGATGGCAACTCCACGAGCAAACGGTCAAGTGGAGAGGTTTAACTCCACTATTCTTTCTTCGTTAAGTACCTCTGTGGAGCGAGAAAAAGAATGGGAACGGAAATTACCCGAAATTCAGTTCGCAATTAACAATGTTGCACATGCTACAACTAAGAAAACGTCTTCTGAATTACTTATGGGATATAAGCCAAGGTCACCGGCAGATTCATTTTTATCTATTGCAGTACAAGACGAGAGGGCTGTGACAAAAAAATCTTCAACAAGACCGAGATGAAGCAAGTGGTAGAATAAAGGACTCGCAACTCAAGTCTCAAGAACGATATAATAAAAAAGAGAGGTAGCAACACAATATCACGAAGGTGCAACAGTGATGGTGCGAAGGCACAAAGTAGGAGAAGGCAGTAAAAAGCTATTAGCAAACTACAAGGGGCCTTTTGTGGTGCGGAGAAGGTTAACTAACAATAGGTATGTGCTTGAAGAGGTGCACAATTCAGGGAAGAGCAAACGAAAAGCATTTACAACGGTTGAGGCGGTAGACAAAATAAGAAGTTTAACTTTGTCACCAGTGAAGATGAATAAGTTTAACTGTGTCTGAACGAGGACGTTCTGAAAGGTCAGGAAGGCCGAATGTTATATCACCCAATTTATTAAAATGGTAAATCATAATATTTAGGTTCGGGCGTATACGAGCGGGCCGATGACGCAGTTGTTTATAAATTCAAGGCCAAGTTGCCTCTCTTGTTCGACCCTTTTGAAGGTAACAGACGCATTAGCAGCGCATTTAGTGAGTATTACCAGGCGAAGCAGCCGTGACGAATTAATAGAATAGTTTCAGTAAAGTTTTATTGTTTAGTGTCCGTATGGATAAATTGAAGGTGAGTGGTTGTGTGGTTGAGTTGAGTTGAGGTTGACCCATCGTTGTTCCATTGTCTCAGAAGATAACAAGGATGTTGGGTTGACCAATTATTACTCGGTGTCAGCAAATATACTGAGTCATTGTATGGTTGTGTAGAGTTGAACTTGGGTCAACAAGTATAGTGAATCATTGTATAGTTGTGGAGAGTTGAGCTCGGGTCAACAAGTATAGTGAGCCATTGTATGGTTGTGGAGAGTTGGACTCGGGTCAACAAGTATGGTGAATCATTGTCTAGTTGTGGAGAGTTGAACTCGGGTCAACAAGTATGGTGAGTCATTGTATTGTTGTGGAGAGTTGAGGTTGACCTATCGATAAACAATTTACCAAAGATAATTGTTTCACCGTAATTAATCAAGAATATCGGGTTGACCAATTAATACTCGGGTCAACCAATACAATTATCTCACTGAGTTGTAAACTCACGATCACTCTTCTAATTGTTACAGAATGACGGTCGTTGGAAGGAGCAAAAGAAGAGAGCGATTGCCATATTTTATTATACGATTATATAACCTTTTATATTTTTGTATCATTAGTTTGTATTAAATAAATAAGTTTCATTGATGCAGATCCCATTGTTTATTAATCGACAACTTGACAATACAAATAATTACCTATTATAAGTATAATACAGCAGAATTAGTATTGTAACTGTTTTATGGATTAAAAATAATCAGAATTAAGTTAAAGGTAATTCGCCGGCCTAACAATATCTGAATTGGGTTAACAATATCAGAAGTGGCAAAAGTTCAGCTAACAATATATAAATTGGAGGTGAGTAGGGGTGTAGGTATTCGAGGGTGGTAATATTCTTCTTGGTGAGGTACTTTTTTACCACTAATGGCCGAAGAGCATATCCATGGAGAAGTACCCACCCGAATCCCTCCCAGTTGTCTGGATGTTTCTTCCTGATTTCATCTCGTACGCGGCGAAGAATTTTCTTTTAATATTCCTTGGTGATAGCTTGACCCTCTGGAATTAATTCGTAATGAATAACCCCTCATAATATATCTCCAACATGACCTTCCCTCTGCTTTTGTCCAAACGACATTTTTGCCTCACTGGACGTTCTTGACTTCCATTATGAAGACTGGCTTGTGACACTCGTAGACTTGCGACTTTTTTATCACATAGTTTCTGTCGACTTTCGTCTACATCTCAAGTACTTCGGACTGTTATTTCGTTGGCTAAATACAAAATTGAACTTTCCACGATGCAAGATTGCAGTTATTTCATAATGCGCCGAACACAGAAATCTGCCGCAATATAAACACGAGTCACCGAACACAGACAAGTCCAATATGCACCTAATCTGCTGGACATTATGACCAGAAGTATTGCCACCGAGAAAAAAATAAATTCCCGGCCAGCGATCATTTGGCCGAACTGTAGATTCACCAATTCCGGAAACTTTTTGATTCTACTATGTTCAAACATCATTTACCACACGTATGCATGTTAAATCATTGAATTGGAGCTGATAAATGGACTAAAACCGACGATTTAAATTATTTTTCAATTATTTCTAGTTAGGGAACTTAGGGAAATAAGATTTGAATTTAGACCCTATATAAATCCTTATGGGAAATTGGCACATAACTCTCATAGCCTATCAACTGTCACCTTACGAAATATGATTTACTTTCGGCAAATGACTGTTGCCTAAAGATCTGTTTACTGTTATAAGATATTACTGTACGATATTATTATTATTATTATTATTATTATTATTATTATTATTATTATTATTATTATTATTATTATTGTTATTATTATTATATACGAGGGCTGTTTGACGGAGGAGTGACTTTTCAAAGGTTGGTAACACTTTCGTTATAATGATTATGTTGCTAGCTCCTGAGGTCTTTCGGAGGTCTACTGTCAAAATTTGGCACCAATCTGACAGATAGATTATGTTTTATACATATTTGAAGGAAACTGTTTTCGTTGTTTTGTAAATATGTAAAAAAAAAATTCGAGTGTTGATTAAACATTATTTTCTACGTGAAAAAACAATTAAAGAAACCGAGGAAAAGTTACGTAAATATTATCCAGAATCTGCTCCGTCCCATGGAATGATTTGTAAGTGGTTTCTGCTTTTAAAAGTGGCCATATGAGCACGGTTGATGCAGATCGTCCGAAACCATCATTTACTGTGACTACTCCAGAAATGGTTAATAAACTCTATGGCCTTGTAATTGGCAATCGTCGAATAAAAGTTTGTGAGATAGCTAATGAAGTAAACATCTCAACCGAACGGGTATACAATATTTTGCATGAACATTTCAATAAGAAAAAGCTATCCGCGAGATGGTTGCCGCGTTTGCTTAATGGTGATCAAATGCGCGCTCGCATTAAGAATTCAGAAGAATGTTTGGCCGTTTTCAACGTAACTCAAAGGATTTTTTTCGTCGATATGTCGCAGTAGATGAAACTTGGATACATCATTATACTCCAGAAACAAGAATACAGTCTAAATACTGGATTTCTCCATGCGAATATGCTCCCAAAAAGGCAAACACACTTTTTTCGACCAATAAGGTCATGGCCACAGTTTTTTGGGATTCTAAAGGTGTAATCTTTATTAATTGTTTACAAAAAGGAAAAACCATAACTGGCCAGTATTATGCTGATTATGCAGACATGTATTGATGCCGAACTTGAAAAACAACGACCGCATTTGATGAAGAAAAAAAGTGTTGTTCCATCACGATAATGCGCCCTCTCATTCGTCTGCAATTGCTACAACTAAATTGACTGAATTGCATTACGAATTACTGCTTTATCCGCCATATTCGCCAGATCTGGCTCCCAGTGATTTCTTCTTATTTCCAAATTTAAAAAAATGGCTGTGTGGAAAAATATTTCAGGCAAATGAAGAGGAGATAACCGACACAAATGCATATTTTGAAGACTTTCCGAAAGATTACTTTTTGGAAGGTTTAAAAAAATTGTAAACTCGCCGGGCTAAGTGTGTACACTTGAAAGGGTGTTATGTTGACAAATAAAATATATTTTGAACAGAAAAATTACGTTTTCATTAAAAAGTCACTCTTCCGTCAAACAGCCCTCGTATATAGATATATATATATATATATATATATATATAAGACGTTTACTATTTACTGCAGTTTATTAATATATCAGTAGTATCAGTTCGAATGAGTCAAGCATGAGTTTTCCAACATTTGCCTATAATTTATGAATGAAACCTATGAATATTATTATATCTTTGTTGAGCTATCGATCCCATATCGGGTCTTTCCGCATTAAATAAATATTAATATTGTAGTAAATTTGATGAAACTTTTCGAGATTAGGTATTTGAAAATTCTCTAGAAATGTTGATATATTTTCTGAATTTTGAACTAATTTGATGCAATTTTCAGCAATTTTTGAGGTATTTGCTGGTATATCAACAAATTCAAATAAATGGACGGTTTTTTGAATGTTATAAAAATTTGTTGAATTTCCTACAATTTGCTACAATAACGAAACGTTAGACACGTTCAAATTTGATGGCTTTTACAATATTTTTTGAGATATTTTCTAGTAGATCCTGAAATTTGATAGGAACGTTGAACATAGTTTCTGAATTTCACATGATTTAGTAAATCCAGTCCATCTATTTTCTAAATTTCGTACCAATTTGATGCAATTTTCATCATTTTTTTTTAGTTATTTCCTCGTATGTCCACGAATTTAAAAGAAAATGTGGAACCAATAATATTGAGCTATTATGTAAATTAAGTATCTAATCAAAATTATCGCCAAATAAAATCGAGAACCTTCGACCTTTTGAATCGGAATCTGTAATTGTTTGCTATATAGCTCTGTAAAAAACAGACACTGGCAATACCAAATCATAATCTTTGAACTTATTTTCAAAAGTTTGCATAAAGAATTTTTTTAAAGAACTTTCCGGGCCCGAATCGCACTAGCATTGCGAATAGAATGCCGAAAATATATTGTAAAAACTTTAAAGTTGATGTTCCTGAACCCAAAATTTCTAATGGTTAATTTTTAACCCGAGATAGCAGCTCGGTAGATTTTGACCTACTGAATCCAAATTTGCAAAAGAAAATTTGGCGCCGATGTTTAATAATACCAAAAATAATTAGTTAAGATTGTAAAATAATATTATAAATAAATAATAAATAAAATAATTTAATATTATCAAACATTTCTAAAATCCTTTTTTAGGCAAAAATAAATTAAGCAGATTTTCGCCTTCTGAATCAAAAACTATATTGTTTTGCTATTAGTTAATTTACTAAGAAATATTAGTTATCAATTATTATCTAAGTTACAAATTATTATTTTTACATGTTAATTAATAACTTCAATAACAGCAAAATAAAGTGGAACTATTTTTCGAACCCGACACTGTTGGAACCGTTGGGGATAATAATACATAGGGTGTCTTACGCAAGTCGTTGCTTAAAAGTTTATACCCCATAAACTTCTGAATTTTGTGAAATCTTTATTTCGTCAGGAGGGGAAAAAATCACACAAACATGATTCGTTATGATCTCCTAAAATAGAAATACATACATATTTCTATCACTTCCGCTTCTACCCGAAGTGTCCATCAATTTTGTTATTTTAAATATAACACCCTGTATATTGTTGCATTTTCAGATTGCTCTTTCAATTCTGAACATATTATATTAAGCCTACAGAGCACTTAACTTTTGTAGTTTTTGTGGAAAAAAATAATTTCCAAAATTATTGCTTTGTAGAAGTGGAAATGATAGGAACATGTAGCCATTTTATTTTAGGAGATCACGACTAACCATTTTTGTGTGATTTTTTTAATTTTTTCATTTTATCAGGAACCCAATAAACTTTTAACCACCAACTTGCGTAAGTCACCTTGTGTCTCCTAAATTACAAATTCTTAAATGTTGCTATCACTTCCGCTTGTACCGGAAGTGTCCATCAATTTTTTTATTTTAAATATAACACCCTGTATATTGTTGTATTTTCATATTGCTCTTTCAATTCTGAACGTATTTTATTAAGCCTACAGAGCACTTAATTTTTGTTGTTGTTTTTGAATAAAAAAATAATTTCCAAAATTATTGCTTTGTAGAAGTGGAAGTTATAGGAATATTTAGCTATTTTATTTTAGGAGATCACGACGAACCATGTTTGCGTGAAATTTGTCAAATTTTTATTTTTCCAAGAACCCCATTAACTTTTAACCAACAACTTGCGTAAGACACCTTGTATATGGACTAATAGAATACGTGCTGTTGAGTCTGAATCTGTAATTTTTTTTTGCCACGTTGAATAATAACTTAATAAACGGCATATTACAAAATAATTTAAATTGTGCCCCATTGAGTGGCGATTTCGATAAATGGCCATTTTAAAACTACTTAATTGCTGTTAGAGGTATATAAAATCAAAGCTAATTAACTCTGCGCTTATGCTCTTGGCATATTTATGTATTTATGAGCCTATTTAATACTTATTTCAATTAATTCTAAGGTTTAGACACCATCTCCGTCTAGCGGAGGCAAGCTAAAGTTGATTCAGTGTTCATTACGAGTGAGAATTAATGTAAATTACCGCAACCCAACTAACTTACCTGTATGAGTGTTGGGTATCATCTTGCTTAAAATATTGTGTTCACGTTATATTTTCAATTGATATAACATCTATTTAAGTGTAACGTAGAAGTTGTTAGATATATCATAAATTTTCACACTTAATACTCTTCGTTAACAAATATTTATTATCAAAATGGCAAATGTAATGCGATGGGAAAAAAGTAAATTGAGAACTATTTTAAGTATACTACTGACACACCAATACCGTTTAATCAGCATACAAATTTGACGTTTCATAACGTCAGAAATTGATTTAAGGTTTGTGTTTTCATTACGTAATTAAATAAACTTATTTTATGTTTGCAAAATTCAATTTGTATAGATATGTCAAAGAAAATCATTATTTTCTTTGCACGATTACAATGATATTTTCCTGTACGATAAGTACAATATAAATTAGTAACACCAGGTGAATTATTATTAGGGATTATTACTAACATATGTAAAACTACACTACTAATATTTTGGCTTCAAATTTTGTTCAATTTGGACAAGTTCATGCAAGAATCTATATCCGCCTGTTTAGCGTGTTAAAGAGAAAGAGGTTCATACAAACTTTGTACATAAGATCGCATATTGTCTATTATGTCTTTAAGGAACACATTCCTTAAAGACATAATATATCAGGAGCGATATTTCATCCAAGTCTGAAGTTTCTCCGTAAGCCATACACATATAAGCGGTTTGTTATATTCTGGACAAGGGTCTTTTGTGATAATTCCATAACTGCCTTCAAGTTATCTCTATCAGCACACTATTCATATCCACCTAAGTTCTGTAGTGTATGAATATTATTATTTATACTTTTATATATTTATTTATTTACCAATGGCTTATTACTATCGCTAATTAACATATTACTTGTGGGGGCATTATGACCATAAAGTTGCTGTACTACTGTGCTGCGAAGAGTATTGTGTGAAAATCGTAATAACTAGTAATGACTAGTTAGTTACCACCAACCAGACTATTTTCCGAATTATGATTTTTGTCTTCAAGCTGCGTTCAAAAGAAGAGGCATTTGCCAAAGTCTTAAAATGTACAAATGAATACTCATTTATTAAACGGAATTCATTAATAACTTTACATTAACAGCAATTGTGTTACTTTCAATTATTTAAAAAACCAAATCAAAAAGTTTATTAGAATCACTAAATGTAATGATTGATGTTTTCATCTGCATTATCGTAAATAAAAATAACTAATTCATCATTAATCATATCTATTAATATTACATTAGCAAATACTGTTTTCATTATTTATAAATTCTGTATCGTAAATGTGTAATCGATATTACAGATATCATAGAAGGTTAACGAACGTTCTGTTGAAAATAATATTGATGATTGATGAATGGCCTGACGTTACGTGTTCTCGAAAGCAATATTGGCACTCACATCCCCTAAAATCCGTATTTCTGGCTCACAGAGTCATAAGTTTGGCCGCTCTTGCCATATGAATACACATGATTGATTCTTATTTGTTTATTTATTTAATTATAGCTTATGCATAGAGCTATGGTTTATTACATAAGTTTTTTGTTTGAATACTTTATTATATTTCCTGTTCACTTGCTTGCTTATTTAATTCCAGCTCATTCATACAGCTATGGATAATTATCTAATATTTATAATTGTATTGTTTGTAATCTTTGATGTTATTTGGTTGTTCTATTAATTACCGCCCATTCATATAACTACGGCTAATTATCTAATTTTCGTAATTGTAATGTCTGTAATCATTGCTAATTATTTGTTTGTGTATTTAACTACGGCCTATTTATACTACCATAGATATACATATGTTACATTATATTTGTGCACATTACATTACGCACACTACGTGCACATTACGTTACATTCGTTTTAATATATGTCTGTATCTACATCTAGTTAATATTAATATATATATATATATATATATATATAATATTTAAAATATTTGAGAGGAATATTTCAATTCTTGCAATTATTCATACATACCACATAGTCTACAGCGCAATAACTTTACATATTAATTAACTTTAAACGAGTAATTATTTCCATGGCGTACAATAATTTAAAACTAACATGTCACCCCCTCGAATTCCAAATGAGACCTCATCATTTTATGTGGCATCAAGTGTAGGGAAGTGAACCTCAGTTTGAGGGTGTCATTAAACGAGAAACAGTTCAGAAGTTCAGCAGAATGTCTGCATTATTGCACCCATGTTCGCTAACAAGTGCGAAACACAGGAAATGCGAGTGTAATTAGATAACTGCGCGGCCGTTATTGTGTTTACTCTCATTACGTGCAAGATAATTGGATTATATATTTATAATGTATAAAACTGATATGATGCATAGAGCTGTTACTTTTAATTAGTGCAATTTATGTTCTCAATCGGAGTACAAATATGTTAAATATTAGATATTATTAATCCTTAGTTCTCGTTATTTTCAATACAAGTATTTTCTCATCAAATTGGCAAACAACAAACTAGTCGAGTAAATAAATATACGCCTGTATCGAACCTCATGAGATATTGCTTGAGATTATTTTTCTTCAATTAAATTCAATGGAGTATCTTACTCGACATTTAATTAAATATAAATTGCATGAAATTCAATCTATTATTTCGGCAGTAACTTGGATGTACTACTCAATAATTTGACATTAATATTGTTATTAAATTTGGGTACATCTTCAAGTTTTGATTGAATATTGCCAATTGTATTTTAAATCACTCTAAATTTGCAAATTTATGTTTGCAAAATCTAAACTAAAAGAATTTCTTAAGAATTTAGGTAATTTTTATAAACCTTGTTAATTATGGGCAAATGCTCAAGTTTATCAATAATTCTCGATATTTGATTAAATGGAAAATACATAAAATGCAATCGATTATTCGAATTTGACTGAAAAGTTGTTAAGATTTGAGACGAATTAAAAAGTTGCTTAATAAAATTGCAAATATGCATAAATATTGGCCTGGGACAAATTTAAAACTACTTTTTAAAATTAGAAAGTGTTATAGTTATATTCCAAATTCCAAATTTAATTAATTTATCCAAAATCCCTAAATGCTTACAAAAAATATGCCCATTTTAACGAGAATTTTACCAAAAAAGTCAACTCGATTACCTATCTCATTACAGTGTTTCTTAATCGCTGTTATATTTTCATAATATAATACGATATCATAATGGAGAAACTGTGTAATAAACTTGCATAGATTACTGCTAAACTTTATAACTTGTGCAAAATTTACAATAATTCGATCACAATTGCGATCATTCGTGTATTTACGAAGTTTCTTCTAGAAATTAGAATTTTAGAAATTTGATAAGAACAGATATGATGCGCAGATTCGGGAAGAATTTAAAAAGTTTTCCTTAGTAAAATTTTTAATATTCTGAAATATCTTTCTTAATTACAAAAAATTAAATATTATTTGGTTCTTTGCAGAAATTAGAATTTGGTTTAGGCAACATGCTTGAAAGCTATAATTATAAAATTATGAATTATGTAACAAGAATAATTGCCAAATATTTAGTGATAAATTGTACACCTAAATAAAAAAAAAACTATTTTTCTTTTCTAATGATGAACATTAATTATTTAAGGTTAATAATTAATAAAAGTACTTACTGGTAAATAATTATGTTTATTTTATTTTATTTCACCTAACTAGTTTCGATTTTTTTTAAATCAGTCATCAGGGGCATGATGAATCTATCTACGAAGAATACAATAATTAGGTTAAATATAAATAATAGTTAAGTTTATTACAAAACTGTACAAAACAAACGATAATAATATTTGTTATGTGTCCATTGATATGGCATGTATAAATTATTTAGTATTTATGTAATTTGTTAGCGAAATAAAATAAATAATTATTTACCAGTAAATACTTTTATAAATATAATAATACAACAACCTTAAATACATAACTGGTATTTTATAGATAAAACCTTAAACTTAAAAATAAATTATTATTATTACCGTTATTATTATCATTATTATAGAATTCTATAATAACAATAATGATTTATTGGTGTTAATATACATTCAGCAGTTTAAACAGGTCAAATTTAAAATAATAGTACAAAATGTAATTACATATAAGTACATTTGATTATAGAAAACACGTAGAAACACACTCATAGAAACTTACATAGAAAAGTTGAGAAGATTCACATGAATTAAGAAGTTCCTGGATACAAGTTATATCATTTGGACAATTTGTGAAGGAATCCTCAAAAATGAAAAACATAAGGTTAAACATTTAACCAAGTCTCTTCCAGAAATTAGAATTACGTAAAATCCCTGTGAATGCTAAGACAAATTTAAGAAGTTTGTTGATATTCCTGCTAAATATCTTGATTAAATGTACATTTTCCTTTCTATGTAATGCAAACTCTTAATATAATTCTTCCAAAATTGAAGAAATAAGTTAAATGTTTAAGTTTTTTTAGAAATTTGAATCTCTTAAAACATATCTGAATTTTCAAGAATTTCTACTATAAAATCTGTATTATTCTTGCTAAATATCATGACTTAGGACAAATACTCCTGCAAAATTAGATAAATAATACCAAATTTACAAAGACTCTTCCCGAAATTAGAATTTCGTAGGAAAATTATGACGATTCAAGACAAATTTAAGAAGAATTTTTTAATAAAATTGGTATTATATATCATAATTTGGGATGCATTGAGAAAAATAATGCCAAATTTACAAAGTCTCTATCAGAAATTAGAATTTCTTAGAAGATTGTAAAGCTCCAAGACGAATTTCAGAAGTTTCAGGATTAAATGTGTACTAATCATACTAAATATCATGATTAACGACAAATTCAAGAAGATTCCTACAAAAGAATTTCCTGCATCATAGAATGTGTATTATTTATGCTAAATGTTATGATTTGGGACAGATTTAAAAATATTTCTGCAAAATTGAATATACAATACCAAATTTACGAATACTCTTCCTGAAATTAGAATTTCATTGGAAAATTATGAAGATTCAAGACAAATTTAAGAAGTTTTTTGATAAAGTTTGTATTTAATATCATGATAAATTGAATAGTTAAAAAAATAATGCTAACTCTCTTCGTGAAATTAGAATTTCTTAGAAACATTGAGAAGCTCTTAGACGAATTCCAGAAGTTTCAGGATAAAATGTGTACTAATCATACTAAATATCATGATTTGCGACAAATTCAAGAATATTCCTGCAAAATTGGATTAAAAATGCTAAATTTACGAAGTCTCTCCCTGAAATTAGAATTTCGTAGGAACTTTATAAAGATTCAATACAAATTTAAGAAGATTTTTTGATAAAATTGGTATTAAATATCATGATTTAGGATAAATTGAATAGTCTGAAAAATATTGCTAAATTTACAAAGTCTCTGTCAGATGTTAGAATTTCTTACAAAAGTTGAGAAGAATAAAAACGAATTCTAGAAGCTTCAACATAAAATTTCTATTGTTCATGCTAAATATCGTGATTTAGAACAAATGCAAAAAGATTCATGCAAAATTAGATAAATAATGCCAAATTTAGGTAGACTCTTCTTGAAATTCGAATTTCTTACGAAATTTATGTAGATTGAAGACAAATTTAAGAGGTTTTTTGATAAAATTGTTATCGAATATCATTATTTATGATGAATTGAAAAATAATTTAGAGGGTTTTGACCTTCACTAAGTGGTAATCAATATAATTGCTCAATAATAAGATATTATAGTACTATGTTTTTACAACATATTTGTTGCATAATAATAATAACAATAAAATACATAAGATATAATAGAACATATTATGTTATTGTTATTATGTGACTTGATAATGTTTGTCAAAAGTTAAGATTCAAGTCATGCTTATCTAACAGTAAAATATGTGATGCTTCCTGCATAATTAGATAAACAATGCCAAATTTTAGAAGACTCTTGTTGAAATTAGAATATCGTAGGAAACTTATATAGATTCAATAAAAATTTAAGAAGTTTTTTTTGATAAAATTGATTATCACGATTTGGAATAAATTGAATAGTTACAAAAATAATGTTAACTTTACGAAATCTCTTCCAAAAATTATTATTTCTTAGAATAAAATGAAAAGCTCCAAGACGAATTCTAGTAGTGTCAGGATAAAATATATACTATTCATGCCAAATATCATGATTTAGGACAAATGAAAAAAAAACATCCAAAATTTGATACATAATACCAAATTTACGAAGGCTCTTCTCGAAATTAGAATTGTGTAGGAAATTTGTAAAATTTATAGACAAATTTTAGAGGTTTTTGAGAAAATTTATATCAAATATCATGATTTAGGTTGAATTGGATAATAATGAAGATGGTTATTTCACTACGTGGTAATCAATATTAATACTCATAATAAGACATTATATTACCATACTTTTTTAGCACATACTTGTTGCATAATAATAATAACAATAATATACATAAGATGTATTACAACATGAATGTTGTCACTTAATAATGTCTGTGAAAAGTCGTACTCTAGTCGTGATTATCTAATAATGAAATATGTGGTATGTGATGATTCCTGCAAAACAGATAAACAATACCAAATTTAAGAAGACCCTTCCAAAAGTAGAATATAGTAAGAAATGTATAAAGATTCAAGACATATTTTAAAAGTTTTTTTGAAATAATTGGTATTAGATGCCATATTTTTGGATAAATTGAATAGTTTGAAAAATAATGCTAACTTTACGAAATGTTTTCCAAAAATTAAAATATCTTAGAAAAAATGAGAAGCTCCAAGATGAATTCTAGAAGTTTCAAGATAAAATGTGTACTATTCATGCTAAATATCATGATTTTGGACAAATGCAAAAAAAAAAACATGCAAAATTTGATATATAATACGAAATTTACGAAGGCTCTTCTAGAAATTAGAATTGTGGAGGAAATTTGTAAAGATAATAGACAAATTTAAGAGGTTTTTTGAGAAAATTGATATCAAATATCATGATTTAGGATAAATTGGATAATAAATATGATTTTTCCACTACGTGGTAACCAATATTAATACTCATAATAAGACATTATATTACCATGTTTTTACCACATACTTGTTGCATAATAATAATAACAATAATATACACAAGATAAATTACAACATAGATGCTGTCACTTGATAATTCTGTCAAAAGTTGAACTTTTGTCGTGATTTTCAAACAATGAAATATATGATATGTGATGATTCCTGCAAAACATATAAACCGTACCAAATTTAAGAGGACTCTTCTAAAATTAGAATATAGTAAGAAATGTGTAAAGATTCAAGACAAATTTTAAAAGTTTTTTATAATTTTTTAATTAGATATCATGTTTAAGGATAAATTGAATAGTTCGACAAATAATGCTAACTTTGTGAAGTGTGTTCCAGAAATTAGAATTTATAAGAAAAATTATGAAACTTCAAGAGGAATTTCAGAAGTTTCAGGATAAAATTTGTATTATTTATCTAAATATCATGATTCAGGATAGATTCAAAGAGATTTTTGCAAAATTAGAAAAACAATGCCAAATTTACGAAGACTGTTCATGAAATTTGAATTTCGTAATAAATTTATGAAGATTCAAGACAAATTTATGAAGGTTTTTTGATAAAATTGGTATTAAATATCATGATTTGAGATGCATTGAATAAATAGGAACATAATGCTAAATTTACAAAGTCTCTTCCAGAAATTAGAATTTCTTAGAAAATTGTGAACCTCCAAGATGAATTTCATAAGTTTAAGGATAAAATTTGTATTATTTATGCTAAATATCATGATTTAGGACAGATTCAAAGAGATTTCTGCAAAATTAGATAAACAACACCAAATTTACGAAGACTCTTCCTGAAATTAGAATTTCGTACAACATTTATGAAGATTCAAGACAAATTTAAGAGTTTTTTTTATATAATTGGAATTAAATACCATGACATTGAATAGTTCGAAAAATAATGGTAACTTGGTCAAGTGTTTTCCTGAAATGAGAAGACTCTTCCTGAAATTAGAACTTCGTACAACATTTATGAAGATTCAAGACAAATTTAAGAGTTTTTTTGATACAATTGGAATTAAATATCGACATTGAATAGTTCGAAAAATAATGCTAACTTGGTCAAGTGTTTTCCGGAAATGAGAAGACTTCCTGAAATTGGTATTTCGTACTATATTTATGAAGATTCAAGACAAATTTAAGAGTTTTGGTTGATACAATTGGAATTAAATATCATGACATTGAATAGTTCGAATAATAATGCTAACGTGATCAATTGTCTTCCTGAAATGAGAAGAATCTTCCTGAAATTAGAATTTCGTACAAGATTTATGAAGATTCAAGAAAAATGTAAGAGTTTTTTTATACAATTGGAATTAAATATCATGACATTGAATAGGTCGAAAAATAATGCTAACTTGGTCAAGTGTTTTCCTGAAATGAGAATTTCGTAGAAACTTTGGGAAGATTCAGAACAAATTTTAGAAGTTTCTTATTAGAACCGATAAGATTCCTGCTAAATATCATAATATAGGATAAATTGGTAAAAAACAAAATTAGAAACATAAGCGAAGTTTGCTTCAGAAATATTTTTTTGTATTAAATCAGCAAGTTTCTTGTTTCTGTTTTGTTTGTGTCTGTACTTTTTACAAATAGTTGATGACTTATCGGTATTGCCGGGTCTACAAACTCAACAAAAACACGAAATTAAAATAAAACAATTAAAAGACAATTCTAGAAACAAAACAGTTTTAAAACTGCATCCACAATGAAGTACGCTAAAAGTGAACAAACCAGCAATGTTTTCATTTTATTTAAAAATGTCCTCATTGCAGTGTGAACTATACACATAATGTTTGTACTGCAATTCAGAAATCCCCTAGATGTTTGGCAGTAGGGTCACTTACGAATAATTTTGGTGTAAATACAGAAACCTTCAACTTAAGATTATTGCTTGGTTTATGGTTTGATAAATATTTGCAGTTCGAATTATTCTATTGTGTTATGTTGGGAAGCTATTGAGAGGAGCTTCTGGCAACTGCAATTATGGATCAGTGCCAGAACTTACAGCAAACACGTCCTGAATTTATCGGATTGCCATTCAATTTATAGATATTTCCATCGCCGTACATAAATCCATGTTCAATTAAAACGTTAAACAGAGAAAAATCTATTTGCTTTTACCAATTGCATAATTTTATATGTGGCATTTAATGCAACAATATATAAATGTAATTAAACACTGTTCAATTTCCATTGTTGTTGTCATAAAATTGTTTATAAATTTATTATTTAGGAATTATTTTAGGAGTATAATTGAACAATATTCAATTCCCATTGTTGTTGTTTTCATGATATATTTATAATTTGCCAGTATCGAGATTATAGTGTTATAAGAATGATAAGTGTAACTACGAAATATCCTATTTTATGAGCAGTGGTGTCCCCATTGCATGCGACCACAATTAAATCAACCGATAGCAGATTGCGAGCATTTAATATCTAATCGCATTTTGATAACAGAAAATTCTTATGAACGTCTTGCACAAACAATGTGCGGTTCTCGTGGCAAGTTGGTGCGTTCGCCAAAGTGAGTGAGCAAAAACGAGTGCAAATTGCATTAAATGCTACACAATGGGTGCAAAACTATCGAAAAAGCGTTCGTATAGTGCCGTAAAAGCTGACAAGAAAGCTGCAAACGAGCCAGTATATGTCTTCCAAGAAACAGAACATTTCCTCAGCGCAACCAAACTGCGATCACACAATTCTATGCCAAACATCTTCCTCAGGGAGAAGAACAATTCGAGATTAAAAAAATCTGTTTCGCATTACGACATAGGTGCTAAATATGATAGCGAAGATTATGATGTGCCTCCAAGCACAAATAATCAGCAATGGTCTAATATAAGTGAGGGCGGTAAATCTGACGATACCTTGGATTCAGTTGATGATTACATCGATATCAACGAAGATTATTACGACGAAGTTGGTAATTATTTGCCGGAAGAACATAAACCAGATGTTGTGGATGATAACGTGGATGAAAACCAAACTGAAATTAAAGTTAGCAGTAGAGCTTCTAGTGAAAAACTTCAGGATATAATATACAATCTGAGAATTACTAAAAAACGGATAAAAACATACGATGGCAAAGACAATGTTGCGGAAATTAGGGCTTCGCTTGATAGTGCACTGGATGGAGTGGAAAAAATTAAATCTTCAAATACGACCATAAACGCCTTAAGGAATGCAATAAGCATCAAAATAAAAGAATACAAGCAAATAATTACTGAAAAAGAGCAGAAATATGCTCCAAAGAAAGTCGAAAAACCACAAAATATTTCTTCAGATACGCCAAACAAGCAGCACTTCCAGTCCCTGGCCGATCTATTCTCAAAACTGACTTTAAAGTTAGATATCATAAAAGAAAATATAATTGATTACTACGGCACATCCGCTGACGACGAGTATAAATCCATAATGCAGGAATTAACAGATCACATAAAAGTGCTAAGAGGTATAGATTGCAGAGGCGACGTGCGCCTAGTACTAACCACAGAGCAATACGAAGACTACATCACTAGGCTACAAAAACAGTTCGAAGTAATTGTAGCTGACAACGAACGCGATTTCTTGGCGTACAAGGAAAGACTATCAACGGTCGATAGAAACAGAAATAGGAGGAAGAGGAGCCAAATTATAGAGGACAACTGTTACGTCGGTCAACTGCCAGAAGGCCTCGAGGACAGCAGGCAGCAGTGGAACAGTAATCAACGAATCAGCGAGGAACATGCAGACGACGAACAAGATGAGGCTCAAGACTCCAAAAGAAATTCGGCTGTAAACAGCAATCAACGAATTGGCGAAGAAAACGTGGGCCAGGAGCAAGAGGAAGTGCCTCCAGATTTCCACGAAGATATTCAAAGCAGCACTGGCAGCCTTTCTAGAAGGAGAAAAAATAACGCGATAACAGGATCACCGAGCAACTCCATTGACATCCAGGAATTTAATTCTCGTCAGGATGACTTTGTTAAAAATGCAGATTTGGCTCTAATGCAGAATTTTGATGAATTAGGCCTCGGTGGTGATCCTCATATGCGAGAACTTATATTTGGCCACCACGAACGTTTCGAAGAGCAAGAGGAGCTGCCACCAAATTTAGACTCGAGGAGGAACTCACGAAAGAATCCGCAAGGTAAACCAAAAACCGGCTTCAACATGTTCTTAGATGACGAATCAGATGAAGCAGATGAAGATACAGTTAATCCCGAGGGCTTCTTTTCACGTTCACTTTCAGTCAACACAGAAGAAGAATTTTATGACTGCGATGATTTCGAAGAATCTGATTCTTCAGAAAATGCAAATGCTACTAATTCTGTTAAAAGGACTGATGGCGGTGATTTCATCGCAATTGATAATAATACCGAAAATCCAGATAAATCTGTACACTCTACTAATTCTAATAAAATAAACCCATTATCAGATAAGTCTGATGCAAGCGATAAAGTAGATGAAGATAACGATGATGACAAATTCTACGAAGCAGAGGACGGTTTTATGATTGAAAGTAATTCAAAGTTCGAGAACTCGTTTGCAGAAAGTTCCAAGAAAGCATTCAATGAGGCACATGGCCATACTTTACTGCCGCATGAAGATAAAACTTCCGATAGCTCTTCCACTAATGAACACAATATTTGTTCTCAGAATGAAGAGATACTGTGTAACAACTCTTCTAGAAAAGATTCCAAAACACATTTAACTGAAAAAACTGATGAAATAGAAACAATCATTAACAAGACATCTGAAACAGTGGAATACTGGGACGAACAAGTGAGTGATTCCGAATCTACAGACGATTCGACAAATACAAATCTTGCTAAGGAAGCGGTTAAAGTAGAAACACACGAAAACAAAGAATTAGAAGATACACTTGTTGACTGGGATGAACAAAATAATTATTCTGAGCCTATAAGCGAGTCCTCTAGTACAAATCTTGCTAAAGAAATAGCTAAGGTAGAAACACATAAAAACAAAGAATTAGTAGATACACTTGTAAACTGGGATGAACAAGAGAGCTATTATGAGCCCATACATGATTCCACAAGCACAAATCCCGCTGAAGAATTGGTTCAAGTCAAAAACAAGCAAACAAAGTTAGTGGAAACACAATCAGCTTTGGATGAACAAGAAAGTTGCTCCGATGGACAGGAACAAATAGAATACTTCGAAGAATCCATGCACACTCTTACGACAAAAGTGAAAGATGCTGTCCACGAATGCTTCAATACAGATATCAATTCCACGGTAACTAAACCAATATTATCTGATAACGCATTTTATGAGGACAAAAAAGAATCTAACCATAATGAAGAAAGTAATGATAAGACAGAAATCGATTACGAAATTGCAATTTCGCTTCCTGAAGTTAAACAAAGTAATTTTCAATCACCGTTTTCAGATAGCATATATCCTGATGTTGTTCGAGAAGCGGACCAGAAAAAAGTTAATGATAGATACGACTATGAAAACAGCCATCAAATTAATGCAGCCAATAAAAATAATGCTCAAAACTTAGAGATTTTTAGTAGTACTAAAGTAGTTGCTGATTTTGTTCAGAACATCAATACTGCTGAACCCACAAGACGGTCACAAAATAGCGATGTGAATGGTTTAAGTAATGAGACACATGCAAAAGCAGAAACAATAAACGGTAAAAGTGGAAGTAGAAAAAACTACGATAATGCAAAAGATGACCTAAAATTGGAGGAAGATTCAAGGGGATTCTATCATGATACAATCGATGATTACAGCAATAATTGTTTAACTATTGATGCAGATAATTCAGCTCAGAATGTGCACAAATTTAATGATGACTTGAGAAGCAAGTTTCAAGAAAACTCGGAATCTTGCAATAGTAACGAGATAAGTGAAACAGTAAAGAGGCACGAGAATATGGAAAATGATATTAATAATACTGAAAAGAATGAATCTGATTACGCAGAAGATACGAGTAGAAAAGTTGAATCAAGCAATGGCAATAGCATCCAAGTTTTCTCCTCGCAAGAAGAATCTGATGCGCCCAGTCAATGTGATAACGCAAAACTGGATAACAAAATCGGCACCAATAATAATCAACCAATGGTTAGCATCAACTATTCCAAAGAAGTAGAAGGTCATAATAGCAACGCAGAACAAGAGAATATTATTTCCCAACAGAAAGTAATTGATTCCAAATATATTGAGAATCCTGAAGTCTCCAAAGGAGATTTCGAAAATAATACTGATAATATAAAAAAATGTGAATTAGAAAACAATGTATTAGGGAATACTTTAAATAATCAACCAGTTGTTAATTTGGATATACAATTTTTAGACAGAAGTATTAATAATCAAAAAGTAAATAAAATAAAATATAAGTCCAATTCTGAAGAGGATACTCAGGATGGTAGTTTTCCAAGAACTGCCAATATTGATGTAACTACCAGCCTACATAATACTATAAATAATCCTTCCAGTGCCACTTTTAATGCAGAGTCTGTAGCGAGTAGTGCTACTAACACTACACCAGATAGCATAGAAGATAGTTTTAATGATGCCAACGAAATTACTTTAACTGATAGTTCTTCAGGTTATGCCGATGTTGGAATAAAACATTCTAAATATGTGGAAAATATGAATACATCTGGAGATGTTAATGCAAATGTATTGGGCAAGTCAGTTGTCAGAAATCCAGCAAAATTGGATAATGTTAAAAATGCTCAAGAAGCAGAAGAAGCAGTATTGAGCTTGCAGCCGCTCAAACCCACCAAAGATGATGAAACATTTAGTGATGAAGAACGAGACGTTGTTCCTGAGCTTGGTTCAATTCACAGTCGTTCACGACACAATTCCCATAGAGATAGAATCATTGATAACCTCAAACCCAGCAGTTCTAAAGTTGATAGTTATATTGATGATTATCATGGTAAGAATTTTTGCATATAATAGTTATAGTAATAATTATAAACTGTTATAATTTTAATGTCCTAATTTTTTGAAAATTACTAATAATAGCTAAATAAATAATAAATTAATATTTGAATCATTTGGAAACGTAAGTAGTACACCTTGTAGATTTTAATGTTATTATGACTTAAGATATTATGATTATGCATAATATACTTAAGATATTATGATTATGCATAATATCTTTAGCCATAATAATATTAAAATCTACAAGGTGAAACCGATCAGTTCGGAAATTATAATTTATTACCATGGTGAGAAATTTTATTTCTACAATTTAATAATAATTGAAGAGTCAACTTCTGATATGATATCAAAATAAATTGTAATAGAATGTAATATATATTCTCATTCACTTAGTAAAGTAATAATTACCACCATAACATAAGTAAATTAGTCTAATTATAAATAAATTAATAGTAATAAATTTTAGTTGTTAATACATGTATAACAACAGACATATTATTCATTATATTTTCAGCTACATCTAATTAATAGAAAACTAATCATAGTATTATAATTTAAAGTTGGAGATCGTACATATTTTATGAACTACCAAGACAAGTTAAAACTTTTGTCTTAATAATGTGATAATAATGATGGAAATATTGGCATTAATAATTTTAAAACTTAGAGAATTATTGAATTTTTCGTAGAAATAATTCACATTGATACTTAAATTTGATTTGAATACTTGATTTGATAATTGAACAATTGATAGAAATAATTACAAAATTGACAGTAATCATTAAAATTTTGATAGTGATTATTAAAACTTTACAGATTATTTGCAATTTTGGTAAATATATGTTAAATTATGTTAGAAATAATCAATAACTGGACAGTTATTTAAAGGAATAATTGAAATATTAAGAATAATCATAAAAATTGTATCACTGATTAAATAAAATTTGAGAGAATTACTAATATTTTGGTAAATAATACAACAATTTTATTGGAAATATACATTTTGATTATTATATCAATGAAATAATCGATAATTAAATAGTTACATGCTGAAACGATTTGAATTTTAAGAGAAATCATTAAATTTTTGTCACTAAGTGAAAATTTGAGAGACAAATTCATATATTTTGTCAATATGACAACACTTTAATTGGAAAAAGTAGACATTCTGATAATTATATCGTTGAAATTTTGATTATAGTTGAAAAAATAATTGAACATTTTGCAGTAATTGTTTGAAATATTTTAGTAACCATATGAAATATTCATGGGAATAATAATTGAAAATTTAAAACAATTCAATGATAGTCTGATAGAATAATTAAATATTTGGTGAATGCAACTAAAATTTTGACCGTAATTAATAAAATTCTGATATTATAATTTAAATTTTGTTAAATTTTGGGAGGTCCGGAGCAGCTGGGTAAAACGAATGATACTGATTTACATCATCGTGATTATTGATACATAAATTAGTATTATATAGTTCAAATACAAGATTTAAAATCTTATTTATTTGGGAGTAATCATGACAGTAATCATTTAACAGTAATATGCACAATAATCATTTATAATTTTACAGAATAATTGAAGTTTTGTAATAGGTGATTGCATTATTTACTGATATCAATAAAATTCTAGTACAAAATTTGAAATTATTGAAATTTTCACATATTTGGTACTTAGGTAAATATGATTAAAACTTTAGTAGAAATGGCAGAAACAATTGGTAAAATTATTTAATATTGAGTATCATTAATATCATTTCAACTGCATTTTGTGGCAGATTATAAATAAATAAAATCTAAATACATATCAATCAGATGAGATACATATCAATATTGATATCATTGAATTTGTTACATAAATAAAAGTTTCCTGTCACGATTTAAAATATTGTAACTAGATATTACACACATAAATGATTGAAATTTTAATAGTAATCATTAAATTATTGCCACTAATGAGTGAAAATTTGAGAGACTAATTAATATTTTAGAAAATATGACAACAATTTAATTGGAAAAAGTAGACATTGTGATAATTATATCATTGAAACAATTCAATCATAGTCTGATAGAATAATTTAAAATCTAGTAAATGTTACTAAAATGTTGACAGTAATTAATAAAATACTAATATTGTAATTGAAATTTTGTTAAATTAGTATCATATAGTTTATATACAAGATTAAGAAATATATATGTATCTTAATAATATGACAGTAATCAATAAAATATTAACAGTAATAATTTAAAATTTTACAGAATAATTGTGTAATAAGTTTTGTAATAAGTGATTTAATTTTTTACTGATATCAATAAAATTCTGGTAAAATATGTGAAAATATTCAAATTTTGACATATTATCTGAGATTTAGGTATACATGTTCTCAAATATCTTAAAACTGTAGTGGAAATGGCAGAAACAATTGGTAAAATTATTAAATATTGAGTATCATTGATAGCATTTCAACTGCATTTTGTGGCAAATTATAAATAAATAAATACTAAATACATTCATATTGATATCATTCAATTTATTACAGAATTAAAAGTTTCCTGTAACGATTTGAAATATTGTTAGTAGGTATTTATTGAAATTTTGACAAAAGTAATTACAATTAAAATACAAAATAACATACAAAAAATGAGACTAATCAATAAAATTTTGACAGAATACCGAAAATTTTGATACATATGATTGAAATTTTAACTGTAATTGCATATTTTGTTAACATTATGATACTAAATCAAGCAGTAATGTAATTCTGACAAAACTGATAGATTTTTTATACTATCTATTGAATTTTTGACAGAATAATTAAAATTCTGACAATTATAAGAGAAATATTGACAGCTATTGAAGAAATATTTATAGATTAATAACTAGATATGGCTAAATTGGCTACAGGGCCAACATTTTATTGGAAATACTTAATTAGAAGAAAATTAGGCAATTTTCTTTTTATATTAGTATTGAAATTTTGACAGATATAATAGAAATTTTACACTAACCAAAAAAATGTTGGCAGTAGGTAATTATTGAAATATTGACAGAATATTTAATAATTTGGTAAACAAAGTAATATTTTAGTAGTAATAATTGACAATTACTATAAACTATACTATACTATAAACAATATTATTTCGACAACAACTGTTGAAATTTTAGTAGAAATAATTGAAAATTGTATAGTTCATTGAATTTTTTACCACAATAATTAAAATTTCGGTGGAAATAATTGAAATTTCGGTGGAAACAATATTTTTTTTATAATTTAGGGTAGTAACTAATTGAACTATGAATTATTGATAGCAATGAATGAAATTTTAGCAGAATAATTGATATTTTGTCAAATTTTATTGGAAATGTTGGCATAATGATTTGATGAATTTTAACGGAAAAATTAAATATTTCACAGTAACAATTTGAAATATATGTATCTGCAGCTGATTTAAAAGAAACAGGAAATTTCAATAAAACTTACAATTTTATTTTCCACTTTTGCTGTAGTTTGAAAATGGCTTTTGAGAAATAGGTGAGAATTATTTGATGTTTATAAATAACTGGGGATTTGAACAAATTATATTTTTTAATACTTTGCAACAAAACGATGCAGAAACAGTAGAACCTACATAATACAATAATGGGTGATATTAATAATTATTACGTTTATAATTTATTACCCATGTATCTAATTTAAAAGAATTTTGATAAATTATTTTGATAGGTACTGTCAAGTAGACACTTAATTGACAAATACTTAAAACCAAATTTAGGGGAAATTTCTTTTCCCTTTTTTTATATTTTGAATGCAGCTGTACATACTGCACTTTAGATAAATTTAATTAAAAACTTGAAAGTAATGAATTAAATTGTAACAGAATAATTAAAATGTTGGTAAATGTAATCGAAATTTTGGTTGTAGTTAATGAAAGTGTGGTAGAATAATTGAAACTTTCTTAAATGATATGATACAATAGATTCATATTCATTTTATTCATGAAATAGATAAATAGAGAAATAATTGAAAATTTATTGACAGAAATAACTAGATTTTTGACAGTACTCATTGAATGTCGGACCAAATTGAAATTGTAGTAAATATATGTAAAATTTTGACTGAATAATTGAAATTTTCATAAATTAAGTAAGATTGTGATAGAAGTAATTGATAATTGAACAGATATCATAAAAAATTTAAATGTAGGTATAAATAATTAAAATTTTAAGAAAAAGAGTTTATTATTGACAGTATTTAATGAAATTTTGACAAAATAATTGATATTTTGATAAATATTAATATATATTTTATTGGAAATAGTAGACATTTTTATAAAATTTAAACTTTTTAGAGTATCCATTGCATTTTTTTTAGACTCATTAAAGTTTTGACAGAATATATGATATTATTACACTGATTAGTAAAGTTTAGGCAAAATAATTTAAATTTTTAATAAATAAGACGAACTCTAATTGATAATTGGACTGATATCATAAACAATAATTTAATTGTAGGTATAAATAATTAAAATTTTAAGAAAAAAATTTGATTATTGACAGTATTTATTGAAATTTTGACAGAATAATTGATATTTTGATAAATATTAATATATATTTTATTGGAAATACTAAAATTTTTGATAAAATTGAAAGTTTTTAGAGTACCCATTGCAATTTTTATTTAGTCTCATTAAAGTTTTGACAGAATATATGATATTATTACACTGCTTAGTAAAGTTTAGGCAAAATAATTTAAATTTTTAATAAATAAGAGGAACTCTAAGTTTGATAATGATCAGAACGTGATTCAAACTATAGTCACTAATTTTAATAAACAGTGTAATATAAACAAAGAAAAGTGTTTGTTTTTTTTTTAATTGTCATAATATATCACTAAGTAGATCCCTCCAACATTGACCAATAAAATAAGATGAATGTACAGTCATGCTAACATAAATCTAGTAAAAAAAATTTGACATTGCTATATAAAATTGCTATTGTAACCTAATTTCTTGTACTAGATTTATGTGAGCATGACTGTACTCCTTTAACTTTGTGTAACTTTAAACACAAAGTTAAAGAAGTACATTCGTCCTATTTATTAAATATTAAAACTTTAACACGAGGAACCAACGAAATTTAATTTTTGTAAGATTTGGCTAAATTTTCATATAAATAATATTAATATTTTAAAAATATCTTAGTATTATTATTTTATTTGTAATTAATTTACAAAATTTCAAAATTTACAAATTTTGACAAATTATTATATCATTTGGGAAATGTAAGAAAACCTATAGTAGTAAATGATCAAATTTGAAAGATATAATTGAAATTTTTAACAAAATTTATTTTAATTTTAAGTCTTATCGCAGTCTTAGATTATCTCACATAATCTTACATAACAAAAACATAGGTAATAGAAATATATTTTGCAAAATATATTTTACAGATCCAACCAGGTTGGATTTGTTTGTAATACAGAATATTATATAGAATTTAATCTGTAATTGTTAAGATTATTTTGATGATTACTACGTGGTTGTCGATATTTATTATCAAAATTAAGATATTTAGATAATATATCAATTATATATTAAATTACAATGTTTTTACCACATTTTATAATATGTGGTAAAAACATTGAAATTTGACTTATATCTAATTATGAATATGAATTTAATTTAATTTTGAACAGCCATTATTAATTACATACCAAAAACCTGGATAACTGTTTATGTATTAAATTATATTTCATTTCAACTAGAACTGTAGTATTTTGTATCTGTTCGATTCCCTCATTTGTTGTTTTCACCGATTTTTAAACGATTGTAGTTGATAACGATAACTGTCTAACGATAAATAAAATTATTAGCAGAAATAAAACGCTTTATATATGTTTGGATTAAAAATGCATTTCTTTATGCTTATTATTATTTTCAATTAAGGTGAGGAGGTGCTATTTAATTTTGTAAGAATTTAATTTGTGTTGAATGGCAACCAAATGACAAACTTTCTCATTTCGGATAGAACTTTATGCAATACTAATTAATATTAATTTCAGATATACAATCACATGTAAAATTTGAAGAAGAAGATTTGCTGGAGGAGGAAAGGCACAGTTTTCCTGAGCTAACTCCAATTACCAAACTCCACAAACAAGTACCTTCAAAGCCTGAGCGTTCGCGAACACTCCATAACGAAGAAAAGAAGAAGCCGTCACTCGAAGGTAGAAGGCTGCAATTCTCAAACGAACCTCTTCACGTGGAAACCCACTTTTCACCGCTTGAAGACAATTCGACATTAGTAAAAACCCCAACAGACGAGTATTTCCTGGACGAAGAACGTGATACCGTGCCGGAATTGGTCATTGCATCGCCACCAAAACGGGTTGATAACGAGACCCAAAATAAGCTGGACACGGTTATGGATTGCCTGGACGACATGAAGTTATGCGTCGAGGAGTTCGAAGGCTCCAAAAGTGACGAAGAGTATCAGAACATTTACGAAAATTTGTTCAAAAGCATGTCGATTTTGAATAAAATTAAGTCTTCCAATGGTGATATTATCAAGCAGAAACAGCATATTCTGCAAGTGATTAATGTGTGTATGGGAACTTTAGAAGATAAAGCTGAATAATGTGTTCTAAACACTACAAATGATATACAGATTAATATTTCCACTACAGCATTTATTATAGAATTGCCATATTATTATTTATTTAATTAATTACAATTATTTAATTTACTAATTATCTATTGATAATAATTTATTTAATAACAAGTGTAATTAATTAAATAAATAATGAATCATATACATGATTATCTAGAAATAAATTCAAACATACCTCACTTCACTCCCAAGGTAGGTAAACTTCAACAAAGATGAAAGACTTCCTACAAGCACATATGATCCTGCATATTTCTAACCTATATAGATATGACTAGATATGACTGCATTTACTGATATAGGTAGTAACATCTTTGCCAAATTCTACCTCAGTTCTGAAAAATCTGTATGATGGATATCAGATTAACTTGAAGATTAACTTGAAGATTGCCTAACTATATCATTTGTATAACCCATCGATGTTATTTTATTTGTATCAATGTGATCATTTTTTTGTAAGTTTCTGCTTTGTAAATACACTAATTATGTTTATGATATGTTTCATTTTCAACATGCATAATATTTTTCCTGACTGATACTGAAAAGAACACTGGGTTGTCTCAAGTTTGTCTGGTCTTAACTATATACTCATAGGACAAAATTCATCGTTATGGTTGCAATCGTGGCTAGTGTTTTTATATTTAGTAAGTATAAGTATAGTAAAGAATACTTTAAATTTATTTATGTAAGCCAAAATTGCCCCAAAAAAATTTTTTTTAGTCAAATAGTTAGTAAAAAACCATCTATAATTACATGAATATTGTGTAAAAACAATATTGTGCTGTGAATTATCTATAAATCGATATGAGAAGTAATGTGCAATATTGTGTAATAGATAAAAAAATGTTATTTATTTTTAAAATTGACCTATGTAGAGTTTTTAATATAATGTAGAATTATTTGTACAAGGTGTATTTTTACCTAACCTAACCTAACCTACTGCGGAACGTATTATATTATACTTATATTAGCTCTTAAAGTATCTGTCTTTTTAATATCATTGATATTGGCGATTCTAGTGAAACATTTGCAATTGAAGGAATATATTTTATTACATTATCGTAAAGTTTTGTAAATATTATTTTGTAATTATTGAAGTTTTCAACTGTATCGTGTTTTGTTAATTTATCACATACTTTGCAACGTATCGGATCATAAGATAATGTTGTAGATTACATCGTATTTTTTATTTATTATTAAAGTTAAAAATTATGTTCATTTATTGTAGATAATTGTATTATGTATATGTATAAAATAACATAATTTTTCTATGTATACAACGTAATTCATAGAATATAAAATATTTTGGTGACTGACAATTATTGAAAATAGTAGATTTTTTGATAAAATTATTGATATTGTATGATTCAAATTTGGACAGAAATAATTATATATTATATAATCTACAGTATACATTAGGTACACAGTATACAGTAGGTATACAGTATACAGTAAACCTACTGATTACTGATACAGAATAACGATTAATCAAAGTTATCTTCGAATTTTTGATGGAAATGAATAAAAAAATTACTCGATTATGGATATTTTGAGAGTAACCATTAAAATTTTGACAATACTCATTGACATTTTAACAGCATAATGCAATCTTGAAAAAATAAGTGAATTTTTTACAATACAGAAAGTTTTTCTGAATAATTAAAATTATATCAAATAGGACTGATCCTTTGGTATAAATAAGTTTTATAGAATTTGTTTAGTAGAAAAATTTTGTATTGTAATTATCGAAGCTTTGGCAGTAATTATTAAATGTTGAACTTTGATAATACTCATTGCATAATAAAATCAAAAAAAGTGAAATTTTTACAGAACAGAGGGTTTTTTTTTTTTAAAATACACAAACGCTGTTTCAAACGTAGTTGCGGAATCTGAGACGCGGTATAGATCTTCTAACGCACCCTTTTGTTTTTTTATTGCATGACGCATAATTTCTGTATTTAATAAATTTACGCTTTGTTGCGGGATAATTTTTCGTAACTCAAATAAACCCTTTCCCGAGTTCACCCTATTGCCTTGTAAATAAATTACGTGGAGCCGCACCCCCATCTAGATAAGGCTCTACAGGGGTAGAATATATAACAACGACAACAAAAGGTGGAGTATTAGAGAGAGAAGAATATTGCATATGAAATTTTGGTTAATTTTTTTTTAAATTTGACGATTATTATTGAAGTTTTGGCAGAAATAGATGAAAAATTTACAGCAATTATTGAATGTTGAACCGAATAATAAAACAATTATGAATATTTCTGGATGTTTTCTTTTTTCATCTATGTATTGAAATTTTGTGAAATATGGCATACATGTTTGTAAAATTATTTTATATTATAGAGAAAATAATGAAAATTGGAATGTCACAATATATGATTGAAATTTTAGCAGTTATCGTTGAAATTTTGGCCGAAAAACATTTAAGAGTACTTATTGAATGTTTGTTTGACGGAATATTACTACTAAATAATATTGGAATTTAGACAGGATTTAATGAAATTCTCCTAAATAAGGCCGAAATTTGGTAGAAATATAAAATTCCACAGTTACCATTGAACACAATAATTGAAATTTTGTTACAATTGTTTATATCATACAGAAATTATTTAAAGTTTGACAGAAATGATAAAAAATTACTTTTTTTTATAGTAATCATTGAAATTTTTACAATACTCCTTCATATTTTAGCAGCATAATGAAATGTTGATAAAAGATGTGAAATTCTCATAATACTGAGAGCTTTTTCAGAATTTTTTTTTTTTTATCAAATTTGACCGAATAATAGAAAATTTATTTATTTTATTATATACGAATTTATTGAAAGTTAAATCCATTTTTTTCAGTAATTATCGAATATTGTACACAATAATTTAAATTTTGGTAAATATTACTGGAATTTTGGGAACATTTTATGTAATTTTATGAAATATTCTCGAAATTTTGGTTGAAATAACTGAAAATTTTACAGTCTTACAGACAAAAATAAATAAAAAAAGTATAGTAACTATTGAATGTTAAACAGAATAATTGAAATTTATGTACAATTGTTTATAATATACAGTAATTATTGAAACTTTGACAGAAATGAATAAAAAATGTATCTAATCATAGAAATTTTGAAAGTAACCACTGAAATGTTTACAATACTCATTATAAAATAATGAATACTCATAATGAAATGTTGATCAAAGATGTAAAATTCTCACAGTACTGAGAGCCGAATAATTGAAAATCAGACGAATATATTGAAAGTAAAATCCAATTTTTTCAGTAATAATCGAGCATTTTATGAAATTTTATCAAATATTCCCGAAATTTTGGTTGAAATAATTGAAATCTTATATCAGATTATAATGAAATAGTGACAGAAATAAATGAAAAAAGTTCAGTAATTATTGAATGTTGTACCGAAGAATTGACATTCTGTAAAATATGATTGAAATTACGACACCATTTAATGAAATTTTGTTAATTATGACTGAAATTTTAGCAGACATAATTGAAAATTTAACAGAATAATTGAAATTTTTATGGAATTATTTGACACTGTGCAGAAATGATTGAAATTCAGAAGGTCAAAATATTTGATTGAAGTTGTGGCAGTTATTGTAATATTGACAGAAATAAATATACATTTTACAGTAATTAATTATTAAAATTCTGACAGATATAATAGAAAATTTAACACAATAACTGAAATAATTTGTATAATTAGTTGATATTATTGAGAAATGATTGAAAATTGGAATGTTAAGTTATACGATTGACATTTTGGCGTTATCATTAAATTTTTTGCATTAATATTAAAATTTTGACAGAAACGAATAAATATTTTGCAGTAATTATTGAAATTTAGATAGAAATCAATGAAATTAAGTTACCAAAGACTTAATTTTTGTAGAAATAAATGAAAATTTAACAGTTATCATTGAGATTTAGCAGAAAAATATTGGTAAAATTATTTAATACAGAAATCATTGAAAATTTCACAGACGTTAGTTTTTGAAAGTACTTCAATTGAATAAATGTTTGCTTGCCCACAGCGTGAAATCGAAAATTCACATGACTAGAGAATAAAATTATTATTATGATGAGGTTAGGGAAGGTAGTATTAGGTTAGGTTAGTTTTCAAGTAATTATGAAGAATATTTATTATCATTGCAATTGTTGCGTCAATATCAGTCTATAGTAATTACAAATACCTGCTATAATTACAAATAACCTCTAGAAATACCTTCCAAATTATAATTGCGGTGTAATAATAATAAAAACTTTTACTGTTTTAATTTAACTTTTAGTTTAAGGTTTTATCCGTAAGTTACCAGTTATTTATTTAAGGTATTATTATTAGGTACTTACAGGTAAAATTATATATATTTTATTTTATTATTTATTTATTTTATTTCGCCCGACTAGTTCAGGTTTTTTCAAAAAACATCATCACAGGCATGATATACCTATTTTAATATGAATGTATCCTGGTCTTATTTTTATGATATTCAATTTGAATTTTGAAATTTGAAAGTTAGTGTCTGTTTGAAGTTTCAGTTAATTTTAAATAACTAATTAAATACATATATTATGCCTCTGATGATGTTTTTTAGAAACCGAAACTAGTCAGGCGAAATAAAATTAATTAACAATAAAATAATATAAAAATAATTTTACCAGTAAGTACCTAATAATAATACCTTAAAAAATAATTTAATAGCTGTGAAACTGTAGATGACTGTGGATAATAATACTAATATAAAAACTATTAATAATAATTACTAATAAACTCTTTTATCCTGACGCTTCATATCAGTAACGTTGTAGCTATTTGAATAAATGTATTATTATTATTATTATTAACAATCAGTTCGAGCTGTGTGCTGTGGACTGTGCTTCGTTTCGTGGTACATTCCAATAAATAATCTAATAGATAATAGATAATACTTTAATAGTGCTTATTGAAATTTTAATAGAATTGAATCAAAATTGATTATAGAAGACATTTTGACATTTTGACAGCAACCAAAGAAATTTTGACAATACTCATTGATATTTTGTCGGAATTAAGAAATATTGATAAAATTAACGGAATTTTCACTGTACAGTGAGTTCTTTCCAAATATTTAAAATATATATTATTATTATTTATATAATATTATTAATTATAATTCAAATATGACTGATATTTTGGTAGAAATAAATAAAAAAATACTGTAATTATTGATGTTATTCCAGTAATTGTTGAACGTTTTGACAGAATAGTCAAAATTCTCTTAAATTGACATGTAAATGTTAACTTAAAAGACGTATATTTATGCTTATCATGTCAGTAATTCTAATTATCTATTTGCAATAAGGAATTGTTTACAACTGAATGATCAGAAGTCAAATAGATTTAGGTGAGGGTTTTAAAAATCAATTATTATGAGTAGTTTGATAACGCGTTTTAACATCTATTTTCTATCAAGTACCCTGCATATCTGTTACTAATTATATGTAAATACTCAACAGCCATGAAACGTGTAAAAGCTGTAAAATATACTTCGTGAATGTTTCTACAGCGAAAAACACTCGTCATAAAATAATATTTGTGTCGTAACAGTTTCAGCGATGTGTGTGTTATTATGACAGGCTCCGTGCAGAATACACCGCATATTTCCATACGCCGACGTAAATATATTGCATCCTTAAAATGTGGAAAATGTCCAGGGCTGAAGAAAATGTCATTCCTCATAACGTTAACTCCATATTTCACATATTTCAAATTCACGTGTATTCTTTCCAGCGGTTGCTTTTACTTTCCAGCGGATGTGAATGTGGACGAAAACTTTGCGGAAATCCCCGGCTTAAGATTATTGGAGCCAAAACAAAAACTGCCCCATTCACAAATTACGGCGATAAATCTCTGCAGCGTGGTGCGTTAAAATGCGAGCCTATATTTTACCGGTTTAAGTGGTCGTAAAACCTGAATTCAGGAAATAAATTTTCGTTATTTAACCTACTGTGTGCTTGATTATTGCATAAAACATCGACGTTAAATTAAAAATATGCGATGTGTCTTCTAGAACACACCTTATTTAAAAATATTAAATATTTTCGCGTTTGGTGTATTCACGTGTCTCACCAGTAGATCGTATAGTATTATTACTACTATTATAGTATATAGACAGTAATATAGACAGAAAATGGGAGGGTTTCGGAACCAAATTAGAGGATCATTTTAAGGGAAATCAAAAAGTAATCTACAGAACACTGAAAAGCTGCAGAAAGGAAACAGAAACAAACCTGAAGCTACTCAAAAATAAACATGGTATACTGATGAAAGAGGATAAAGAAATCATGAACAGATGGAAAGAGCACTTCCAAGAGCTTCTGTCTGGAAAAGAGACAACCAATGAAGGAAATGAAAACGAAGAGGAACAAGAAAATAGTAACGAAACAAAAGAATAAGAGGGATCTATAACAGAAGAAGAGTGAGAAAACGCACTAAAGAAGTTAAAGAACGGAAAAGCCTCAGGTCGTGATAAAATCAAATCTGAACAGCTGAAATACATAGGAAAGGATGGGAAAAAACTAATACTACAACAGTTAACAAATAGAATATGGAAAACAGGAAAAATACCAGCAGACTGGCAAATAGCACTGATCTTCACCACACATAAAAAAGGAGACAGTAGAAATTACAACAACTTTAGGGGAATATCCCTGCTGTGCACAGCGGCAAAACTGTATGAATCAATACTAGAGAATAAACTAAGAAAGGAAATTGAAAAAACAATGGAAAAGTCTCAAAGTGGATTCATGAAAGGATATTTAATACACGCCCATATCTTCACAATTAAAAACATGACAGAAAAAATATTAAGACAAAACAGCAAACTATACATGATACTCGTGGACATAGAAAAGGCATTTGATAGAGTTCCAAGAGCCAATGTGCGGGAAATACTTGAAGAAAGGAAGATGCAAGTGCATTTAATAAAATTAATCAAGAATATGTATGAAACCGCAGAAAACAACGTAAGGACAAATAATTCAACATCTAAGAATTTCACAACCACACAAGGCCTTCGATAAGGGGGCGCTTTAAGCCCTCTGCTCTTTATTATATTTCTAAACAACATAATAAAAAAAATTAAGGATAACGCCAAGAAGGTAGAAATAGGGTATTACAAAATGAAAAGAATAGTGATAGCAGAATGTGCTTTTGCTGATGACTTAGTCATGCTAGCCAAAAGCATTTGGAAGGAGGAACTGAAAAAACACAACATGGTAATTAATATAAACAAAACAAAAGTAATGGTAGTAGCAAAAGAGGAAACAAAAGCAAAAATACTAATAAATTTGAAAAGGATAGAACAAGTTGAAACCTTCAAATATTTAGGTACAATAATACATAATAAAGGTACCATGGAAAACGAAATAAATAACAGAATCATTGCCGCAAATAAAACCTACTATGCAATGAACAAGTATATTCTAAACAATAGAAGAATCTCAAAAAACACGAAAATGACATTCTTTAAAACAATTTATAGACCAACACTCTTATATGGAAGCGAAACCTGGGCAACACATGAAAAGACAATGCACAAAATACAAGCAACCGAAATGAGATACTTAAGAAAAGTTGAAGGAGTCACGAGATTAGACAGAGTAAGAAACGAAGAGATCAGGGAAAACCTACAAATACAAAGTGTGCAAAAATTACAGAAACGACCACTAGGATGGTTGGGGCACCTGATAAGAATATCAGAAGATAGACAAACAAAAATAGTATGGACATCAAAGAACAAAAAGAAAAAGAAGGAAAGAGGAAGACCAAGGACAAAATGGGAAAACAACACAGAAGAGATCTTAAGAAGAAACGACCTCGATCAACAAGAAGCAAGGAAAGGCTACAAATAGAAAGGAACGGAAAAACTTCGTAGACACATAATGTACTGGTGGCTTGATTATATATATTGTTACGTTTTTATTGCCCTACGTTCGGGACTACAAATGTTACGTTTTTGTTTACTCTGCCTATTTTATTACTGTTGAATATTTAAGCATTTACTTGTTTTGTAACTTTTTGTTCTTTCTCTTATCTCAGGTTCAATAGTAGGTTCAATCATAACTAAATAGAGTTTTGTTCAAATACTTTAATGAATTGAAAATAACCAAAAATATTAAAACGTCTAATATAAACTGAACTAAACAAACAAATCAAAAACAATAGAAAACAAAACTATTAAATAAATAATAAACTATGGCCAACATTAACAAACTAAATCCTATATACACAAGCCAACTTATGTGATAATATGACTCTTGCACTTTACGCAAACTTTCTACTTGCAGTTTTCTTCTTGTGGTTCCTTGATTAATTCGTCCTTTTGTCCCTGCGTTCTCCTTTTGATCCTTTGTTGATTCCCACAAAAGTAAACATCTACTTTTGTGTGCGAAGTTGAGCGGCTTGAAGTCCTGATTTTTGAATATTTCCGTCACGGCTCCTATCTTGTTGAACTCCTCTCCTGGTTGACTGTCTTCTTCCAGTCCTATGTCCAATCGTTGAAACCCCGTTAATATTTTGTAATGTATTCGTATTAGTATCGCAACATCTCCACCCGCGATCCACACGCGTCTCTCCCACTCGTCAATCTCCTTGTTGATTATTTTCGACTTTCCATTATTCAATTCCCCAAGCGTCTATGCACGAAGTCACCTGTCACCCGTGGTAACCGATCAACAACGTCCATCCGTGGATTGCTTTGTATATTTGTGCATACTTGTTCATATTCACATTTACAATATTTACAATAATTTTTGTTAGCTTGTGCCCTAAAGATTATAATTCTATCTAATACCTATATAATAATAACAATGAATCTATTGTAATTAATCTAAATAAATAATACAAATACCATCACAATATATATATATGTGTATGATTTTAGCTATGAAAAATGAAATTTCTGTTATTTTTAAGTACGCAATCTGTTTTAATCGATATGCCAGTGTTAGTTCACATATTCCGTTTGTGCTTGCAGTAGTCGGAAAACAAATTAATATGTCATATGGAAACCATGGGATATCACCTGTGCAAGACATTCCTATTTATTAAAATGCCCAAAATGCTCTGTGGAAAATAGAGATTCCCAGAATATGTAATACCGCAGTGACAAATGATTGACCATCGTAATCTGCTTTAGCCCGCTTTATAATATGGACGGTGAAACTTTAATCTGTATCACAAATGGAAAATAACATGATTATTGAAATCTAGTTTCGCAAAATTCCATTCCATTTTATTCCATTTACTCATTTTGTGAATTATAAGTCGTAGTAGAAATTATTTTAAGTTGGATATCAATGCATCTATTTGTCATTGTTAGAACACATATTTTTTAAGTCATTAATTCATATAATTTTAACTTATACAATTTTCAAAATATTGTAGCAAGTTTGCCTTTTTATTACTTTCTTACGGATCAATAAATGAGCCGTTGAAAATCGGAGAGGTGTTTGTATTTTTTCATTTAATTCAGATAAGTCCAGGAAATATATATAAAAGATGAGTTCTTTCTTGTACATTTCTGGACTTATTTTGTAGACAAAAATTTACAAGACAAATGACTATACCAATTTGGTTTTCATCGACTCAAATATTGGTGAAAAAAATATTTTTGTGTATTTTTCCGTGCTATACTTGTCTGTAAATATCTACAGGGTGGCCCACCTATCCTCGCTTGGACCATTGGTGCTAGACTAATGACAATTTAGCAAAACATCTGATTGGAAGTTATTGGACACTTGATGTGCTACCTTTAAAAATTATTTTCTAGTGTGAATGCTAAAACTTATTGAGATTGATCGTTATTTACCTATTAAAAAGTATTATTACATTACATTCCATATGTTACCGTTGAATAGCTCATTAGATGAGCACTCAGAATATGATGCTATATACAGGGTGTTCCATTAAAAAAAAGAGTTTTAGCCATTTGAAAGTAGCAAAATTGTATCGTTGTTTCAGAACACCCTGTGTATTCTACGTGACTTAAAATATTGTGTATGTTTTGGCACATTGTTTGGGTACTTGCATACGCAGATTCTTTTATTGATCTCTTATACTAATATTTCATTGAATATTTTTTCGCGTCCATGATTTTTGATTTTTTTTATTAAAATGTGAATTATTTGGCAATGTTGCATCTGATTAAAAAAATAAAAATGATTTGTGAAGCCCACATAAAGCAGATTTCAAAAATGAAATAATATAAAAAAAGAGACCAAATTTTGTGTCCCGGATTTATGGTACACTCTGTATACTCGAAAATAATTTTAAAAGGTAGCACATCAAGTGTCCAATAACTTCCAATCAGATGTTTTCCTAAATTTTCATTAGTCTAGCAGCAATGGTCCGAGCGAGGATAGGTGGGCCACCCTGTATATATTTGCTGTTCCTAAATTGAAAAAGTTAAAGCTTATTGCAAACGTGACTAAGACCCTTTATATGATTACACATTTTCAAAAAAATGCAATTTAATGCGATTGGTTCCATTGGACCGCTTCTGGCAGATATGATTACCTTCGAGTTAAATAAATGCTTGAGATTCGTGAGGAGGTTATTAAGAATTAATGTTACGCGAAATAAGTTCCGCTCTATGAGCGTTATCCCTTTTATAGCGCCCTACTATCCGCTTTTACGGAGCATTACGTTCTGGCGAAATGAAAATGCGAAAAGCTTGTAAAGCAGTAATTGAATTTGGATAATACCAATCGCTGTCTTTAGGGTTTCTTAACGAACTAAATCCAATTCGGAATTACTCCCGCGAAATATCTGATGGTAAGCCGTCGACTTGAAAACTCCATTAGAATTTAAAATAAAAACCTGCGCGTTCCTGCTTATTTCAAACGGTCGATGAACATCTTTAAACTGTATTAAGGGCGGGACCAAAGTAACTTAGGTGTAATCCATCGCTATTTTATTTATTAGTATCGATGCAATATAATTTTTTAACTGTATTAAAGGGGGGACCAATGCAGGGGCCATGCTGAAAATGTGGAAATTTCCACATGGCCTACATACAAATTGGACCGTTTTTCCAAATTAAGCGCCTAGATGCAAAAGCAGAAATTTGACACATAACTAGTTCTAAGTAAAACGAAAGATCCTACCAAGACATTAAAAGCTAGCCAACCAACATGTAGTTTTGATAGAAATGTTTTCCTTATTATTTTTATTTTAATACAGGAAGTGCTTTATTCGGAAATGTTTGATGTATTACTTACTAAAATAGAAAGTCTGAGACTTGCAAATGTCTGCGTATGAATCTCTGAGAACTATTGAAATATCCATGATTTTTCAGATTTTCCCACGGGAAATTTATTTAATACCGTAGAATTTCCACGATTTTCCTGTTATGCCTTCTTATTTTTTTTTTTATTATCTAACAATTTCCATGATTTATCTACCTGCTATTCCAATTTTTGACGATGTTTTAATATATACACCTTCAGAAGGGTTTTTAATACTGTAGAATTTACATGCCTTCTTTATGAGCTACTCGGATTTCCTTGATTTAAGTTTAGCCATCTGGAAATATATTCATTACTGTAGAAATTCCATGATTTCCTTAAATACTGTTCGCGTTTTCTGGAATTTTGATGAATTTTTTTTTATACATTGAGCGCTAAAAAGTCGGCATCATATGAAAAAAAAAATTGATTTTTCAAAAAACTTTTTTACGGCATTTATTTGTGCTTGTCTTAAAACCTTATTAGTCTCCATCAGATATACCAAGTAATTTTTACATATCTAGAAAATTTGGTTGTTCAACATAATGAAAATGGAAATAGCACTAAGATTTTCATTAAAATTATAATTATATAATTAATTTATACTAAAAATAATAATAATTAGTATTATGAAATTTTCATTAAAAGTTACAAATTGTTCGTTTGAAATTATGAAAATTTTATCACGAACACCAATTTTTTAAAATTGAAACCAAGGATTGTATTACAGGTAAACCGAATTATCGGTTTACTGGTAAATTGTCCAGAACATCTTCAAAGTTTAACAGGAAAATTAAGTCTTTTTGCCGGTAATTCGATAACTACAAAATCATCTTAGCAATGTACTTCTGGATTGGAATATTCATGATTTTTCAGATGTTCCCTCTGGATTTTTTTTTAATACCGTAGTATTTCCACGATTTTCCTGTTATGCCTTCTTCATTTTTTTTAAATACGTAAGAAGTTGTATGATATCTGTTATTGCATTTTTTTATGTTTGTTTTTTATATTCCTTCGGAAGTTTTTTAAATAGTTTAGAATTTACATGGCTTCTTTATAAGCTACTCGGATTTCCATGATTTGAGAAGATTAGATATCTGGAAATATATTTATTACTATAGAATTTCCATGATTTCTTTATATACTATTCGAATTTCCATGATTTTTCTGCACTTTGGACACGGAAACTTTTATACAGTGATCGCTAAAAATTCAGCATCACTGGGAAACATTTTATTATTGATTAAAAAAAAAAAAAATTACGGCATTAATTTCTGCTTGTCTAAAAACCTTATCGGTCCCTATTAGATACCGAGTGAATTTTACTTACAAAATCCGGGTTTTCAAAATAATGAAAATCGAAAAATCACTTAGATTCTCATTTAAATTATACAGTTTATATTGAAAATAATAATTATTTGTATTATGAAATTTTCATTAAAAATTACAAAGTGTTCGTTAGAAATTATAAAATTCTTATTACAAACATATTTATTTTTTAATTGAAACTAGGGATTGTAATTCCGGTAAATCGGATTATCGGTTTACCGGTAAATTGTCCAGAAAACCTTCAAATTTTAACAGTAAATTAAATCTGTTTACCGGTAATTCGGTAAATAAAAAATCATCTTAGCAATGTACTTCTGGATTGGAATATCTATGATCTTTTAGATTTGCTCTCTGGAAATTTATTTAATACCCTAGTATTTCTACGATTTTCACTGTTATTGCAAAATTTTATGATTTTTTTATACATTTCTTCGGAAGTTTTTAAAATACTGTAGAATTTATATGCTATATTTTATAGTAGTAGTTTATAGTTTTATAGTAGCTTAGTAGTTTTATAAGCTACTCGGATTTCCATGATTTGGGATTAGCCATCTGGAAATATATTTATTTCTGTAGAATTTCCATCATTTCTTTATATACTATTCGAATTTCCATGATTTTTCTGCACTTTGGACGAAACTACAGCGACCGCTAAAATGTCTGCATCATTGGGAAACCTTTTTTTATTATTGATTTTTCACAAAACATTTTTACGGCATTAATTTCTGCTTGCCTAAAAAGCTTATTAGTCACTACCAGATATACCGAGTGAATTTTACTTACTTAGAAAATCTCTAAATTTTTCAGTTTATATTGAAAATAATTATTATGTGTATTATTACACTCTTATTATAAACACCTTTTTTAATTGAAACTAGGGATTGTAATGCCAGTTAACCGGATTATCGGTTTACCGGTAAATTGTCTCAAATACCTTCAAATTTTAACAGGTAAATTAAATCTTTCTACCAGTAATTCGGTAAAAAAAATCATCTTAGCAATGTATGACAATCTGTCGAAAAAAAGTTTTTTGTTTACCTAATAGTTCATAAATTTTTTTGCGAATGCAACAAAGGTACAATTATTTTCTAAAATATCCAACTGCAAATACAAATTCGAAAATAAAACAAATTGGCCTAGAAATCCAATCACAAAAATTTAATCAAAACCAAAAGTAAATACAAAAAAGTACACTTGGATTCCAAAATAAAAAAGCAAATATCTTCTATTATTTTGAAAATTTCATACCTGGTCATGAATACAAAAAAAAATATCGAAAATTTGCGAAATATATATTTAAGCTATTCCTAAATTTGAATAAAATTATAAGATAAAAAAAGTTCACATCTATTTCATATAACGATTCCAGAAATAACAAAAGGTTAATAATTTTCAGGTTGTAATATTATTATATTTATAAAAGTACTTACTGGTAAATAATTATTTCTATTTTATTTTATTATTTATTTATTTTATTTCGCCTAACTAGTTTCGGTTTTAAAAAAAAAAACATCATCAGAAGCATGATATGTATTTTAATATTTATATATCCTGATCTTATTTTTATAAAAAATATTTGTTATTATTTTGAATTTAGATATTTGAAAGTTAGAGATGTCTGTTTGAAGTTTAAGTTAATAATTTTGTTTAGCGAATAGTGACTAACCTAGCCATACATACCAAAATACAAAAAGCACAAAGATTACCAAATGAATCCGGGAACAATTCCAAAAATGTAATTAAAAATAAAATTACATTCAGAACGGAGCACAAATATTTCATCAAAAAATTGCAAATAAATACCGAAAGGTTAATAAAACATTCTGACAAATACTAAAACGGCTTATATTACTTTCCAAAATACCAAATAGAAAATAGGAAAGACAGAAATAGAATAATTCAAAAGTAACTCAAAATTGTCGACTGAATCCTAGAACTTTCCAAAAATATATAGAATTATTATTATTATCCCTTGGCATCCATTTTTGGCATTCACTGCTTGTTACATAATTATTATTATTATTATTATTATACATTACACATTATATAATTCTCAATGTTTTCTTATCAATTCCATAATCCATCATTCCAAAAAATATAGTAGAAATTATAAGAAAATATAAAAATGCAGTAATAAAGTAAAAAAAACCAAAAGGTTTGAAATAAAATGGCGAATACCAGAAAGTCTATTATTTTAGAAAAACAAAACTAGTATTGATAAACCACTGAAAGTATTAAAAAAATCCATAGGTATCCTTGTACTATTTCTGCAATTTGAACAAAATTTAAAATACAAAAAAAGTTAACATCTATGTCAAATAAAAATTTTCGTCAAAATATGTAACATGTTATGAAAAGCACATCGCTGTTATACCATCAACAATTTAAAGACTGCTGCATTATGATGAACAGTACAAAATATGAGTATATTTTTCTGTAAGTACCAAAAGGACGGAACATTGATCGAACAAATTTCAAATTTTGATAATAGTATATTGTTACCTTTGTACGTAAACTTATCTACTTCTTCTATATATCAATTAAAAAAAATTGAGACATCTGTGCTAAATGACGGAAAAATAACATTCAAGGAAAATTTGTAAAGTAGTTTTCATTAGATTTTATTTCATTTATTATCTAAAGTGAAACTTTTGAATACATATGTTTTCAATGTATTTCACAATGAATATACCGTAACCAAAAGTCAGCTTATTTTTTTTTTGTAAATGGACTTAAAACTTTGTAATTCACAATGATTTCTTTAAAGTTTAGTATTTCTTAAACTTAAAGCAATTGGCTATCTGAATCAAGTTCAAAATGAAAATGTAAACAATATCATTTTTTCATAAACAAAATCAAAATTTGATGAAAATCAACATACGCTAATTTTCGGAAGTCGCGCAAGATATCAATGATGTTTTTTTTATTGCATGTTTTAGGAAACTGAATCATTTATAAATGGTCAGTGTAAGTAAAGATGTGTGTAGGTCAGTGTGTAAAGATGGTTCCAGTGAAATGGGTTGCCTGTCTCTAAACATCATTGACTGTCCACCAGAAGGGGTGCTATACTCCCGCATGCACAGAGTATTATGGTAATGACGCCAGTGTGTAATTAATTATTATAAATAAAACAATATAAATAATTAGGGGTGTAATTAACACAGCCTTTTGGCGGATGGTCAGTGATATTCGCAACTAATTTCATTAAGTGGATTATTTACATATGTTCCGAATTGAAAATGCTCACGAGGTATAGGTAACTGCGGTATGGATGTGGCGAGCATGAATTATTATGGTTATAATTTAACAGTCCATTAGCGCAATAAATTCACGTGGTAATATTAGACTTTTTGCGTGTTGTATAATTATTTTTTTGTGAATATTTTTTTAAAATATTATGACCACAATATATTTGTGTTTCTATCTACATAAACCAAATAGAGTATAAAAACAGATTATTTACGTAGTTGGGTTAATAATTACATGCCCTCTGCATTCAGCATAACTCAGTTATGCTGTCTGCATTTTTGTTTGTTTGCGAATCAATAGTACATCCGAATGATTGAGGCCAGGTGAACGCCCTCATCAATTATTTATACCTCGCGCAGAGCGAGTGGATAGTGCCCAAAGATAGCCGAAATGCCAGTTTATTCATAAATCTTAGGAATAATATGGGGTTTCATTTCTGTATCGCTTTGACAGATCTGCGGCTTCATTGAATATTAGAGCTGTTCCGCCATTCTTTAGCATAATTATAGAAACATCAAACGCAAATAATTAAAAAAAAGAGGGTTCACAGCCGCCTTTGTAGCCAAGGTTTCTTATGAACTGATAATGAACGTGATTATTCTCTAGTAGCCGTTTATTAAAATTATTTATTATCTGCCTTCATCGGTGCTTCGAAAGGCTCATTAAGCAATTAATTCTGTTGCTAATATAAGTATACTTATGCAATCTACAAGCGGTATACATCTTGGTGTAAGTACGTCTTCCACATATTTTAATAATTTTTTTCATATATTGCCAGATTAGCGCTATTGATCGCGCAGAGAAGAAGCTGTGTTTAGGTCCGATTGTGTTCGTGTATTGAATAGCGTTTCAGTCAGTTATCGGGGATTTCATAATCTTTGGAAGCGTACAAAATAATACACAATATAATCCTCTCCTGACGAGGCAATAACAGAAATTATCGAGAAAATAGATATTGATATCGAAATTGTACTAAATTTTATTGACCAACCGTTTTATCAGACATAATGATCAAACATCAGGAAAAACTAGCTCTGCAATCAATTTTTGATTCACAAAGGCGATGAAAGCAACAAATGCACAAAGTGCACGATATTGCTTAAAAAGCGTTATTTATTTATTTATGTATTTATTCCTTTACCTTTCTGTCTTTCGGTGTAAGGCATACATTATTAATTTTTATAATATTCTCACCACTCCCTCCTATATTTTGTTATTTTTTTATTTCTTCCCTTGTGTTCCCTTTTCTTATTGCCTCTTCTTTTATTGTGCTGTTCCACTCTTTTCTCGGTCTTCCTTATGTTGTTTTCCTGTTGCTTTTATCTCGTATATTTTCTTATTGTTGCTTTCTTCTCTCATTCATCTCCTGTGTCCATACCACCTCATTTGGTTTTTTGTTATTTTTTCCTGTATTAGTTTCATTTTTAAGTTTTTCCTGTACTTATCTTATCCTGTCTCTTCTTGTTTTGCTTTATATTTTTCTTAGGAATCTCATCTCCACGGCATTTATTTTTTAAATTTGTTTTCCTGCCATTGTCCATGTTTCGCTGCTGTAAGTTAGCGTTGATCTAATTACTTCTTTTACTATTTCTGTTTGTGTGTCTTTTAATATCTCTTTCTTCCTAAAAAAGGTGTTTCTAACATGTTATATAGTTTTGCTGTTTTTTATATTTTATCTTCTATTTCATTATCTAATTTACCATTGCTCTGTATGACTGTTCGTAAATATGTTATATTTTAGTTAATCAATTAACAATAATGTTAACAACAACAACTGATTACAATTGACATTAATAGATGAGATGATTAAAACAATTGATCAATGAAATAATTATTTTCAGTTATATCTGAAATATATAGCTTATCATCAGTTACCAACTTTTGCCAAATTATTCCAACTCTTAATAAAACCATAATTTATTGTTGCATTGGTATATACGATTGTAAACAACGCAATAATGAAAACTTCGATGAAGGCTTATGTAGTATATTTTTATTTATTGTATTGAGTTTCCTGAGTTCATTCTGTGCCTTAACAATTGCAAAAACAAATGAGAATAATGTATGATTGTAATAATTGTTGCACTGATAAATAAAGACTGACAGTATTTTTTATAGCTCAGGTTTCGTGAAATCACTGTTTTAACAATTGATAACAAGGAATATATGGTAAAAACAATTGATCAATGAAACAATTGTGCTTACCACCATAAATTATTGGCAATTTTTAAAATACTAAACTCATGAAAACCGATGCACCTAAAATCCATACAACTTCATTAATAAGTGATTATAATAGATAATAGAAATCTTCTATTTCATTATCTAATTTACCATTGCTCTGTATGATTGTTCCTAAATATCTGTATTGTTTGATGTTTCTTTATTGAATTTTTATTTCGTGTTTATTTTTCTCTTTGGCAATTATCATGGTTTTTGTCTTTTCGTACTTTATTTTCATGTTTATTTTTTTTAATCTCTTCCTCAATTATTTCCATGTTGTGTTGCAGTTCTTCCTCTGCTTCTGCAGTTAATGCCATGTCATCCGCGAATAGTAGTTCTGCAATTTTTGTTATCTCCATTTTCCTGTATCAAATTTTAAGCATTTTCATTTTTTGCTTTGCTTTCTTCATCGCCTTATCCAATACAATTGTGAAATGCAAAACGCTTAGGATGCATCCTTGTTTTACTCTTTTCTTCGTTTCGAATTATTTTAATTCCGTATTGCCTCATTGCCTTATGCAATACAATTGGGAAAAGCAAAACGCTTAGCACGCATTCTTGTTTTACTCCTTTCTTCGGTTCGAATTATTTTGATTCCACATTGTTTGTTCTCACAATATTTCTTGTTTCTCTGTACATTTATTTTATTACATTTATTATTTCCGCCTCTATTTCTGTTTCTGCTAGTTCGTTCCATATGTCCTCTCTCCTTATCCTGTCGAATGCCTTTTCGAGATCTACGAAGCATATGTACATTTCTCTGTTCTTCTTAATTAGTTCCTCGCTTAGTTGTCTGAGTATGAAGATTTGGTCTTGCGTACTTCTTTCTCTTCTGAATCCGCACTGGCTGTCCTCTATTATTGTTTCTGGTTTGTCTGGCATCCTTTTTTCTAGTACGCTGGTCATTATCTTACTTGGTATACTGTTAGTGTGATTCCTCTGTAATTTTCGCATAATCTTTTATCCCATTTCTTATGTATTGGTAGAATTATTCCTTTATTCCATTCTCTTGGTGGTTCTCCGCTGCTTATTATGTTATTTATTAGTTTCGTTATTTGTGTTATTACCTCTTCTTCCATGTGTTTTATCATCTCCGGGGTGTTTTTCCATTTTTCTGGCCTTTTTTATTGCTTCTTGTACTTATCTTTTTCAATTTGTTCAATTTTTTTCTCTTCCCTTTTTTAAGACCCCCATTCTTGTGTTACTTTATCTTCCTAGAAGAGAAGAGAAAATTCTTTGAAATATTGTCTCCATCATACCATTTTCTTGTCTTCATTTGTGATAATTGCTCCATTTTTATATTTTATGTTCATCATGTTGTGTTTTTTTTTTTGTTGTAGATGATTTAGTGTTCCGTAGAATAGGTTTTAGTTCTGCCCGAAATTCATTATTTCATCAAATTTCGTCCATGAGTTTTGTTTCTCTTGTCTTTGTATTTTTCATAATCTTTTAGTTTTTTGTTTGTAGGTAACTTTTCCATTTCTCTTTTTTATCTTTTATCTCCTTTTTGACTCGCTCTGTCCACCAGTTTGCATTTTTTTATTTCCCTGTTTCCAATTTTTGTTATTCCGCAGATCTCCCTTGCCGCTTCTAGTATATTTCTTTTGAATGTTTCCCATTTTCCTTCTATGTTTAGCTTCATTTTGTTCTCTCTGAATTTATTTTGCAGTATCTCTTTGTATTTCTCTTGTGTTTGAATTTCTCTTAATCTCTAGGCTTTTATGTTTTCTTTAACTTTGATCCTCCTCTTGTCTGTTTTTTGTATTTTCTTCCAAGTCATATCCATTTTTAGTTGGTGGTGGTCTCTTCCTATTTCAGCGTGCCTTGTAACTCTTACATTCATTATTTTGTTCCAGCTGTTTCTATTAATTAGGTGGTAGTCTATTATCGATCTTTCGTTTCTGCTTGGCTGTTACGTTGTGTACTTGTGTGTGTTTTTGTGTTTCAATTTTGTATTTGTTATGACAAGTTTGTTTTCAATGCATAATTGTTTTATTCTTTCCCCATTGTTGTTCTTAATTTTTCTCCTTCTTTTCCCATTATCTCTTCTATTCCGCTATTTTGGCATCCTACTCTTCAGTTTAGATATCCCATTATCATTATGTGTTCTTTTCCTTCATCAATTTCCCGTTGTATGTTTTCAGAGAACGTGTCTTTCTCTTCATTCTTTGCGTCTTCATTCGGTTCGTATGCTACTATCAGTGTTCATGTTTCATCCTCGACTACTTAAATTTCTATGGTCGTTATTCTTTCGCTTACATGTTTCTCTTTTATTACATTTTGTATCCTTTCCGGTGTTATTATAATTCCTACTGTTCCTTTTGCTCTTTCCTTTTCATCTACTCTTGTCCATATCAGCCAGTATCCTCCATGTATATCTTCTATTCCGTGTCCTTTCTTTTTTGTTTCGGTAATTCCTAGTATTTCTATTTTATGTTTTCTCATCTCCGCCACCAGTTCTGCTTCTTTCCCCATGTATCTTTTAACGTTCCATGTCACTATTGTTATAAAAAAACGTTATTTTTACATATAAAAAATGTTTGTCAGGATCCTGTATAAGTAAAAATAGGAAACATTTAAGTACCTTTACAGTAAACCATTATATGCCTATATATTATATGAATATCTAAATGAATACATTTGCTCTGTATGGGTGGTTCAAAGAATATACATTTCATTTATCTTAAGCAGCACAAACGTTTTACTTTAGGCCGTGCATTTCCACAAGTTCTAAAGGATAGTTTCTCTTCTCTTCTTCCACCGGCTTCCACGATTGGGCAGCACGTTTCAGTGAACGTGGGAAATATTTCGAGCATTTATCTGCAGTTGAATGTTTACGTACAATGATACGTCTATATAATGGAATCTCGGTCCGGGTGTCCCCATTCAACCCCACGAACGGGGTGATATACACTTTCCTAAGCGATAACCGTTAGGCGCTTTGGACAGATAATCTGGCACAGCCTTGACCTTAACTGCGGCAGTCATGTTGCTTTTATTATTTATTATGATTTTATACGAATAATAACCATAACAATAGTAACAAAAATTGCGCTGAACTGATAGCATCAGTTGTGAATTTGACAGCACTGACTGGAGGAAAAAGTTTCGAGATTGCCTTTGAATTGAGGACTTTGAAAGAAGGGTTAAGAAATTTGTAATGACAATTATACGTGGACCAGTATCAATAATTTTGGTTTAGTTATTTTCAATACGTGACGAAATACGTCACGTACGTTATTTTCAATACGTGAATAAATTATTATTAACAATTATTAAAATATATAAATAAAAAAGATATCTGGTTAGTAATGATCAAGGCGCGGATTTCTAGGTATTATTCCATACATCAGTTTTAGTAGCAGACCAAAATGAAATTGCTTATTTTTTGTGCTTATTTGCTTATTTGTAATTTTTTTAGCATATTATTTATAATAGCTAGGAATATATTTAGTTGCACATTATTGTAATGAGAATTCAGTATTAATATTACTCGGTTACTTCTAGAGTGCTTGGTTATCACAAAATCGTCAACAAAGCGAGCGTGCGTACGTGATATTTGGTAAACAAAGTTTGATTATTTCGGGGATTACCCTATTTTTACGTGCACAGAACGCATCTGGGGCAAGTGTGCTATCAATTCAGTCCAATTTATCTCAATCTTCAGTGCGTTGTGCTTGTGCCTTGTGTGGATTACGTGTATATAAGTTTTCTTGTATAAAATGCCGAAAGTAAAACCTTCCGTCGATGAATGGATACGTGGACATTCTGAATTAAAATATGAGAACAGCAAATTCATTTGCAGGGCTTGTATGAAACCGATAAGTTTTATTTTGTATTGCTATTGGCCTAGGTACAAGCATGTATTATGTTGTAGATTAACTTCGAGAAAAAAATCAACACAACACAACATATCAAAACAACAGTTCACATAATTTAAAAAAAAAACACAAATCTGCAAGCAGTACCCTGAGTACCCAGGAAACTATTTCTGAGTTTTTGCGAGTTCTTCTACACAGAATGAAAAGGAATTTTACTTTGATTTATGCAATGCGATGGTATCTTCTAACATTCCGTTAAAAAAACTAGATAATAGTATGTTTAAATCTTTATTACAAAAATACACCGGTAGACATATTCCTGCCGAATCATCCATTCGGAAAAACGATGTCGAGCAAGTATATAAACACACTATTGAGGAAATAAAAAAAGCTAATTGGCAACAATTGCATATGGTTCTGTGTAGATGAAACTACTGATTCATGTGGTCGGTACATGGCCCATTTAATGATTGGAATATTAGACGAAGACTCCACCAATGCATTTTTAATTAGTTCCAATCAGTTAGAAAACAAATGCCAACACCATTGCCAAATTCGTTCACAATGCATTAACACTTTTATTTTTTGCCAAACCCCGTACCAAATGATAAATTATTATTGATGCTTTCTGATGCCGCTGCATATATGTTGAAGGCATACTCTAATTTAAAAGTATTTTATGAGCAATTCACGCATTGCAGCTGTGTGGCACATGGTTTTAATCGAGTTGCTAATATGATTAGACCGCAATTTCCCCTGGTCAATGATTTGATAAACACCGCGAAGAAAAATTTCCTAAAAGCTCCACTGAGAGTTGAAATGTTTAGGGAAAGAATGCCAAATGTACCTCTTCCTCCGGCACCGGTTATAACTAGATGGGGTATGTGGCTAAATGTTGCCTGCTATTATGCCGACCATTTCGATTCATTTAAGGAGCTTGTTTTAGAGTTTCCCGAAAATGTGTCAGAGGTAATTAAAGAATGCCACAAAGTTCTTAAAGATAGGAGGGTTGTATAAAATTTAGCATTCCTAAAAACCAACTACAGTTTCGTAAGCAAAGCGATTGATAAACTCCAATCAAAAGAAACAACTTTGGTAGATGCAATTCAAATAGTTGAAGATATTAGGAACGATGTCTCAAACGTACGGGGATCTATAGGAGAGATTATTAAAAAAAATGTGATGCAGTTTTATCAAACTGATGCGAGTTACAAAAAATATCAACAGTTTCAAAAGAAGATTTCGTGGAAGATTTGCTGATAAATATTACAATTGTTCCCAAATTTAAATATGCACCGATTACAAGTGTGGATGTGGACACAAGCTTTTCACACTTTAAAAATGTACTCAGTGATAGGAGAATGGGATTTTCCGTTGAAAATTTAGAAAAACATTTAATTATTAGTTCATTTTAAAATGAGGAATATTCATTATTTGTTATTAATTATTATTGTTATTAATATTAATCACCAAAACCTATGTTATTAAAATATTACTTTTATCTACCTATAGGGCGTTCTTGTTAATAAAATTAAGTATTGTTTTGTTTTTCGGTATTTACATAAAAAATAAAATATGCCTTTTCATGCTTTTTCTGCGTATTTGTGCTTATTTTAATCTTTATGCTATTTTATATGCTTATTTTCTAAGATTTTTATGCATTTTTATGCGTTTATTTTGTAATTTTTTATGCTTTTAAATCCGCCCTTTGTCATGAGTTTGAGTATTAAAATTTGTTAAAACGAATGATAATAAATTATTATCATTATTAATAATGTATGATTGTGACAATTGTCGCATTGATAAATAATAACTGATTAGTATTTTAATTGCTCAGGCTTCATGAATTCACTCTTTTAACAATTGACAGCAATTGATACCAACATATGTTAACACAGTAAATCAATGAAACAATAACGTTAACAACAACAACTGATTACAATTGACAGTAATGTATGAGGTGATTAAAATAATTGATCAATACAATAATTGTTAGAGCTACCAACTTTTACCAATTCAATTTTTAATATAACAACACTTAATTGTTGAGTTGGTAGATACGATTGATTAAATTGATTGATTAAACAATGCAATATTGATAACTTTGATGAAGGCTTAATTAGTGTTGCAACCCAAGAAAAAAATATGGAAAAGTTGGAAAAGTTCGTTAGTACCTGGGAAAAGTCAGAACTGTTGAAAAAGTAGGAAATGTTGGCATTTGGGATTCCCCTAAGTCGTAGGATTGCCCATTCTCTCAACCTCCTTATTGAAGACCTAATAAAGTTGGATAATATTCTCTGTTTAAAAAATCAAGCACAAAGAATTGTCACACAAATCAAAGGCACATTCTAGCAGCTCACTTTGCAAACATTCAAAAAGAAAAAAAAAATAAGGTAGCTTTGAAGTTGCCTGTGAAAACCACCTGGTGCATTAGTGGAACCCTGCTTTAACTGTTTAATCAGCAACAGGTATTGTCTGCAAACATTGGCGGTGAATGAACTAGTTCATTCAGTGTCATATAGTGTCAAGTACCTCCAAAAATATACGAAAATAATGCTGTTGGATGATGATATTTTTTGAGTAAGACTTGAAAAAACCTGATTGGGAACCTATTGGAAAATGGATAACCAAAATCGAAGAAGACAGGCCAAATGCTACATTAGTTCCCGAAATATTTGCAAACCTGAAGCCAATTTTTGAGAAAAATGTACCTAACTGTCCTACAAGCAATGCGGAAGAAAAAAAAATGGAAATGCTGCAGAGATCTCCTACAATCCATAGGAAAATGGATAACTAAAATCGAAGAATACAAGCCAAATGTTTCATTAGTTCCCGAAATATTTGCCAACCTGAAGCAAATTTTTGAGAAAAAGGTACCAAAATACCCTAAAAGCATTGCGGAAGAAAATAAAATTATGGATATGCTTTCTAATCGTAAAGACTTCTGTTTACATAAATTTCATCTTGCGGAAAACATCCTGGATCCACGTTATCAAGGGCATAGTTTGTCACCTGAGGAACACGTTGATGAACTTGAGTTCATCATTAACATTACAGAGTACATGAATGATGTGGATGATGGAGAAGTAATGACCGACTTTGCAAAGTACAAAGCAAAATATGGACTGTGGGCTACGAATTTCTTTGGAAATGTGCTCACAAAGTTGATCCTATTGTCTGCTGGAATGGTATGTGTTCTACATCCGCTCTGTCTACAGTTGCATTTATCTTATCAATGGCCACAATATCAGCCGTTACCGAGAGAAGTTTTAGTACATATTGCCGAATTCATACCAAAAGTAGAAATCGTTTAACAACCGTAAGAGCTGGAAAAAATGTTTATATCGGCCATAATTTGAAGCTGCTTACAAACGATAGGGTACGAAAAGGGAAGACCACTAATAATGATCATGGTTCCAAGATACTCTTACACAACATTGATCAAGATCCATTTGAGTTAAGACTCAAGTTGGATCTTGAGTTTGAGCTTTACTGTTGTGAGTTAAGTAGGTTTGATCTGCCTGTGACCGTCCCAAGGAAACGGTTCACAATATTAAAATCGCATGTTCCTGCTAATCGACGCAAATCAACTTTAGCATAGGAAAACGAAGAAAATAGTTCAAGTGATGAAGAATATACTTCAAGTACTGATAGGGTAATATCACTCTTCATGATGATACAAATACTTCGGTTAACAGTGGTTCATCCAATCACTCCGACTTCCATTAATTAAAAACTTATCGTTTCTTTAAAAATTTGATGTAAAACACTGATTTGCTTTTATACAGGGTGTCCCTTTAATGCCTTTAAAGCAGAATTTCATTAAAACAAACATGATAATTTTAGAGTAGACTAAAAGACTACTACCCGGAGCATTTTAGGCTTTTCAAGGGCACCCTAAATAAAAATGTTAAAGTATGTATAATGTGTATATGTGTATGCGTATTTACATGATTTGCATCGCAATATTTACAACTGATAAAAAAACTCAATTTTTCCAACTTTTCCATCTGTTCAGAACTTTTCCAGAAAAGTTGGCCGAAAATTTCTACAATTTCAACTTTTCATGAAAAGTTGCAACACTAGACTTAATGTAGTTGTACATTTGTATATGTTGTATTGAGTGTCCTGAGTTCATTCTGAGTTTTATCAATTGCAAAAACAAATGATAACAATGTAGGATCGAAATAATTGTTGCACCGATAAATAAAAACTAGCAGTATTTTTACAGTGCTATACTTTTCCAACTTTTCCATCTTTTCCGAACTTTTACAACTTTTCCAGAAAAGTTGGCCGAAAATTTCAACAATTTCAACTTTTCGTGGAAAGTTGCAACACTAGACTTAATGTAGTTGTACATTTGAATATGTTGTATTGAGTATTAATGGTTACAATGTAGGATTGAAATAATTGCAGTAGCAGTATTTTTACACTGCTCTGTGAATTCACTCGTTTAATAATTGATAATAAGTGATACCAACATACGGTTAAAACAATTAATTAATGAAACAATAATGGTAAAAACAACAACTGATTACAATTGATAGTAGTAGATGAAATTATTAGAACAATTGATCAATAAAATAATTCTTACAACTACCAACTTTCACCAATTGATTCCAATTCATAATATGAAAATAAATTATTGTTGCATTGGTAAATACGATTGTAAACAACATAATAATGAAAACTTCGATGAAGGCTTAATGTAGTTGTATATTTTTATTTGTTGTATTTAGTTTCCTGAGTTCATTTTGAGCTTTAACAATTGCAAAAATAAATGATAACAATGTATGATTGTAATAATTATTGTTGCACCGATATATAAAAAACTAGCAGTATTTTTATGCTCCAGGCTTCTTGAATTCACTGTTTTAACAATTCACAATAATTGATACCAACATATGGTTAACACAGTTAATCAATTAACAATCATCTTCACAACAACAACTGATTACAATTGACAGTAATAGATGAGATGATTAAAACAATTGATCAAGAAAATAATTGCTCAGTTACCAACTTTTGCCAATTTATTCCAATTCTTAATAATACTATAATTTATTGTTGCATTGGTAGATACGATTGTAAACAACGCAATAATGAAAACTTCGATGAAGGCTTAATGTAGTTGTATATTTTTATTTGTTGTATTGAGTTTCCTGAGTTCATTTTGAGCTTTAACAATTGTAAAACCAAATAATAACAATGTATGATTGTAACAATTCTTGCACTGATAAATAAAGACTGACAGTAGTTTTATGGCTCAGGTTTCGTGAATTCACTGTTTTAACAATTGGTAACAAGTAATATATGGTAAAAACAAATGGTCAGTGAAACAATTGTGCTCACCACCATAAATTATTGGCAATTTTTAAAATAGTGAACTCATGAAAACCGATGCACCAAAATTTCATGCAGTTGCATTAATAAGTGATTATAATAGATATGGTTCAAATAATTGATCAACAAAACCATTGTTTCACCAATTAACGATGTAAATTGCAATTGCAAATTGCAAATCAACTGATTGCAATTCTTAAGACAATAATGTATAGTTTTGTTGGTACCAAGGTTCAAGCTAGTAACCAACAGAACGATGGCACCTCGTAGATATATATTTTTATTTGTTGTATTAAGTTTCATAACTTCAGTTTCCGTTTTAACAATTTTTAAAAATAATGAAAACAATATATGATGGTAACAATTGTTGCACCGATAAATGAAAACTAACAGAATTTGTATAAGCCAGATTTCTTGAATTCACTGTTTTAACAAATAACTTCAGTTTGCGTTTTAACAATTGCTAAAACAAATGAAAACAATGTATGATTGTAACAATTTTTGCACCGATAAATGAAAACTTGCAGAATTTGTATATGCCAGGCTTCTTGAATTTACTGATTTAACAATTAACTTCAATTTGCGTTTTAATAATTGCTATAACAAATGAAAACAATGTATGATTGTAACAATTATTGATAAATAAAAACTACAGAATTTGTATAACCCGGGCTACTTGAATCCACTGTTTTAACAATTAATAACAATTGATATCAACAGATGGTTCAAAACACAATTGATCAATTAAAGAACACTATTCTTGTTCTATAACAACTCTCAGATATTGCCAATTTTCTTAAATAATGTACTCACGAAACTGTCATACCAAAATTCCTTACGACTACAAATTTTTATTAAACCCCATAAACGTTGTTTCGACCACCAACTGTTATTGACTGGTGAATTCCACTGTATTAACAACTGATTATAATTGATATCATATATTGTTGAAATAATTGATCAACAAAATCATTGTTTCAGTCACCAGCTATTATCAATTGTTTCCAACTCTTACGACAACAATTTGTTGTTAAATGGTAGATAGTAACCAACAGAACGATGATAAATTGTAGTTGTATATTTTTGTTTGTCGTATTGAGTTTAATGAGTTCATTTGAGGGTTTAGCCATTTTAAAATCAAATGATAACAACGTATAATTGTAACAATTATTGCACTGACACGTAAAAACCGACAGTACTATTATGGCTCAGGTATCGTGAATACACTGTTTTAACTATTAACTTCAGTTTGCGTTTTAAAAATTGCTGAAACAAATGAAAACAATGTATGATTGTAACAATTGTTGATAAATGAAAACCAGCAGAATTTGTATAACCCGGGCTTCTTGAATTCACTGTTTTAACAATTAATAATAATAATTGATATCAACAGATGGTTCAAAACACAATTTTATAAGAATATATTGTTAAAACAATTGATCAATGAAACTAAAACTAAAAATGATGCTAACAACTATCAGTTGTTGCTAAATTTTAAAACAGTGAACTCACGGAAACCGACGCTCCGAAATATACAGCTGCAAGTTTTTCTTAAACACAAAAAGAATTGTTATCAATATTGTTATGGCCAGTGATAGTAGAACAGAAGATAAATAAAGAAATATGGTATATCATATTTATGCAATTAAGGCAGTTAAATGAATATATCCGGCAATGTTAGAATATTTTAAAGAATATGTGATGCAACAGCAAAATGGCTCTATGCGTGGCTAATTTAAAAATGTACCATTTTGTGTTTGTTCTTATATTTGAACATATTCTTGAAGTAGCTTCAGGTGTACATCGATTGCTTCAGAGTGAACAGTTTGATTTATGTTAAGCTTCTCTTGGTATTAAAACTTTAATTTTAACCTTTGAACCTCTGGGGGAAAATGAACAATACTTATATATATATAAAATTATATAAAAATAAATAAATTTTATTGTTTAAGTAATAATTGTACTTCCTTAATCTTATTACTTAAATTATATAATTAATGAACCTTAAAATGAGAAATATCACAGCAATAAATTTTAGTTCGAACTGCAGTTAAATGAAAGAGATAAAACACCGCCAAGAAAGCGAAAACGTCCAAAAATATTACAATCATTCTTGTAGAATGATGATACATGTTCATTGACAAAGTTAATTTTCGGAGTAATTTTTACGACTAAATACTAGATCAAATGTTCATAGAATTTAAAGGGAAATTTTCTGAAAAAGTAAAATATTCTAAGGGTACCTGCTGAAGCTTTACACACAATGCCAAAGTGCTTCTTGGACATAGAACTTTTAAAGAATTTAAGGATTCTTGATTGATTCTGAAATTTTCTCTATCAATCAATTGTACTTCTCCAGCTATTGTTTCATCTGACTGGATTTTTCGTTTTTTTTTATCGTTTCGTCATCATACTCTACTTTTGCTTTCATTGGTGCTCAATTTTCGTATATGTTAAATTTTGTTCTTTTACATTGTATACTTACGGTTGATAGTTCGATATCAGACTATTGTAGCGTATTACTGTATACGTAATATCGATATAACATATCTCAGCATTAAATTGATAAACAAGTTGTTTCTAATCTTTGAAGTTGAAGGATTGAGTTAGATGCATCACTTCTTCTATTTGCCTTTTTTCATTCATCATATATTTATTTATTTGTATATTTATTTTTTATTGTAACTTGTACATTGGGTATTTTTCCAATCATTTGCCGTCATTGAAATTTGCCGCCCTGGGCTATAGCCCTCATGGCCAGCCCCTCTAAATCTGTAAGGGTGGTATTACTATTATTAAATTTACTTTGTTTCTTCCACTAACACATTAATTTTACAAAAATAATTTAGTTACTGCAGTTTCGACTACTTTATAGTCATTGTCAAACTAAGTCATTCATTTATTAGTTCATTTATTAATTCTTAATTCTTAATTCTTAATTATTAAGTCATTTATTTAATTCATTTACCATGTTCCACAAAGTAACGGCTACCAGTATACAGTATTACTATTATTATTATTGGATAGAAAGTGCGAGCACCCAGGACGATTTTCAAAAGTCGGCTCCTCTGCACACAATAACCTTCGCACGCGCTGCAATTCTCCGCCGTCGAATCTAAAAAGCGAAAAATTCAAGTTCAAATCCTATCGCCAGACGTTTCTATTGTAATTGGAAGATAGTGAAAAAAGTTCATTGTTGACCCCCGATACTCCGCGCGCATATCGATTCAGTCGAGCCGGCGCGAGCGTCAAGACCAGTACTCTTCAGCGCTGGGCGCTGAGTGCAGTTTTGGATGTTTTAGTGTGTCATCAATATGTTTAGCAAAGTAACGTACGTAAATAACGCCGTAGTAACGCTTAGTGTCAAAATAGTATATTCACCTAAAACATATTTCTACCTCAAAATTATTTCTAGAACGTGAGTGTAGGTGTAGATGGTTGTACACCTCACTCAGCAAAATAAGCATGGATATGTTTATAAATGCAAGCCAAACTCAAACAGTTGCACGATGTGTAAATCAATATTTCGAAATCGCATCAAGTTTAATTGGTTGATTGTAGTTGATCAACAAGACTTGAACCTTTGTTTCAATAGAGTTTATCATCTTTATACTATAGTTTTCATTCAACTTTTGTCGATCAACCTTATACTATAGTTTTCATACAACTTTTGTCGATCAACTGCAATCGATCAATTAACATGTTTCGTGAGAATGCGCCTTTAATAAGTATCTATTATCGTTGAACAATAATGATAATAAATCGATTCGATTATAATTGTAACTCTGTACTTGTTTGAAAATCATTTCTATGCTGCAACTGTAATAACAAAACATTTTAAGACGAATAAGTACTTATTTTAATTTCAGTGTCGGCTCATACTATGCCTTCGTAAAGTTAGGGTTTTTACTTATTTCTTAGATTTTTTTAATATTGTTAAAAAAAGATTTTCACATCATTAAGCAAATTTGTTACTATCCGCCGAATTATGCTTACCCCCAAACCACGCATTCTTAGTTTGTCGTTACGTCAATATCTTTAGCATTTACAAACATACACACACACAAACATGAATAATTTTAATTGGGTTTTTTTTGACATGATTACAATTTTTTTTTTAACCGCCAATTCTACAATAAAATGCAATCAAATTTACTTCATTTCTAGTGCTTACCAACAAAATGCAGTGATGAAATAATTGAATTATGTTCTTCATTTGTATGTTGTTTTATCGGTTGCAGTATTAATTAATCAAATCTATTTGAGCAGTTTCGGCTCCAATACATGCATGTTACATGTAGAAGTGTTAATATACATATACACGGTATCCCGGGACAAAGAAAACGCCCCAAATATCTACCCTTTTTTTCGCAAAATCGCCAAAATACTTCAATTTTTAATTAAAGGTGACCAAGTTTTGTCAAGCAAATTATCTTAAAATGGTTAAATCTCTTTCCCAGGGGGAGGTAAGCACATTTTTTTGAATTGGAGTGGTAGAGTGATGGTTCATTTGAAACCTTACATAATTTGCAATACGACACTGTATTACTTTCGAAATCGACAGATTTTATAAAGTAATACAGCGTTGTTTTGTAAGTTATGTAAGCTTTCAAATGAATAATCGGTCAACCCCTACTGCAATTTACAAATATGGGCTTACTTCCGCTGTGGAAAGGGAGTTAAAATATTGGACATCATTTGGTTGCCAAACATTGTCCCTCTTTATTTAAAAACTGACGCATTTCACAGATTTCGTGAAACAAAATTATATTCGTAGTTATTTAAGGCGTTGCCTTTCTCACGGGATACCCTGTATACTTATTTCCTTTTATATATTTTTCGTGGTAACCAATTTAATCATAATTTGTATGTCTTCAAAGAAACGATATGTTTCCAATTTTGGCGCGAATATTGGTTTCAATGTGACGATGATATCTAAGTATAGCAACCAAAACACACTTTGTAGTTTTCCACATCTCTGCATCACTGCCTTTTTACTCTTTTCGCGCCGTAATTCTGCGACCCCACGTTTTTGATAGTTGGCTGAAATTATTGTCTCCGACTGGAAATGGATTTCGATTTTCGGAACGAAATATTTCCTTTCATCTCCCCAACTTCATGCCTGACCCCCACAGTATAGACATATTGCGGTGAATTTGATATGGCGCATGAGGTATAAGCGGTGGGGATACTTTACGGATGTTTCCTTTTCGTGTCTGTTTTGTCTCTTTAAATTTTGTAACCATACAAAAATATCGAAATGTGTGTTTGAACATATGGAACTTTATCTTCGCATTTATATGGTCTCACTCTATCAGGACATTCAGGTGGAAAAGCCGGCTGTCTATGAATCATGAGCGCCACAGTTGTCTTCTCACTCTTACGGTATCTCACTAGATCAAGACATTCAGGTGGAAAAGCCTGCTGTCTATGATTTCTGAGCGCCAATTTTTCTTCAATGGTATCTCACTAGATCAGGACATTCAGGTGGAAAAGCCTGCTGTCTATGATTCATGAGTGCCAGATTTTCATCTATGGTATCTCACTAGATCAGGATATTCAGGTGGAAAAGCCTGCTGTCTATGATTCATGAGCGCCAGTTTTTCTTCTATAGTATCTCACTACATCAGGACATGTAGGTGGAAAAGCCTGCTGTCTATGATTCATGAGCGCCAGTTTTTCTTCTATGGTATCTCACTAGATCAGGACATTCAGGTGGAAAAGCCTGCTGTCTATGATTCATGAGCGCCAGTTTTTCTTCTATGGTATCTCACTAGATCAGGACATTCAGGTGGAAAAGCCTGCTGTCTATGATTCATGAGCACCAGTTTTTCTTCTATGGTATCTCACTAGATCAGGACATTCAGGTGGAAAAGCCTGCTGTCTATGATTCATGAGCGCCAGTTTTTCTTCTATGGTATCTCACTAGATCAGGACATTCAGGTGGAAAAGCCTGCTGTCTATGATTCATGAGTGCCAATTTTTCTTCTATGGTATCTCACTAGATCAGGATATTCAGGTGGAAAAGCCTGCTGTCTGTGATTCATGAGCGCCAGTTTTTCATCTATGGTATCTCACCAGATCAGGACATTCAGGTGGAAAAACCTGCTGTCTATGATTCATGAGCGCCAATTTTTCTTCTATGGTATCTCACTAGATCAGGACATTCATGTGGAAAAGCCTGCTGTCTATGATTAATGAGCGCCAGCTTTTCCGAAGTTTTTAATACACAGCCAAGACAAAACATTGTATGGTTATAATAGCAATTATAAAAATTGCTTAGGTCAAAGGAAATTTTATCCCAAGAAATAGGAAACGTCCAAGTTCCCCATGGAACTCGTGTGCCAGCAAAGCAAAATTCACTGCAATATATCAAAAGCGGGTAAGTATTGAAGCTTGGGGTGGATGAAGGGAAGTATAGTACTTCCCGAAATCGAGGTGCATATCCGGTGAGGCGCGTAAATAATTTCGGCCGATATTCGAAATCGCGGGGGCGTAAAATTGGGGCGCAAAACGAAAAAAACTGGCCGTGGTTTGAGTTGTCGATAACTCAGAGATGAGTCGAAGTTATTGTGCTGAGATATGTACTCTCACCTTGAGGCAGATATTTATCCTTAGTTATAGTCTTAGTCTTTATAATTATGAGCAATTTTTGCTACGACAAATATTTACGCGTGCATTTGCCACTTACAAATGCTTTCACTTGGCACTGCTAAAATGATCTTGACTTACTCCTTATATTGGGAGCTTTTATAAGCTACACGTTAAACTTGCATATGTGTATCAAATTCTCTAGAAAACTATAATAGAATTGTATTAATTCCATATTACAAATTAGTCAACTTAATAGGTAAAACACTATCGGCACTTAATAAGCATTTATGAGAAACCAGAAGAAACTTCTTGCACGTATATTAGTGATGTTTTATTTTTTAAGTTGCTACAACTTGAGATCAAAACACCACTAAAATATATGCATACTAAAAGTTTCTTCATGTTTCTTATAAATGCACACTGCGTACATGCAATGCTTAACCCATTAAGTTGATTAATCTGTAATAGAATTCATATAATTGAAATAAGTTTTCCAAAGAATTTGATCACATAGTACATAGACTAGTTCAAAGTACAGCTTATACAAGCCGCCAATATAGACAACAAGTCAAGAAGATTTACGGCGGTCTAAAAATGTTACGACTTCTACTAATTTCAGTATTTTACATTATTACTACTGCAACTTAGATATTACTGCAGATAAATTTGAATATTATGCAATTAATTGGCATTCATTTATATAATTGCGAAATGTATCTTGAGGTTTAAGATACCTACGAGATCAAGTATTGGAGATGGTATTTTTATTGGAGATTTTCAAACAGAGATTTTCCTGTATATTATAATCGTGCAAAAATATTTAGATTTTCACGAATACCTAGATTTTGAGGGTTCGTTTATCATGAAACGACTATTTATACAAATGTATGTGCTTGTGTATGAAATATAGATTTTCATATCCATTATTTTTAATTTAACATCATGTAATTCTGCAAAGATTCTGCTAGGCCAGTTTAGTTTGGATATTCACATGCAATATACTTTCTTTCAAAATCTCGCACCTTTTTCATTTGACTAAGGTTTCCATAGTAGTTGCACTACACCTGATTAAGTTCTTGTGATGAGCCAGATTGTGGTTTCTTTATAACACTAATAACTCATTGAGTTCTGGTGCAGCATTGTAGAACGTTGTTGGGAATTCCTCATTAAGACCAAATGGGAGGTCCTTTTGAGCCCAGTTAAGAGTTCTTTGTTGCATCTAAGCTTATTGAGTACTAGAGTTACATTGTAGATTCCAATTGAGCGTTCATGTATACACTATTGAACTCAATAAAGTCTTCTTCAGCTCTTTGGAGTCTTGTCAATCCCTGTTCTTAGTTTTTTAGGTCCTTTTCATTCTGATTGGCTAGTTGTTGAGGAAATTGGGTTTTCATATTCGGGTTTTCATAACAATTATCTTCCTTTCAACAGCTCACAATTCTTCATTTCACTAAGTTTGCAGAGTAGTTGCACTAAACCTGATTAAGTTCTTGTGATGAGCCAGATTGGGATTTCTCTGTAACACTGTATAAATCATTGAGTTCCGATGCAGCATTGTAGAACGTTATTGGAAGTTCCTCGTTGAGGTCAAATGGGAGGTCCTTTTGAGTCCAGTTAAAAGTTCTCTGTTGCATCTAAGCTTATTGAGTACTAGCGTTACATTGTAGATTACAATTGAGCGTTCATGTATACACTGTTGAACTCAATCAAGTCTTCTTCTGCTTTTTGGAGTCTTATCAATTCCTGTTCTTAGTTCTTTAGGTCCTTTTAACTCTCATGAGCTATTTATTGAGGATATATGAATTTTCATAACTATTATCTTCCTTCCAACATCTCGCATTTCTTTATTTGACTAAGATTTCCAGTGTAGTTGCACTAAACCTGATTAAGTTCTTGTGATAAGCCAGATTGGGTTTATTTTGTAACACTGTATAAATCATTGAGTTCTTATGCAGCCTTGTAGAACGTTATTGGGAGTTCCTCGTTGAGGCCAAATGGGAGGTCCCTTTGAGCCCAGTTAAGAGTTCTCTGTTGCATCTAAGCTTATTGAGTACTAGCGTTACATTGTAGATTACAATTGAGCGTTCATGTATACACTGTTGAACTAAATCGAGTCTTCTTCAGCTCTTTGGAGTCTTGTCAATTCCTCTTCTTAGTTCTTTAGGTCCTTTTCACTCTCATGCGCCATTTATTGAGGATATATGAATTTTCATGTCAATTATCTTCCTTCCAACATCTCGCATTCCTTCATTTGACTTAGATTTCCAGTGAAGTTGCACTAAACCTGATAAAGTTCTTGTGATAAGCCAGATTGGGATTTTTTTGTAACACTGTATAAATCATTGAGTTCTGGTGCAGCATTGTAGAATATTATTGGGAGTTCCTCGTTGAGGCCAAATGGGAGGTCCTTTTGAGCCCAGTTAAGAGTTCTCTGTTGCATCGAAGCTTGTTGAGTACTAGAGTTACACTGTAGATTACAATTGAGCGTTTATATATACACTGATGGACTCAATCAAGTCTTCTTCAACTCTTTGGAGTCTTGTCAATCCCTGTTCTTAGTTTTTTAGGTCCTTTTCATTCTGATTGGCTAGTTGTTGAGGAAATTGGGTTTTCATACTAATTATCTTCCTTTCAACAGCTCACAATTCTTCATTTCACTAAGTTTGCAGAGTAGTTGCACTAAATCTAATTAAGTTCTTGTGATGAGCCAGATTGGGATATCTTTGTAACACTGTATAAATCATTGAGTTCTGGTGCAGCATTGTAGAACGTTATTGGGAGTTCCTCGTTGAGGCCAAATGGGAGGTCCTTTTGAGCCCAGTTAAGAGTTCTCTGTTGCATCTAAGCTTATTGAGTACTAGAGTTACATTGTAAATTACAATTGAGCATTCATGTATACACTGTTGAACTCAATCAAGTGTTCTTCAGCTCTTTGGAGTCAAGTCAATTACTGTTCTTAGTTCTTTTGGTCCTTTTAACTCTCATGAGCCATTTATTAAGGATATATGAACTTTTATATGCATTATCTTCCTTCCAACATCTCGCATTCCTTCATTTGACTAAGATTTCCAGTGGAGTTGCACTAAAACTGATTATGTACTTGTGATAAGCCAGATTGAGATTTCTTTGTAACACTGTATAAATCATTGAGTTCTGGTGCAGCATTGTAGAATGTTATTGGGAGTTCCTCGTTGAGGCCAAATATATATATATTATACTGAATCCATCAGTGTATATATATATATATATATACACTGATGGACTCAATCAAGTCTACTTCAGCTCTTTGGAGTCTTGTCAGTCCCTGTCCTTAGTTGTTTGGGTCATTATCATTCTGATGGGGCAGAAATATGGATTTTCATATCTAATATCTTCATTTCAAAATCTCACAATTTCTTTGAGTCCATTACTAGATGAGTATAATAGGGCTCCAGGCGATATCTCTCATGCATAAAATAGAAAGATAACGGCATCGGTGATTTGAATATTTGATTTGCATCATTATTCAATTTAATTTTGTAATGAATTGATTTGTTATTAATAGTAAATACTATGTATTGACTACAAATCACCATCACAGAATCATAGTTATAAATAAAAACCATATGATATTTTTTCTATGATGCATGGTGTTTCATAGTTATTTAAGGATTGCCATATAAAAAACAAATCTTTTCTTATAAGGGAAAACCATGCATCTGACGAACTTTGCAGTAAACAATGTTTTAGTAGAGGATGTAAATCAAGCATTCATTTCGCAGTCTGTACCTTCTAGGTGATGCCGGAAATTAGTCAAAATATTGTCGATAAATCTAAAGAATAACAGAACATTACGGAAACTTAAATCATGTGTTCAATAAAAATTGAGGACGGAGTTATCAATTTGAAGTCATCTTAGAGCAAACATAACTTGAGATTTCCAACGCCAACTTCGTCTTCGATTTTTGTTGAACGGGCGATAGTTTCGCATGACACATTAGCAACGTGATTTTTATTTGCCAAAATCAAATACAATTGGTTCATAAACTAAAAAAAAGATTTGATTGGTTCATTTATACATGTGCATACATGATATTGCATTTATAAAACTTAATTAATAGCCACTATATTAATAACAGACTACGAAGTTTGTCGATTATTTCGGAATGAGGTTTGCTTTATATTGCTAATTCTGTTTCCGTGTATTCTCCAACAAAGTGTTATAGTGTCTTTTTACTGGGGATTTTTCACAAGGCAAAAAATTGAAAATTATCTAGTGAAGTAGTCGCCAACGATTAGTAATGGATCTGCAGAAGAAGAATCAGAAGAAGATGGAGAAGGTGGAGATGGAGAAATAGGCGAAGAAAAAAAAATTGAAGCAGAAGAAGTAGAAGAAGGAGAAGAAGAATATTTGTATGTATTTTTTTAAATTATATATATATATATGGGACCTACGAGAGGAAAAAGGTATCAGCTACGCCAGGTCATCATGCAGGGGAAAATTAAGTGAAGGAGATTCATGGGAAGAAAACGAAATGGCCGAAGAATCTCCGGAAGTGGTATAGCTGTACCAATAACCATCTATTCAAAGTGGCGTATTTATACTTCTGCTAGCTAGGGTCTTCCAGTAACTTGAAGCCCAGGATGCCCCTCACTCCTCTTATTAATCTAACTTCAATAACAGATATTGATAAAATACTATGAATTTGACTATAATAAGGAATCATAGTTAAAACGCAACAAGGTCTCAAATAAATTTAAAATGTTCTGATAGTAATACATTCGAAAGTTAAATGTTTAAAAAAACTTCGTTTGTGAACTAGAGATTGAAAACGAATGTATCATCAAAGTCCAATCTTTTGGTTAGCTCCAATTGGATGCTCAAAATTGTCACACCTTCAGGCGTGCTTCGGTCATTGTAGATCATGTATCATTTTGTATTCTTTTCAAGACGAATGACGACCTTTCAGCTAAACAGTTGGATGAAGGGATCATCAAAAAAGTTTCAGTGCGATGCCAACATAAGGGTATACATCTTATAGTTCGTTGTCATGTAGCAGTTTGTAAAGTTTAAGGATTTTTTTGGACACTGTTCCTATTTTTTCAAAAATCCAAACAAATGTATACACTCATTCACAAAAACTTCTGTTGTTGGTAGATCTTTATCATACGTATCTCTTTTTATCAAGGTCTTTGTCAAGTTCTCAAATATTTTATAATAACCTATCTGCGTACAACAATAGGATAAGAAACATTAATTGATTTGGGGCTGCTCTCAATGAAATCAGAAGTCAGCATACATCTAGATTTGAACGAAGTCATAGATTAGTACCTACCGTAAAATTGTACATGAAAATGGCAAAACGGAAGAATCGGTCAATTTTGTGAGGTTGATTAGAAGATCATAGTAGGTATCCAAATTGATATTATTCCAACAAAATTTCCTTGTGGAACGGCGGCCATCTTAAAAAAACCGTTAGCTTCGATATCTCAAATTCTATTTCAAATTTATTTAATTTTTGTTTTGTTTTGTACGTAAAATATTTTGTACAACTTTTATTTGAGAAATTTTGACAGACATGTATTTCATATATGAAGTGCATAATGAAGATTTGTAAAAGGTTAGATGGTTGTGAACGATTTCGAAACCGTTCCTGGTAGAAAAATCCACCAAAGTATTCACGAACCTCTGAATGAAACATGCACAATTAAACATAATAGAGGGCCAGGAAGACTAATGCCAGTAAGAATGGTAGAAGTACAGGAATATCTAGTGAACATAGTAAAGGGTAATCCAGATATTTTTATTAGAAAAATTGCAAATGCTTTGAATATAAGTAGTAGGACTGTATGGAATATTTTAAAACCTCAGTTGTTGTACCCACATACATTCAACGCATTTGGGCACTTATTCCTGCTGATTTTCATCAACACATTGCATTTTGTCAGTGGCTTCTGAAAACATTGGTTCAGATTCTTCTACTGCTGGTACGAATTATTTTACCCGATGTACCAAAGTGGGAATTTCTCAAGAATTTCAATAATTTATTATCTTTTCACAATAACCAAGCAAAGTAAAGCAAAGCAAACGTTGATGATTATAATTTTTGCGCGCACGGTATAAAAAACAGTTTCTCACATCATCAGCTTTTCACATCAGTTGGCCACATAAGTTTTCCACATCAGTTTTAATTGAATGTTTGGCTTGGATTTCTGGCCAGATTATTTACCAGGAAGTGTTACCGGTAAGGTGTATCGAAATTTTTTTTGGAACACGCGTTACATGACTTACTAGATTTAAGAGGCATTTGTTAATAAAAGAAAATCATCAAAGCACAAAAGATTCTTAAATAATCCAAGGAATAATCCTTTTAATCGCTGGCCCTTTTTTTGGAAAACACCCTGTGTAATAAAGCCTAATTTCTTGGCTTATTGCTTTTATTTTACTTTATTTTTACATTTTGGCAGGTACATAATTGGCCCTGTCTAGACGAACTTTTTTTTTTCAGATGTGAGGGGAGTCAGGTACGCATTCTGCATTGTTTTAAGTGATTTCTTGTATTTTCATTCAACGTAATTTAAACATGTTAATTTAATTTTTAAACTGGTCAACATTTTTATATTTAAATTTTTCAAAAATTTGCCGCCCCCTGTATATTGCCGCTATGGGCTATAGCCCCTATAGTGCCCCCACTTAAATCTGCCACAGCCCGCATGTAAACCTTATGGGAAATTGGTCCAGAACTCTTGTAGCCTATCTACTATTTTTATGCCTCACGCTTCTTGAATTCAACGTTTTAACAAGTAGCAACAATTAACACCAACGTTAGGTTCAAAACACAATTGATCAATTAAGCAATTGTGTTAACAACCATCAGTTATTGCTAAAACAAAGAACTCACGAAACTAAAAAAAACATACGACTTCAAATTTCCAATTCTGACTTAATTACAATATATAAGCTTAGACAAGTTTGAATCTATAAACTTGCCAATTTTTTGTTTTTATTCTAAACTAAACTAGTTTATGAAACATAAATTTGTAATGTTTATTATTTTTTCTAAACTAACGTAATTTAAAAATAAATGCAAAATTATTTCATGCTTTTGCTTTAATTTGATTAAATATAATCTATACAATTATTGTGACTTGGAGTCTAATATACAATCTATTTTTTGCGAAATTTACAAATATTTTTATAGAATTTTAGGGTATTTTACAAATTTCTTGTTCATTCTAAAGAAATTCACTGATAATTTTTGTAAATTTTCCTCCCCATTTGAGGAAATGGGTACAGAACTCTTGTAGCCTATCTACTATTGTACACATTTTTGTACTGATAAATAAAAATTGACAGTATTTGTATGCCTCACGTTTCTTGAATTCAACGTTTTAACCAGTAGTAATAATTAATACCAATGTATGGTACAAAACACAATTGATCGATATAGCAATTGTGTTAACAACCATCAGTTATTGCTTAAACAAGGAACTCACGAAACTGAAAATACCATACGACTTCAAATTTATAATTCTGACTTAATTACAATTTATAAGCTTTGACAAATTTGAATCTATAAACTTGCCAATTTTCAATTTTTTTTTTCTAAACTAAACTAGTTTATGATATATAAACTAATAATGTTTATTATTTTTTCTAAACTAACGTAATTTAATAATAAATGCAAAATTATTTCATGCTTTTGCTTTAATTTGAATAAATATAATCTATACAATTATTGTGATTTGGAATCAAATATACAATTTATTTTTTGCGAAATTTACAAATATTTTTATAGAATTTCAGGGTATTTTACAAATTAACAAATTTCAATTTCTCATTCTAAAGAAATTTACTGATAGTTTTTATGAATTTTCCACCCCATTTGAGGAAATGGGTCCAGAACTCTTGTAGCCTATCTACTATTGTATACATTTCTGCACTGATAAATGAATTCAACGTTTTAACAAGTAGCAACAATTAATGCCGATGTTAGGTTCAACACACAATTCACCAATAAAGCAATTATGTTAACAACCATCAGTTATTGCTAAAACAAGGAACTCACAAAACTGTAAATACCATACGACTTAAAATTTCCAATTCTGACTTAATTACAATTTATAAGCTTAGACAAGTTTGAATCTATAAACTTGCCAATTTTCTGTTCTTTTCTAAACTAATCAAGTTTATGATATATAAACTAATAATGTTTATTATTTTTTCTAAACTAACGTTATATAAAAATAAATGCAAAATTATTTCATGCTTTAATTTTATTAAATATAATCCATACAATTATTGTGACTTGAGTCAAATATACAATCTATTTTTTTCGAAATTTACAAATATTTTTATAGAACTTTAGGGTATTTTACAAATTTCTTGTTCATTCCAAAGAAATTTACTGATAGTATTTGTGAATTTTCCTCACCATTTGAGAAAATGGGTCCGAATCTCTTGTAGCCATTCTACTATTGAACAAATTTTGGCACTGATAAATGAAAATTTACAGTATTTTTATGCCCCACACTTCTTGACTTCAACGTTTTAACAAGTAGCAACAATTAATACCAATGTTAGGTTCAACACACAATTGATCAATAAAGCAATTGTGTTAACAACCATCAGTTATTGCTAAAACAAGGATTTCAAGAAACTGAAAATACCATACGACATCAAATTTCCAATTCTGACTAAATTACAATTTATAAGCTTAGAGAAGTTTGAATCCATAAACTTGCGAATTTTCTGTTTTTTTCTAAACTAAACTGGTTTATGATATATAAAATAATAATGTTTATTATTTTTTTTAAACTGACGTAATTTAAAAATAAATGCAAAATTATTTCATGCTTTTGCTATAAATTGATTAAATATAATCTATACAATTATTGTGACTTAGAGTCAAATATACAATCTATTTTTTGCGAAATTTACAAATATTTTTATAGAATTTTAGGGTATTTTACAAATTTCTTGTTCATTCTAAAGAAATTTACTGCTAGTTTTTGTGAATTGTCCTCCCCGTTTGAGGAAATGGGTCCAGAACTCTTGTAGCCTATCTACTATTGTACAAATTTTTGCACTGATAAATGAAAATTGACAGTATTTTCATGCCTCACGCTTCTTGAATTCAACGTTTTAACAAGTAGCAAAAATTAATACCAACGTTAGGTTCAACACACAATTGATCAATAAAGCAATGGTGTTAACAACCATCAGTTATTTCTATACAAAGAACTCACGAAAATGCCATACGACTTCAAATTTCAAATTCTGGCTTAATTACAATTTATAGGCTTAGTCAAGCCTGAATCTATAAACTTGCACATTTTTTTGTTTATTTCTAAACTAAATTAGGTTTTGATATTTAAACTAACAAAGTTTATTATTTTTTCTAAACTAACGTAATTTAAAAACATGGAAAATTATGTCATGCTTTTGTTTTAATTAGATTAAATATAATCTATACAATAATTGAGATGTGGAGTGAAATATATAATATTTTTTTTGCAAAAATTTAAAATATTTTAATTGAATTATAGGGTATTGTACAAATTTCTTGTTAATTTCAAAGAAATTTACTGACAGTTTTTGTGAATTTTCCTCTCCATTTGGGATGGTTTCGACTTGCACTTGCTGCGAAATTTTCTGGATTTTTTTTCTACAATTTTATATATTCTGTATGTAATTCTCTAGTCTCTCATATTATTAACCAAGAATAATAAAAATAAGAAGCTTTTGGAGTATTAGGAATAATCTAATCATTAATACGTTTATTAATATTTTCTACGGCTTTGGTGTTAATTTTAAAAACTCGAGCAGTTTTATTCTTAGCTATGGGAATTTTTGTGTACAATACATTTTTTTTAACTTTTAGCGAGCAATTGTTTTCACTTTTAACCAAATTTCGTGTAAACTTTATAAGTCACAATAAAAAATGACTACTTCTGAGTGTTAAATGACTGCGGAGATAATTATTCTGCACTGAATCCGTCGTGAAAACTACTACATGAAACTGGAACAATATTGCTTGCTAGGGCATACCTAACCTCATGCGACATGTGAGTTATTACTTTCAACCTTTTCAATATGCATGAGCTTTTAATGCATCAGCCTGGGAGTTAATCGAATAGTTATAAACTGCAAGTTAAGCGACAAACGCGCCTCTGGTCTTAACGCTTACATTTATGAAACCTAATTGCCAGTGTTTAAGGTGATTTTCATTGTATTCCGCTCTACATAATCAATCCCGCTCAAGAAAGTATCCTGAAATTGCTGCATGATTAATAGGTAGGTATTTTCGTATTTCTGCTCTCCAGATTTGTTCAAAAAAATTCCACAGAATTAATCTCATCTCGCCTCTGTACAAGAAAACGCTTTCCATTTGCTACTGGTTTCGCAGAAGATCTGTCATATATTGTACAGAATTGATGTAAAAGGTTTTCTGAGAAAGAAAAATAGAATTATTGCAACGCCATAACTTCCCATTTGTACTAAGGCGAATGGCATGTTACTATTAATAAAATCTCAGAAATACCCTCGTCGGCAAATATACGAAAACGTCTGCCAGTGGATCGGTCATAAAACATAATGCTCAAAGCATCGATGCGAATTAAAATCAGAATTATATTCAAATTACAATGGGAATTCCACTGAAAATATGTTTCATTTTATCGCGTCTCCTGAATGACAATGTAATATGAGACGTAGATGGCGAAACGCTATCCAGGCATTTTTTATATTAATTAAAAATTATCCATCGACTTGTTTGTCGTTTGTATTGAGGTATAAGGTTTCTCGGTGGGCATTGTAATAACACCATATTGATTCGGTTTTCTTGAAAGTGTCGTTAAAGGCAAGTATAATGAAGACGTATTGAATTCGTGTTATAAAGTTATAATTTAAAATACCGCTCATAAATATATTGGTATCATTGATATCCTTGAATAAATTTGCACAAGTGAAAAATATAAACATCATTGATTTATAAAAAATGCTTCATAATCATGACAATTACATGGGTAAAGATTGTTCAACATTTAGCTTAAAATTACTGCTGTAAAAATATTTTTGTTTATCTTCAGTCTCACATTATTCTATTAACTTTAATTGGTGGTTAGGTTAGCTGTTACTAGCAATAGTTTATTAGTGCTAATACTGTTCAGAATGTAATTTTTACACTAATCAATGACAGATTTCTGACTTCCCTTACTACATATGGTAATTTTATAGTAATCACTTTATGACAGGTGTTCAATAATATCTGTATGTTTTCAGAAAAATATTTCTATACAATTTTAATAGCATTCTATTTAAATTATGAATTCGGAAAATTACTTTTATAAAGTATAATTTTAGTACTTTTTATACAAACTATTGCAACGTTGAACGCCATTTTGATCACATTTAGACAAATGTTCCGACACAATGGAATTTTGATGTAACTAAATTTTGATAGATTTTGGAGAGGATATTTTTTCTGTTCCTATATTTTGTAAATTTTATTAACTATCAACAAATTGAATATAGCTGGTACATTTCGATGACATGATTTCAGGACTTAATTAACTAATTGGCAATTTAGTTTCCCAGCAGTCAAAGTGCAAACATCAATATTCGAACGGAAATGCACAAACTATCGAAGTTTCCACTTTGGAGAACTATTTGTTTCTATTGCAACTAGACGGGCTATCTTCTACGCTCCAGAAATTCTGACTTATTGGACACCAATGATATACCGTATATTGTTGATGGTTTTAGAGTTATATTGACCGGAGAGTTATTAAAGTTCTGCAGCACTACAAATTAATTTTATAGATAACTTTAAGAAGCCAATATGGTGTAGTGAGTCAAGACTCCGTCAAAACAACGGCAGAGGTTTTAATTCTGGTCTAAGCTAATATTAAAATTGTATAATTTTTCACCTCATATAATTAGTATCTTCTTTTTTGGTAGTATCACTTATAGTTTGCCTAACTTTCTAAGAAATAATTATCACAAATACGTTATTTGCATTAATTACATACTTATACATATATTTTTTTCAACGAACATATTTTATCGTTAATCCAGGGTAGGAGTAAATCATGATTTAAAAAAGATCAAAAATAAATGATTTTTTTTAATTATTTTATTTTCTTATATTTTTGATTATTTTTTGTCAGTTAAGATATGATTTGAATAATTTTTTTTTTACATCTAACTCTACATATGATTTACATCGGTAACTCTATAATTACAAAAAAGGGTGTCTTTAATTGCACACCTATTGGAATTCACAAGCAGTGCAAAAGCAATGATTATTTTAAAAACAAAATCAATTTTCATTTAAATCAATGATTTATTTAAAAAGAGCATTTGATTTAAATCATGATTTAAATCAATGATTTATTTAAATAAATCATTTGATTTCAATTTTAAATGACTTCGTTCAAATCTAGATGTTTGCTAATAAATAGTTGATAAATTTTGCTGATAAAAAGACACACGTATGATAAAGATTACCTATTGGAATCCACAAGCGGTGCAAAAGCAATGATTATTTTGAAAACATAATCAATTTTGATTTAAATCAATGATTTATTTAAAAAATATCATTTGATTTAAATCAATGATTTATTTTAAAAAAATCATTTGATTTAAATCATGACGTTATTTGCGTAAATTATATACATGTACATATATTTTTTTCAGCGAATATATTTTATCGTTAATTCCAGGGTTGGAATAAATCATGATTTAAAAAAGTATAAAAAATAAATTTTTTTTTTTAATAATTTATTTTTCTTATATTTCTGATTAGTTTTTGTCAGATAAAGATATGATTTAAATCAATTGTTTTGCATCTAACTCTACATATGATTTACATCGGTAACTCTATAATTACAAAACAGGTGTCCTCAATTGCACACCTATTCGAATCAACCAGCAGTGCAAAAACAAAGATTAATTTAAAAACAAAATCAATTTTGATATAAATCAATGATTTATTTTAAAAAATCATTTGATTTAAATCATGAATTAAATCATGATTTTAAACATGATGCACAGCTGTGCACAGGTTTTGACTTTTTCTAACATAACCTTGCTTTGTATATAATATTTACATGTAAATATTTCACAATAATTTTAATTATAATTTTCTAAACATGGCAGAATAATTTCTACTGAATTAGTAGAAACACGGTTCCTTTCGCCTAATTAGTATATGGTAAGGTATAGAAGGAGATAACAATCATTATTAGGCTATTGGCCCTCGGTCGATCAGTCTCAAAATTGTAAGGAAAATGTGGGTTTTTTTTTTTTAAAACTGTTCATTTACAGCCAAATTAAGTCGGACTTTTATAAGTTTTTAGAAATAAAATTATATTTTGCGATTTTATTAAAAAAAAGGTGTATTTTTATTAATTTTCAATGAATTTATTACAGTATTATGTAAGAATTTTGATACCCAGTGAAACATTAATTCATTTTCAATGAATGTATTACAGTATTATGTAAAGATTTTGATTCCCCGTAAAATGTTTATAAAATTTTTATATATTGGATAATCGCACGAACGAATTTTTCAAGAATATTTTATGAATGTCGCAAGGGAAATAGTTTGGCATAAGTCAAACGAAACAATTAAAAATGGAGCGAAAGTTTGAATTTTCCATGTGTTAATAAATTCCATGAATTTTCCATGAACAAATTGAGAAATTATTGTATCATTTTGATAAGGAGATAAATTTATAATGTCTTTTCAGAGTTTTTTGGAAAATTATCATTCAATTTTTTTAGAAAAAAATTTATATCAATATTCAAACAATTTTTCATAAATGTCTCAGGGAATTTTGTTTCCCTTCAAGAGAATTTAGTTACCCATTTTTCCGAAGCTATTTTCTTGTACAAGTCCACTGTGTCCTGTTCAGTTTCCTCAAATGGCAATGGCGAAGCTGTTATTTGATAGAACGAAAATGTGTAATTTACATACTTTTAATCAGGGATTCGAACTGGAACTAAACCGAAAACCGGAAACCGGAAGAACCCGTCATTTTTGACGAAACAAAAACCAGAGCCGAACCTTAAATAATATCTGTTCATTTTGGTTGCGTACACAATCTTACTCTCCACCTTCAGTTGAAATTTGTATTGTTTTAAAATTTGTGGATTCTTTCGCAATATTTCTTAATAATAATTATTTTTTACTATAACATGCTAGTCAAATTGATGAAAAAATTCATTTCATTACTATATTATGAGATTTATTATTTTATTGATTTTCGCAAAATTCAAGAGTTTTATTTAGAATAAATTAATAGAATTTTCAATTTAGGTTTTTTTTTTAAATTTGTTGTATTTTCACATTTAATTTTGTGTATTTTTTAGTATTTGTATAAAAACAATTTGTAAGCTATTTTGAGTGAAGAACAATTTTTCCTTTCGCAAAATGAAACATTTAGGCCTGTATCTATAGTACGTACTTGAGCATGAGTTTTACGCAAGTCGTATATTTGCGTATAATTGGTTGCATTTGGTGCATAAGTGTTTATAGAACATACGCAATCAAATATACGACTTTAGTCATACTCATGCTCAAGTACGGACTATAAATACGGGCCTTAATATACTTACTTAATAAAAAAATAGTAGGCAAGTGGGAAAATGAAAATTGTGATTTGCTTAAACTACAAAACTTTCACAAATTCAACAAATATAGGATGTTTTATGGCTTTTCATTATGATTTTCATCATTTCGTTAAAAATTGTTATCAAATTATGAAAATTCTGTGCCTACATTAGATAATGGGATTTTTTTTGTTTTAGTGTATCTAATGAAATTTAAATTTTAGGCTTAGAAAAATAAAATTTTCAAATATTTTGGCATAATATTCAAAAGTATAGATTATACAGTATTTTACATCAATATTGCAAACATTTCGCAATATTAAAATAAATTAAATTTGCCCAGCAACATTACTGACATAAAGACCTTTCAAATGAGGTATCACAACGTGGGTCATCCTACTTAAGATGATAGGTTTTCAAGAGGTGCTTATCGGAGGGGTAGAGGAACTGACACATATGTCAAAAGTACGTGAAAAACTCCCCCTCAAAATAAATATTGTCGTGTTAAAACATACCCTATATTTTATTATTTAGTCGCATACAGCGTCTCATTTTACATCATTCTCATTCACGTATTTTGGCCACAATATTCCGTGCCGTGTAGTGTTAATAACCCTGTATAAATAAGAGAATATTGCCTACATTTTTAAACCATTTTAATATGTTTATTCAATATTTTGTTAATTTTCTTAAGTACCTGTCAAATTCTAAAATCTGTAAAAAAATTTGTATGGAAGATACATATGTCGTTTGGTGGTTATTTACGAAACGAGAGTTCGAGAAACGAATTGTGCATCGCGCGCCAGAATTCACCTCTTACTTGCGGCCTCTATAACTTGCGAATTATAGCTTTTGGGGCAAACCGTGTAATATAATTATTTTTCAAACTTTTTTGGTTTCCATTAACTATACCCGACATAAAAAAATTTAGCCAGTGCACTGTTTACGAGAAAATTGCGATAAATAACACGTTTTTGAGGGGGGGGGGGGGAGTTGTTTCAATTCTAAGGGATGGAGGGAAAACTCGGCAGATATTTGATTCTAGAGTGCTCAAGAGTATGTATACCAAATTTCAAACCTATATAATTTATTTCCGCCAAAACGGATTTTTGAGGCTAATATGACTGGACTACTATGCGCAAACTAAAATTTGGGAAAAAAATATCGAAAAACACAAATTGAAAATTGAATAATGCAATATAAATACAAATTGGTTTATACTTCTAAAACCAAAAGGACAGACTGTCAATATATTTAACTATATTGCTACCTACTTATTTATTAATGCATTGCACCTGTAAAGTTGCCAATTTTACGAATTTCAAATTGGTTTTAGTTTTAGGCATAGGATTTTGCAACGGATCGCCGATTATTTAGGTATACCCTGTATATTTGTTTGCACATTTTAATATTCATATATTAAAATATTATTATAATTATTATTAAAAATAATTATTATTTAATAATAATATTATTATATTTAAGCTTAAGGTTTTATTCATAAATTATTATATTTATTAATTCGTCAAATTTTTACATGAACTTTTTGAAGATTGAAAATTTAGTACAGAGCGTTCAAGAAAGTAGTGTCCACTTATCCATTCAGTGAGAATAGATGAATCTCTTGACATAAAATATTTGTGATAAACATAAACATACACATAAACATAAACATAATTTATTAGTTACATAAGACCAATAATTGGATATCATTTTGGATGATTTTTGATTGGATATGAGTCAATTAAAAAAGGTTACAATATTTAATTTAACATAAGGCATAAGACTAATTCATGTAATTAGGTTAATTCCATTCATTGTAAAGATATTCTGCAATTCTTGGTGCCTTATTATAAAATATTGTGATATATGGCAACATCACAAAACAATGTCAATGTAAATTGTAAATTAGGTTAAATGTGGTTATATGATTTTCTTGTATCCTACGAAACATTTCAGCAATGTTGAAAGACTATTACAGTGTTATTCATAAAAATTGAAGCCGCGGTTTAACGGTAATTAAGTCTTAGTAACCTTGGTAACAATTTGTAAAACACCGTTAAACCACCGCTAAACCACGGATTAATTTTTTATGAATAACGCTGTTAGTATCCATCGTGAAAATGGACACCACTTTCTTGAACGCGCTGAATTTTCATTTATATGTTTTGGTAATTTTTCGGTAATTAATTAAGTTTTCTGCTACTTCAACAAAACATTTCTCGCTTTTCACATACTTCACTTAACTACTACTTCGTTCACATTGATATTTACTGCAATATCTGAACCTATTGATACTTTTGCTAGTTCAGTTCCCTTAAACATTAATTAATGAAATAATATACGTACAGTCTTGCTGACATAAATCTAGTACAAAGAAGTTGACATTGCTATATAAAATTACCATTGACACCTAATTTCTTATACTAGATTTATGTGAGCATGACTGTACATACACAGCTGAATTGCAAATTTCGAAAACGGCTATCTCCAAAAATATTTTATTTTAAGGAGACACGGAAAACTGAATTTCTGTTGAACAAATTCACTTTTTTGCCTGAACTTACTCTTCTACCACTATGAAAACCAAATATGAGCCTTTCACGCTCATAAAATATCGGTCTATTCAGGGCCGGCTCTAGGGTACGAGGCGCCCCGATGCTAGTCTCGGTTTTAGCGCCCTATAAAGTATAAAAAGGTTATTTTAAATCCTACATTTGTTTTGTAGGATTAATGCATAAATAATACATATTATGGGAAATATAAACAAATTAAAAATGGTTTGTATATATTTTCAAAGGCAAAAAATAATAAAATTAAATATATTAATTTTTCATTTAATAATCCTCAAATTACTACTAATTATAATGAATATTCATAACATTTTAAAACACAAAACTTAAATATGAACTCTTCAGGACGTTATTGAAGCAAACTCTTCTAATGCATTATTCAAATATTTTTTAATATTTATAATAACTCATTTTCGATCGCAATCATTGATAATCCAAGTAATATTTCTTGTGAAATAGTTTCAGTGGATCGCAGATAGGATATATTCAATTTTAACTTGGAGAAAGATATCTCCCCAGTTACGACTGATACCGGAAGTGTAAACAAAATCCTTAAGGAAGTAGCCAAATTAGGAAAAATTGACAATAAATTGCTTTTCTAAATATATTGCAACATGTTGAAGGAATTACACTTTTCCAATTTTATTGTGTTCTTAAATATTTTCAATCCATTTAATAACTCAGGAGGACCACTAATTTCTTTTTCTTCATCATCAGTTAGGGCTATTTGTAAATCATTGCAGTGTTTTTTCAATGATTCGTCACATATTTTGTGAAGTTAATTGTAATCCGTTAAAGATTGAAATTTTTGACTATGGCTGCTCAAAAGTTCAAACCTCTCAGTTGAAGAATTCAGTTCTACATCCACAATAGGCAGAAATAATGACATTTTATATTTAATTTCAGAGTTCATCGGCGGTTCATCGGGACTCTCGTAAATAAACATACGCTTTTTACGCCTACGTAGTGTATTTTCTTTAAACTGAGGACTAATTTCCTACTCATCTGCTAACTTTTTCGCGGTTTTAAGTAAAGAATTGAATTTCTTATCTGATCGGAACTTTTGGAAAAAAATAATTAAATTGTTTAAATTATTTGTGGATTCGTTTTAATTTGAATTTTTAGTTTAAATCATTTTGCTAACAATATTGACCCTGCTTAAAATTTCGTGCCATATAAGTAGTGAACATACAAATTCGTAATCTTTATTTTTTTGTGCTGAAGATTTTGCTTCGAGTTTCGAAATGTTGTCTATTTTATAATTTTCATGGAGGTTAATTAATGCATCCAGAACTTCTCTAATATTGTTCCTAAGTGGAATAAGTGCATCAATTCTTAATTCCCAACTGGTATCTGATAGACCCCCATTAAGCAGGCGGCGCCAAGCCGTAAAAAAAAAGTTTGGCTCTATAAGGAAAATTAAAGGCTAATTATAGCTAGCTGCGCCTTAAAATAGCGAAACGTGCAACAGTAAAAAAAAATTAAGAGCCCTAAATTCGGGAATATGGCACTTAATTAACCTATAATGAGCCTTTAATTTTCCTCATAGAGCCAATTTTTTTTAACTCTATTTGACCCATTGTCGTATGTACCCTTATTCGCGTAAATCTTTTATGTTCAGATTGAGTTCTTTTAATTTATCAACAAGATACATTGACAAAGCTTCTCCTGTAGAATCAACAATTTCTATGAAATCAGCAAAATGCTGTTCAATTGTTGTTTTATTATTTTCATCTTTATGGACAAATCTGAGAATAAGTGTCATTTGCTCAGTGTGACTTATGTCGGGAGTACAATCGGGAATACAATTTTGGATGTTTTTCCCCAAATAGTAAGTAATTTGCCTGTGTGTATTTTGAATTTTTGCAATGTGATGTGCTATGAAAACATCAAACTTCGAAAATAACTCAACTAATTTAAAAAAAACTCCATTGTCTTTCTTAAAAATTGTATCAGACGAACCACGTGGAGCTAAATTTTGTCTGGCAAGATATTTTATAATTTCGACTATTCTCTCTAAAACACCACACCAATGTCGCTTCTCAACCTAATAATTGTTTTCCATGTCGCTATCAATTGTTGTATGCTTTCCCAGCTGTTTTTTAAGATCTATCCATTTCATGAAGTAATTAAGATGTGTCACACTTCGTTCATGCGATGTCAGAAGTTTTGACAAGTTTTGCCAATTTCCGAATCCATCAGTTATCAATTTGCCTTTTGTCACATTGAAAGAGTTTGCAACAACAACAGAATACATTATTCAAGCAAGTTGAGTAAACAAGCCATAGTCTCTTTACCGGGTCATTATTGCTAAATTTTCGAATATAATAATTATTGTTGAAACTGCGACCTGAATCGTCAAGTGAGTGTGGTTGTGATCAATTTTGGCCAAGTTGATGGATCATGTAAATAGGAAGTCGCTTTTGTTTACTGTTTATTATGTTTCGTCGTGTTGAAGCATAGAGGATGAAGATGAGGCATGAGGCATCCGGCGCGCCCTTCGGGGAGCGACCCCATGCACCACATCGCCTGCATACCCCTCGAGCCGGCCCTGGGTCTATAGTATGTGTACATGGAAAAAAGAGCGAAACAGTCCATTGTGAATCCTCCTCGAGATGAGCCCTTTTCGATATTTGCAATTCCAAGTTATACTTAAAATCGATTGCAGCGTTTCTTTCTTAATCTAAATTTTTTCATTTTGGCGTTGCTCGATGACGCGTGCAAATTTAAATTTACTCGCACGAAACCGGCCCAGTCACCGTAACATTAAAAAGTCAATATCGTATTTAGCCGGTGCCTTAGAGACGCGGGAAATCGTTGAATCCATTTTAGATGCTCCACTCAACACCGGAGCAAATTCAAAGCAAAGCGTGCTGGAGCTGCGAAACGCTGAAGACATGCTCCATGAGTAACTTCGCCTCGCAAGAATCGCCTCAATTACGATCGTTCGCATGCAGGGGCACGTCCCTCGGATTTAATATGCATATTTTAATTAATCTTGCGCCGTGATAAGGTCACGGTTTTTACATTAATTGCTTCATTTCCTTGTGATACTTTTAGTGCTCATAATATAACTGACTAGGGACGATTTGTTTACTTGGTTTGAGTTTATGCTGCATTTACTCCATGACTTAGACCATAAATAATTATATTAATATAAATACACCGATATCTGGGACCAGAATCGGCACAGAAACCAAATAAACGACATTGTTCCTGGTAGCATTCTATTTCGTGCCTTGCTCAGTATTCTGTTCATCGTACTGAACGATCTTTCTGCTGAGGCTGTTATAGGAATTACAGGAGCACAGAGCTTTTATAACTCAAAATTACCCGTCATCTAATATTTTTGACACCATAGGACTTTCGTCGGCTGTATATTTTCTGCTTTCTTGCTTAGATTGGATAAAATAATTAAAAGATTTCAGGTCCGCAAGTACATCTTCTGCGTTGAGAATCAGAAAGTTATCACCGAACTTTCTGACTTCAATGTTGTAAGGTGCCAACATATACGGCTTGATATTTAATTAAATGAGTAATAAAAAGACCAATATTTAAAATAAAAGATGAGTTCGACAGAATTACAGTTATATTAAGTAAATTAGTGCCAGAATCATTTGCGACATCGCGGCGCCAACGAAGGCCTTAGTAAACAGCGGAGATTGGAATGAACACGGAAAAGGCGTGGCAAAGCCAAAATTTGCAGATACGCGTCGTCAAAATATTCCATAGGAGGATAACATCTGGGCACCACCCGTTAGATATGTGCCCAGGCAGTTCACTGTACAAAAATACCAGATCTCCAGTGGAAATTTCCATTCACGACCACCGTGACAGAGACGCGAGAGTTTTAGCTGTAGGGATGCGCGGGGAGAATTTGAAATAACGTTCGTGAGTTTATTTAAACTCAAAACGAAGACAGAGGGGGATCAGTCGGTGTTCGGTCGTAGAGACACGCGTACGAGAATTAAAGAGGATGAGATGTGTTACGTCGGTCCGCGAGATAACATATTCACGAGAGTTTTCAAGCAAATTCATAAGTCACGTTCGGTAATTCTCAGTTACGGTAATTCTTCGCCAGAGAATACGAGTTTACACGGTTGTACCTAAAAACACACAGAATTATAGTTTCAGTATCAATTCACGGGAGTGTTATTCTGTCCAACAAACCACCAAAATCTTAACCATTTACCTATATCCTGTAAGGGAACCAAAGCCGACGGATGTGTCGCTTTTTGTTTGACCAATTAGACGAAGCAATTACAAATGCCGTTGACGCATTGTAACAGCGCACCCCCAAACATTTGTAATTGTGGAATCGCCTCCTGCACTGCTTCAAATTGACAGAAAGTAGTGTGTTCAATACACCATAAACAAACCACCAAAATCTTAACCATTTACCTATATCCTGTAAGGGAACCAAAGCCGACGGATGTGTCGCTTTTTGTTTGACCAATTAGATGAAGCAATTACAAATGCCGTTGACGCATTGTAACAGCGCACCCCCAAACATTTGTAACTGTGGAATCGCCTCCTGCGCGTCTGCCCCATACGTATATGAGCCAATAACTTCATGAATAAAATCAATTGCAACGTTAGAGTCACGCCGAACCCTCTCAACAACCGGCGGGTCGGAAATCGCGAGTCCACGCTGTCGTAATATCAATAACGATCGTAAAAGGTCCAAGGCTGCCAGTATGAATAACTGGCACGAGTAATCATAATTCAAACAAACACGCATTTTACGTAATAATTGGCATCGTCATTTTGGGTGGTAAAAAGGCATAGCACATCGCATAATATCAAGTTAGAGTATTAAAAGTCATTAAAACTAATAGGGAAACAAGACACAGATCGTACTCACTTAAAACACAGATAATATAATATAATGTCAAGAGTAGAAAGCTAATAACAAGTTAGATTATTAAAAGTCATTAAAACTAATAGAGAAACAAAACACAGATCGTACTCACGTAAAACACAGACAATATAATATAATCTCAAGAGTAGAAAACAAATCATATGTGGAATTATTAACTTCTGATACGGTACTTCATGAATGATCGTAGAGAAAATGAGGCATGAGTTACTGTTCAATATAGATATTAAATTACTCCAAATGTTCCTAATGATAAACTATAACAATACATAAACCTTTCCGATTGAGGTAGCAGGAACTGTTATTTGACACAACTTGTAACATGTCTGACGGTGGTGACTACTTGTGACAGGGGCGCTTGCCGGGGTCGTGAGTAGAATCACTAATTTACCTCAATCAACATAGACAATGGGCCTCCAATAATCACATTATGGTGCGAACACCGGCACGATCATGTGATTCGGGAAGATCGCGAGATACCTTTAGTAATCATGCATGCATTACTGAGGATATTTCAACATCTTTAAAATAGTTCTATTTTTGAGCATATCGATTTCCCGTAGTTAAAGAGAATGAAAGAGCATGGTGGTAGACGATCTGAGAAACGGAGAGATGTATGTGCATGTATAACAATTTCACCTTCTATAAACTTTACAGTCACAATCATTTTCGAAATAGTAATTGAATAAATAATAAAGAAAAAGATATTCTACACGCCCTCATAAGGTTAATGAATCACAGAAAATAAATCAATTCACATCATTATCGCAAACCTGTGTTTCATTTCCCTGTCTATTACAATTTCAGCGTGTCCATAATTGAATAAATAAAACAAATCCATAAATCTGTGCTTTTTTATACTAACCCATAATTTACATTTTCTAACACATTACCAATTGCAGCGTACCTCGAAGGTAATCACGGTAGTTAATTAAACGTGACGACGTGTAAGTACTAAATACGATCACAAATCACGAGCCAAAAATAATCAAGAAATTATATAATAATTTCACGATAAAAAATACAAAGTTAAATAAAAGTCTTAACGGATTGTTACAATGTTTTTTAAATTTAAATTTTATAATGACTAAAAGGACTTAAATTGACTTTCAAATACCATAGTATCTATTGAGTATTGATTTGTCATGAAATCTGTCTTACATTTTTTAATTACATTTTCGCATTATTCCTTCATACTTGCAAAGGTTTTCCTTGGATCTTCATTATCAATCGGGTACATATCAGATCTAATATTATCTTGCATCTAACTTTATTATGCAGATCAATATAATTGCATCCACACTGCTTTGCAACATCTTTTAAATGCAACTTTGTGATTAGTGGGATGACTTTCGCTAAACTAGTCTTTCGTTTTCAAAGCATTGCTGAGGTAAAAAAGTATTTCGTTCATCAGATGGCAGGTGAGGATAAAGCTTGCATTTCTTATTTCTAATAAAGTGCCTCCTGTCAATAATGCAAGGTCCGATTAGTTTTTGTGATGTGTTCACAAGCTATTGATTTACAACTTCTAAAGATAGCGTTCACTATCCTGTAGTGAGATAACCATTTAAATGCATTCTGATATCTTGAGAATAGAACCACTCGAATTTCATGCAAAAAAAAAATTGTTTGAGCGATTTACTGAATAGCTTGTATATGTCCGATACAATATGAAAAAAAAAAAACGTCTGACTTACTGCTTTCTATTTCTGCAGGAAGCTACTGCCTGCGATAAAATTGCGTTTCACAGTGTATTTAAATAGCATCATTGTTTGCCTTTTCTGAAAAATTCTCCTTATACATTCACATTTCCAGCCATATTAGAAGCACCATCAAATGCAATGGCAATAATATTCTCATAATTTAAATCAAGAGCAGTCAGTTCCTTATCGATACCGTAAAACGAGGTTACTTTGCTCCACTTTTAACTGAAATTTTAAATAGTACCTATAAAACTTAAATTTTCATTTCCATAAAATGTTGATAATATAGAAACTGCTAGAACAACGTATGATAATGGACACTACAGATTCATTTTGCAAAAAAAAAAAAAAATTGAATATATTTTTTAATTATTATTCAGTTTGGGGCAATGTTCCCTCATAGGGGGAGGATACTTTGCACTAACGAAGACGTTGTAAGTTATTCAGCTTTACAACATGTATTGGAGCATAGTAAGACTATATTATGGGTTGGAAATGTACCACACACAAAATAGTATGTAGGTTATCTAAGTATGGAGTATATGTGTCGGAAAAATATATTGTCATATTATTAATACAGACTTATTAATGAAAACTTTTACAATAGGTACTAAAATAACTCAAAGTAAATTTGAAAGATTTATCTGAAGCACATCTTATCCTTTATCTACCCCACAGTCTGCCTAAGACTGGAACAGAAAAGAATCCCCGATTCGAGACCTTTTTTGGCTATTAAATTCTGCCCATAATACCATTCCAATCATAGTGAAGAGTGTCTGACCTATCAGGCCATTTCGAGTTTGTTAAGGACTTCAGCATTGCACTTAGTGTAGCTCCATTGTTATCAAATGAGATTATTTTACCCGTAAAAATTTCACCTTCATATTGGAAGAGAACATATTCCACTATTTCTTTGATAACATCCGGCAATGAAAGAAGGTTTAATGCTCTTTTGTCCAGAAGCGACCATTTCAGTTACATCATCCTCCGCGGTTTCTCCTAATATACTTCCCACAAAATCCTCCTCCTCAGAAGAATCCCGCAAAGATATTTCATCATTTGACAAGTCACTATCCACATTTATTGATTTGCAACATTTCTGCACTGATGTCTGTGGTTCTTCACCAGCTTGATAATCATCAAGGACTTCAAGCCCGATACTCTTACCAGCAGCAACAGTAATTCTCTTTTTCCTCCTGGTTTTTGTTTCGGTTAATTCTAATCTTTTTGATTCTAAAGATTGTAGAAATGAATGTTCTACAGCATTATTATCACCTGGAGGTCGCGTAATCATTGCCAAAAGCTCTTGAACATTAACTGGATAAATGCCACATTTTCTGAAACCCGAAATTAAATTTGCAGCAGCATTTTGTTCTAAAGCAGACATAAATTGGTGTAGGAGAAATGGAAAATGTTGTTTTTGTAGAACTGTGTTTTTGGCACCATCTGCAGTCTCCTTCCAGTTTGCTAATATTTTCCGCCACGCAATTTTCATTCGCCGAAAAAACGCCACATCCAGCGGTTGTATTAAATGAGTGCTGTATGGTGGCAAGCATATAAAAGATATATCATTATCTCTGCATAGACTTAGAACATGTACTGATATATGGAAGGATAAATTGTCGCAAATTAAAACTTTCTTGCCTTGAATTTTTTTTAACTGTGGTAACATTAGGCTTTCAAACCAGTCTGAAAAGCTATTGGCATCGAACCAGCCACTAGCACTATTGCTATTAAAGACATACTCATGACCAGGTATATTGTTTTGAAATATTTTCACAATTCTACCAATTCGACTCATGAATGATTTCACGATCATGCGCAAATCAAAAGAGTCCAGTGGGAAACCAAATGTGCTGAAGGCTAATGTACAGTTTACAAACCCAGTTTCTTCTTCCTCGGAAAATATCGTGGGTCTTCCAGGTTATTTAAGTAGATTGCCTTTAAGTTTATTAATGATAGTTCGCCGCGGAATTTTAAACTCTTGTGCGGTGTTTCTCTGCGTCATTCGTTTACTTCTAACTGCTTCTAAACATTGTTGCAAAGTTTCTTGGGTATAATTTTGATAAGCCCGAGAGCCCAGTTTTCTTTTATACATTCTTGGCATATCTGCAACCAAATATATAACTAAATAAAATAAACAAGTATCGTTTGGGGTAACTTTGCTCCAAAAAAATAGTGGGGCAAAGTATCCCCATATTTGGCGCAATGTAACCTCAAAACGGTAAACATTACGAAAAAAAAATCGAAATACGTTTTAAGATTGTTCAACTCACACGACTTTCTAGAGCTAACATTGAAATACATTAAATCAAAATACAACTTACATTATTATTGATATAGTGATTCTTATACACAATGATTTTTACCGGCCACAATTGTTGTCTAAATAAGTCGTTTCAAACAAGCAAGTGTTTGAGGGTCAAGAAGTGGGGAGGAAACAGACTTAACCACTTTTTATTCTGTTCAACTACCACAATGTAGCAAAAATTGTAAAGTCAGAAATTGGAGCAATGTATGTCCCACAGGAGCAAAGTAACCTCGTTTTACGGTAGTATTTGCATTAGTTTCTGCTTTTCCATTAGGGATTTTTATTATTGCTAAGAAATTTTCCGTGGGCACTCTATTTTGTACAATTCTAAACATTATACTAAGTTCCATTTCATTTCTTAGAGAAGTGCTTTCATTTGCCAGAGTAGAGACTTGTTTTTAACGTTTTCTTCGACTCCTCTCTCAAAACTTCACCAATACATATTAGTAGTTAAGATGCAATGTCCTTGCTGCTGTAATTTATCTATCATTTTGAGATTTTATCTATATTTTAAAATCGTCACTTAACTTATCAAGACGGCTTTCAACTAGTTTTTCATATTTAGTAGTATAGGCTATTAATAATAATAATTATCATTTCAAAGTTGCGATGGGTTTTTTCAAAGCTTGTTTTCTGAAGATTTTTTTTTAGACACATGTTTTCTTTACTTGCATTTTTTCCTACAACACTTTCAAAGCATGTAAATGAAACTGTTTTGAACACCCCACAAGTCTTTTGCAACACTTTTGAATGATTTTTTAAGAAATTTCGTACGCAAGCACACAATACGCGGAGATATGCCCGAAATAAACAATGCGTGAAACAAAGAAGACTCACTTACGTGAGGTCTAGAGCGGCCGATATGTATTATAATCTAGGAAGTTTTTTCTCCAGACGTTAACTGATAATGGTAGGGCCACGCATTTACAAAAAGGGCACTCAATCCACAAATCACGCTTCAATGGCGGTCACGGTTAACTTTATCAGATGACAAATATCCAAGTGACAATATATATCCAAGACCAAGTGACGATTATTTCGATTTCCGTTCGCATTCGCGAAAACCGATATGAGGAGTGGAGATTGAATTAATTACACAGGTCTACATTTTTTTTTTTCATGAAAAAGTGTTTCAAGTTTAATAGGTGTCCTATAGTAAATGGGGTGTACTGATCACGATTCTGTGCTAAGTTTTTTTTCCCAGCACGTAAGGTTTTCAGGAAAAGTGAAACTGCCAAAAATATTGAGAAAATATTTATTGAAACTATATTTAATAGAAATTTACTCTGCAAAATTGAGTTGTGGATTTATAAAACAATGCAGTATAATCTACGTTAGACAATCGTTGTTTTTTTTTAAATAAAATCGTTCTCTTTTTCCCTCAAAACTGCGTTTTGTAGTTTTCTTTTTGTGGATTTTTGTGAGCGAGTCCCTCTTCAAGGTCAAGCAGTAATCACCCATCATTCTAATATCCCATCTTACTTGGTAACGTCTCTCCATCTCCTTTATGTCTTGATGGAACCTCTCTCCCTGTTCCTCGCTGACAGCTCCAAGATTTTCGGGAAAAGAGTCAACGTGGGAATTCAGAAAATGAAGTTTGACGCTCATATTGCATCCCAGTTTTTTATAATTTTCGATCGTGTTGGATACAATTTCTTTGTAGTTTGGAGACTTGTTGTTTCCAAGGAAACCGTCTATGACTTCTACTAAAGAACTCCATGTTTCAGATTCATCCTGGGTCATTGTATTCTGGAACAATCTGTCCGATTTTAAGGTTCGAATTTGAGGGCCTACAAAAATTCGTTCTTTAAGTTTAGCTTCAGTAAGTGCAGGAAATTTGTCGCACAGCTATTTAAAGCAGCCACCTTGTTTATTTAAAGCTTTGATAAACTGCTTCATCAATCCTATTTTATGTGAAGGGGAGGCAAAAGAACTAATTTTGGGTCAACTAACAACATGATGTGGAATCGTAATTGTCAGCTCCCAGTTTCATGACTACTTCAGGAATATTATTACAATACACCAGTGAACCCTCTTGAGAGGAATATTCCGCGAACTCTTTTTCACGATGCCTATACCACGAAATTTTGGTTCCTGGAGTCAACAGATTTTTGTCTTTCAGTCGTGATCCTAAGATTTGTGCAGCATCCTTCGATAGGCCCAAGTCTCTCACTAAGTCATTTAGTTCAGCTTGGATAAATTGTTGAAGTTGGTCTATATCAGGATTGAATTTGTCTTTATCGGTTTTTTCGTTTGAACTTTCATCTGATGATTGCTGTTGGATGGTGTGAAGAAATGGTGGAGGAATGGAAATTCCTGGTCCATGAGGTACAGGTCATTTAGCAAACGGTAAATCAGGATACTGAATAGTATGTTTATTTTTCCCTTGAATTGAAACCCTTGACATCGCAGGAGCAAAAGTAACAGTGGTCTCCAGGTTTTTTTTGTGCCATCCATGCCATAGGAATGCCAAAGGGTAAAGAGCTACGTGTACCTTTTGCCCATTTTCTCAGTAGCTCGACACACTGAAAGCACACTTTGTGTGGAGACCAAGGTTTGTCCTGACCACCAAGCTTTACACCGAAGTAAGCGTAATAAGCTTTCTTGATAAATTCTGTTGTGTTTCGTTGATGCTTTGCTATCGTTAAATCACCACACACGTAACAAAATATATTAGGACTGTTTTTGCACTTTCTTGATGACATTATGACGCACTAAACACTCCGAAAACAAAACACAACTCGATGCTACAAACAACTGACGCTAACTATTTCGTAAACAACTGCCGATGCCATCAAGTTGACCTTGACAGATGCGAACATGAAACAGTGTTATCATTGAAATGAAATAAACATAATATTATACTAAAATATTTTCTATCGATGTATGAAGTATTTTAAAGAAATAATATTAATGCAATTTAGGAAATATCATAATGGTACTTCTTTGCTCGAGTACAAAATATCTCACAAGGTTTTTTTAATTTTGTGCAAAATCTTGACGTGATAGGCTCAAACCAAATTCACATTCATAATCAACGTGAGGAGAATCCATATGAGGTGTTCCAAGATCAGATTGATATGCGTGCAAAAATGTACTATTCTGCAGATTGTAACACACATTTTCTGTTTCTTATGCTGCATTTGAATTTAGATTAATAAATATTCTGCACCTACACGCTGTACAAGATTACTGTGTAAAATATTTAGAAGCTGGGGCGAGCAATTTCCGCTCAAATTAGAACAAACCACATGTCAGCACGGTGCCACGTAATTACATTCTTATTGTGCACGTAGCCGTAAACCGTCTGAAATAAACCGTCCTGACTGAATCAAACGTCCAGCGACGCTGCAAGGCGCCAAGCTGCATGTAAAATCGATACGCTGAAACGCAGCAGTGGGCATGGATCTGGTTATGCACGAAACCTGCAAGTGAGGGAGTAATCACAGTGGTAATTAATATTTCTTCAAGAGAATACGAAGCGGATTTTCGTCGGGTGATGGAGCGATGCGATGGCATATCATCATTTACACCGTTCGTGTATGTGGATGTTTGAGCATTTAAATGTTTTGCAAGCATTCCATTTTTCACAGCCTGATGTTTTATATAAAACAAAAACTTGATATTTTTATTTTGGCCACAATATGCGCTCTACTGTAAATATTCGTGATATTAACTTACGAAACAAATACTTCTAATGACAATATACCTCATAGTTAAATGGACCAATCGCAATATTGAATTTTCCTTAGTTACTTCGTATTACAGCGCTTATTACTAATTACCTGGTTGTCATGGGGCGTGTTTCGAATATATCGTTGGTTTGCTATTTCCATGAGGTGTTAATAAAAACCAAGTTGCCGTGAATCATAATATTTTTACACAAAACTCAAAATGACATAATATATCTTGCATTCAGTATATAATAAGCGGTCAATATGAATCGAATTGGATCTGATGAGATTCATAAAATCGAAGAATCCGTCACATCCACAAAACCCATTAATACAGTGCGAACAGAATGTTATGTTATAAGACAATTTGATCACTTCTGTTAAGAAAGAAATTATGATATAAAAGAAAAAAAGTCGGATGAGGAATTATGAAAAATTTTGGAAGACGGGGCTTACAACATGCGAAAGTTAATGGTGAAGATTATAAAGGAGTATTGAAGACACTCTAGAATCTCACAGCTAAGCATATTCAACTTGCTTATTATAATAAATTCAAAAGAGTTATAGATCCTTTTAAAAGCGTTATATTTCAAAAAGCAAGAAATGCTCGCAATTCAAAAAAGGAAAATTTTACAACGCAATTTGGAAACAAGAAAACGCAGTTCATCGGCTTTAACCCACAAAGAACACACAAGAATTATAAATTATTTTAATGAAAATACACCCGATGGTTTACAGCGAAAGTTTTACCATATTGCGTCTGTTGAACTTGCGTGGAGAGGAGGAGAAGCAAGTGCTTGCTTGACAGAATATTTCAAAGAAGACAAACAATTACGGTTAGCCAACAGGTCGAATGGAATACAACACAATTTTCTCCAAAACAACACAAGGAGGCGATAAGAAAATTGCTAGTAAATGGATTACCCCAAACTCAAACAATATAGACATGTGCCCCGTTCAACTTCTAAAGAAAATGTTTTCTAAACGGACACCTAACATTAAAACTAACCACCTGTTTCTTACAGTAAATAAAAATTGGGAAAAACATGAAAATAGCTATTGGTATAAAATAAGCCCTTAGTATACAATCAGATCAGTAAATGGACAAAAAGTGCTGCTAAAAGCATCGGAATAAATATCAAACTTGTAAAAATAACAAATCATTCCAACAGATCGTCTACAGTTAGTCGGTTATCAAGTACGGGTATTAACGCTGAAGAAATTATAAAAATAACTGGACACAACATTACTGCTTCAATTCAACATTATTTGAATCTAAGTTAAAATCATCATAAAAATCTTATTTCCAATTTAAGAAGTGAATCAATGGAATCGGAAATTGAAAATTCTTCTATCAATAATTCTTCGTCAGTTTATCTTGATTCATCTAATAATTATAATAATTTCACTGGCTCAGTAATTTATAATAATTGAACTTTTAATATTACATACCATAAATAAATCAAGTTCTTATTAGTCATAATTATGAATTTAATTTAATTTAGGTGTTAATAAAAATCAAGTTGCCGTGAATCATATTATGTATTCACGAAAGTCAAATTGACAAAATATTTCTTGCATTTACATTTATTATTCGGTATGTAGTCCTCCGAATATAACTCGAGCATCAAAACTAATTTGAATATAGAGACTACTGCTCAATGTGTTCTTAAAAATACTCTCAGAACACATTTCGCATACGTCAGCTATATTCGATTATTTTTGAAGCTCTTGTTATATTATTTTTGTAATACCTCTGTGTTATTGACATTTATCAGTACTGTCTGCTTGATCGATATGACAGGCGTAAAGGGCTTGGCCGTTATAATAACGGCCGTGGACGTTATTTAAATGACAACGCAAATTTATGAGCAATAAAGTCTTCATATTCTTTCTCATACCTGCTGCTGCTTTTTTGGGGAAGTAAATCGATTGTGACAGCATTTGCTTCATTTAGTACATCTTCGGGGATACTACAAAACGAAGAACTTTGCACATCTGACATTATTTTTCTAATTTCACTTTGATTGGTTTGTTTGTATTTGAACCGTTGATGTTGCTATTATATCAAATTGCGCCTGGATAACTAGTTTATTAATTTTGAAATTTAATATTGATAAATTGACCAGTTTTTGTAATTTAGGTATTACAAAAAGTATTGAACAACATACAGCCGATATGCAAATAACAGGCTTGGTTGAATATAAACCAAGAAAATAAACAAACTTCAACCCGCGCCTGAGAAGTAGATGAGTAACGCTTGACAGCTCCACTTTGTGATACATTGTGAAATTGGTAAAAGACACACAGGTTACTTTCTTAGTATCACTTAGATTTATTTAGTAGTGACTATAGTTTCGACACCTTAACGGGTCATTATCAAACTTACAATAACTTAAAATTACGACAGCGGCAATATTTAGACATATTTCAATCACACAGTAAAATTACATTAGTGAATTGAAATACAGCAATTAATACACAACATTTAAATACCTAACTTACACATTTAACAATTTACTGCCGCAATGTTAATTTTTTTTTCTGAGCCTGGGGCCACATCTTTTTTTTAATAAACCAACTAAACTCAATCTTAAATAACTGTGCAATGTAGTTTTCTTAAAATGTGCTCACATATTTTCCCAAAAAGAGCATTTGAAAATGTGAATCACGTGTGCTTCACGCGGCCTGAGCAAGCTTTTTTTTTCTGCAGCCGCATGAATCTTATTTGATTCATACGTCTAATCGGCATGGAAATCTGGTCTCCAACATCGTGGTTAGCGCAGCCCGAGCAAGCTGTGTACATATTTCTACAATCTTCGTGAATCGCACTTGATTCACACGCTTCATCAGCATAGTAATTTGCATTTGATGCGAGAGTGAATCACGTACTTATATAATATTAAGTTCAGGTTGTCTTTATTTAAGAACTTTAACTCGTTTGTTTCACAAATATTACGCGGATTTTATTATTTTATTTAGTACTGCAATGTAATCAGGCACATAAAAGTGTTAATTTTCAATGTTCTACTTCAAAAACGAAAAAAAAAACTTTCTTAAAATTTTTGGCCGTGCTGAGATCATATATTTGTCCACCAGGCCGCACTCATCCGTTACCCATAAGCCATGTTACTCTAATGTGAAGCATAACCGATTCACACGGCCTGAACTACAAACTTAAGCGATTCACGCGGCCTCGGGTGTTGTCTAAGAATGAATCGTATATGATTCATACGGCAGTCAACGTGTTAAATAAGGGCGAGTATAACAATTCCGATTGGTCATTCAGGAGCGCAAGGTTTTTATTGTGTTTCGCTTTGAATATTTCCATTGATTCTAGATCTAATTGATGGTCTTTTCCGGCAAAATGGATCACTTCAAGTAATCTGTCTTTTGAAAACGAATGTTGGTTTTCCAGTAAGTGAGTGGCGAATGTAGATTTATCTTGATTTAATTTGAAGGCATGTATATATTCTTTAAATCTACATTCGATTGTTCTACCAGATTGGCCGATGTATATTCCATTACAATTATAACAACACAATTTATATACTCCACATTTTTTTATATAATTGGTCGGACTCTTAGCATTAAAAATTATATCTGACAATTTATTATAAGGTTAAATGCAATATTAATATTTTCTTTTTGTAGAAGGGTTTTTATCTTGATGCTTTAAATGCTTTAAAGAAACTAATATCTGGTGTTGTATCATTATAAATCAATTTTTGTTGATTAACTTATCTATTTGAGTTAAGTCATAGCCATTGTTGATTGCTAACGTTTTTATAATGTTGATTTCGTTTTTAAACAAAACGTTTGATAATGGTAAATTTAGTGCTCTTTTAATCATAGCATTAAATGCGGCTAATTTATGGTTAATTGGAAGTCTCGAAGAGATAGGGATTAACGAATCTGCGTAGGTTGGTTTTCTATAAATGTCAAATGTGAGAGTGTTTTTGTGTTTAGTAATAGATAAATCTAGGAACTTAATATTTGACGAAATTTCTGTTTCGAGAGTGAATTTAATAGTTGGATGTATTGAGTTTACAAATTAAAAAAGAAAACTGATTTCATTGTCGATATGTGCCATCAAAACATGCTAGAATATCGTCAACATATCGATACCAGAATTTTATGTGTTTTACGCCTAATTTTGAATTTAAAATTTGCTTAGAAATATGTTCTATAAAAATGTCTGCCAATAGAGGGCTTAGTGGTGAACCCATTGCTAAATCTTCGGTTTGATAATAAATTTGCTCGCTGAATGAAAAATATGTATATTCAGTGATAAGTTAAATTATATTTAGAAATTCAGTTTTTATAACGGGATTGACCATCTATTGGTCAAAAATATTATTAATGAGTGTAAGACAATCTTTTGGAGAAATATTCGAGAACATATTTTGTACATCAAAAGAAACTAGTTTATAGTTATCTTTAAAATTAAATAGCCTAACTATCTTGGTTAACTCTATGGAATCTTTAATTGAGATATTACATGAAAAACTATTAATTTGTTTGAAAATGTTATTCAACTTAATTTTTCTGCCCCGTGAGTTAATATATACTACTACTGATCTAATAGGGTAATTACCGTTATGAATTTTTGCTAAATAATATAGTTTCGGGGCCGATGGGTTCATAGGGAAAAGTGTGAATTTGTCTGTTTCATAAAAAAAAAACTATTGGAGGTTTTTACACGAGATTTCAAAATGGATAGACAAATTTGGGCTGGGTCTTTTTTTAATTGTATGATGTTTTCAGCTTTTATAAAAAAAAAATTCTATATACGAGTTTGTATATACTATAACAATGGAATTCCCGGCTTTTGTGACTGTAAGTTTGTTGGAATTGATTTTCTTTTTTATGTTTGAAATTAATTTTTCGTCATAGTTATTTGGCTGAGTAGAATTTTTTATGAGTTTGGCAATCTTAAATTTTGTTCAGATTGTTCTTTAACATTTACAAGAGATTTCAAATTGGATAGAAAATTTTGGGTTGGGTCTGTTTTTAATTGTATGATGTTTTCAGTATTTATAAAATTTTGTAATTTTTCTAGATACGAGTTTGTATATAGTATAACAATAAAATTCCTTTTACCGGCTTTTGTGACTGAAGTTTATTGGAATTGATTTTATTTTTTATTTTTTATGGTTCTAATTTCTTTTTCGTCATGGTTATTTGGTTGAGTAGAATTTTTTATGAGTTTGGCAATCTTAAATTTTGTTCAGATTGTTCGATAACATTACACCAGTAACGTCGCACATTAAATTCTTCCCTAGAATAATTAATTACACAAATATTGAATTCTACCAAACAGAACAGAGACTTTTCCAATCAGGACCAAAATACTCCCCTCACATAAAATGGAATAGTTTCAAAGAAACATTCACACTGACACACAGTCAGAATTAGCACTTAAAAATGTAGTTGATTGTGAATTAACAAAATCTAAGATTGCCAAACTTTTCAAAAATTTTCAACCAAATAACCATGAGAAAAAAATAATTTTAAACATAAAAAAATAAATCAATTCCAACAAACTTACTGTCACTAACGCCGACAAAGGGAATTATATTGTTATACTATCACCCTGTATCCAAGATAAAAACATAAAAAATAAAATCAATTCCAACAAACTTACAGTCACTAAAGCAGACAAAGGGAATTCTATTGTTATACTATACAGGGTGTCCAAGATAAGGAACAATAGCATGGGATCTCAGAAACCATAAAAGTCACTAAGGAAATTAGATAAATTGCTAATTAGAAAAAAGTTCCCCAATTTTGTGGTCAGTAATATTCTTTTAGGAAAACCAAAATATTCCGCTTACTTCCGGAGATATTCGACAAAATCTGAAATTTTGCGATATCGTTTTTATGTTTTGCAAAAGTTGTTTGAAACGATATGATGACGAAATAAAAGGCACTTTCCCATTGCCACTTTTTTTTGCTCTAGATGACAGCGTTTATACATTTTCAGTATAACGTTTCGTTTCGAAGAAATCATAATCAACTTTATATTTTTATATGGCCCGTATATAAACTACACCCTATATTAAATAGCATTTCCCATTACGAATTTAACGATTTATATTACAGTGTGGTTTATTTGTTTTTATTCAGAAAAAAAATCTTGTTAATACATTTCGAATATTTTGGTGTAGTGAGCGTTGCAATGAGCGACGAAAACAAAATTTATTACCTAATTTTATGATTTTAAGATAATTAAATGAACAGACAAATTCTCATAATACCACCGTAAAAAATAATAAGTGGTTCTGAATAACTATAATGTTTCTATGTTTAACGACTATTCGTGCTAAATTGTTTTTAGTTATTATTTTGGTACCTATTCTGGGTTAAAATTAAGTAATGATTGTTGTCTTCGTCGTCATTAAATTAACAGCACAATCCTCATATCACAGTAAAAAAATAATAAGTGTAGTTCTAAATAACTATAATTTTTCAATGTTTAACAACAATTCTTGCTAAATTATTTTTTATTACTATTTCAATACATATTCTGGGTATGTAATAATTTTTGTCATCGTCGCCATTAAATGAACAGAACAAAATTCTCATATCACAGTAAACAAATAATAAGTGTGGTCCTAAATATCTATAATATTTGAATGCTCAACAACTATTCTTGCAAAATTATTCTCAGTTACTATTTTGGTACCTATTCTGGGTTGAAATTAGAGAATATTTTTTTCTTTGTCGTCATCATTTCAACGCCTACTACAAGAAAATGCTCGAAATGTATTAACAAGCCTTTTTTTGAATAAACACATTAGAAACCATACTGTGATATAAATAGCTGAATTCGTAATAGGAAATGCTATCTAATATAGGGTGTACCATTTTGTACGGGCCATATATAAAACTAAAATTGATTATGGTTTCTTCGAAACGAAACGTTTAACTGAAAATTTGTAATAGCTATCTTGTAGAGCTAAAAAATTGGCAATGAGAAAGTGTATTTAGTTTTCTCATACCTTTTCAAATAACTTCAGAAAAAAATAAAAACGAAATAGCAAGATTTCGGATTTTGTCGAAAATCTCCGGAAGTAAGCGGAAATTTTTGGTTTTCTCAACAGTATATTACTGACCTGTAAATTGCGCAACTTTTGCTGTAATTTAACCGTCTTTTTTACTGTTACGGTTTCCGGGATCTCTATGCTGTTGATCCTTATCTTGGACACACTGTATACAAACTCGTATATTGAAATTATTCAAAAATTTATAAAAACTGAAATAATCATACATTTAAATAAAAATTCTATTCAATTTTAAATCTCTTGTAAAAACCTCCAATAGTATTTTTAATGACACAACCCTATTAGACCGGTAGTATCATATATTAACTCACCAGGTAGAAAAATTGCAATTAAGTTAAATAACGTTTCAAACAAATTACTAGTTTTTCAGATAAGAACTCAATTAAAAATTCCATAGAGTTAACTAAGAAAGTTAAGTTATTGGATTTTAAAGACAACTATAAACTAGTTTCTTTTGATGTACAAAATATGTTCTCGAAAATTCCTCCAAAAGATTGTCTTATACTCAGAGTAATATTTTTGACCAACAGATGGTCAATCCCGTTATAAAAACTGAATTTCTAAATCTAATTGAACTTCTCACTGAATATACATATTTTTCATTCAACGAAAAAATAAACCAACAAACCGAAGGTATAGCAATGGGTTCACCGCTAAGCCATCTATTGGCAGACATTTTTATGAAACATATTTCTAAGCGAATTTTAAATTCAAAATTAGGCGCAAAACACAAAAAATTCTGGAATAGATATTTTGACGATATTCTAGCTTATATTGATGGCACAGATTGAAAATTTAATCAGTTCCTTGAATTTTTAAACTCAATACATCCAACTATTGAATTCACTCCCGAAACAGAAATTTCGTCAAACATTATCTTCCTAGATTTATCTATTACTGAACACAAAAACACTTACATTTGACAATTATAGAAAACCGACCTACACAGATTCGTTAATCCCTATGTCTTCGACACATCCAATTCACCATAAATAAGCCGCATTTAATGCTATGATTAATAGGGCACCAAATTTACCATTATCAAACGAATCGTTTATAAACGAAATCAACATTATGAAAATGTTAGCAATCAACAATGGCTATGACATAACTCAAATAGATAAGTTAATCAACAAAAACTAATTTAAACATTTATCCAAATTAATTTATAAATATACAACACCAAAAATTAGTTTCTTTAAAACATTAACATTTTCTGGAGATGTTAGTTTCATGATAAAAACCCTTCTATAAAAAGAAAATATTAATATTGCATTTAAACCTTACAATAAATTGTCAAATACATGTTTTAATGCTAAGAGTACGACCAATTTTATAAAAAAATTTGGAGTATATAAATTGTGTTGTAATAATTGTAATGGAGTATATCGTCGGCTTACTATCGAAACCTCCTAAGTCGTTTTGACAGGATTTTACAGGAGACACAAAAAAACATTTTTATCGATTTAATATAAATGGCATTAAATTTTATTATTGCAAACAAACCATATAAAAATAAATCTAAATTATTGCAAAGAAACAAAATACATAATTTCTTAGTTTTCCTTATGTGGTAAGACTTAGGAGGTATTGAACAAAAGTATGGCAAAATATCGTAAAATAATTTAAATTCGGCAGGAATCACGTGTTTCAATTGCTGTAGATGATCAAATTTACTTTTTTTAATCGGCAAAGGTTTTTTGTATAGTTGCTCTATGTTGCCTACAGCTCCACTTTTTCTTAACTGTTGCCTCTTCTCGAGAATTCTCCAGACGTCGGAAAATCTTAACTTATATCGAATTTTTCCATCTGTTTGGTATTGAATTGCACAAAGACTATTTACTGTTGGATCACCTGCCAATCCGGAAGGATTGAAGTATAATATTTCAATTTGGAGAAGTCTTTGAAAAATGTATGATGTAAATATTGGACTTCATATGGCTTAGGTTTTATTCTTGTCAATTTGCAAGCGGAAAGGTACCCTGCCGGAGAATAGATTTCCACATTTCTAATTTTACGTTCAATTGTGGAGTGCATGCTATCGCACTCCATTTGGGTGTGCCCCAAAACTAAATAATTTTGGGTGATGATAATGTTTTTTTTATTTAACAGATGTAACAACGCATTCGATAGAATCGAATTCCTATTTTGCTAGGAGCAGCCATCACTGTATAGAATGATTTCGTCCCCAATATTAATATCAATTTTCTCGTCAATAAAGTGGTATAATGTTGAAACAAATTCATTAGCGGTGACACCACCTTCTGCCTCGTGCCACATAAAACAGAAACCTGTTTTGGTTTTACAGTTAAATAGTGTGAAATTATGTATGACCAACTTTTTCTTGTAATATATGGCCGAAGCATTCAACATCGGACAAAGCAGTGTAGATTGGAGATCCATCGTGAATGTTTCGATTTATCCTTATCTTCTTCTTTTTCCCTCCGAGCTTCATTTTTTCTGGAAATATGTTCGTTGTATTTATCCTCTGTAGTATTACCTGCTTTGAAGCTAACACAAAGATCACACTGATCTTTTTTAGAACTGAAAAGACTCATATTATTGTCACGGAATGCATGATTATATGTTTTGATATACAATGGTGCAATATTCTTTGTACGATAACTTTGCAAATATTCTTGAAATAAGGACTGCTTGGACGTCCAGATTGGCTCCAAATATAGCTTGGCAGAGGACTCCCTACAATAGTGAGACTCTATCTTTGGCAGTTGGTTAAAAAAATCTATCAGACAACTTTTCTCTTTCTCCAATCTAACGTTTGTTCTTTCACTTTCATTATTATCAATAGAAGATTCCGGTTGTGTAGTAGAAGTTACCCAATTCTGTGAACTCCAACTACCAATGCAGAGAGTATTAATAAACATCGCCTTACATACTCTAAGACGAATTCCATTTTTCTTCAAGTGGCAAATGAAAGTATGTGATATACGTGATACTTCATTCACCTGATTTTTCTCATCTTTGGGAGGGACAATGTCTACAAGGCTTGCAACATAAACTTTTCTCTGTGGCCAATTCATCTGACGCCAAAAAATATTGAAAATATTCTGTCGGTTTTCCTCAGTAAATATTCCACATTTAATTTTTGTATCTCGCGCACTCTGTTTACAATTACATCTAGCTTTGATTTTACGAGCTGCTCTGTCTTTGTTTGCGATCCATTTACCGCTTTCATCTTTAGTTAGTCCTTTAAAATTATAACCTTTTTCTCTATTAAACTGATTTTTTTCCACTCTTATAACTTTCTTTGTCATCTAAAGTGTCCGCTACATCTAGATTTCCTTCTTCTCCTTTCATATCTTCATTCGCTTCTCCATTCACATCAGCTTCATTTTCAAATTCTTCTGGATCACTGACTCATAGTTACTTGGTTCATAGAGTTCATCACCTTTATTTTCTTCTTCGCACATTTTTTCCTTATTCCTTTCTTTAGCTTCTGTACGATTGACATCAACAGCAGGATTAAAAATTAAATAATATCCAGTCTCACTTCGATTTGATATATTACTATACACTAGTTCTTGTGATATGTCATCAACAAGGTCAGTAGCCATGGCATGTGTTGATATGTTGGTAGTATCATCAACCAAGCTGCTCCCTACGCTGTCATGTGAAAGTACATGAGCGTCTATTTGGATTTCTTTTTCTAATTCAGTTAAAACTTCTTTGTAGATCTCTTCAGGAACACGATCCTCTTGGAATTCTGGATAGTTTTCCAAATTTTCTTTTGTAGCCAGGGAAACAATATACTGTCCTCTAGAGGTAATGTTAACCTTTAACAATGTAATAATATGTAGAAGGCAGACTCTTCATCAATTTATAATAATTGAATGCGATTATTAAAAACTCCTAACTCTAATATGGCTTCAAAAAATAAGCAATACCTTTATATCAAAACCTTCTAAGTCTATTGAATAGAATTGGCCATCAAATAAAAACACAATTTAATGGTTGTGTAAATTATTTACACATAACATAACAATACCCTTATTCTTATCTTATTTTTAATAAATTTGTCCATTTTCGTCAAATATTTTTCACACAAATCCAAATAAAAAAGGAGCACAACACACTTTTGTGAAGTTATACCAGACATAGGAGGTTTTGATTGCAAAAAGCAATTGAAGCGCATAGATGGTTTCTATAAATGCCGCTAGAGGTGCATACGATCGTCCTGGATTTTGGAGGTTTTGCAAGTTGTGTGTCTGCAGTTCAGGAACATGAATGATTCAAAAACCGCCAAGTCTCAAAATACAGACTTATGAGGTTTTGATAGTAAGCCGACGATATATTGGCCAATCTGGTAGATCCTTCGAATATAGACTTGAAGAACATATACGTGCCTTCCAATTAAATCAAGATAAATCTAGATTCGCCTCTCACTTACTGGAAAACAAACATTCGTTTTCAAAAAAACAGATTACTTGAAGTAATCCATTTCGCCAAAAAAGCCCTCAATTAGACCTCCTAGAATCAATGGAAATATTCAAAGCGAAACACAGTAAAAAGCTTACGCTCCTTAATAACCAAACCGATTTGTTATACTCGCCCTTATTTAAATGTGTAATTTAGGTATTTAAATGATGTGTAATATTTGCTGCATTTCCATTCAATAATTTAATTATAATGTGTAGTTGAAATATTTATAAATATTGCCGGTGTCGTAATTTTAAGTTATTGTAAGTTTGATAATGACCCATTAAGGTGTCGAAACTGCAGCGGAGGTCAAAGGTTTTATAATCCGCACATGTAAACTGCAGTGGATGGACAAGGGTTTTATAATCCGTGTATGTAAAGTGCAGCGGATGGTTAAGAGTTTTATAATCTTTGCATGTAAAGTGCAGCGAGCGGTCAAACCTCAAAAGATTTAAGCTAGCTTCATGTACTTTTGCGATTTGTGGAATGAGGAATTTGTCCGGAATTGTTTGTGATTGGTTAGGTTAGATTGGGCTAGGTTAGGTTAGGGTTCGGGTACGATATGAGCGGTGAGCGGCGGCTAATAATAATGTCCGGGAGCAGCGGTGAGCGGCAAGCGCAGAGCGTCAAATTTTAACAGCACGCTGCATTCATATCGTGAACTAAACGTTTGATTTTTCGCTCTGCCGCTCGCCGCAGCCGCTCGGTTAGTACTCATTAGGTAATCCTTAATCTGTTTTGGTGGCCCGTTGGACTTTACTGGTAACATTGACAGACCTAATTTGACCATAGCTGCACTTTACAGTATTTATTTTTTGTCTTTATTGCCTAAACAGATTAAGTATTAATAACAGCTGCAGTTTACATGTCCCCGTCGAAACTATAGTCACTACTAAATAAATCTAAGTGATACTAACAAAGTAACATGTGTCTGTTTTTTACCTATAGTTTAAAGTGGTCCTAAATGGAACCTCGATGGGCATTTGTATATGTCGCCATAGTGGACGGGTTTTCATAAATTCACCAATTTAACAATTGACAATAACTGAAGGTAGTCAAAATAACTGAAGGTTGTATCATTGATACAACTAGTATCATTGATACAACTTGTATAAATTGTTGTCAGTTGTTAAAGCAGAACATTCACGAAGTCTCAGCCATGAAAATACTATCAGGGTTTATTGACCAATGCAAAAATTGCTACAATAAAATATTATTATCGTTTGTTTTAGTAATTGTTAAAACTCGAAATGAGCTGGTGGCATTGCATGCAAAAACTTTCAAAATGATATTCAGAACGTTAACTTTGAATACGGTTTTTAACGCAATGTGCCTTGCAAATTGCTTTTAATGTGGATTCAGAATCTAAATACAGCCAAGAATAAGCTACATAGCTCACTAGGAATTTACTTAGGGATCCGTAGGGCAACCACTTAAATACGCAGAGCCTTGGGTATCTTCAAAGGGCCGTATCGTGTAGCCTTTGTAAAGCCAGGCCACAGTAAACATTATTTTACGGAATATCCCCAGCGTTAGTAAATTGAATGAAATTGAAAACTGTAAATCACTGGTATATGTTAAAAGTATGGAGTTCAGCGTATTGATTGCTTTTGGTCGGTTTTATAGTGTCTGGTTAACTTTGACCAAAGATTAAATTTCCGTGAAATTGTATCCCCAGTTGGGTCGTTTTTGATTGTACAAAAGTAGTTTGATTCCCATAAATGGCTTTTGTCTCGCACTTTGAATTACCCGATAATAATGAAAATGATTGTGAATAGAGTCGGAAGAGTAATATCATTGATTGTAATACCCTTATTATATTATATTATTTTATTATAATCAATGGTAATATGTAGGCGAGGTATATATTGAACATTTTTGATATTTTTTTCAAAAATAGTGCCATATGAAATAATTTTGTTTACAAAGTTATTAAGTACACTTAACTTAATACTACTAGAAAATACAAAAATTAAATTATACCCAATCTCTAGTTTTTCCGGATTTTAATCTGAAACTTTAGAAGCAATATTGTACCATGCATACATTTCACAACTGCTTTTTTAACATAATTTTTGTAAGTGTAAGGTTTTATAACATAAATTAACAGTTATGTATTTAAGGTTGTTATATTATTATTTGGTACTTACTGGTAAAACATTATTTTTGTGTTATTTTATTATTTATTTATTTTATTTCGCCTGACTAGTTTCATTTAGTATATAACAATCTTCAGAGGCACCTACGAAGAATTCAATAAATTAATTAGGTTAAATATAAAATTGGAGTCAAGTTTCTTACAAAATCTTTAGTAGATGGCTTGAAGATACTAACCGAAACTAGTGAGGCGAAATAAAATGAATAAATAATTAAATTAAATAAAAATATGTTTTTACCAGTAAGTAGCAAATAATAATATAACAACCTCAAATAATTTTTGTAGTTAAGTGATAAAATTCTACACGATTATTTCCTTGGCGACGGCAATTTGCCACCGCAGTAGAAACTGGCGAAAATTACGTTTGTTGTTTTGTATTCTTCATTTACTTACTAGGGAAACGCGGAATGCTGAAAACTCTTATCGCTTCGATGCGACGTCGACGTGATCATTACGAATTATAGAGCAAACATTCATTTGCATACTTCTTGCAACTTCCTCGACCATATTTTAGACCAACTCGTAATAAATGAGTGTACCGCAATTTGGTCGATATTAAAGGGAAACGAAACATAGTTCCCCAAGGGGTATTTCTGGAATATGTAAAATAACTCACAGGGCGATAAAATATAGAGAAATATAATTTATTGCCGCATAACAGATGAGTTTGATATATAATTTTATTGCGAACTAACAGCAACGGAGCTATAAATTTTAAATATGTGATATTTATTGCGCAGACTTTAAGAGTAATGTAGATGGTTGGTTCTATATGGCAAATTTATTTATATATTATTAACAGCATATAACAACAATAACTGCAATAACAGCAAAGGTAAAACCAAACTGCAAAGCTTGTAAAATGAAGGTTTTAAGTACTAAAAATAAGTTTTGTTACGCCTATTAAGTATATTACACAAACGTATTATAACAATCAACATTTTTTAAGTAAGGAAGATTCAGAACGAAAATTATGGCACCGTACCTCGCTGATGTCGTAAATAAGTATCGATCCAGTGTCCTCCAGTAAGCCATTTTTCACTGACCCATCTTACGTCCACCTGAAGTGACCTTTAAAAATATGATCGAACACATCTATGAAAATTGAAGTTTTATAACTGCTCTTCAGGATGCCCCGATCAATTTAATGGGGGAAGTACGTGCTTAACTGGAGGAATTGTCCACTCGTTAAATTCAAGTAGACGTTGATATTGCATTCGTCAGGTCTATTGATATTTTAGAATTGCACATGATGAGCATGCGAGAATATAGAAAGCGCACTATAGTGATTAAACATCAAAAGCCTTAACATTTTTTTAAAATGTCGTTACCATTCAACTTTTTGTTCACTTTTTATTTTATTATTCTTAAATTCTTATATTATTATTATTATATTATTCTCCATTTGGAAGATATTATTGTTATTAGTAGATAAGCAACACAGGTTCTGGCTCACACGACAAAAAGCTTTTCTAAGTCTCCGAGATAGCCCGTGTAGGTACTGAACCTTTTCAAACTTTTCTACGGTGAGAGACACTCCTAAAGTGTGAGAGATGCCCTGGGAGACCCTTTTAAAATGAGAGAGACGCGTTGAGAGACGTTTTTAAATCGTACTTTTTTCACTTTAAGAATGTCTCTCAATGTAGAAAAGTTTGAAGTGGTCCAATACCTAGGCTAGCTATCTTGGTGACTTAGAAAAGTGTTTCGTCGTTTGAGCTAGAACCTGTCTTGCTTACCTACTTTATCTAGTTTACTTATCTACTTTATGAAAAATAAATCAGTTTGGAAATAAGACTTTTCCTAACTATTCGTTTACTATAGTATTGTTCATTTGGAAGATTAATATTGTTATTAGTAGATAAGCAACACAGATTCTGGCTCAATCGACAAAAAACTTTTCTAAGCCTCCGAAAAAGTCAGTGTAGGTACTGAACCTGTCCAAACTTTTCTACGGTGAGAGACACTCTTAAAGAGAGACAGTCGAACCTGACAAACATAAAAATACAAGTCAAATATAATTTTAATACTATTTAATTTTTAAACCTATGGTGATATGAAACATTTTTGATATGCTATGATATGTGATGTTATATTGATGATATTTTGATGTGATATGAAACGTAACTTTTTTGTTTGTCTCACAGTGGAAACTTAAATATTGAAAAATACAAAAACTTCTGGAAACTGACAACTGAACTCAAATATCCCTGCATCCCCGAGCATCCCTGCAAACTTCCACAAGAAAATGGAACGTTAAAAACTTCCAAAAATACTGCCAGAACTTTAAAAAACATACACAGTGTTGAGACAGAAACGTGAAAAAAAGCTGTGAACATGTTCGAAATGTTCCAAGTAAAACTGAAACAAAAACTGATTTGTTCATGGAAATGGACAAATTCGACAATTTACATAACCATAAATAGCGAGAATTTATGTTTTGTTACCAAATTTTACAAAAAAAACTCATGTCAAAATGTCAACTATTGGTATAAAAATTTATTGTCTCAAAGTTGCGTTTGTTCAGTAAAAATTCAATGAAAACTGTCAAAATTGCAACGATCAATGACAAACAATTGAATTAAATTTAACACTCTACTGACTTTTTTTTGTATATTTGTTTTTATATTATCTTGGGTTCAAAATTCTGTCAACATTTCAATTATTACTGGCAAAATTTAAACTATTACAGCCAAATTGTCAAGTATCCGGTAAATTATTCTAACAAAATTGCTGGAAATCAGTTGTTCCAAATCAATTTTATTTAATATAGAAAACTTCAGAAAACTTCAATAATTGCAACTGCAATATTAAAAATCTTATAATATCTTTCGAAATTGCCGTAAAATCCTTCGAAATTTCCATAAAATCATTCTAAATTGCCTAATGATTTCAACTGAAATTTGCAAACACTTCCATATTATTGAAATATTTCAACAATACTTCATACTCTTTAAACTGAAACGTTAAGAACTTCAATCAATCTTTAGAAATTCTAGAAGACTTTCATATGTAACTATAACATTAACTGTAACATTAAAAACTTCAAAAACACTCTAAGAACTTTCATAGTATTGCAATTGAAATATTAAAAAGTTCAAATATACTTTAATAACTTTCCAATTATTGACCTCGAATTTATGAATTATTATAAACTAGAAAACTAAATGTCACAAAGCTTCCATATTATTAAAATTGAAACATTGAAATGCAATGAAATTGCCAGAAACAAGTTTAATTAATAAAAGTGAATGAAGGTCTGCCTTTAAACATCTGTGCAAATTCCATTTGTAATATAATGCAATATAGTAGACTTTTTAATGGTACATTAATAACGAGAGTTATAAGAAGCACATTATGCACGAAGGGAAAGTTTACGCAACGAGTCGCAAAGTGGCGACCTTATAACCTTTTAACTTGTGTACGCTATTTTTTCTACTCCCAGTCGAAATTACAAAAAATAAGCAGAAATTGATACATTTTTTATCTGTCATATGCTCATGACAATATATGATATTGACGTCATATGACAAGTTTTGCAACATTTTCAAAAACAAAATGTCACAATGTTGCCAATACTCAATAATAATATACAAATAATTCCCCCTAAATACATTTTAATTGATAATATTTTTAAAATTCCCAAATAATTGTTATGTAATATATTTTTCTTTCATTACATAAAACTATTACGTAATAAGTCATTGATTTACTAGCCATGAAGTCCGTTTGTAATTGCCAACTTACTAAAGTGGGAAAGAAAAATTTCATATTCTTTCAATTTCATTTCAATTTTGTATTGAATTATGAAACATAATTTGTTATAATTTTCAGATTTTCTGTAAGAGGTAGAATTTATGCAGTTCTATTGTTTAAGTTTCTTACATGATAATTGATACTAAATGATAATTATTTATGATAATTGTACAATCTCATGAAATTTTGAGAATACTTCATATTCTGTTTATGTTTATACGTTATGTTACGTTACGTTATGTTTGCACGTTGATAAGTGTACCTACATTCTTAAGAATTTTTCAGAATATTTTAAATCAGCGTACAAACAACAAAACAGATAACAAAATGTCACAATGTTGCTAATACTCATACAAATAATTCCCCCCAAATTTATTTTAATTGCTAATATTTTAAAAATTCTCAAATATTTGTTATGGAATATATTTTACTTTCATTACATAATACTGTTACGTAATAAGTCATTGATTTACTAGCCATGAAGTCCGTTTGTAATTGACAACTTAGTAAAGTGGGAAAGAAAAATTTCATATTCTAGCAATTTCATTTTAATTTTATGTTGAATTATGAAACACAATTTGTTGAAATTTTTAGAATTTTTGTAAGAGGTAGAATTTAAGCAGTTCTATTTTTTAAGTTTTTTAAGTGATAATTGATATTAAATGATAATTATTTATGATAATTGTACAATCTCATGAAATTTTGGAAATATTTCATATTCTGTTTATGTTTATACGATATGTTACTTTACGTTATGTTTACACGATGATAAGTGTATACCTACATTCTTAATAAATTTTCAGAATATTTTAAATCTGCGTAGAATTTTGTATTTTTTTTATATGCGATTTATATAAGATTTTTATAAAAGGTTAAATTTTTGCCCACCTTTTGTTTGGTTGCTGTATGATAAGAAGTTGATGTCAAATATTATTATCATAAGAATCTTTAACTATTTAGTAGACTTTAAAAATAATTGTGTCTTAAAATGAAATTGAATGAAATGAAAATAAAATTAAATTGCTTTGAAATATATAATTTAAACATCTGCTGTGGACAGTTTTCATTATATTATTATATCGAATGCCATATCAATGATAAATTGTAATTAACTTATTTAGCTTTACAGCGAAAGCTGATGTTTGCAGCTATTATTAAAAAACAGTCATTTATTTTCATAGCAACATTATCAGATGTATTACGTATCACAAAACTTATGTATTAACGTCTGCGTTACTTGACAGCATCACATTCGAATGTCAGATGCATTTATGACATATATGCACGAGACATTCGAATGTGATGCTGTCAAGTAACGTTCACGTTACTGCTAACATATTTTGACACACAAAACACCTGATTATATGCCAGATGTATACTATTGTTAAAATCAAAATTATTATGTACTACTTGAATATGAATAATATATAACAACAATGATACTAATAATTATAATCATAGTAATCATACTGCTAATTAGGTGATGTTTGTAGTTGTTAATATTAAAAAAATATTTTAATAGCAACACAGCTATTTTTAGAACCCAAATTATTATGTAATAATTGTATATGAATAATAGAATTATAACAATAATGATATTAATTTTATCCATAAGTGATTATTATGGCTGTGTTAAAGATATAAATTTGGACAAATTGAATAACCAAGCATACGAATAAAAAGTCTGCTTGAAGCAGTGATTTATCATATGCAATTTTGCGAGGATTGAATATAAGTTTCCCGCTGCTTCATCCTCCTTATTGTAGCAATTGATTTATGCTTGGAAATTTATAATGTGTTCGTGGCGACGTGAAATTTACTGGCGGAAAGCAAATAAGTGAGAATGCGGCATAGAACGGATAAGAGTAATATTCAATCGCCGGCAGGAAATTTCATTGTTCCACCATAATTACATTTAGCTAATAAGTCTTTAAAGCGCCCCAAGTTTGCGGATGGTGATGGCGTTATAGAAGCCGGCAGCAATTAATTTTAATCGATTGATTGTATTGCACTAGCATCGGCAAATTTAAGTTATAAGCAAATTGTAAAGAATGGTAAATATTTTGAGAAAATTTTAAATTTAAAAATTAGGTCGACAGCCGAATAAAGATCAATTACTAATAATAATTTGAAAATGTATCAATAGAACTTTTTTTCAATTCATTCCTTACAAAATTGTAATCGAATAATTTAAAATTATAATTTAAAAGTATGGTACAAAGCAAGATTTTGTACAAACAAGTACAATCAAGTCAAAATTTTTAAGAAATTGTCATAAAATTTATTCGTTTCTAAAACAAAAAATGTTATTACTTTATAAAATATTTGAGAAACTTAAAATATTTTAATAAAAGTAGAAATATTTAGTTCATTGTATTTATTTCTGTTTGATATTATTTGTAGAAACTATCTTCAACTATAATAAAATATTCTTAACAATTTACTATATTTGTTTCTATAATATATGCAATTGAGAATTAATAATAATATATGCAATTATTTGAGAAACTTGAAAGTTTTGAAGTTAAATTAAGAAATATTTATTTCATTGTATTTATTTCTGTTTGATATTATTTGTAGAAACTATGTTCAGCTAACTATAATAAAATATTCTAAAAATAACTTTTACAATATTTTTTCTATAATATATGCAATCATGAATCTAGATTCTAGATAATAGTAATTACTAACTCAAGAAAAATAAATATTGAATCACATACCAACGCAAGAGCTTTTTGGACAAATATTTATTTCAACTACATTTTTGCACCAGTCTAAACTTCCTTGCAGATATGTACATCAACTGCGCTGATGTTTGATAGAATTCATTGAATGCACGAGTCAGACATGTGTAATTGCTGCGATCTGATAACTGCCACCTGACGTAAACTGCACATGGTCGAATTTCCATGCAGTTAGTGAATTGCATGAGAATTATCAATTCAATGGCGATCCTTCAAATCAATAGAGTGCAGTGGATCGTGAAACCGGTCCAAATTGATTTGGTATTTGCTGGAATTTGCGCGGATTAATAAAGCAGCAATTTTTTGTATTTGGCTCTGCTTCCGATTATGTGCTTAAATAGGCAACATGCAAATACATGAGGCGCAAACTGCGCTGCAAATTGTATGGTAATTTGTGGCACGAAACAGCGCTGTAAATTGCAAATGTTTGGCTTTCCACTAACAAGCTCTATCAATAATAATTAATCTTCTAGATAATTTCGTATATATGCAGAAATAATAAATGTGGTGTTAAAATATTGAGAGATTGATTAAGTTAGTCATCGATAATAGTCCATGAATATCTAGTAATTTTGTTGGTACTGTTTCGGAAATAACTAAATTCTTCAATGGATAAAAAACAGAGAAACAACTTGCTATATTTTTACCACAAAATGTCCCCAATTCATCTTGTCAAATTATTTTTGGTTAAGTTGTTTTCAATTCGAGGTTATATTTATTAAATAACATTGTTGTCAGATGTAATGTTTAAATTATTAGAGATGAAAATGGAACGGCAGGAAAGAAAATGAAAAATAATGCATTGAAAAACATTCAATTAATTCAATCGAATATGTAGTAAAAAATAAATAATGATATCTTTAAAAGCTTGAGTGAAAAATATTATAAATCTGACAAAATGTGGTACGAAGCAAATGTCTAATAGACATCGACACAAAAAAATAACTAACTTCCGTCACTTCAATCACTGAATCAGTTTGTCCAAAATGACAAACAGAAAACCTAGCCAACTCGGTTGCAAAAAGGTCGTGAATGAAATTATTGTAATTGTTCTGGTAGTGCAAAAAATAGCATATACACCACGGACGGTTGTAAATACTATTATAGCCTCGGATCATGTATCCCTCGGCGCTACGCGTCTCGCAATACTACAGACTTTGGCTTTAATAGTATACTTCACAACCTTGGTGTATAATATACTATTATACTCCGTAAATATACCATCATTGAAATTGTTGAAATTGTTTGGATTTCCCTAATTTATTAATTATTGCAATTGTTCTAGTAGTGCAAAAAATAGTATATACACAACGGACGTTTGTGAATACTATTATAGCCTCGGATCATGTATCCCTCGGCGGTACCCCTCTCGCAATACAACAGACTTAGGCTATAATAGTATACTTCACAACCTTGGTGTATAATATGCTATTATACTCCGTAAATATACCTATCATTGAAATTTTTTAAATTGTTTGGAATGCCCTAATTTGATTTAGATGATCAAAAGTTGTTACAAAATACTTATTTGTGATGAGCACATCAAGATTCTATCAAAGTTTGGTGAACAAACCTTCACGTTTTTAGATAACACTGAAACTTATAATAATAATATGTAAAATATTTTTTTTATAAGAACTTGTGACTTCTGCGTATTTTAAAATTGAAATATTTTATAGTAATTCAGTTGTAAAGTAATAACACATATTTTTGTTAATATATTATGCAACCTTAAATTACTTATCACCAAAGTTCCTAGTTAAAACCCTAATCTTCTCATTATATAAAAAAAATTATACACCGTAAATATGTCATTGGATTTTTTTAAATTCTGAAATACCCTAATTTGTCAAAATATTATAAATAGTCAAAGAAAAAAAAAATTAATGAGCACATTAAGATTCAAAATACGTCAGTGAAAAACTAGTATGTTTTTAGATAATAGTAAAATTAGTAAAAATAATACATAATAACGTTTTCCTGTAAGAACTTGTGACTTCTATGTATAAAATTGAAATATTTAATAATAATTCAGCTGTAAAGAGGAAATAAATATTATAAATATATTTCTTCCCACCAAAATCCCTATTTAAAATCATACTGTGCTGGTTATAAAAACATTCATACTCCACGAATATGTCATTGGAATTTTTATAATTATAAATAATTATAATATTTTATAACACTTTAAGATTCTAAATACGTTTGGTGAAAAAACTTTTACGTTTTTACATAATAATAAATAATTATCCAAAATATGTACCACCTCTGTTCCATAATTAGTGAGCCATTACCGATTTTTATTTTTTCCATAATAAGTTTGCCATTTCCGATCTTTATTTTTTACAAAATAAGTGAGCCATTTTCGTGTCTAAGAAGTCCTATATATTTGTTTCCAAAATAACTCACAAAATATATTAATATAAACGAATAGTAGGCAAGTGATTTTCCCTACGAAGCTTTGCCTTGCTAATATGCTGAAGCTTATAATTATTGTTACCGCCACAATCTATAATCGATTTCATAACTGTTTGTAAACTTATAAACACATTTGTGTTGTAATGGTTGAATAGACAAAAAAAAAACAAGATCGAGAACATTCAAATTGGGACTATTGGTAAATTTTTCAATTGTCAAAATCACCGCTCACTTTTTCAGCCATCCATTTTTCTGATGTTTTAGTAAAACCTGAACAATAGCCGTTCGTTTCTCGTTGATTAAATTTGGTCTTCTCATCGTCTGAAACTTCCGGCGTTAGAACACTTTCGCTTAAAAATTAGAATTTTAATTGTTGGTTTTGACAAATCAAACTGTCAAGTAGTTTGACTTCCATGTCACATATGATTAAGAATTTGGCGTATATTAAGAATATCAAAATAAAAATTTAAAAAATAACTAAGTGTCAATAAATTTAAAAGAAAACTCAATTGGCTCACTTATTATGGAACAGAGGTAGTATTAGCATTAGTAAAACGGTTTTTTTTTTCTGTAAAACTAGTGACATTTGTTAGAAAATTGAAGTATTTAATGCCAAAAACGTCTGACCAAAATTCCAATGTAAAAATTTAATATATCTTCGTCAGGACAATATTTCATCTATTTATAAATAAAGACAGTCTATGCCATGTTAAAATGTTGGTTATTAATCATGCTAAAACTAAAGCATGGCTGTCATTCGGTAGCTACTAATTCAGAATTTTGTAAATTTGGAGCAAATTGATTCAAGCAAAAGTAAATTTTTATATGTAGAAACTTTTCAAAAGAATCCCAAACCGTTGCAAAAATGTCAGTGACTTTGATTAAGGCTGAGATTAGAAATAAATATTTGCAAGATATTCGCTGTAGAAGTTTTTTATGTTTCTGAGTTCTCTTTGGAATTCTGATTTAAACCATTTTCGTAATGATTTAATAGATTCAAATGAAAGTACTGTGTAGAGTGGGCAAATTTGGATGTTACTGTTATAGTGAACCTCGGCAATTGTAAGAGATATTTAAGTATTGCTGATACTTTATGGATGCCATATTTGATAGAAACTTGATGGCGAAAACTAAAATTGTCTTTATCTTCTTTTGCTTTAGAGTTATTAGGAATAGTTCAATTTTCCTCATTTCAATTCATATAGATATCTTGTTAATATAGAGAAAAGTTACATACATATCCTAGAGACACTTTTTTGTGTAGACTTTAATGGCCTTCCAGATTTTAAATTTCTTCCTTAAGTTTCTGGCTCTAACATAAAGTGAATCATAAATGGCTGTAACTTATTTTAATTAATTTTGTTCTCTTTTTGATGATGTATATTATGTGGGGTCAAAGTTTGTGCACCATTTTTCATAATAAAATGAAATTATCATAGATGATGGAGACATTTTTTTTTCGTATCTCTCACGGTTGACGAGTTTCCATGTATAATATTCATGGCCATTTCGGCACCCTGTTTTGATGATAAATGAATGATTTATACAAACTGGAGATTAGTTTTATTTGATATTTTTAGATTTTATAAACTTCGTAGATATACATTTGCCGCAAAAATAATAATTAGGGGTGCTTACTGGAGCATAAGAGGAGCAATCAAGCACTTTCATCGCGGAGGCGCAGTTCAAAATTATTCATAATCGCAGTGGAACTGCTGATTTCTAGAGGAAGTGAGCATAAAACAGTTTACTCAGTCGCATTCTGAATAGGCGTAATTTAGAAGCCGACGTGTGTTGAAAAGCTTGCCATCAAAGATTGCGCACAATCAGCACGTAAATTTCAATCACACGTCATCCCGATAGCGTGCATCTGACTAGAAAATTGCACCTGCAAATTGAATTTCATTCGCCATTCGAAAATATTCCGCGCCCAACGCGGATTACACATCGATATCCTGTAGCGATTTTTTTGCAGTTATTTTGCGTGCCTACTGAATCGGAATCCCCGTTTTGCTGCAGGACCTTGCCAATGCGACATCCTGGCGCATAACGAGCTGCCCCAGCGTTTACACCTTAGACGAAATTAAATCTGGAAATCCCCAACAATCTCGACGTAAATTTAGGTCAATCTTTGCCTTGGGAGTTATATTGCTCAGTTTGTAGAATAAGTTACTGTAATGATTCATCCCGGCGCTTTCGGCACCCTGGGCAATTCCGACGAAGTATTTGTGTTATAAAACAGTACATAAACGTGTTACGTAAAAATTGCGGTCTAAAAATAGAGGCTGATAACCCCCATCCAAAAATTTTATCTAGCTAGATATATAGTATTAGCCCTGAACTTATTTATAGAGCCCGGATATTAGGACCTAAAACTATCAAAAATATGATCTATAAGAAGATCATATAAATCAACAAAATAGGACTAAATGAAATAAAATAGAAATTTTAAGAAAAATAGTTTAAAATAAGCAAAAAGTAAACTAGAGACATTTCTGATTTGCATTACAAACCTAATAATGTTCTAAATTTGTCAAAATTTGTTATTGTAAGGCTGGTGCGTTTAGCCGTCACAATGTGTTTTAAAGAGGAATAAAATCTCTTAACATCGCAAGTAGTAGTGGGAGAAAATTTAAATCGAAAGCAGGTCGATAGCCAATGAAAGATTATTACAACTACTTCATAGTAATTGTATCTTCGTCATCTTCGGAATCTAACTGGACGTCTCCTCCACACGTAACTTTACAAAAAAATGTCGTCCTAGGACGAAAAATATATTTCCCGAGCAACTACAATGTTTAACGAAAAGATTATGTTTTCGTCCAGATTTCGAGCCGAAAAAGGGAGGGGAAATATTTTATTGTTTTCTTCTCAATTGGAGTACTTACTGGTAGTTATAAATAAAGATCTTTTCTTATTTTAATACTTTATTGTGTCTTCTTGACGTTACTAGCTAGTTTCGGCTATATTTTTTAGCCATTTTCAGAGGTTAATCTACAATATATACAAGGTCCTGCAACAGTGCGTCGGGCTTTTCTAGCGCCTTTCTCGTGAGAGATATAAAAAAATGTTTCGTACAAAAAGTTAGTCGTTTAAAAATCTTTATGCCGTAAAATTATTTTCAAATATACAGGATGTCCCAATTTTGCGGAATAACAAAAACAAACATTTTTTTAAATGGAACACCCTGTATTTATTCAAGTTTTCTGATGACATTTTTCAACCTCTACATTGTTGTCTATTTAGTTTTGGGTTAAGTTACATTGTTGTCAATTTACAATTTTTTTCTCCTAATATCATATGCTGGGATAATTATGTTGTTGTTTGAAGGTTTTCTGTATATTTTGAAGTTTACTTTGTTATTTGTTTTTTATATGTTAATGTCTAGGAAGTTTATGTTATTATTTTGTTCTATTTCAGGTGTGAACTTTATGTTTTTCTGTAACATGTTCTGTAACATTCTGTGTTAGTATAATTGTGTATATCTGTAATGTTATGTGTGTCATTATTTTTCAATATAATTAAAATATGGTCAACATATCTTTTCCAAAGTATGGATTGCAATTATTAGAAGGATTATTTTATTGCTGATAATAATGTTTTCTAAGTTATCTAAGAAAATATTTGATAATATTCCACTTGTTGGTGAACCCATTGAGATTCCATCAGTCATTTTGTATTAATTGTTATTGTAAAGGCAAACATTTTATTTTGTTGTTAATTTAAATAAATTCATTATGTCTGTATATTCTTGAATGTCATGTATGTCTTATTTGATAATATTTCTCGTGTAGTTTAATGTTTCTATTGTAGGTATATTAGTGTATAAGTTAGTTATGTCAAGAGAATCAAATGTGTATTCTTATGGTAATTTTATTTTATTGATTTGTTCAATTAATTCTTATCTGTTTTGATTGTATGTTTTGGAATGTATTTTATTGTATTGTTCAGGAGGTTCTTTAAAAAATTTCCAATGTTGTTTGTAGGTGAGTTTGTAGATGTTATTATGTATTATTATGTTATTATATTATGTTATTAAATTGGGATTTCTGGTTTATGTGATTTTGGTTGTCCATATAATCATGATGAAGTTGGGTCCATTGGAATTGGGTCCTTAAAACTGTTAGTATATTTTTTAAGTGTTTTTTTTTAAATTTTTTATAGTGATTTTTGTTTTATTCATGATTGGATTCATGGATTTTTTGAAAGAAGTATATATTTGTCATCATTTAAAAAACCTCTTTCCTTTTTCTTACCTAAGTATCTTTGTTTAGAATTTCAAGTCCTGCATTTTTATAGGCAGTTACTAAGATTGTTTTGGTTTATTTAATTTTTATATTTTTAAAAATATTTTTTTTCATTATTTATTGTTTTGTTTATTTGCTTATTTTTCTCTGTTTGTTTTATTATTTTTATGCATTCACCTTAAAAGTTTTCTTCTTCGGGGTGTTTTTTTAAAGCAGCATCCAATTCAATCATCAATCAAAGTAGATTTATTTTTCTTATATGAATATTTGAGAGATTTGTGAATTTATCTGTTATTGTTTTTGTGTTGTTTTATATTGTGTTTGTTTGATTGTTGTTTGATTAATTTTTATTTTTAAGTGTATTGATATTCTTCTTCTTCTTTATTTGTTTTTTATAGTATTCTTCTGTGCCTTCTTTATGCTTTCTTAATATATTGATCTTCTTGTTTTTCTTGAATTTTAGTATTTTCAGAGTATTTCCATGTTTTAATTTAGCTTCTTTTTCTAACTTGTTTAGATGACTTTCGTCTATTCTATTTTTTAATATATTATGGCTAAGTTGGATTTTTGTTTTGATTATATCTAGATTTTCATAATGTTTATGTATTTCATTTTTTAATTTATTCCTTCTTAATTTCGTGATTTTGTTTTAATAATGAAGTTGGGAAATTTGTAATTAATGAATGCCGGAATTATGTTGTTTTTCTTGCAAATTGTGACGAATTTTATGTTTTATTCTGTTAGGTTCTTCTTTAATATGAGTTTGTAGAATATTGGTTTAAACGGCCAAACATAACTAAATTTTAAACCGCTATATAAATGTTTAAATAATCATTATAGAATCTGAATTATAACATCAAGTAATAATATAAACTTCATAATTTGACAAATAAAAAAACTTTTAAAAATCAAATCATTTATATACAAATCTAATCTGATATCGAATATATTAACTCAAAAAGTAAGTAAAATTAAATTAAAATACACATACACCACATAAAACACAAACTTATTTTTAATATAATATCAATATTTAAATATATATATTGTAGAATTAACCTCTGAAGATGGCTAAAAATATAGCCGAAACTAGCTAGTAAGATCAAGAAGACACAATAAACTAATTAAAACAAGAAAAGATCTTTATATATAATTACCAGTAAGTACTCCAATTAAGAAGAAAACAATAAAGCATATTATAATAATTGGTATCCAAAATGGATGGAACCGTAACAAAAATTAATGCAAATATTGAGTAAAAGTTGCTGAACTTTACAACAAATTTTGAATACATTCGAAAATTAACTGAAAACAAAAAATCTACAACATTTTTGTGAATTATGTGACAGTCGTCTCTATATTGCAAAGGCTAGATAGTTGTCGGTTGACTATTTATAACTTTAATTGATACCATCTAAACTAAAGCTTAAAGAATTTGTAGAAAATTAACGAATATGATGTTCAAAGTCGAAACTTTTAAGCACTAGATTTTCCTATATAATTAAATCTTCTATAATAGTACATATAGGAAAATCCTATATTTTAAAATTTTGAAATTAAGTGTCCATTATGAAATTGTAGTGGTACATTTCTCAAAAATTAATAAAAAATCGCCAATTTTGATGGATGGCATTTCTTTGAAGTTTTCCTGAATATAGCACTGAAAACTTGAAATGTTTCAAATGTTTCAAATGTCTTCATATAACATAAAAATATTAATAGACAGTAATAAGAGTTTTGGAATATTCACAGATTTTCCATGTATTTTGCAACACTACTATTTTATACCTTCCACAATAACTAAAATTTTGTTATTGTAGTTATTATTCTTTAATAATTCTACATATCGCGTTTCGCTATTTTCCATAAAGTGCAATGAATTGGCCCAAACATTTTCAGCTGAACATTTTCAGCAATAAGTCAATAACGACGAAAATTATCCAAATATTATGCCAATTTTGACGATTTTGGGTATTTTGAATACACAAATATCGCAACATTTTTACTGCAAATTTTCAGTGAACTTTGCTCTATTTTAACGATTTTACATTTTCCACAATGTCTAAAGTTTTCCATATTATTATATCCATTTCAATAAATTAACACTTTGCGCAATGATGATTAAAATTTTCCAGATATAATGCCCATTTTTACAATTTTAGATTTTCTGAAATCACAATATAGGTACAGGGTGTCCCAAATTGAGTAGGCTTCCATTGGTATCTGTCTTATTATTAGCAATTGAGATTCGGTTACAAGGGCAATTTTGTGCAGTTTTGAGCATTGGAACACATGCCGTTGAAAAAGTTTCAAGAATCTGAACAGTTTACATATTATTCTAAACAACTGAAATTGCAATTTTATTTCAAATATTTTGGAAACTATAAAAGTTATGCAGCAATGTTTTAAACAAAAATTACCTGAGCTGATAGGTATACGTGTTGTTAAATGTATTGATATATAATTACTTTATTTTGCCCTTAACAATTACGAGAAAACCATTTCTCCTATAATCCGGTTCAAGTCGATATATAAATATTCGCTTTTATAATACATTTATTGATTATAAGTAATTAGAAATAATATTTTATTTGATCATTACATGCATTTTTGGTCGCACACTTCAACCCACAATCGCGGTTTTTGTTAATTATGCAAATGAGAAAAAATGTTTCGCCATAAGGCAACATCTAAAATTAAGCAGGAACTGAGTGGCGAAGTTGATTAATTATAATTGATCTCATTATTCCGGGCACAGTAATTACTCTTTCGTAATGAAGAAAAGTTTGAAAACTGTAGTCCGACTTTTGATCGCTTCGCCGTAATTGCCGCATATAGTCTGAATATATAATCCAGGATTTTCGCCTTTATAATTAATCTAAGTATGACTACGTGAATCGATTCTGAAATGTGTTCACCGATAAAATAATATGAAAGTATAAGTAAAACTTTATTACAAAACCATTAAAGTATAATTCTAAAATTCTTACTCGATATTTAGTTATCATGAAATTTGCTAAATATCAATAAACGTTTTAAAACATTGTTTAGCTGCATGCATGTAATTGTATATTACGATATTGCATCGAAATTTGTGTAATTGCTATATAGTATTATTTCAGTTAATTTATTTGTGATTAATTGTGTCTATTTGCAGTTCGATAACACAATTATAATAGGAATCAAACTTTGACATACATGGATTTGCAATTAATTATTATCATAATGAACAACGTAGTATCGTAATCGATATACCTCCTACTAATTACTGGTTATCATTAGAGGCACGGTAATTGCGATAGGATCCCAAATGGGATGTGCATTTGCATCCTGGGATATCGTATGAGCCATGATCTGGAATGTTTGGCGATACACTTAATGCCAATATTAATAGAATTACTTGGAAAATCTAAGTTTGATGTACCTAAACACATAAATCCTGGTTGAAGTACCGCAAGAGAGCTTAAGTCAGTTGGTAAAAGCATAAAACCTCGTGAACATTTTATTGGTAGTGAAAAACTGGAGTATGAAGCTGGAGTAAGAAGATAAATTTTCAGTGTTTATCTTATTTGTAAGAGAAATTGAAGCCATTTTTCATAACGTCTTTTTGAGGTCAAAATCTTAGAATTCAATTATTATCTCAGAAAGTAAACAAGAATGTGTGTACATACATTTCTAAAAAAGATATTTCTAATTAAACGGGGAAGCCAAAAGCATAATAATATATAGGGTATTCCATTTAAAAAACAAAAGTTGATGCCTACTTTCTGTAGAAGGGGAATTGATAGAAGCTTGAAAGAATTTCATCAATCGGAATCAACTGTTTGAATCAATTATTTTTTTCAAATTTTAACTTTATCGGAAATCCCAAAAACTTTTAGTGGTGAATTAGCGTTGAATACCCTGTATAAATAAAATAAAGGTTTACTTTGTTGATAGTACTTAATTTTTAATTTGTGATTAGTTTAGATTATTAAGTCTGCCATTATTTAACAATAAGTGCCACTTAAAAAAAATATCCAGTCATTATCAAACATTAATTGCCACACCATCATTCATGATTATAATCCGTAATGATGAAACTTATTGATAGGAAAAAGTAATTGATAATTTTATAATGCCAATGCTAAGTATTTAATGTTGTTGCAAACCGAGAATAATTCTATTTATATACACTTTAATTATCTAACTTCCAAATTTATGTATCCCGCTGAAATGTTTAAAGTAATGAAACGTATTTCAATTAAATTTTAACTTTAATTAATTAATGAACTAATTAACTATGTAAATTGCATTATTTTATATCCACTTTCAAACTGTGCAGAGTAAATAAAATATAGTTATACAGAATATTTGCAGTGTAATGTGCAAGTTTCAGAAATCCTGAGCTCTCGTATAATTCACAAATTAGGCCATAAAAATATTGCCTAATAAAGGGGAATTATGAGTTTTGCGAGTGGAATTGGTAAACTGCATATATGCATGCCTGAACTAGTGGACTTGTTGAGATTTCCGTAGATGTGTAGATTTTATCGCTGAGCTATATATTTTTCGATTTATTTTTCAACAGCGAAGGATTTCAGTAAATATCAACGATGCATTGAACCCGATGCAGACGTTCGAGCACGTAAATAAGAATTCAATTTAAGAATTTTAGTAAACAGGAGCCGTGTGCAGTTTGATAAATAAATTCCATATCCGTAATATGGGAACATAAGTGTATATACAGGGAAAATGTTCAGTGTTTGTAGTGTATAAAAGTCATGATTTGATGGAAATGAGAATCGATTTCTGCTTCTCTAGAAAATACAAACGTGTACGTGACTGTTTCTATAGAGTTTCTACTTCGTATACTTTTTATCAAATTGTATATCATTTCATATTTTTCCTGGTAAAGCACCTTTTATTACCTAAATTTTCTATAATAATAATTATTTATTTATTTAAGTTTCTCAATCATACAGATATGACAAGTTAAAATAGAAAATACATACAAAAAGTCAATTATACCTTTATACATAAACACATGGTTATAAATATAAGTTATCAGTTGTAAAGAAACTCACTGACAGAATAATATACTTCTTACAATTGAGGTAATTTTTAATCAGAAGTGAAAGAAATCAGAAGTATATATTCATAATCATTTATTATATTACAATGTTTTTACGACTTTTAGCTTTCTATAAAATTCACAACTATTTTCGAATTATTGGATATAGATTTGGCGGATACTCGTTTGATCCCCATTATTATGATTGCAGACAATACAATATTTTTTTAAACTCAAAACGTGCGTTATTGACCCTGTCATGACAAATTATTGATATGTGACAAATTATAATGGTGTAATGATTCATTTATTTATTTAAAAAAAATTAAAGTTCTGTCCAAATTACGTTATTTTGTTCATTAAGTAGAAATCAGAAGGGTAATCAGAAGTAAAAGACAGTTTTGTAAAACTAAAGTTGTACAATTAAATTTTATAATAACTAAAATTATTAATAATACACAATCATATTCATACAGAAGTAAATTCTGGACTTTTTGAGATAAATATATAAAATTCCTAGAAGTTGTATTATTCATATGAAACTTTCGTAATTTTTTTAGTCTTGAAAAACAAAATTACTAAAATTTGCAGAGTCATATCCAGAGGATTTCCTAATAAAAATTGCAAGATCTATCTAGTTGAAAATTATGAAGTTTTGACTTTTTTAAATGACAATTAAAAAGCAGAGAATTAAACAAAAAAAATATGTTTTACCTTCCATCGAAATTTTCTCACGTAATATATACATAAATACATAAATACCGTAAAGAAGCATTAAAATACTATTCCCAATTGAACATAGAATTTTGTAAAAACTTTGAATTTACCTACAAAATGTCTATAAAATGAAAAAATCAAGAATTCAATGATAATTCGCAGGTTCCGAAAAAAAGTTTTATCTTGATTTAATTTTTCGTATGTACAGTATAAATTCAAATCAAAATTCGCAGAAACCTAGAATTTAACAACAAAATTCTATAAAATTGATAAATACTACAAGAATATAATATAAATCGAAGAGTTTTATCTTCAATCGAAATATTTATAAGTAAAATATGAGCTCTATAAAATACTTGCAAATCTTATCCTAACTTCAATCTATTTATTTTTTCACAAAAATCAAGAAATTTACTACAAATGATCTCTAAGTGATAAAATAATCCAATAATATAAAAATTGATAAGTTATATTTATATTAAAACTTTCTTGCTTAAAATATTTATATTCAATATATTCAATCAATAGATTTTTAAGTAAAATATGAGCTCTATAAAATACAATCAAATCATATCCTAACTTGAATCTATTTATTTTTTCAGAAAAATCCAGAAATTTACTTCAAATAATCTCTAAGTGACAAAATAATCCAAGAAAATAAAAAGTGACAAGTTATAATTATATTAAAAATTTCTTGTTTAAAATATGGCCCAATAAAGTCGTTTTGAAATTTTGAAACTAATAATTTCTTCGGAAACTAAGACTTCGTATTAATAAAAAAAATATATTGCATATTAAAAACTGCATATTACAAATGCATATTAATAATAAAAGAGAAGAAAAAATAAAAATTGCAATGTTGTATATCAGTGCAAAAAATATTGTGTAAAATACGAAAACCTTATTACTCAATAAAATTCTACTAAAAACTTTACAAATACAAATACAAATTTCGTAGAAATCTTGGTATTAACCACGAAATTTCAAATAAAATTGTATTGATAACTTGAAAACTAAATTTTCGTTGGAATCTAAGACTAGGCTACAAATATGGAAAAACGAATTCAAAAATTATATAAAATATTGCAAAATTTTACCTAATTTAAAAAAATGTATTGTATAAAAAACTTATAGTTTTAGTATAGTCATAATAATTTTGTTGAAATCCAGGTTTTGACTACAAAGTAACTATGAAAGTGACCAAATAATCTAGCAACAAATTAAAAATTGAAATGATTTAGCTTAAAGCGGATTCTCACGAATAATTGATTAATTGATCGATTGTACTTGATCAACAAAAGTTGAATATAAACTATAGTTTAAAGTGGAACAACTCTATCGAAATAAAAGTTATCACTATAGTTTTCATTTAACTTTTGTTGATTAATTACGTATAATCGATCAAATAAACATGATTCCTGAGAACACATCCACATTATCTCATGTAAAATATAAATACTATGAAAAACAATAAACTTTTATTCAAATTTTCGGAAAAAAAAAATTAACTATAAAAATTCAACCTTTAAAATGAAATTTTAAAGGTTTTAAATTACTTCAGAAATTTCTTGTATAAAATATATAAGTTACCATAATTTAACCTTGTGATAATTTAACAATTCTTGTGTAAAATATATAAGTTACCAAATTTCGTACAAATTAAGAATTTAACCACAAAATTCTGTAAAATTCACAAAAATATGAAAAAAAAATAAAAATTTAAATCCAAAGGCTTTGTCAAAAGTGTTTTTCAGTAAAATATGAACTCTATAAAATACAATCAAATCATATCTTAAATTGAATCTTTTTTTTGTGAATCCATAAATTAACTATAAAAATTCAATAAAAGTGACAAAAAAATCCGATAAAATTGTAATGTTTCATGTATATTCAAAATATCTTGTGTAAAATATGAACCCGTAAATTTCAATAAAATTGTATTAAAGGACTGAAACTATTACTTTCTTCGTAAACTAAGAGTGAGCTAGCTACAAATGAGTATTGATAAAAGGTCAAGAATAAAAATTGTAAGGTTTTACCTTAGTTCAAAAATTATTGTATGTATTGTATTAGGTATTGGGCAAAAAACGAAAATCTCATAGGCAATAAAATTCTATGCACAACTAATACAAATTTAGTAGAAATCCAGGTTTTAACCACAAATATTCGGTAAAATTCAAACATCAAACATCATTCAAACATCAAAAATGTCTTATGTTTAATATAAACACCATAACAGACAATCAAATTCTATTAAAATTTCGTGGAAATCTAGAATGTAATCACAAAATTCTATATACTTATTAAAAATATCCAAGAATAGAAATACCTAATTAAATAAAATTTAGAAGTTCAATCATTTTAAAGGTTTGACCACAAAAATTCTGTAAAATGGACAATAAATAATGCCACAATATTCTATTCAAAGCTTGAATAGATAAATTAAAAATGTTTGTAGAAATCATCCAAGCAAAAAATAAAAGTTAAAATGTTTACATCAGAAATGTCTTATGTATAAAATAAATATCATAATAGACAATCAAATTCTACTCAAAATTTATAGAAATCTAGAATGTAACCACAAAATGCCATTCAATTATTAAAAAATCTAAGAATAGATGTAACTAATTAAAATTGAAAAGTTTTACATTTAATCAAAAATTCCTGGTGTAAAATATCAACTCTAGCAAATGCAATAAAATCATTTCAAGGTTTGAATATATTATTAATCATATTCAATCCTATTCAAGGGGTAACCAAAGAAATTTGGTAAAATTGACAATATATAATACCACTATATTCTATTCAAAGCTTGAATAGATAAATTTAACATGTTTGCAGAAATTATCCTAGAAAATAATAAAAATTGAAAGGTTTCCATCAGAAATTTCTTATGTATAATATAAATACCATAATAGACAATAATATTTTATTAAAATTTCGTATAAATCTAGAATGTAACCACAAAATTCCATACAATTATTAAAAAAATCCAAGAATAGATACACCAAATTAAAATTGAATAGTTTTACATCAAAAATTCTTTTCAAAGCTTGAATAGATAAATTATAAATGTTTGTAGAAATCATCCAAGCAAAAATAAAAGTTGAAAGGTTTACATCAGAAATGTCTTATGTATAATATAAATACCATAATAGACAATCAAATTCCATTAAAATTTGGTAGAAATGTAGAATGTAACCTCAAAATTTGATACAATTATTTAAAAAATCCAAGAATAGATATACCTAATTAAAATTGAAAAGTCAAATATTTGCCAATTCTCTAGAATTGGCAAATATAATTCAATAATATAAAAAATAGTTTTATCAATATTACAAATTTTTTGTGTAAAACCATACAAGACACACATAAGACCATACAATTCGATAAAATTCAAACCAAAATTCTATATAATTGAAAATTAAATTCAAAAATATAGTAAATATTGGAAAGTTCCACCTTAAAGCTATTTTTTTATATATCAGATAACGGCAAAAAAGTTCGTGCGTTTTTTTTTAATACAGATGCACCATGATTATTTTTTTACATTTGTCTAGAATTCTCTAGAATTGGCAAATATAATTCAATAATATAAAAAATAGTTTTATCAATATTGCAAATTTCTTGCTTAAAACCATACAAGACACACATAAGACCATAAAATGAAATAAAAATAAAACCATAATTCTATATAAATAAAAACTAAATTCAAAAATATAGTAAATATTGGAAAGTTCTACCTTAAGCGATTTTTTCATATATCATATAACCAAAAAAGTTCGTGCGGTATTTTTAAATATTTAATAATAGATTGCCATGATTATTTTTTACATTTGTATAGAATTCTCTAGAATTGGAAAATATAATTCAATAATATAAAAAATAGTTTTATTAATATTACAAATTTCTTGTGTAAACCCGTACAAGACACATAAGACCATAAAATTAAATAAAATTACAACCAAAATTCTATATAAATGAAAAAGAAACTTAAAAATATAGTAAATATTGGAAAGTTCTACCTAAAAACGATTTATTTTTTTTATATCAGATAACCAAAAAAAGTTCGTACGGTTTAGTTTTAATACAGATTGACATGATTTTATTTTTTAATTTGTTATCGATACTACTTGTTTATATCATGTTTTCTACTTTTCTAATTTAGTATGAATCACTCTTCTATTTGATACATTCAAATTCGACGATATTTTTTAAATTTATGTTTAAAAATAATTAAAAATTTTAGCATCAAACACCGAACGAACTTTATTGGTTTCCTGATATCTCATAACCGTATCAGATTTTTTCAATTGTTTATTTAATAATTGCCAATTTTAGCCCTGCAAAGATTTAATTTTTCTATCTTTGTAGATTTCGCTACATTTACATCGAGTGCCTTAGTGAACAGTTGACGCAGAAAAGAACTAGTACAATTCTTAGACCGATTTTCCTATTCTATTAATTTAAATAAAACTATCAACCTTAATTTCTAAATAACTACAAAATTACCTAAAAAATATCATCACAATATATCAATAGTTTTTTGTATAAAATTTAAAGTCATAATATTTGAAAATATATTTTGTAGAAATCCGGAATTAAGTAGAAAAAAATTACAAAAACTAAATTCACGAATAGAATAAAATTTATGTAAATGGGAATAAAACTTTCAGAATTCAACTGATGAAATCAGTAAAAACAAGAATTATGGAAATCCTCCAATAGTTTACTTTTGAACTACAATTCTATTATCTGCCTCTCTGTCTCTCGGCCAGTTTACTGCGAAAATCTAAATATGTCTACGTTATTATCTCTACAATAATAATTATATAATAATGATAACATCTTAATTACAGTTACTTAATTACAAAATTTATACAAATAAAAAAGAAGGTATTTCTAACAATGAAATTTGTTTATGCAATCAATAAATAGAAGAAGAACGTACAAAACGCTATACGTATTACTTATTAAAATAGCTACTCAAAGCTGTAATTATTACATTTCAAATATAAATTGAAACCACATACGATTCTTTGAAACAGAGCAAAAACTGTAAACCGCCATCATATACTGGGGTTCAAAGGAGTTTAATTAGTTCAAAATTCAGATCTGCAATTCACGATATTGACTAATTAATACAATTACAAATACCACGAAATGGCCGCATGACCATTTAAATTATTAATGAAATCATTGTTCCAACATGCGGTACCTCTGAATACCCACAGCCAGGCGCTATTGATTAAACTATGTCCACTAGCACTGACCGTAAATCCTATCCACTGTTATTATTGACATCTCTGGTAACAATCCATTCATCATTCACGTCGTGCCTAAAAGCTCCTCCACAGCCCACCATGTTATCGTGCGAGTAAATAATGGCGGTGGGGATATAATTTCGATCTTGATTAAAACATATTATGAACCAATTACCTTTCCAGGTCTTAGAGTTTGTGTCGAGTTGCTGCGAAGAACGTTTTTTTCTCCAGTAAATTAAACGCACTTCACCTCCTGGCTAACTTAATTAGCACATTTACGGTACGTCCAGGTGGATGGAAGGGCTTTTTAATTTCTTGGCCGTTCGAAATTAAATTATGTTTTTGTAGCTGTAAATGTAATGTACATGCTCTTGCCTTTACGAGGCCCTCAATTATAAATGCTTGAACAAATTTGCAGGGCCCTCAGAAAGCTTGGCTGGAGCATAATTACTATTAATCGATTTTCTTGGCAGAGAGTTTGCATTTCCTGGAAAGTTTAGTTTTTCTCTGGCACGTTTGTGTTTGCAATCCATCATTATTTTTCATAAACAAGAGCATTTTCGTAAAATAAATATCGTTACCGTCGTGGATTATAATTTAACAATATTTTTATTTTACTTTTCCAAAGCTTTTAAATATAAATTCTTCCGGAGTAATCATAAAAATGTATATTTTTATAATTAGTAATTAACTGTAGCAGCAAAAAACAGCTATTAAAAACCAAAAAGAATTCAATTTACGGAAATCTTTGAAATACCCTTTACCCTTAACTACCATGTAAAAAGTACCGTCTGTGAGAAACAACATAGGTATACACATTATTCCAGTATTCGCTATGCAGTTACGTGTCTTATGTAAATGCTCAAAGGACAAAGTGGCACAAACAGAAACGCAATTCAAACGCGTTGGAATATCCACAGGCGTATGTATAATAGAAATGTGCGGGAAGACTGGGATGCAGACATTAATAAAGTAATAATTTGCTCTTCATTTCAAGTCTTCTGCTTATACGAGTTTTAATGAGAACGTAATTGCTGTAATAATCTTCAGGCCAAATTGTCTTGTAAATTAAATTCTTGGAGATACATTAAATTTTATGCACAGAAAACTAAGAGCCCTCTAACAATTTATAAACACACACACAAACACACACATATATAAGTATTGAATACGATTTGATAGCATTTTATAAAGTTTATATTTTATTATTTTTACTTTGAGCTTCTAAAAGGAGAAATAATTAAATGACACACATTAGCCCTTTTTCACAAAAAACATTTATTAAATAAATACACATTTCGGATGCGGTGCGACCATCTTCAGTAACATATAAATAGGTACTTAAAAACTAAATACAATTTGAGCGCTTTATATACATTCATAATGTCGTTCGAACATGGTAAACCATTCATGGTTCCTACGGGTCATTAGTCCAACGAGTCTTCCTTGGACCTATTAATAATTATAATAATAATAATAATCCTTCTTTATTTTCAAAATAATTATATATATATAAATAATACAAATTAGGTGAAAATGTGTCATATGAACTAAAAACCCTATTACGGGAGGCTTTACAATTGCTATTATTTGTGTTTGCACTGGGATTAAAATGTTTACCAGTTTTAATACAGTTTAGGAGTGGGTTTGATAATTGAGATAAATCGTTATTTAATAGCCATGGTTGGAATGTTTTCACATAAATGGGTTCCCAAGTATTGAGGTTCTTATTTGTACAGGGTTTTAATAATTTCACGTTTTCCCTATTGAAACTATGCCCAGTGTCGAAATGATGGGCTGTAAACGCCGATTTCTCTGTGTTGTGTGCTTTTGCATGTTTTAATAAATAGTTTTCATAAAAATATGTATTTTTTGCTCTGAATTTCATTAATTTGAAAAAAAAAAACTTCGATGGGTATATTTTGCCGCACCCCATTTTCTCTCAATCCGTTCACCTTTCAAATTTTATTATATATGTACTTAGATACATTTATCATTTTTACAGTATTTTTATGGTTAACTTCTAAATTCCCACAAAAATTTTGGTTTCAGGCTCTTTGATATATTTTTGTAATTTTATAGAAAATTCAAGTATTATGTAAATTAATAAAATTTGATTATCAATTATGGTATTTATATTCTACTCAAGAAATTTGTGATGTACCTTTCACCTTTTATTTTATTCTTGGATTATTTCTACAAAACTTCAGTTTTCAAGCATAAAGTAGATTTTAAAAGTACTAGGCAACATTTTGACATACAGAAATATTTTTTAATGCATATTAATAAAAAAAACAAGAATAAAATAATACTATATTATTTGACGACTATATAATATAGTTATAGTCATAAAACAACCCCTGTTGTATTATGAATTTAATATAGAACCCCTCTTGTATAATGAAGTATAATGTATTTTGCGGATTTTGCACAATAAATTTTACTTGTTTGTTTTTTTTGTCAATTTTACCAAATTTTTGATAATAAAATCTGGATTTCTACGACATTTTTGTCAACTTTTGTCACTACAAACTTGTGATGTACCTATAAGGAAAATATTTAATTTTTTATTTTATAGTTCGATTTTATTGTTTGTTGTTAAAACTTGGATTTCTACAAAATAGTTACCTATCATGTTTTGTGTAAAATTTTATTTCGTTTAAGGTATATATTTTGAGTATTTTACACAATAAATTCTGCATGTTTGATTTTATTTGTCAACTTACAGAATTTTTGATAATAAAATCTTGATTTCTACCACGTTTTTGTCAAGTTTTGCAAAGATTTTTTTACGTTTGAGGTTTTTGTAGTATTCACAATACATTTTTGACCTTGCAACCTTGCAATTTTTATTTTATTCTTGTTTTTGTTTTTTATTAATATGCATTTGTGGCTGTCTTCGTTTCTTTCTTTAACTGAAATTTTCAATTTCAAGTTTTTAATACAATTTTATTGAATTTTATGGGTTCATATTTTACAAACATATTTTTTATACAGTCTCTCCTAAAAAACGCCGCTGGCCATAACTACTTTACTTATTGGCCGATTTCAGTAAAACCAAAACAAAATTAAATGGCTAAACATGTGCTACAAAGGGGCCCTAATTTTTTTTTTGCAAAATTAACTTTCATTGCAACGATAGTCAACTTTTTTTTCAAATGGTTGCATATATATTCTTATTGTATAAGCAAATGAAACTTTATAAATTTTCAATTTTATTGGATTGTTTTGTTGCTTTTACAGAATTTCTGTATTCATTTTTGCATTTCTACGAAAAAAAAAATAGTTTCAATTTAGAATATGGTTTTATTGTAAAGAGAGATATAACAATCTCGATTAGCCCTTATTTATTATTGTATTTTATTGTAGCAAGTTCATATTTTACTCAAAAAACTTTAGAATATGATTTTATTGTAAAGAGAGATATAACAATCTCTATTAGGCCATTAGCCATTATTTATTATTGTATTTTGTTGTAGCAACTTCATATTTTACTGAAATTTTGTTTTATTCAAGATAAAACTGTTGGATTTTTATTTTATTTTTGATATTTTTGTCAGTTTTATAGCATTTTTTTTGTAAAATTATAAAATTGTTGGATATTTAAATATAATTTCAGTGTAATTTGAAGTAAGCATTTATATTTTACACAAAAAAAATTTGAGTGAAGTTGAATCCATTTAATTTTTATTTTATACTTAGATTTTTATGTCAATTTTACACTATGTTTTATTATTGAATTTTAGATTTCTACAAGAAAATAGTTTTCAAGCTTTGAGTAATATTATTGTTTATTATGGTATTTAGATATTACACTAGAAACTTTTGATGTATCTATTCTATGGTAAACTATTTCAATTTTTATTTTATTAAAATTATGATTTTGAATTGATTACGAAGTTATGATATTTTGTAAATTTTGCAGACATTTTTGTGGTTTAAACCAGGATTTCTACGAAATTTGTAATGTGTTAAACGACCCCTCACGTGCTCAACAAAATATTATTTATTCCATTGTTATATTGAATTATATTGAAATTTTTGTTGTTAACCTGGATTTCTACGAACTTTTTATAAAGTTTTGTGTTGAATTTTATTGCTTTTATGGTCTACAAAAAAAAATGGTATCAATTTAGCATATGATTTTATTGTAACGAGAGAAATAACAATCTAGACTAATAGAGATTGACCCTTATTAAGTTCATATTTTAATATGAATTTTTGTAATACATTTTATGAAATATATTTTGTACTAAGGTAAAACCCGGATTTCTACGAATTTTTTATCAAGTTTTGTGTAGAATTTTATTGCTTTTATGGTTTTCGTATTTTATAAAATACATTTTTGTACTAAGGTAAAACGTTGCAATTTTTGTTTTGAGTTTTTTTTTTTTTATTAATATGCATTTGTAGCTTAGTCTTAGTTTACGAAGAAATTGTCAGTCTCAAATTTATAATACACATTTTTGGTTCATATTTTAAAGACAATATAAATAAAACTTTTCAATTCTAATTTTATTGGGTTTTTTGGTCACTTTTAGAGAATTTTTGTGATCAGTTTTTGGAAGTCTGCGAAAAATGTATCTATATTTTTCTAAGGTAAAATCTGGATATCTACGAAATTTTATCAAGTTTTGTGCAGAATTTTATTGATTTTATGGTTTTCGTATTTTATAAAATACATTTTTGTACTAAGGTAAAACGTTGCAATTTTTGTTTTGTGTTTGTTTTTTTTTTTTATTTATATGCATTTGTAGCTTAGTCTTAGTTTACGAAGAAATTGTGTGTCTCAAGTTTTTAATACAAATTTTTGGTTCAAATTTTTAACACAATTTAAAAATTTAATTCTAATTTTATTGGTTTTTTTGTTAAATTTTGAGAAAATTTTGTGATACATTTTTGGAAGTCTGCGAAAAATATATATACAAGCGAGGATATGATTTGATAGCATATTCTGTAGTCTGGAATTCATACTTTACACGAAGAACTTTTGATTTAATGTAAATCTTTTCAGTCCTAATTAGGTATAATATTGGATTGGTTTGATAATTTTATTGAATATTGTGTTTAAATTCTGGATTTCTGCGAAATTTTAATAAAATGTGATGTAGATTATGGTGTTTATATTTTGCACAAGACAGTTATGATGTAAGTTATAATGAATTTTATAGAATATTGTGCTTAAATTCAGGATTTCTATGAAATTTTAATAGATTGTAATTATAGATTATGGTATTTATATTTTACACAATAAATTTGTGAAAACCTTTCAATTCTTGTTCTATTCTTCGATGATTTCTACAAAATATTAGTTATGAAGTAAAAATTAAATTTTAACAGGACTGGTAAAACTTTGACATCCAGAAGTAATAGTTTTAATGCATATTAATAAAAAAAACAAGAATAAAGTTATTATCTTAGTCAAAAAATTTATTGTGTACAAAACGAAACAATTTTCTGTTCAAACATTACTGTCTTATATGGTATACTCTGATTTTTCTAAACTGACGTGCACGTCATCAAACAGCTGTGCGATGAGGTTTTTTCGTACCAACGTGATTGTTTTCGAGAATATGCATAACAATAGTTTAAGAATCGAAATTAATCTGAGGATGATTTGTTACATACCACTGATCACTGGTGGTTATAAATAGGTAATCGGTGTATTAACCGCGGACACAATTTTCGCCTGCCAATCATGTAATAAATCATGTTATGTTGGCATCCGCGATATTTTTTCGGCGACGATGCCACATCTTTTTCAGTAATGCTTCAAACTTCTTTGACGTCTAACTTGTTACATTTGATCGATTATTACAATGCATATTTTGCCATTGTAGATGGTAAACCATAACCACAAGATTGATATCTGTACGATAAACGGCAGAGAAGTCGATGAATTTGATACGAACCGCGCACAGTCGCACAAGATTGCACGGGCGCAACAGCTGATTGCAGCCATTTTTAAATACCCAGGACAACTGGCAACCTTGTAAAATTGTGCCATAATTATTATGATTATTATTTTGATGACGTGCACGCCAGTTTAGAAAAATCAGAGTATATCTACATTTTACTCTAGATATTTTTGATTGACTTATAGGGTGAAATATTTGGATTTTTATTTTATTGTTTGATTTTTTTCAGTCAATTTCACAGAAATGTTTGTGGTTACAAAAAAAATTTCTACGAATTTTTTATCCTTGTTTAAGTAAAATTGTATGGCGTTTAATTGCGTTTTATTGCGGTTTTCATATTTTACACAATCAAATTTGTACTACTAAAACCATCAAATTTGTATTTTTATCTATTTTTTTAAATTAATATGCGTTAACAATATAAATTTGGATGTCAAAATATGTGATGATCTTATTTTTGTCATACAAATCTTGATTCCAAAATATAATATGGTTCTCTTTAGCTACTACCGTTCACAAAAAACTACACTCACAGAGACATTTTAAAAAATAGTCTCAGTAGACAAGAGGACGACTAAAGGATATTTGATTTAAAATCTTTGAAATGTGAAATTTGAAAAAGCCATTGTTTTTATGTAGGTATTATATTTTTAAAATTATCCTTAAGAAGAAAAATAAACCAAAATTAATAATGCAAATTGATAAAAAAAGAACTGTTGCAATGTAAATTTTGTTATAAAAATCTTAATTCTTAATATAAAAAAAAAGAAAAATATCTATGATTGTGTAGAAAACGAAGTGTAGGTTAAGGCTTTAATGTAAGCCTTAACCTCATGTTGTATGTAATAGCTGCTAAGCCATTAGTTGAATACCTCAGGGTAGATGTCTAATTCATGTAGTGGAAATAATAATAATAAAAAATCTTAATTTTTAATATATTTTCTTGCAATTTTTGACTTATTGTGTCATATCCGCAAATACACATATATTTTTCAAAAACGGTCCTGGAGAAGCAGTGAATCTTTGAAACGCTATTTCGTTTAAAGAAATAAATATGACGATAATTTCTTTATAAATTGGCTATTTTATTTACGAAAGTGTTAAACAAACAAAAACTGTATACAGTAGTCATTCATTTCCGGTTGTCAACTTTTCATTAAGACTTTTAGATCTAAGGCCCGTATCTATAGTCCGTACTTGAGCATGAGTTGGGCTCAAGTCGTATATTTGGTTGCGTATTTTCTATAAATATTTATGCACAAAACCCAACCAAATGTAAGCAAATATACGACTTGAGTCGAACTTATGCTTAAGTACCGACTATAGATACCAACCTTAATATTGTTATGAAATAACAATGTATTGTTGTCAATAAAATGAAAATGTTTCGCAGTAACTGCTATTATTGCTTTCTTTAAATAATAGAGAAAAATCTATGTTATTACAACACAACATAGACTACCAGCATGATCAACTATTATATAGTAAATGCTTCATCCATCAACTTTAGAAAAATCTGTATCTAATTGAGTTACAGCTAAGCAGGGTTCTGTGACTTAAATCAATTGATTTAAATTATTAATTTAAATCAAAATTGATTTTTTTAAATTAACAATTGCTTTTCTAATGTTGTGCATTCCAATAGGTGAACAATTAAAATGCTGCTTTAAAATAGATAATTGTAAGTATAAAAAATATTTTTCTTTTCTTTCATTTTTGTACCATCATTGTACAGATACACAGATTTTTTCCAAAAATCTGTATATGTATGTGTATCTGTGTAATCAATTTTATGATGCCAAAAGATGTAAACCATATAAAATCTTTTTTTTTCGCACGATTGTAAGACTTGCTTTTACCTGATAAAGTAAAATATAGGATTTTTTTAAAAAACTTAATTATTTAAATCGTTATATAAATCAAATGATTTAAATCACATCTCCCCTGGCAAAAACTAATCAGAAATATGAAAAAGAGCAAAGGAATAAAAAACAATCACTGTTTTGTGATTATTTTTTAAATTTATAGGTTTTTAATTTGTTTAAATCATGACATATTTTAGGTAACCCTGCCGCCAACTTTGATATACAATTAAAATAACATTATATATAACTTCAAAATAATATAGATATTTAAAATCATTTTGATATCTTATATATGTTTTATTTTCACACCCATAGTGATCACACGGTATACGAACTAAATGATTCAATTTCTGTGGTATATTTAGCTCCACAGTCAATTTCTGCAATTGCACTTTTACGGTGCATTCAATTTACTCAAACAGCATCCAGTAATTAATCGCTGCGTTCACTGACAAACTGAATTGGATTCCTGCAAAAAAGCCGTGAAAACCTGCGAATCAACGAGCCGCAGAGTTATCAGAACGGCGACTAAAGCGTCGCATTTCGCACGTAAGCTCAAATAATGGAATTGCAGGGACTTTAATGGGATGGTATCGATTCTTATTTTCTCATACATCGAGAATTAATTATTTCCACACAATCTGCACCATTCGATTTGAAAGTCAATGGAATTCCACCCTCGTACAAATGAGAGCTCCATTCTGAGCCGAAATGAACACCGGAAATCAACCTATACATGGAAAGTAAAAATTATCCGATGGTGGCCTTGATCAATGGTTTTATGTACAAAATAAAAATTGGAAACCATTTAGCTAGATAAGTTAAGTGTTGAAAAGGTTAATGGTTTTTCTTTAATGTGTAGGTACTATTATACCGTGCAATCAACAATTATTTAGATAAAAGAAGCCCTTGAGACGTTGGATGTATGATAATAATAATAATAATAATAATGAGTATTTTATTCACGTAGCTGTCTTCATTTTTACAGATGTGATAAGTCAGACAATAAGAAACAAAAGACAGAAACAAAAAATTGTTTAACATATAGAAATAAATACATCGTATTCATTATGACGTAACAGTTTTTTTTTTTTTTAAATATGACACATTGGAATAATTACAGATTATCACAGATGAATTCACTCACAGTATAATACTTCTTGTTTAACAAAAATTGTTTTAGCATGGTTTTAAATTTGTAGACGTTAGTTGTATGTTTTATAGGAGAAGGTAGTTTGTTATATAGGTTTATGCAATTGAAGGCAGGAGATCTTTCAAATAGTGTAGTCCTGTGAATAGGATTGCGTAACATTGTGCAGTGCCTTGTACGATATTGGTGTACATCATAGTTTGGGGTGAGTTTGTAGATATTATTCCTTGTGTACATTATACACTTATAAATATAGATACCCGAAAATGTAAGTAAATTCCGAGTCCTAAAGATGGATCTACATGACATTCTGAAACTTATATCAAACATTAGTCGGATAATTCTCTTCTGGAGGACAAATACTCTATTACAGTCAGAAGAATTCCCCCATAAAATTACATTGTAGCCGATAACCGAATAACACAGGCCATAATAAATGTTCAATAGTGCGTCAATATTTAGGGTTTGTTTCAGTTTCAGTAATGCGAAGTAAGCACTATTTAATTTTTTGCAAACGAGTTCAATGTGCATATCAAAAGACAACTTGTCGTCCACCACCACACCTAAATATTTACACGTTTCCTTCAATCTCAAAATACCATCATGCACTTCTACCACAAAATCCTCCTGTATGTTTTTTCTATTGTGAAAGTTCAGAATAACAGTCTTGCCCGTGTTCAAGTATGTGTATGTCAACTACAATACACAATGTCTGCTAACATATGGTGGCAACAGTTCATGATATACCTGAAGTGGGTGGGGATGCATATCCAAGGCCTTCCATTTTTTTTGCAGGTTCCATACCACACTTTTCACACTTTTTCACACTTTTTCACAATTTTTCATACTGACACAGTCATAGCTGCCCCTTATCTAAATAAGTGTTGATCGCACGGTATAATTCATTAAAAATTACCTATTTTGATACATTTTCATTTATTAAGGTCGATACTTTGCTGTATTGCAATGCAATCAACAATGTCGATTCAAATTCGCACTATACCTTCCAGGCCTCTTCGACTTCCTGCCTCAGCTGGCGCCTCAGACATCAGTTGCTACATTGGCTGGGAAAATATCTCTTCCTATACTAATCACACAATATACTAATAAATATATATATATATATATATATATATATATATATATATACCGGGCTTTTTTTTTCTTATTACACATATGATGGACAATGTATAACTGGTTGCCTGCATCTACCCGCAAGGAATTTCATATGTGTAATTCTAAAAAAAAAAAATCAACGCCTTAGCGGCGTCGGTGCAAGCAACCTGTCAATTTTGGCATACACAGAGAGGTTATGTTTTTATTCAAGGCAATACACGACAGGGTTTTTGAAGACACGCAGAGTATTCGTAATGTATTGTGGATTTATGCCATTACATGCAGTACGTATACGGTCTTTTAGTTCATCTACGTTATGTATTTGTACGTCATTAAAAATTTTACTTTTCAGGTAACCCCAAAGAAAATAATCATTTGTTGACATATCAGCTGATCTTGATACATTACGAATACTCTCGTGTATTGTCTTGAATAAAAACATAACCTCTCTGTGTAATATATGCCAAAATTGACTGGTTGCCTGCAACGACGCCGTTAATGAGTTGTTTTTTTTTTTAGAATTACACATAGGAAATTCCTTGCGGGTAGATGCAGGCAACCAGTTATACATTGTCAATCATATGTGTAAAAACGATAAAAAAAAGTCCGGTATATATATATATATATATATATATATATATATATATATATATATATATATATATATATATATATATATATATATATATATATTATATATAATCAATTTACAACTCCTATACCCTTTCGGGTGTTGAGATTCATGCCACCACTAATTTATGTTGTCTACAAAGTTTTTCCATTCCGTTCTATTTGTAGCCTTTTTCCTTGCTTCTTATTGATCGGGGTAATTTCTTCTTAGGATCTCTTCTATGTTGTTTTCCCATCTGTCCTTCTTTTTCTTTTCGTCTCTTGATGTCCATACTATTTTTGTTTGTCTGTCTTCTAGCATTCTTATCAGGTGCCGGAACCATCCTAGTTGTCGTTTCTGTATTATAATTCTGTAATTTCATTTCTTAGTCTGTCTAATCTCGTGACTCCTTCAACTTTTCTTAAGTATCTCATTTCGGTTGCTTGTATTTTGTTCATTGTCTTTTCATTTGTTGACCAGGTTTCGCTTCCATATAAGAGTGTTGGTCTATAAATTGTCTTGAAGAGTGTCATTTTCGTGTTTTGGGACATTCTTCTATTGTTTAGAATGTACTTGTTCATTGCATAGTAGGTTTTATTTGCGGCCATGATTCTGTTATTTATTTCGTTTTCCATGGTTCCTTTATTATGTATTATTGTACCTAAACATTTGAAGGTTTCAACTTGTTCTATCCTTTTCTAATTTATTCGTATTTTTGCGTTTGTTTCCTCTTTTGCTACTACCATTACTTTTGTTTTGTTTGTATTAATCACCATGTTGTTTTTTCAGTTCCTCCTCCCATATGCTTATTTTGTGTTGCTCTTCGCTTTTGGCTAGCATGACTAAATCATCAGGAAAAGCACATTCTGCTATCACTATTCTTTTCATTTGATAGTATCCTATTTCTACCTTCTTGATGTTATCCTTTTTTTTTTTCATTATGTTGTCTAGGAATTAATAAAGAGCCGAGGGCTTAAAGCACCCCCTTGTCGAAGGCCTTGTGTGGTTGTGAAATTCTCAGATGTTAAATTATTTGTCCTTACGTAGTTTTCTGTGGTTTCATACATACTCTTGATTGCTTTTATTGAATGCACTTTTATATTTCTTTCTTCAAGTATTTCCCACACTTTGGCTCTTGGGACTCTATCAAATGCATTTTCTAATGTATAGTTTGTTGTTTTGTCTTAATATTTTTTCTGTCATCTTTTTAAGTGTGAAAATATGGTCTTGTGTTGAATGTCCTTTTATGAATCCACTTTGTGACTTTTCCATTGTTTTTTAATTTCCTTTCTCAGTTTTTCTCTTGTATTGATTCATACAGTTTTGCCGTTGTGCACAGCAGGTATATTCCCCTAAAGTTGTTGCAATTTCTACTGTCTCCTTTTTTATGTATTGGGAAGATCATTGCTTTTTGCCAGTCTGCTGGTATTTTTCCTGTTTCCCATATTCTATTTGTTAACTGTAGTAGAAGTTGTTTCCCATCCTTTCCTATGTATTTCAGCTGTTTAGATTTGATTTTGTCGTGAACTGAGGCTTTTCCGTTCTTTAACTTCTTTAGTGCGTTTTCTAACTCTTCCTCTGTTATAGATCCCTCTTCTTCTTCTGTTTCATTACAATTTTCTTGTTCCTCTTCGTTTTCATTTGCTTCATTGGTTGTCTCTTTTCCAGACAGAAGCTCTTGAAAGTGCTCTTTCCATCTGTTCATGATATCTTTATCCCCTTTCATTAGTACACCTTGTTTATTTTTGAGTAGCTTTAGGTTTGTTTCTGTTTCCTTTCTGCAGCTTTTCAGTGTTCTGTAGAATAGTTTTTAATTTCCTTTAATATGTTCCTCTAATTTGGTTCCGAAATCCTCCCATGTTCTGCCTTTTTCCGTCCTTATTATTGCTTTTACTCTATTTCTTTGCTGCTTGTATATTTCGTAGTCTTCTTCGTTTTTTGTGCTTGGGTATTTTTTTCATTTTTGTTTCATTTTCCTAACTTCTTCCTTCACTTCTTTGTTCCGCCAGCTTGTTTGTTTTTTGTTTGGTATACTTGTAGTATTTACACAGGCGTGTTTTGTTGCTTCTCTTGCCATATGTTTTAAATTGACCCATAAATCTTCTACTTTTGTTTTACCGCTTTTTTTGAGTGCTTCTTATTAGTTCTTGTATTGATTCCAGGTAGTTTTCCCTTACTTATTTGTCACTTAGCTTGTATATTCTAAATTTCTCTATTCTCACTTCCTTATCGACTGTTTTCTGTGTTTGTTCCGGTTCCCATAAATCTTCTACTTTTGTTTTCCCGCTTTTTTGAGTGCTTCTTATTAGTTCTTGTAGTGATTCCTGGTAGTTATCCCTTACTTATTTGTCACTTAGCTTGTATATTCTAAATTTCTCTATTCTTACTTCCTTGTCGACTGTTTTCTGTGTTTGTTTCGGTTCCCTTCTTGTTGCATTTATTCGTGCTGTTAGAAGATAGTGGTCACTGTCAATTTCGCTTACCTCTTTTGACTTTAATATCCAATACTTCCTTCACTTGTGCTTGGTTTGTTAAAAAGTAGTCTATTATGGACTTCTCGTTTCTGTTTCTTTCTTCTTGTGTATTTACTAATACTAATAAAAATAATTATAAAAGGTCTTGATGAAAGACAAGAATATTACGATTGGCATTTGTGATGGCAACCATCAGATTACAATTTATTTTATCCTATTTTTAACATAGCTATTAAAATTCCAGTTCTCGTTTGGAAGTATTAAAACCGCTAATGCATTCTAGAGCAAACTTATGAAGCCTTTTTAATGCTTTCAGGGCGAACGTGTTCGATCATTTATTATGATCCACTCTTATGAAACCGGTGAGTGGCTCAGAAACCTCGCCGAGATCGCAAATAAGGATCGGCATATGTCCTCCGGTAAACTATTTCTCCCTGACCCATCTTACGTCTACCCCTCTCACTTGAAGTGACCTTTCAAAAATTGATCGGGCACTTCCATGAAAATTGCAGTTTTTGGAGTTTCAGGGTGCTCTAATTAAATTTTTAGCAGAGCATTTTGCTGAAGAAGTTTATTTGTTCTTACTTCGCGTTAAGATTGTATTGAAATATCCATATTAATATTTTACAATCATGTACATATATGAAAGTTAATAAACGGTGAATCATTATTAATAATAATTGTACGATAATAATAATAACACAAATAATTATAATGTAATTATTTAAATAAAACTGTACATGCATAGTTGTAGATAAAAAAATAGTTCAAGTTACATTAGGGTCCGTATCTATTAGCATGCTTTAAAATAGATAATTGTAAGTTTGAAATATATATTTTATTTAATTAATTTTTTTACCATCATAGTACAGGTACACAGATTTTTTATCATCAATGTTTGTTCAGGGGATGATAAAATATGTAAACTCTATTAAAGGGTTTATAGTACATTAATATAGTAGTAATAATATAGTATAGTTTATAGTACAACATTAAGGTCGGCATCTATAGTCCATACTTGAGCATGAGTTCGACTCAAGTCGTATATTTGTGTATATATGGTGGCGTTTGATGCATAATATTTTATAGAAAATACGCAACTGAATATACGACTTGAGTCGAACTCATACTCAAGTACGGACTATAGATACGGGCCTAGAAGTAGCTAAGTAGATACTCAAATAACAATCAAACATCGAATCATTGGGAGAAATTCATTAAGATTTCAAACGAAATATCTGATAAAAATAATAAAAATAATAATATTTTTTATTGTTTTCTTCCTTCTTTATTGGAGTATATACTGGTATATATATTCAACAACGACACAGTATTGTGCATCTGTCTGCGAGAAACTTGCGAAATGCAGATGTAAAGCAAACATTAAATATACTGGTATTGTATAGATGTAAAGATGTTTCTTTATTTTTATTATTTTTATTATTTCTTCAAAGTGGATGAAAATATATCAAAAATAATAATAATAATTTATTTGTATATCGACTTTCAGTGGAACTGAGCAGAACTGTTATAGTATAGAAAATATGAGATATACATTGGAATAAAATTTATATAACTAATATTGCAATTGCATAGCACTTTTTTAAGCTTGATATCAAATTTCCAGGTAAACCTTGAAGTTTTTCTTTATGCCACAGTGAGGAAGGACCCATTATGGGGCGATACTGTAAAACAAACATGGGCGTGGTGGCAGTTTTTCTCCAATCTAAACATAATACGACTTGTAAATTGTATTTAATTTGTTATAATTATATTTTCCGATTGGCATCATTCAGTTTATCATTAATAAGGTGCACATTATGAATTGATTATTCCTGCAGGAAAACACCGTCAACACGCCACTAATAAAAAGGGCAATTCCGGATAATCTCATGTGACGTGAAAGTCGATAAATTTAATTCCACCTAATGGAGAATATCTAAGGTTATCCACTCATGCTAACGAAAAGCCTCGTGGTGAAAGAATGCTGTAATAAGAAATACGCCAACTTTTGGGCATCTTCGGAGTCACTGCACGTTACATGTATAATACATTACCTCAAAACGCCAAATGAAGTTGCAACTTATTTGGAAAGCTGCCAACTGCTTCAGTTTGATGAAGACTGATGTACGACCCTAATAGGTGGGTGATGTTTTAATTTGCTTGTTGGCGGTGTGAAATATTGAATAATATTAGCAAATATGAAATAATATTAGCTTCCGTCCTCCTAAAAATCACAACTAATATACTTTCCTAAGTATTTCTTATTACATGGTAACCATATTAAGACCAGAAGTTCGAATTAAAGAATTAAAAATTATATACATGAAAAAAACTAGCAGTTTCAGATTGTTTTCTTAATATTTTGAAAAATGACAGAAAATCGGAAAAAGATTAACAAAAGTGTAGTGAAACTCAACAAACAATAAATAAGCAAATTGCTAAAATCATAAAAAAATACAGGTACCATCTGATCTGATACAGGGTTGGCCACTTAATAAATCCTCGCAAAACACTGTGAAAACATATTTGATAGCGTGAATTAATCCGAACTAAAGTTGTATGGTTACCAGGGGGCCATCTGATGATGAACTTGAACTCGACCTTGAAGTTGACTTTCAAGGTCATTTCAAGGCCAGCTGTAAAAGTTTAAATAGTATTCCTACTTTTTGAATTTTTATTTTCAAAGAGAACTTGAACTTGACCTTGAAGTTGACTTTCAAGGTCATTTCAAGGCCAACTGAAAAAGTTTAAATAGTATCCCTACTTTTTGGATTTTTATTTTCAAAGAGAGTAATCATTTTAGTACGGCTGCTTAAAAAAATGATAGAAAAGTTTACTGAAAGACAAACTCAAAACTTCAAAAGTTAATTTTCAATGTAAAAATAAGTAAATAACCAACGTTATAAAGCCGTGTATGGCAAGCTGTTGCTAAATCAGAAAATCTCAGAAATTTTATACAAATTCAAAACTTATATAGTAAAATATAGTAGAAAATAAAAAAATAAAAGAAATTCTATGGTGAAAATTTAATTTAAACTACAAAATCATTGAAATGATAAACTACTATTTTCAGAAATATGCCTTTACAACAATAAAGCAGAAAATTGCAAAAATCATAAAAAAATACCAGTACCTAAATATACTTAACGTTCAGATTTTTTTATGCAAATTCTGAAATAAGCTGGAAAATTTGGAAAAGTTATCAAATCCACATCGAAACTAAAGAAACCAAAACCGATGAAATTATCTGCACAAATTTGAAAAAAAAATGTGCCAAAAATTCATCATAAATATCAAGTTTAAATTTTGTCTATCACAACTTTATAAGCCAATAAGAAGTTTCTCATAAGTATTCTGAAGTTTCTGAACGGTTACCTTATATGTATACTAAAAGTTTTATTAATTGATTTTCGAATACATCAAAAACACTTATTAACACGTATTAAAATATATTTAATAAATCGCAGGACATTAATTCCAAATGCGGAAAATTTATTGAAAATATGGAATTTTGTGACTAAAATTTTGGTGAATATATTTTTTTAAATTTTAATGTTTTATCCATAAATTGCCAGTTATATATTTAAGGTTGTTATATTTAGTACTTAATTAATATATCAAATTTTAAAATTACATTTCAAATGAAATCAAGATGTATGAACATTGAATACAATCAATGCCATCATCATAGAGAGATGATGGCTGTACGTATATAACCGAAACTAGTCAGGCGAATTAAAATAAATAAATAATCAAATAAAATAAAAATAACTTTATAGTACTAAATATAACAACCTTATTTTTTTTATTTTTTATTAATTTAATTCAAATTTATTTTAATTTATAATATAATTTAATTATATAAAATTCTTGCTACATTTAAACACTTAATAAAATTGTTATAAACGAATCAAAAAAACTCAGAAAATGTATACAAATTGAAGAAGATTTATGTAAACTGTGAAAAAGTATTGAAAATATCGTAGAAAGATCAAATCATTTAAATTATCTTATTTATTTGTTGTTGTGCTTAATTTTTCCTTTTTTTATTTCTATTAAGTACAGTCATGCTCACATAAATCTAGTACAAAGAATTTGGCATTACCATATAAAATTGCTATTGCAACCTAATTTCTTATACTAGATTTATGTGAGCATGACTGTACTTCGGGCACGTCGTTGGCACTCTAGCTGTCAATTCGCCATTTCCGGTTCGCGACTTGGGTTTGTGCACAATCGCCAGTAGCTGCCATTTAGCGAAGGTTACGCAACGGTACCAGAACGTCAAGGTGCCCCCTTAGATTTGGTATGAATCACCATTTTTGTTTAATTTTTTTTTCAAATAATAAATTAACTTTTTTCTTACGGGCTAATTTTTCGTAATTTAATAAAGCTTCTCCCAAATGCACCCTTCCACCTTGAATTTAATTTACGTCAAGCCGCACCCCCACCTAGATAAGGCTGAAGGATCGCACACGCCGTCTTCACTGAACAAGCCCGTGCTAAGGTGGTTCTTATTTTTAAGGGTAAACCTATAACCTACATCACCAGAAAGGTAGAGTACCTATAGGGGTAGAGGAACGAACGAGAAAAAGGAGAGTTTCAAAGTAAATGTACTGAACGTACAGATTTGTTTCTGAAAATTCTGAAACATGCTAGTAAATTTGAAGCTACAAGGAAACTAAAGAAACCAAAAACTATAAAATTAGACAAAACTTTAAAAAAAAGTTTGGAAAATTAATCAAACCTAGTAAATTTTGCAAGTGGAACGAGTCTGCTAGTTTCCAAATAGCCAATAATGAGGAGTATGAAGCTTCTGTTTTCGAATTTTCAGCAATACGAATAATTAATAAAAAGGTGTATGAAGCTTCTGGTTTCTGGTTTCGAATTTTCAGCAATAGTAAGTGTATTAGAATTTTATATCATTTTAAGTTTTTGAAAAGTTGCCTAATTTACTGTAAGTTGTCTGAAGCTTTAGAGCAGTTGGCTAATATACAAGGTTGGCTACTTAATCAATCCTTTCAAAGTACTCTGAAGACATATTCGATAGAGATAATAAATCTTAACAAACGTGTGTATTTGATTAATTTACTGAAAGTTGTCTGAAGTTTTTGAGCATTTGGCTAATATACAGGGTTGGCCACTTAATCAATCCCCGCAAAATACTCTGAAGACATATTCGATAGCGAGAATTAATCCTAACAAACGTTGTATGGCTACAAATACAACGTGTATATGGCTACACGGGGGCCATCTGATAGTGAACTAAAAGTTGACTTTCAAGGTTAAAAGCGCCTTAAAAGTTCAGAAAATATATCAAAAATAGTAAATTTTGCAAGAATTACAATTTACAAGGATTACAATTTTATATGTCAACTTGAAGTTTCTGAAAAGTTGCCTCATTTACTGAAAGTTGTCTGAAGTTTTTGAGCAGTTGGCTAATATACAGGGTTGGCCACTTCGCAAACAAACTTCGCCACTTCGTCAATAAATCTTCGCAAAATACTGTGAAAACATATTCGATAGCGAGAATGAACTCGAACAAAAGTTTTATGGTTACAAGGGGGCCATCTGATAGTGAACTTGAACTAGGCCTTGAAGTTGATTTTCAAGGTTATTTCAGTAGAAACGCTACTTTTTGAATTTTTATTTTGAAAGAAAGTCATCATATTAGTACGGCTGCGTAAAAATTTACCTTAACATACCTTGCAATCAAATTTTCGAGAATAAAATAAAAAAAGTTTATCTAAAGACAAATTCAATACTTCAAAAGTTCATTTTCAAAGGAAACTAAACGATATTTCCGGCTACCAACGTAATAAAGCCGTATATGGCAAACCGATGCCAAATCAAAAAATCTCAAAAAATTTATACAAATTCAAGAATATTATAGTAAATTGAGGAAACGTTATTTAAAATCTCGTAGAAAATTTTAAAAAAATCAAAGAGATTCTATGCTGAAAATTTTATAAAAACCATCTAATCATTGACATGAAGAACTAGTATTTTCAGAAATATTTCTTAAAATTCTGAAACACTACAGATACCTAAACATGTTAACAAAAGTTCAATGTAACTAAAGTTACCAAAAAGGAGAAAATTACAAAAAAAAATTACGTCATAAAAAAATACAAGTAAATATACTAAACGTTCAGACATTTTCTGAAAATTCCGAAACATGCCAGTAAATCAGGAAAAGTTAATTAAACTACAACGAAACTATAGAAACAAAAACCGACAAAATTTAATCACAATATAAAATAAGTATAGAACTAAATACAAAAGGGGCTAAAAGATGAAAGTCGATAGCCCATTCCATATATCAATATCATAAACTTCATCTTCATCATAATTATGTACAGATCATACATTATAGACATGAATTGTCAAATTCAAAGTCGACCAAAATGTCACATTGTATAATAATTTTGACAGTGTACTTGTAACAAACTAATAATCATAAATGTATTTGCATCCAAATTCTATTTTATTTTCAAAAAAAAAACAAATAAAACCATATATCACAACCGATATCTACTAATGCGTGTAGTAAAGAGTTGCATAGGCTAACCTTCTAATATTACAATGTGCCTTAAAAAGAATATTACGTTTAGACTACTTTGAATTTCTCCCGTTCTCGTGCAATTATATTTGCTAGTAGGCGGAAGAATAACATAACCTCAATCATCTTTGTAGGCAATTTCAATGAGAGTGCTATTATGCTAGTGGCGGAAGTTAACATAACAGCAACAGTATTTGTTGGCACTTTGAATGACAATGCTATTATGCTACAGATCATCCATTATAGATATGAATTGTCAAATTCAAAGTCGGCCAAAATGTCACATTGTATAATAATTTTAACGGTGTTGACATTGATATCAACATGTGTTTTGAAGTAATCAGACCTATTAGTTTTTAATAATTTGAATTGGTTAATTAACAAGAAGTAGGGACCGTTGCAATTTTTAGTTAATAAATTGTGAAAATGAGAAAGAAACCAACACGTTTTAAATTTATTCAAAATTGGACAATTGCACTTGTCAACATTTGAAATAATCATTTTAATATTGTCGCCAAAATTAAATAGTTAAAATACCCATTGGCGTTCCTAGTAACTTTCTCAATAATGCCAACCCAATAGCCCTTTGACAATTCATATCTATAATGGATTTAGTTTAATAAATGATTATTTAAAGGCTACGTGGAGTAAATATTCATTCTCTCTAATAAAATTAGTTACTTAAAGTTAAAAGCTAAAATTTAAATGATAATATAAAATTAGATTGTATGAATCGGTGGTGATTATTACTTGGTGAAACATCTTTAAATTAGTATAAATATAGCATTTGGTTACGTTAAATTTGTGAAACTTAACCAAGTGCTCTATTTATACTAATACTAAGATAATATAAAAGTCAATAATCAAAACAAATCAAATTTATTCATGTCAATACAATAAAGTAATATTTGTATTTCTACTCCCACATTAGTAAGTTGTCAATCACAAACGAACTTCATGGCTAGTAAATTAAATATTACGTAACAGTGTTATGTAATGAAAAACACTTGTGTTATGTAACAGTTAGTGGGGAATTATGTGTATGAGCATTAGCACATTCATATTGTGACATTCATATTTGAAATTGTCAAAATACTCATATAATCGGTTGGAGCTTGTGAAATATTAACACTTAAAGAAAAATAACACATTATCCTTTTTCGCATCGACATTTATTTTTTTAAATGTACATTTCAACAAAGAAAAAAGTTTTGAAAAAGGAAAATTTGTTATTTTTCTTTAATCTAGTCATATGACGATCAATATCATATGTTGCCGTAAGCAACTGACAGAAATAAAATGTATCAATTTGTGCTTCTTTTTCATTATTAATTATTACGACTGGGAGTGGAAAAAATAGCTTACATAAATTGAGTTGATGAAAGGCATTGGAGAAATTACGCAAATTACGCACTCGAGAAATTACGCAACTCATTGCGAAAACTTTCTCTTCATGCGTAATATGGTTCTTACAACTTTCGTTATACAGGGCGAGTATAGAGTAAGGAACCACCTTTATGGAGCCGTTATAATAATTTTTAGAAAAAGAATTTTGGACAAATGTTTGATGGCTAATTACTTGCCACAATTTTACGGTTTCAATTATTTTTTTGTGACGCCTCACTTTTTGAAAATGATTGTCATTGATAATTTTTTTAAATGGTAATTTCTATTAACAAATTTGATAATATTTGTTTTTCTCTTCATGAATATCTAATAACACCATGAGGTTGCATAACAAAAATTTCCAAGAAAATCGAGTTTTCACACTTTTGTTCAAACCTTTTTTTGTTCTAACACAAATAATAAATTTAAATAAATGTCGTAAAATTTTCTTTTGTTTTGCAATTTCAAATTTACAGGTTTTGTAAAACAACTATGATAAGTATATATAAAAAAAACTTTTTTTCAATTGCATTTCGTGTAGCACAATTTATAGCTAAACACAGACGAATTTCATGGCTAGTGAATTAGATATTACGTAACAGTGTTATGTAATAAAAAGCACTTGTGTTACGTAAAAGTTAGTGGGGAATTATGTGTATGAGTATTAGCAACATTGTGACATTTACATTTGAAATTGTCAAAATACGTTTTTTCACACTTTTGTTCAAAACTTTTTTTTCTTACTAAAATAATAACGTTCAATAATTTTTTACATAAATATTGAAATAATTAACCTTAATATGAGAAATATTATAAAAATATTAATAAAGGCTCCAGAGAGGTGGTTCCTTACTTTTTACTCACCCTGTATAATATACTATTACATATGTAAACACCAATGTCAAGAAATTTTCTTTTGTTTTGCTATTTCAAATTTTCGGTTTTGTAAACAACTAAAATAAGTAAGTATATAAAAAAAAATTAACTGTTTTTCAATTGCATTCCGTGTAGCACAATTTATAGCTAAACATAATCGAATATGGGGAATTTTTTGTGGAAATAATGAGTTTAAATATTTTTGATTTTCTGGAATTTTAGGTTATACAGTAAACGGTGAACAACTTCATTATTTTATATGCAATATATTAGATAATATACTGAATATAATAAATTATGAGGTTTTCTTTTTAAATTTCTGTTTCATGTAGCTCAAATGATAGCTAAGAATATTTCATTACGAAGTATTATTCGGATTTCTTGAAAATTCTGAAGCACCTTATTAAAATGCTTGTCACTATTTTGAAGATAAATTTGTAGGGTTTTATCAAGGTAAATTTAATTAATTAATTAATTTATTCCTTTTCCTATCTACCTTTCGGTGTAGGGTTAATTTTATATGTCATACAAAAGCTGTATTCAGCTAGAAATTGAACAATTTTATTATTACTCTGGGGAAGTATAGAATCCAAAGACTATTGATTATTCGGAGTTTTAACTTGGGCCCAGACGGCCATATAATTTATATGCAGATGCCTCCCAGAAGTCCATTGATTCGTATAGCTTAAACTGCAGATTCTTGAAGGACACAATATTAAGTTTATGCATTTTACAGTATAAATTTGGTAAATTATTTGATAGAAATTATTATAATACTTACTTATAATATTTTATAACGTAAAAGTATTATACCTACCACAAAAATATGTTTTTCAATTCGCATTATTAAAATGCTCATTATGTATATTGAATCTCATCGTTGAAACTACACTTTAATCGAATAGGATAATAGAATGTTTACATTTTCACTTTGTCACTATAACCATTGACAACGTGAATAAAGTAAACAAAAATAGGTAAATTCGCACTATCCTTGAAATTTTCATTGTCACCTGACAATGTGATACTTCACACGCAAATTATTCAATTCTGATAACGAATTGGAAAAAAATCTTGTATTATACACGTGAATAAAGCAATTTTATCCACTCGAAAACATTATCGCACTCGATTCGCCTCTTGCGCTAAACTGTTTTTTCGTGGATAAAATTCCATTTTATTCACTTATACCATAAATAGCAATTATTTAAAAATTGTGTACGATAATGAGTTTAATATTTCTACGCAATGTAACTCATTATTGTACACAAGTTTTGCATAAAATTGCCTTTTGTATAAAACAGTGTTTGACATTTTGATTAATAGCCTTATAGTTGACCGTTTCCAGAGCGTTGAAAATCCTGCATATGACATTAAATATGTCAATTTAAAATTTTACTTTTTCGCCTATATTATGTTTTCGTTGCAAAAAACGCGTTCCTCCTAGATATACTTGCATAGATAAAATAACAAATCATAAAATTTCATTATTTTGCATTAAATAATTTTTCCTTAATGGTAGCATTACATGGCACAAATTAATACAAAAATTGGCAAATCGTCGCATTAATGTTACAAGGTTTATGTCCAAATGTTGTAAATTTTTAAATAAGAATTTTAAATATTTTTGTTATTACAGAAAATTATATATTATGTATGCACTGTTATTAGATTGTTTTATCACAGGTTCATAATATTCCGATTTTAATATTTCAACAAGTTGAAACACTAAACTAACAACATGTCATTATTTTAAAACTGACACATTTGTCATAACTGACTTGAAATGTGTCAGTGTAAATTCTGCCTGAAAGCCTTTGAGGACAGATACCACGTGCTCAAGTGCGGTAAAAAAGAACTATATGAGGGACTGATTAAGTAAAAAGAGGATAATTTTATTCGATTGTACTATATCATGATATTAATATGTAAATCTATTTGTATTTTTCTATGCGAGAATAAATTATTATTATTTTATAACATGTAAAATCGCCAAAATGGTGAATGCGCCGGGTGCATGTAACAATGGTAGTTATTGATTGGTAATGGCAATGGTAATGGTATTGGTAATGGTGAATATGGAGTGGTAATTTGTTTTAATCAATTTTATTATCTCTTCGTGGGTTTTATCGTTACTTTATGATTGTAGTTGGTCGTAGCAGAAACAATAAGGCGTTAGTAAATAACTACATAAATCAAAATAAAATTTTGTGTTGATTAACATTTTGTTTAAATGCAATTTGAAAATGGTTAATATGGTAAATAAATTAACGATGCCAATTAGTCATAGCAGTAGAAATAGGGCGTAATGAAACAATCTTTTATAAAATATAAAGTACACTATACAAATGTAAGTCCTGCAGTCATTTTGCATGGGTTATACAGGGGTGGAAACCTTAACTGGAATAAATTTGGTATTTATGAAATGAGAATTTTCAGAAAAAAAAACCTCGGACACATCGATATTTGTTCTTTATTGCGCACTTTTTAGCGTCTTCAAAACAAGTATGACGTCACTAGCCTTTCATGTATGAAGTCATAGCAATTTTTTTAAATAGAAACATTTTTCACTAAATTTGTAGCCTTTTTCATTCTCTTTCTGTATCTAGCGTTCTGCTAATAAAAAATATTATTATTATTATTATTATATATCTCTACGACCATGTAAAATTACATGTTTTTAAAAATTTTCTATTTCAAAAATTAAACGTATCAGGCATGAAATGAGAAATATTTCACCGGAAATGTTTCAAAATGTAAGGGATGGGTTTTATCACCGATTGGTTATTTGTCAAGAGAGAAATAATACTCATTTTGAACATTTCTTACATTAAATAAATTTATTGCAATTGTTTTTAAATTTACTAATATTTTTTTTTTAAAAGAAACAAAATATTTTTACATGGTCGTAAAGAAAATGAAAAGGGCTACAAATTTAGTGAAATTTAAAAAAAACGTTGACATTTAAAAAAATTGCCTATGACGCCATACGTGAAAGGCTAGTGACGTCATACTTGTTTTGAAGACGCTAAAAAGTGCGCAATAAAGAACAACAATCGACTTGTCTGAGGATTTTTTTCTAGAAATTCTCATTTCATAAATACGGAATTTATTCCAGTTAAGGTTTCCACCCTGTATATAAATCCAGTCCCTAGTAACTATGATAAAATAAGCATTCGCAGTACAGGAAGTGCAAAAATTAACTAATATGCAATTGCAATTTCAGTGTAAAAATAATTCACGATTACCTCAGAAATTAATTCTTTTCAATAATATTATAGATACAAACATTATTTTGGAAACGTATTACTTGTCTATTGAACCGCTGCAATCAGTATATTGCCGAACTCCGACATAATGATAAATGCTTGTTTATCTCTGCGTACGCTATCTATGAGTTATGGTAATTAGGTAATCTCTACTTAAATATATTGCTTCGTTTCATCAAGCGCACCCACATCGATTGGTACTATCGAATTTCATAGGATATTAAAAGAAATTTGTAATATACATATTAATCAACTATAATAATAATTAAATTATCATATAATAATATATATATATATATATTGATATTGTGATGTTATTTAATAGATTTTATTTGTTATTTTATAGTATACGTTGGATAGGATTTTGTTTATAGAAAATTATACTGAATATATTAGATTTAGGGTATTTAGATATTAATAGGATTACTTAGGTAGTCAAACAGGATTTGTATAGCTAGAATGATAATTAATTCAGGGCACAATTAACGTAAAATAATTGTAATGAGTCAGTAATATGAATAAAATTAAATGGAAAATTCAAACTCATCGTACAAAGACGTTCGACATTCGTATAGAAGCAGAAAAATACATAGATCTCGAATATCAGACTCAAACCACAATTGAAATTAGGGTTTCACCGGTATATGGATAATTATAATCATATTTATAATTTGTTGATTCGTTGCAGTGGTTACAAACTGGATTCGGGTAGCAACTCGACAATTTACTCGCTTATTTGGATCAACGTAGGCGGATTTTAAGAAGCGAAAATCACTTGTTTAACCGAGGTTTTAAAAAGCTGAACGTTGTTTATCACGTCGGTCAGCATAGAAAAAAAACCAGTTGTACAGAAACAAATATCGTCGAACAATAGTTATTTACATTCACGCGTTATTAAAAAACAATTTGATTTACGTTTTGTTTACGCGGATATAATCAATTTCGGGATAGTAATTATTTGCGTTCGAGCATATGTAAACACTCGACGTGAACTAGGGAATCATTATCGACACGGAACAGCTGAAAGGAGTCCAAGGGGATTTAACGAGAACTTCAACCCCAAAGACGATTCAGGGAGAACGCCAACCATTGAAGAGGATCAACCGAGGGCAGCAGGACTTTGAATCGAGGGAATTGGTGCCGATTTAATCGAATTTACTGATTCGACATCTGCAACCAGGATCACAACTGCGAGTTGCCGCTATTCACCAGGAATATGAATGTGAATTCCAGGTAGAATTTACTAAAATTACTACTCAATTAGGATGTTAATTGTGCAAATTAGGAATTTAGGGAATTATTGTTATTACATATCGATGGTATTGGTTTGTTAATTAGTGATAGGACATGCTTTCTATTGTCAAGCGTGCATTTTGTTTCATATTGAATTAGTGTAGTGTTTGTTTTGTTATCAATTATCTAAATATTCAATATTATAATAAATATTAATTAAAATTAATATTCTTTGCCTGCAATCTAATTTATTTTGATCCCACTTTTTGACCCCGAGAAAAGAGAAAAACAAAATAATAAAATTCAAACCAACAAAAGTAAGTAACAATTTTATGATTCTTAATATCGACCCAATAATAAATATACGCAGTTAATAGACTTAGTATAACACCATATTTTAAACACCCGAACGTGGGGCATTGTCTATAACGTATCATTTGGCACCCTGAACGTGGGGTAAATCATAATTATTGTGTTAAAATAATTAAACCCTAACAATAACATGGCAATTTGGAATACGAACGTGGAGCAATAATTACTATTAATTAATATAAATCAAATATAAAATTAAACCATAAACAACAAAACATAGCAATATATTATAATAATTAAGTAAAAAAAAATATAATAATAATTATAATGACAATAATACAGGTTATCCAGAGGTCTCTTATATTCCTCTATTTTGTGATATCATGCACTGGCAATTAATTACATTTACGTTGATTCCAGGCAAGAACTAAGAGTATTCACTTGTTTTCGTCTAAATCTAGTTGGCAAGATAGGGGTTGAAGGCGTAAAGCCGAAGAAGAACACAATTGCGAGCTCTGGGCGAGATTAAATCATGAAACTCCTAAGGGTTATTTATATGTTTATTGATTCATTAATGAGTAACACCTTCATTTCAAGGGCTGCAAATAAATAGTTTTCTTTGAATTTAAGCATCGATTAGATTATAAATATTATCATGATATTTGAATTTAAATCGATATTTATTAAAATACAGCTACAGATAAATGATATTTAGAGATATGAATGTTATTTAATTACATTTTAATATTTGTTCATTTGGGCAATATATCCACGGATAACTTTTCTTACTTAATTAATCTCTTCAGAAATTGATTTCAATGCTTCTTTCATCCTTCATTATAGTATGATTAGTTTTAAATGTCTATAAAACGAGATCGAACTCACAATTTATAGATTTATAGCGGAGCCATAATTTAATTGAACCTGCATTTAATAATTTTCGTTCATTTTACGCACTGCTGCACTGGACTACGTTTTCAATAGCATTGAATGACCGACGACATTAAATTGAGCACATTTCAAAAGCCGCTAAAATATGTAAATCTGTCCCGACGTTTAATTACATGGAACTACCAGGGATTTTATAGCATATCTTTAATGGCACTTAATTATGCATTCGGAACTAATCCGTACATTTGACGCATCTGGAGTGCGCATACCATTTCCGCATATAATTGGCGAATTATTGAGCGTACACAGCATGTCACAGACGTATCTGTACGAACGTGTTTATGTGCCATGAATCCATTACAGGTCTCGCTTGACCCTAAGCCGTGGATAAATCGAATCCGATTCGTATTCGACGAAAGGCATAACTTTGTTGCACGTATTGATTGGAACGTTGAAGGTTGGAAGTGTAGCTAAAAAGCTAAATTATTGTTATATTGTTACACCGTATGTGATTTTTAGGTCTTCATTCATACTTATGTTGGAATTTGGTGCTCACACATCTAATCCTACTGTATAATTGAATTTATTAATTTAGAAATTACCTAAGCGCGGGTTTATAAGCATAAAAAATTACAAAATTAGCGCTTAAAAATGCATAAAAATCTTAGCAAATAAGCATAAAAAATAGCATAAAGATTAAAATAAGCACAAAAACGCAAAAAAGCATGAAAAGGCATATTTTATTTTTTACAGAAAAACAAAACAAAACATAATTTTATTAACCAGAACGCACTATAGGTAGATAAAAGTAATATTTTAATAACATAGGTTTTAGTGATTAATATTAATAACAATAATAATGAATAACAAATAATTATTACTGCTCATTTTTAAATGTACTAATAATTAAATGTTTTTTCTAAATTTTGAACGGAATATCCCATTCTCTTATCACCGAGCACATTTTTTAAGTGTGAAACGCTTCTCTCCACATCCACACATGTAATCGGTGCATATTTAAATTTGGAAACAATTGTAATATTTATCAGCAAATCTTCCACGAAATCTCCTTTTAAAACTGTTGATATTTTTTGTAACTCGCCAAACCCTTCATTTTTTGACAAAACTCCTTCACATTTTTTTTATAATCTCTCCTTTAGATCCCCGTACGTTTTAGACGTCGTTCCTAAAATTTTCAACTATTAAAACCGCATCTACCAAAGTTGTGTCCTTTGCTTGGAGTTTATCAATCGCTTTGCTTACGAAATTGTAGTTGTTTTTTAGGAATACTAAATTAAGTAGAACCCTCCTATCTTTAAGAACTTTGTTGCATTCGTTAATTGCCCTTGACACATTTTCAGGAAACTCTAACACAAGCTCCTTAAATGAATCGAAATGGTCGGCATAATAGCAGGCAGCATCTAGCCACGTACCCCATCTAGTTATAACCGGCGCCGGAGGAAGAGGTACATTTAGCATTCTTTCCCTAAACATTTCAACCCTCAGTGGAGCTTTTAGGAAAATTTTCGTCCCGGTTTTTATCAAATCATTGACCAGGGGAAATTGCAGTCTAATCGTTTCAGCAACTCGATTTAAACCATGTGCCAAATAGGTGCAATGCATTAATTGCTCATAAAATACTTCTAAATGAGAATATACCTTCAACATATATGCAGCGGCATCAGAAACCATCAATAATAATTTATCATTTGGTACGGGGTTTGGCAAAAAAAAGGGTTAATCCAACGTGAACGAATTTGACAACGATATTGCAATTTGTTTTTGACTGCTTGGAACTATTTAAAAATGCATTGATGGAGTCTTCGTTTGGTATTCCAATCATTAAATGGACGATGTACCCACCACATGAATCAGTAGTTTCATCTACACAGAACTATACGTAATTGTTGCCAATTATCTTTTTTATTTTCTTAATAGTGTGTTTATATACTTGCTCGACATAGATTTTGAGAATGGTTGATACGGCAGGAATATGATTAAGAATTAAACATACTATTATCTAGTTTTTTTAACGGAATGTTAGAAGATACCATCGTATTGCATAAATCAAAGTAAAATTCTTTTTCATTCTGCGTAGAATAACTCGCAAAAGACTCGGAAATAGTTTGCTGGGTACTCAGGGTACTGCTTGCAGATTTGTGTTTTTATTTTTATTTTCCAGGTGAACTGTTATTTTGATATGTTGTGTTATGTTAATTTTTTTCTCGCAGTTAATCTACAACATAATACATGCTTGTACCTAGGTCAATAGCAACACGAAATAAAACTTACCGGTTTGATACTGCCCTGCAAATTAATTTGCCGCTCTCATATTTTAATTCAGAATGTCCACGTATCCATTTATCCATTTATCGACGGAAGGTTTTACTTTCGGCATTTTATACAAGAAAACTTATAAACATGTAATACACACAAGGCACAAGCACAACACACTGAAGATTGAGATAAATTGGACTGAATTGATAGCACTTTTGCCTCAGATACGTTCTGTGCACGTAAAAATAGGGGAATCCCCGAAATAATCAAGCTTTGTTTACCAAATATCACGTACGCAAGCTCGCTTTGGTGATGATTTTGTGATAACCAAGCACTCTAGACGTAACGGAGTAATATTAATACTGAATTCTCATTACAATAATGTGCAACAAAATATATTCCTAGCTAATATAAATAATGGGCGCACTTGAATTGCAGTCCGTTTAATTCATGTTACCTGAACTTAAGAAGGGGATCCTTAATCCTAGACGCGAATTGCAGTCCAGTCCCCAAAATCCCCCCTAATGACTCACTCGAATTGCAGCCGGCTCGGACTGCAATTCAGGTATAAGGTCAGTCCGTAGAGTTTTTAATCCCTTTAATTCGCGTTTTAAGTAAATAAGACCATTGCATTGTCATTGTCCTTACGTGGGCAAATGAAAATATTTATATATATTAAATGGGCAGTGCCAAATCACCTGCATTTCCTCTCAATATATTTCTATCTGATCCGCGATCAGTTACTCCAATTATTCCCTTACACAAACATGTAAAGATGGATCTGCGGGTGATAACGAGCGAAAAAGGAAAACCTCTAATTTTGTTTGACAATTATAAGTTTTATGACAATAAGGTTTTAAAAAGTACTAATGAAACTTGTTAGTGTGGTGTTAAACGCAAGTGTAATGCAAAATTGTACACTATAGGACCAGAAACAAATTTAGTCTTTTAAAGAAAAGTGGTGAACACGAACATGAACATTTGGACAAATGTGTGTTAAACTGACAGGTAATTAGTAACCAAGTGAAAAACAAAAGCTGAGGATTTTATGTGCGACAGACCAGCCAAAGTTATACACAGGGAATTGAACTCCCAAAAACAGTGTTTAGATACACTAAGCAGTAAAGATATGGTGTTAATTCGGAAGAACTTTGGATGAGAGAAGCGAAAAACGATGTCCAAAGTGCAAAAATCGTCTACAGATATCCAAAATAGGTTAAATTTATTGGACATTAGGACGATCAAAGATGAACCATTTGTAATAGTGGTGATCTCGCAGAAGATATATTTGTATTTTCTTGCACGAGTAACATCGAATTTATGTGTGCTCAAACTAAATTTTACATGGATGGAACATTTGATAATTGTCCAAAATATTTCCTGCAATTATTTTGCATTCATGTATATGCTAATGATACATACGTTCCAGTTTTATGTTGCTTACTAAAAAACAAACTGCAAATATCATATATGAAGTTGTTCCAAATTATGATTGTAAAAAATGTAACGAACTTGGATTTACGTGGCGTTCCGACTTCATTGTAATCGACTTCGAGCAAGGCATACATTCTGCAGTTTCAACAATTTTTCCAGAAGCAATCATTATAAGATGTAGATTCCACTAGCACAATCTTGGTCAGTATAAATAAATTTTCTAGTGAAATAATTTTTTAAATCTCTATCTTTAATATAGGTATAGAAAAATTCTCCAAGTTGGTCTTTTCAAAGAATATCCTGATCCAGGGTCTGAGATAGGAAAATGGCTGCATCACGTATTTGGACTTACATTTTTGGATCCAGACGAAGTTGGTGATGCATTCCCTTCGAACTGTTACGAGATATGCCTTCTGATGGAAGAGCCACTTAATTCGCAGACTACTTGACAGATACTTACATAAGTAAAGATTGCAATTTCCCACCTTATATTTGACCACCAACTGCTGTGAAAGTTTCCATTCGAAATTTAAATATTGTGTAGTGTATCATCCAAATATACGTATTTGTAGAAGCATTGAAAAGAATTCAAACGAACACATGTATTAAAATAACAACTTGTAATATTACAGAAAAATGGTTAATTAGGAGAGAAGTTTTAGAGTCAGAAATTTATAACAGCAAAAATTGCGCAAGTCCATTGTAATGCAATTAGTCGCTCTGATTTCTTGAAATGTGTATCTTATAAATTTAGTAGTTTACAATTTTAAATAAAAATATTATATAATTGTAGTAATTAATACATTAAATATTTAATAACATTTAATAATTGTGTGTATTGCATATTTATACCTGTCTATTTCTGCGGATTTTGGGGTCTGGACTGCAATTCGCATTTAGGAACGCGCAAGTAACAAGTAAGGTATTAATGGATTAAAGGATTAAGAACTTTTCGGACTGCAATTCGAGTGTGTCATTAGGGGGCAATAAAATTGTCTCACTGCTATTCGCGTGTCATAAAATGCACATTTTTGAGCCGGACTGCAATTCGTGTGCGCCTTAAATAATATGCTATAAAATTGAGAAATAAGCAAATAAGCACAAAAAATAAGGAAATATGCACAAAAAATGCATTGAAGCAATTATAAGCTTAAAAACTGAAAATATGCATAAAAGCACAAGAAAAAAGATTTGTCGCGTTACTTCATTTGCTGAAATTCGTATAGATACGAAGTCATTTTGGTCTGCTATTAAACCTGTTGTATAGCATAAAACCTAGAAATCCGCGCCTTGTTCATGATTATATTAATTTAAAATTCCTCCAATAAAAATCATATATAATATCTATAATATATTTATATACAATATAAATTACAACAATTCAATATATTTGTATTATACAGGGTCCATCATTTCACCTCCCGTCTTCTATAGCTCAATTACTGATTGAGTTACGATTTTGATATTTTGCAGACTTTACTTACATTCTGGGGTGTATTTTAGGAAAATATTTTTGATTATACAGGGTATCCCAAAAAAGTGTGACATCATCATGATGTATATTTTTAGACTGCATGGTATATTTTTTGTTGCTTATTTGGGTGCCCTTTATGGATGCCTGCATACCCATAAAATTTTATTGAAATCGGTTTAGTGATATTTGCACAAAAAAATAAAAACTGAAAAAATCAGTTTTGCACCATTGGTTAAGAAAATTAATAAGGGACAAAAATAGTGCCGTGTTAATAAAACCATACAAGGTACTCATTAAATAAGGTCTGACAGTTGCGTTAACTAAGTTTTATTGATATGCATTATACAGAGTCCAAAATTTAGTGTCAAACTTTTCAAACTTATGTATATTATGTAGCGTTATTTGCTAATAAATATTCTTTATTATTATTATTATAACTTTAAAGCACTTTAGCTAATCAAATTTTATTGGTAAGTAGGCATCTTTGAGAGGCACCCAAATAAGTAACAAAAAATATACCATGCAATATAAAAATATACATCATGATGACATCACACTTTTTTGGGAACCCTGTATAATCAAAAATATTTTCCTGATATACACCCTAGAAAGCAACTGAAGTCTGCAAAATATCAAAATCTTAACTCAAGTAGTAATTCAGCTATTGAAGACGGGAGCTGAAATGACGGACCCTGTATAATGTCTATAAGATATTTATATAGAATATAAATTATAGAATATAAAATAAAGCAGAACTGAAAAAAATAATTTTGGCAGCTCGGTTTTCTTGTGCGGTGTGGTTAAAGTTGTCATCTTCACCTACAATTTATAAGGAATTATAAAGAAAACTTAAAGAAAACTCAAATTTTATCAATAGAAAATGTATTTATAGTCAATATATTTGTATTATAAATAGGTACATACAAAATCTAAATAATCTAATAACTAATCTAATTAATCTAATAAGATTTAAATAATTTCTAAAATATTTGCCCACTATTTATAATCTTTTTGAATTTCATTTAATTTACACAAATATTTCGCAAAATAAATTTGGAAATGATTGACAAAATACGAAAATATGATAATAATAAACACCCCAATTCGATATTTTTATCATAATCTATTCAAATCTAGTTTGTGTTCTAAAAAAATAATTTCAGGTTTATTAATTACATAAGAATATTGAGACATTTCCAACTGTTTGTGTGTGTTAATTATTTACTGATTAATCTTATATGTGGTAATATTATTATGCGCAATACAATTTAAAAATGTATTGCTTGGAAGGTATTTAATCGAAGTGCAGTGGGGTCACAGATAAAAAGCCCAAATGAAATCTATAAAACAGGTACAGCTTGACAGGAGCTGACCTTTCGCACGTCCAGCGATTGTCCACCCCCTGATAATCCCATAAATTCTAAACGCTTCACCCCGTTTCATTAATACCGTAGAGCCTTGGGAGCGGACGTCTGGCTAAATAAAATGTACATCCTTAAAAAACTACACACGCTCGGTTTGTTCAAGCCAAAGAGTTTCGCAGCCGGTTGCAAAATATTATGCTTTACAGAATATTTGGATGGCTGTAGTTAAGCCGACGGTTGACATTTCGGACATATTTTAATAAGCCGCTGAACAATGAATCTGGTCACTAAAAGCTTTAATAAATTAAAAGATGCCAGCAACCCGCGCCGATTATACAATCGACCCTCTCGCGGCCGTAAATCTTCCACCCTCCACGAGCAACACCCATAGCCACTCACTACATTGTATGTAAAACTTTTTCGATACTTGGCACCATTCCAAGCCGTGACCTCCAAATGTTTTTTTGTAAAGAACGAGAGGAGATTAAAACGACTGTTATGTGGAGTCTGTGAATGGGGGAATGGGGCGCCAAAATGACTGAACTTGCAGTTTATCGAGTGAAGGTCACTTACTTACTTTGTAAGTGGAAATACGTGTCCTTCTGTTCCCGTTTCGAAATGGCAATTGAATTTGAACAAATTATAAGTTTGTTTGTATTTTAAATTACTATTTTGTGAAATTTTTTAGGTCCGTGAAGGGCCGTACCCGAAACATTTTTAAATTAAAATGCAGGGTCATTAACATTTAACAAATCATAATTGTTTTCATTTGATTTATTATTAATAATTGTTTCAATATTAATTTTAGTTATTTGTGTTTTAGTTGGTGTTGCTTTTTTAACTTTTCCCGAAACTGCTGCTAAAGCTTCAGGTAATCGTTTTCTGTCATGAAGGATGTACACAGAACTGCAAAAAATTATTTTCGCAGCTTGGTTTTCTTGTGCGGTGTGGTTAAAGTTGTCATCTTCACCAACAATTTATAAGGAATTATATAGAAAACTTAAAGAAAACTCAAATTTTATCAATAGAAAATGTATTTATAGTCAATACTTTTGATTTGTTTTAACTATTCGTATTTGGTTTGGATTTAATTTTGTTTGATTGCTTCGTAAACTAATTTGCAAATTCCACTTTTTTTTGCAGATTTGTGTTCATCTTTCATGGCAGAAAAAGGTTACCTGAAGCTATAGCGGAAGTTACGGGACACCCAGTATATTTGATTAATGAGTGCTAATTGGTGCTGCAAAATTTAGAATTAGTACTATTCTAGTTTCCGAAAACAATCAAAATTTAACGTATACGGCCTACTTCAAGCTTGCGGTACCCAAAAAAAGTTTCAAGTCTTATGATACCATAAAATCATTTTTATTTCGAAAGTGTCTTGTTGCTGGATATGCAAGGATCATTATGGATCAAAAAATATATACACAGAATACATGTTCAGATTGAAATGAAAATGAAAATCTCGTACTGCAAATTTATATGGAATCTGGAAAGACAGAAAGAAACAAATCACCTGAAAAAGTATTAATTGTATCGTCAAAAATATTGATCTTGATGTTAAACATTTTGCCAAACGACATATATTTTCATCAAACAGAGAGGAAATAGGAAGAGGTAAAATTGAAATAAATTCCAGTAGGAGCTACATGCGAAAACTTTTGCTACAGAAAACCAATTTAATACTTTAGAACCTGCCCATGTGCCAAAATAAGAAACCCGCAGAAAAATAAAAAGTGAATTCAAATTAAAAAACAAAGAATTTGTGATTGGATAAATAACGCACAGTTTGAGTTTAAATAACTTTTTTTTATATTGTCTGCGACATGTCCGACAGGTTTTGCAAGTTTGTAGCTACAAATTTGGCAGGTTTTGACAGTTATTGAAAACGTGACAGTTTTAAGCAAAAATTAACAGTTTCATTTAAAAATCTGACAGCTTTTGACAGTGGGGGTTGAAAATTTGATCCGTAATGATATTTTTTGCTGATTTGTAGATACAAATTTATCAGGTTTTGACAGTTATTGAAATTATGACACTTTTAAGCTGAGCTAGACAGTTTGAGTTAAAAATTTGACAAGTTTTGACTGTGATAGTGGAAATTTTGATCATTTATGACAGTTTTGGTTGGTTTGTTGCTACACATTTTTCAGGTTTTGACAGGTATTGAAAATATGACAGTTTTAAGCAGAGCTTGACAGTTTTATTTGGAAATTTCAGGAGGTTTTGAAAGTGGAAGTTGAAAATGTTATCCTTTATGACAATTTTTGTTAGTTTGTAGCTACAAATTTGACTGGTTTTGAAAATTTGATCCGTAATGATAATTTTTGCTGATTTGTAGACACAAATTTATCAGGTTTTGACAGTTATTGACACTTTTCAGCTGAGCTAGACAGTTTAAGTTAAAAAAATTGACAAGTTTTGACTGTGATAGTGAAAATTTTGATCATTTATGACAGTTTTTGTTAGTTTGTTGCTACACATTTTTCAGGTTTTGACAGTTATTGAAAATATGACAGTTTTAAGCAGAGCTTGACAGTTTTAGTTGGAAATTTGAGGGGGTTTTGAAAGTGGAAGTTGAAAATGTTATCCTTTATGACAGTTTTAGTTAGTTTGTAGCTACAAATTTGACTGGTTTTGATAGTTGCAAATTTAAATGGAATTGCAAAGGCAGAAAGAAACAAACCACCAGATTTTTTTTATTTATTTTTAAAATTACTCAAAACCGTTTGGGTGGTTCGAAGAGTGAACCAAAATGGCGTTTGTAGTGTCAACCCCCTACCCACACTTTAAGCCACAGCCACCTCCATCTAAAAAAAATCAAAAGAACCCCCTACTTGTGATACATCGTTGGAAAGCTCTTGAAAAATGCTTTCCAGTCATTATTAATACAATATGATTTAGTGAACTAGTTTCGGAATTAAGTGCAAATTAAGTGCAACAGTGTTCAATGTATAATATTCAAATAACATGTTAAAGTAAATGTTGGAAATGGCCTCTATTGTTTTCTAAATAAAAATATAGCCTCCTTTCAAACTCCTTGAGAACTTTTTGAAGGTTTGTCCAGTAATAGCGCAACATTCATGTTATTCGTTCTCATAATTGTTCAATTGATAGCTCCTTACAAAAAATGACAACAAATTCATTGACAATGATCTCTATAGACTTGACAGTAATATCTATAAAATCTGAAATTAAAAAATAGATTTTCAGGTCGAAATCTGGCCATATTATAACAAAATTGATAGTTCTTAAAAAAAAAAAACAAATTCAAATTTGATATACATCTCTACAGACTTAACAGGAACTCGTTAAAATTTGCAAATAAAAATTGTCAGTTTATTCTTAATAAAGTTAACAATGGTAAATTGACAGTAAATTTCCAGATAATTCAAATTTGCAAGTAGAAAATTTAACGAAAATTTATACCAGCATCTGAAACAATGACAGTATTTATAACAAATTAATACTTGTGTTTTGGAAAATTACAGTTTTGTTACTACAAACGATGACATTAGATAACAATAGATAATTGAAATCTGCAATTAGATTTTTTTTTTTTTTAAGTTTGAGTTTTTCTGGTTGAAATTCAATGTCAAATTATGACAAAGTTGATGGTTCTTTAAAAAATGATAACAAATTCAGCAACTTTTACAATCATCTCTAGAGACTTGACAGGAACTAGTTAAAATTTGCAATTAAAAATTATCAGTTTATTCTTAATTGAGTTAACAATGGTCAATTGACAGTAAATTTCTAGATAATTCAAATTTCCAAGTAGAAAATTTAACGAAAATTTATACGTTCATCTGAAACATTGACAGTATTTGTAGAAAATTAATAGTTGTGTTTTGGAAAATTACATTACTGGAAAGTTACAGTTTTGTTACTACAATAGATGACATTTCTTACAAAATATGTTTCTTTTTAAAATACCTACCCAACGATGTCACATACGACCTAAGTTCCCATTTAAAATTCTGAAGTTGAGTGCAGTTACGCCTACTTCCGGTTACTTCCGGAAATCGAAACAACCTCCATTAAATTCTTCAGGTAGGTTTTTGTTATGATATTTTTTCCCCGAACTTCTAAGATGTCATATTACCGAGAAAAAGGCCTGGGACGGGTGGTCTGAATCACCCTGTATAATTGAAATTTGCAATTACAAAATTGATTTTTTTTAAAGTTGGAATTTTTCTGGTTAAAATTCAATATCAAATTATGACAAAATTGATAGTTCTTTAAAAAATAATAACAAATTCAGCAACTTTTACAATAATCTCTAGAGACTTGACAGGAACTAGTTAAAATTTGCAATTAAATATTGTCAGTTTATTCTTTATAAAGTTAACAATGGTCAATTGACAGTAACTTTCTAGATAATTCAAATTTGCAAGTAGAAAATTTAACGAAAATTTATACGTTCATATGAAACATTGACAGTATTTGTAGAAAATTAATAGTTATGTTTGGGAAAATTACATTTTGTCACTACAACAGATAACATTAGATAATAATAGATTATTGAAATTCGCATTTAGAAAATTGATACCTGCATCTGAAACATTGACAGTTTTGTAGAAAATTAATACATGTGTTTTGGAAAATTACAATTGTGTCACTACAAAAGATGACTTTGGATAACAATAGATCATTGAAAGTTGCAATTAGCAAATTGAAAAGAAAATTGATACCTGCATCTGAAACATTGACAGTATTTGTAGAAAATTAATACATCTATTTTGGAAAATTACATTTTTGTCACTAAAAAAGTGACATTAGATAACAATAGATATTTAAAAGCTACAATTAGAAAATTGAAAGAAACTTGATACCTGCATCTGAAACTTGCGGGTATTTGTAGAAAATTAACAGTTGTGTTTTGGAATATTACATTTTTGTCACTGCAAAAGATGACATTGGATAACAATAGATAATTGAAAGTTGGAATTAGCAAATTGAAAGAAAATTAATACCTGCATCTGAAACATTGACAATATTTGTAGAAAATTAATACATGTGTTTGGGAAAATTACATTTTTGTCACGACAAAAGTGACATTAGATAACAATAGATAAATAAAAGTTACAATTAGAAAATTGAAAGAAAATTGATACCAGCATTTGAAACATTGACAGTATGTGTAGAAAATTAATACTTGTGTTTTGGAAAATACATTTTTTCACTACAAACGATGACATTGGATAACAATAGATTATTGAAATTTGCAATTAGAAAATTGAAAGAAAATTGATACCTGCATCTGAAACTTGACAGTATTTGCAGAAAATTAACAGTTGTGTTTTTGAATATTACATTTTTGTCACTACAAAATATGACATTGGATAACAATAGATAATTGAAAATTGCAATTAGCAAATTGAAAGAAAATTGATACCTGCATCTGAAATATTGACAATATTTGTAGAAAATTAATACATGTGTTTAGGAAAATTACATTTTTGTCACTACAAAAGTTGACATTAGATTATAATAGATAATTGAAATTTTGAATTAGATCCTTGAAAGAAATGTTATACCTGCATCTGAAATATTGACAGTATTTGTAGAAAATTAATACTTGTGATTTGCAAAATTACATTTTTGTCACTACAATAGATGACATGAGATAAATGAAATATACAATTAAAAAAAAATTTTTTTTTTAAGTTGGCAGTTTACTCGTTCAGTATATTACAATTTATACAATTGTTGAAATTTGAAGTTTTTTTATCATTTGTTGGGCTACCAATAAAAATCAAATTTGACCAAATTAAAGTAAAGACCACTTACTATTTATTATTAGTACTTTAATACCATAATTACTGTATATCTTTAATAAAAACGACATATTGTACAATGCAAAAAAAACAAATATTAAATATTAAATACATCCACATTTATATGTGATGAATAAGGGAAAACATTTAGTATAACTTCGCAGGTTTATTAGATTGCTCTACAATTGTTTACGGTTTGTTACGGTTATTCTCATGAGAGATATAAAAAGTTTTACATATCTCTTAAGAATGACCGTGAGGTCGAAACAATTGTAGAGCAATCTAATAATCCTGTGAAACTATACCAAGTGTTTTCCCTTATCCATCTTATCAAAATCAAAATGTTTATCAAAATGTTTCACCAATAATTAACTACTACCTCATACAATTCAATTTATTTGTAATGTTATTTTTTTTTTTTTTACTTTTATTCAACGAAAATTCCCAAATTTAAATACAGAATATTTATTTCACAAAACATCAGCCAACTATGATAAGAAAATACAAGTTGTAGCAAAATAAAAAAGGAGGAAAAACAGAATGATCTTCCATATTTCCGAAACCGTTACTTTAAGGACCCATGTTTATTAATACTTTTTCTTCGTTGTGGTTCTTACTACTACCCGCTTAAATATTTTACATTATTTGTTAACACCCTGTATATTATGTAAGCTATCAATAAAACATCTTTAAGCCTTGTTTTAGAGGGTTATCAAACTTGTTCTTAATCACGTGCCTTTCACAACCCAAATTATCGGCCTGACAGTTATGTCCATAGAGTGTGCCTATGATTTGCTTCCCTACAAAATATATACAGTTTATGTTTTATTCAAATATATTTCAAAATTATAATTAGAAAACAAAAATACTATATAAATAAATACCTGGAAACTTTTCTGGTTGATGATTTATTTTTATACTTATATATATATATATAGGTATATATATATTTATACTAAAATTTTTAGTATTGTTAGCCATTTTTGTTTAAGTGTTTAAGTGTAATAATAGTTCAAATATTCAAAAAATATATAGGTATAACACGTTCTAGTTTGAAGTCCTCTAAAGAAATTTGATAGAACTCTCAAAATTTGATTATAAATTTAGGACACAGATTTTATTAAAAAAATCGAAAATTGCTTACAATGTTCTACTGAATACATATAAACATCACTCATATTGCATATTGACATATCGTCGGCTTGGTGTTATAAGGTTGCATGTAACACTTTTTTCAATTTTTAGGTGTACAACTTTACAGGACCATATGTTTTCAAAGCAGGCTCTTGAGCTTGTTGGAAGGTTAAAATCGGAATATTATGAACTTGTGATTTAAAAAGAAATCTAATTACAATGCACAATACATCATTTTCTGTAATAATTTATAATAATAATAACATATTTAAAGTCTTTATTCCCAAATTTACAAATTTTCACATACGACCTTGTAACATTAAGCCGACGATATTGCATAATTGAATATGGCGGTTAGTATTTGGCATATGGTAAGTTTTGTCAGGCAGCACAAACACAATTTAATCAGTAACGATTCTGCTGCTCTACATGTACAGACCAATACGGCACATGTGTCACATTCTCTCAATTAGAGCCTGCACTCTAAATTTTATTACAATTTATAAGCAAACAATATAAATAAATACTTATTTTCAAATTTAAATACTAATTTACAGTGTTATTTATGTGATCTAAATGTGCTTTAAATTGATGTAATTTCGCCAAATTATTAAAGAAACTGTAGCACTTATGTAGCTAAGATCGAATGTCTATGCATGAGGTTTCAGAGTGTATCAACAGACAGTTTAAATTTTGGATTATTTGCAAATATTTTAATAAACTAGAATAAATAATCGACGCAGTATAATAAACGCGAAAATTAAACTAAGAATGGCATTTTGGCTGCGATATATTTTCATAATTACATTAAATTATAATGCTATGTGCTAATTTGAAAATTCCAAGCTTCAACGCATATTTGCCAGCAAATTTCCGAATACATAAAGTAAATAAATCTAAATATATAAACAGCCTCCAGCGGCACATTCCGAGTGAATTTCTTCAGGGAAATCATACCGTTCACCTTGTCGCACATATTTATATATTTTCATATTCTAAAAATACGGCATTATAATATTAAGTAAAATACAATAGTGACGCTAAAATTTTGTATAGGATTCATAATTAATTATTACATGGTTTGATTGACCAGTACTGATTTTTTTTATGACATAATAATTCAAAATTTGTATTATATTTGTTTCATATTAATTTCATTTACGTATATTTCTAAAACACATATAATTAATTTAAATGACAAATAAGCAGAGTTTGGTGGATTTACAAAGGCAACGAATACACATAGCAGAATTGATTAACAAAGGACTGACGGTTGTAGAATGTATAAATAGAAGTGGAACCAAATTATGTAGTGAGTTTATTGTTGCTCACAGAATGCCTCGCAACTTGTATGGCTAAAATAAATCTAAGCGATAAAGCAATATTAGTATGTATAAATGCGGATCATTCATACACGACCATTCGCCATTTAGTTTATAAGACTACTCCAGGCTTACATATAACTTCTACGCAATTAGTAGGTTAATTGAAAATTATCACGATCCTAAGCTCGCTCCCCGTTGTTCGTAATTATTCCAACTCCTCAAAGAGTAATCGACGTATAGCTTCGAAATCTTCCCGGCGTTTATTAGCCGCTGACCTAAAAGTGTCGCACTAACGATGTTTACTGGCTGCGAAGTTTTCCAATTAAGAAATTGTTTCAATTAGTAATTTCTCACGCCTGGGGAGATGCGAACACGCAACTGTTACAGTTTTCACTAAGCAAAGATAATGCAATATATCAGAAAATAAAATCGAAATTGCCATTTAAAATGTCATACACAACCTCTTACAGATAACCTCAACATTATTTTTACCTATTACGGGTACCTGCAAGATGTGACGTTGCAAACTATTTGGGTTAGTTCAGTTTAGGTTAAATATTACAATTAAATACTATGTAACATTGTCCCCCAATTACACGTAATTTTCGTGTAGATAACGCAAAGCGTATTGTATGACTTGAATTTAATTAGTGCTGTAATTCGAGGCACCCCGAATCATTTCTGGAAGTTTCGTGCCTCGCTCGAGTGACTCGAAGTGAACCCATAACTTGAACACTAATTGCCAAATGCAACGCACGAAATGCCACGCGGGTTTTTCAAATGCCACTTGATCCCCGCAAAGTTCACTGCACAGGCGTATTTTGATTATAATTTTTGGCATGCCTCAATAGGGGGCTTTTGGTTAAGAACTTTCCGAGCCGGCGTATTTTACGAGACCGGAAAGTGCGGGTTATCGCAGATTGTGAATGGAATAACTTTGACGACAGGGATTTGCCCCATATTATATTTCACGTTCCCGTTTCATGACTCCCACGCCGTTATTGTGCTTTTAATTAAAATAATTTTGAAGTATTTTTTTTGTAAACGCCATAAAGCTCAATTTGTATAATGAAAATCATGAAAGTTGTACCCGACATTTCAATGGGGGCTTTGTGGGTGATAATAAATGAATTTTCTACTAAATTCGTAGCACGTGCATAATGAATCAATTATCAAAATATCCAGAACTTAAACCAATATTTATATTTCATTGAGATATTAACCAATTAGAAAAATCTAGGGTGCAATGAGAGTAATAATGGTATATTAATTCACGCGGAAGAGAAGTGAGACTTTTCCTGGTGCAAACGGTGAGGCGCGTAATAGAAGGCAAGCCTTGAAAAGTCACTTCGCCTCCAAGGGAAATATACTATTTTTTTCTTCAAACGGAAGGGTACAGAACCGACTCTAACAGACAATAAACATAGAATAATTTTTAGCGGAGTGACACAAGAAAGCTGAGCAGCTGCAGGAACTGCATGTATTATACATAACCGATTAGAGAAAGAGTTGGAAGATTTAGAAGCAATAAATGAACGAATGCTAGTAATCAAACTAAGAAAAACCTGAAACAACAACTTAGTAACAATAATAGGAGCGTATGGGCTCAACGAAGACACCAAATCAAACAAAGATACGTTCTGGAAGCAATTAACAGATGTAACTAAAAGAGCGAAAGGAGAAACAGAGAAATATACATAACAGGTATATGTAACACGTCAATGGACGTGTTGGACGGAAAGATAGAAAGTGCATGGAAGTTCTAGCAAAGCACGGAGAAAGGCATAGAAATGGGAATGGTAAAAGACTTATAGATTATTGTATAGAACAGGATTTGGTAATAATAAACACATTTTTCGAGCATAAATAAATTCATAAGTATACTAGGGAACAGCACAGCCGATCGGAAAAGTCCATTATTGACTACATCATAACAGAAAGAACAAATTAAAACCAAGTAAGAGACGTTAGAGTCAAAAGAGGGTTTGAAATTGACAGCGATCATTACCTACTAGTGGCCGAAATAGAAAGGAAACATCCTAAACCTAACGAAGATATAAAAGGAAGAGTAACAACAGCAGAACTCATAAAGGCATTCAAACTTAAATCGGAGAAAGTGGCAACCGTCTATATGGAAGAAAGCAACAAGGCCATGAATAAAATACCAAAATCGGAACTGCTCACATTAGATGAGCAGTGGGAAGTAATAAAAACAACGATACTAGAGACTGCAAGGACAGTGTGTGGAACATGTAAACAAAGCAACAATAAGAAACAAACAGCATGGTAGACAGAAGAGATAAAGCAGCAGATTAAAGTCAAGAAAGCGAGATGAAAAAATATTTGCATACGAGGACATCGACCAGATATGAGGCCTACAAAACCCAACGGACAAAAGTGAAAAAGATGATACTGGAAGAAAAGCAGAAAGTGTGGGAAGACTTTGCTGTAAAGATGGAAGAAAATGCTAAAAGCAACCAGAAGGTATTTTATAGTATGCTGAAAAGTCTAAGGAAAGGTAAACGGGAAGAGCTCATAAGAATATGCGACGACGAAGGCAACTTATTAAGGACAGAAGAAGAAACGATGGAGCGATGGACAACGTACTTAGATAAGTTACTAACTCAGGATTATGAACCAGACACAAACACAGAGGCAATACCAACCAGAAATATATCAACAATGGATATAATATCAGAGGAAGAAGTGGAGAAAGAAAATCAAGAACTCAAGGCAGGAAAGCTGCGGGCATTGACAGAATCACAGGAGAAATGATTAAGAACATAGGAGGTGAGGGAAGAAGGCGATTACATGCGTTCATTAACAGAGTATGGAGAGAAGAGCAAATTCCAAGAGAGTGGACAATGGGAATGATTGTGCCAATCTTCAAGGCCGGGAAGAAAACAGATTGTGAAAATTATGGAGGCATTATACTAATAGTAACGACAACGACAATGAAGATATACGAGAAAATTGTAGAAAAGCGAATTAGAAAAACAGTAGAAACCAAATTGTCCGAAGCACAGAGCGGATCCAGAGCCGAGAGAAGTGCGCATGACCAGATATTTACTCTGAAAACCACAATTAATAGGACTTTGGAAAAGCAGAATAGTTTACACATTGCGTTTTTAGACATGGAAAAGGCCTTTGATAGAGTTTCCCGCGATAGGATCTGGGAGGGTTTACGAAAGATAGAAGTAACTAAAAAACAAAGTAAGCCAAAGCATATGTAAAGAAACAAGAAATGTTGTCATAACAAGAAATAGAAAATCTAATGAGTTCATAACAAAGCAGGGAGTAACGCAGGGAGGTAGTTTGAGCCCTATGCTATTCATAGTTTATATAGACCAAATAATAAAATACGCCTACAAGGAAACGAAATCAGAAAATATCGGATATAGAAATCTAAGAAGAGTGCAAATACATTAATGCGCGTTCGCCGATGACCTAGCAATAATGGAAAAACAATCAAGATGATCTGAAAAAGAACCTAGAAATATGGAATCGGACACTGAAAAAATACGGAATGAGGATAAATCTGAAAAAAAAAGTTATGGCAATATCAAGAGAACCTGTGTAGATGGACATAAAGATAGACAACACATCAATAAAGCAAGTTAAAGAATACAAATACCTTGGGGTCATCTTAAATGACAAAGGACAACAAGAAACGGACATTAATAACCGAATTAGCAGTGCCAATAAACTATTCTACACTCTAAGCAAATACATAACAGGGAAGAAGGAAATAAAGAAAAATACGAAAATTAAAGTGTACAAGTCAGTCTTCAGGCCAGTCCTAACATATGGAAGTGAGACGTGGGTACTTAATGAGAAACAAAGAAGCAATGAAATACCTTAGAAGAGTATATGGAGTCACCCTAAGAGACAGAATTAGAAGCGAGAAAATCAGGAAAGAACTAGATATTAAGGGCATAGAGAAGTACATAGAAGAAAGACTGCTAGGATGGTGGGGGCACATTCACAGGATGAGGGCGGGTACGTAAGCAAGATAAGTGTGGGACGCGAAAATGCAAGGAAGAAGGAGAAGAGGACGACAAGCGAGAACTTGGGAAGACGCAGTAGAAAACATACTCAGAAAAAAGGATATATATATATTGTGTGTGTGTGTGTGTGTGTGTGTGTGTGTGTGTGTGTGTGTGTGTGTGTGTGTGTGTGTGTGTGTGTGTGTGTGTGTGTGTGTGTGTGTGTGTGTGTGTGTGTGTGTGTGTGTGTGTGTGTGTGTGTGTGTGTGTGTGTGTGTGTGTGTGTGTGTGTGTGTGTGTGTGTGTGTGTGTGTGTGTGTGTGTGTGTGTGTGTGTGTGTGTGTGTGTGTGTGTGTGTGTGTGTGTGTGTGTGTGTGTGTGTGTGTGTGTGTGTGTGTGTGTGTGTGTGTGTGTGTGTGTGTGTGTGTGTGTGTGTGTGTGTGTGTGTGTGTGTGTGTGTGTGTGTGTGTGTGTGTGTGTGTGTGTGTGTGTGTGTGTGTGTGTGTGTGTGTGTGTGTGTGTGTGTGTGTGTGTGTGTGTGTGTGTGTGTGTGTGTGTGTGTGTGTGTGTGTGTGTGTGTGTGTGTGTGTGTGTGTGTGTGTGTGTGTGTGTGTGTGTGTGTGTGTGTGTGTGTGTGTGTGTGTGTGTGTGTGTGTGTGTGTGTGTGTGTGTGTGTGTGTGTGTGTGTGTGTGTGTGTGTGTGTGTGTGTGTGTGTGTGTGTGTGTGTGTGTGTGTGTGTGTGTGTGTGTGTGTGTGTGTGTGTGTGTGTGTGTGTGTGTGTGTGTGTGTGTGTGTGTGTGTGTGTGTGTGTGTGTGTGTGTGTGTGTGTGTGTGTGTGTGTGTGTGTGTGTGTGTGTGTGTGTGTGTGTGTGTGTGTGTGTGTGTGTGTGTGTGTGTGTGTGTGTGTGTGTGTGTGTGTGTGTGTGTGTGTGTGTGTGTGTGTGTGTGTGTGTGTGTGTGTGTGTGTGTGTGTGTGTGTGTGTGTGTGTGTGTGTGTGTGTGTGTGTGTGTGTGTGTGTGTGTGTGTGTGTGTGTGTGTGTGTGTGTGTGTGTGTGTGTGTGTGTGTGTGTGTGTGTGTGTGTGTGTGTGTGTGTGTGTGTGTGTGTGTGTGTGTGTGTGTGTGTGTGTGTGTGTGTGTGTGTGTGTGTGTGTGTGTGTGTGTGTGTGTGTGTGTGTGTGTGTGTGTGTGTGTGTGTGTGTGTGTGTGTGTGTGTGTGTGTGTGTGTGTGTGTGTGTGTGTGTGTGTGTGTGTGTGTGTGTGTGTGTGTGTGTGTGTGTGTGTGTGTGTGTGTGTGTGTGTGTGTGTGTGTGTGTGTGTGTGTGTGTGTGTGTGTGTGTGTGTGTGTGTGTGTGTGTGTGTGTGTGTGTGTGTGTGTGTGTGTGTGTGTGTGTGTGTGTGTGTGTGTGTGTGTGTGTGTGTGTGTGTGTGTGTGTGTGTGTGTGTGTGTGTGTGTGTGTGTGTGTGTGTGTGTGTGTGTGTGTGTGTGTGTGTGTGTGTGTGTGTGTGTGTGTGTGTGTGTGTGTGTGTGTGTGTGTGTGTGTGTGTGTGTGTGTGTTTTTGTAATTTGTTCTCTGTTTTAGTAGAGAACCGGGTATTCGGCAAGGGTCAATAAAAACACAATATTTGTTTAAACTTCCAAGCTTTCGGACATATGGTTGTGTCCTCCGTCAGGGATGTTACTAAAGACATTTATTAATTATTTTAGCAAAGAAGCAAAGAAGCAAGAAGCAAGAGCACCCTGTATATACACATAATTAATCTGATAATTACCTATATATATATTCTTCAAACGTACTGCAAAATACGAAATCTCGTAATTTTCATATAGAATTTTTGCAAATTAATATAATATCAAAGAATGCATCGTATGGTTTATTGTTTTCTTGACGTTTGAAGAGAAACATCATTATTTGCACTTACATATAGACGAAAGATGATGCACCATGATATACAGACAATGGAAGAGCGTTATCAGAAAAAGTCAATTATTGCTGGAGTATACAAAGAGATCAGCCTCAAGCTATGCGTTCGAGAAAATCGTACAAAAGAAGATTTTGTAGTGATTTTAAATTAATTTTTTTAAAGAAAGTATGGTAAAATGTTTTTATATAAAAAAGAACGTGTTAATGAATTATTTCAAAAAGTAGAGCTACTAGAAGAAAACCAGTACTATATTTGTAATTACCACCTTAGCTGTACTTAGAAACTGTCATTAAATTTTTGACCAGTGTAATTTCCAAGGCGCGGATTTCTAGGTATTATGCTTTGCTTTACATCAGTTTTAATAGCAGACCAAAATGACCTCGTATCTATACGAATTTCAGCAAATGAAGTAAGCATATTTTCAGTTTTCAAGTTTATATTTGCTTTAATGCATTTTTTGTGCATATTTCCTTATTTTTGTGCTTATTTGCTTATTTCTCAATTTTACAGCATGTTATTTATATTAGCTAGGAATACATTTTGTTGCACATTATTGTAATGAGAATTCAGTATTAATATTACTCCGTTACGTCTAAAGTGCTTGGTTATCACAAAATCATCAACAAAGCGAGCGTGTGTACGTGATATTTGGTAAACAAACCTTGCTTATTTCAGGGATTCCCCTATTTTTACGTGCACAGAACGTATCTGAGGCAAATGTGCTATCAATTCAGTCCAATTTATCTCAATCTTCAGTGCGTTGTGCTTGTGCCTTGTGTGTATTACGTGTTTATAAGTTTTCTTGTATAAAATACCGAAAGTAAAACCTTCCGTTGATGAATGGATACGTAGACATTCTGAATTAAAGGATGAGAACGGCAAATTAATTTGCAGGGCTTGTATCAAACCGGTAAGTTTTATTTTGTGTTGCTATTGGCCTAGGTACAAGCATGTATTATGTTGTAGATTAACTGCGAGAAAACATTTAACATAACACAACATATCAAAACAACTGTTCACCTGGAAAATTAAAAAAAACACAAATCTGCAAGCAGTACCCTGAGTACCCAGCAAACTATTTCCGAGTATTTTGCGAGTTCTTCTACACAGAATGAAAAGGAATTTTACTTTGATTTATGCATTACGATGGTATCTTCTAACATTCCGTTAAAAAAAACTAGATAAGAGTATGTTTAAATCTTTTTTTACAAAAATACACCGGTACACATATTCCTGCCGAATCAACCATTCGCAAAAACAATGTCGAGCAAGTTTATAAACACACTATTCAGTAAATAAAAAAGATAATTGGCAACAATTACTTAAGGTTGTGTGTAGATGAAACTACTGATTCAAGTGGTCGTTACATCGCCCATTTAAGGATTGGAATATTAAACGAAGACTACACCAATGCATTTTTTATTAGTTCCAAGCAGTTAGAAAAAACAGTAGACAATACCTTTGCCAAATTCGTTTACGATGGCTTAACACTTTTTTTTGCCAAACCCCGTACCAAATGATAAATTATTATTAATGCTTTCTGATGCCGCTGCATATACCGGGCTTTCTTTTCGTTATTACACATATGATTGTCAATGTATAACTGGTTGCCTGCATCTACCCGCAAGGAATTTCCTATGTGTAATTCTAAAAAAAAAAAAATCAACTCGTTAGCGGCGTCGGTGCAAGCAACCTGTCAATTTTGGCATATGTTACACAGAGAGGTTAGGTTTTTATTCAAGACAATACACGAGAGTATTCGTAATGTATCAAGATTTGTCAACAAATGAATATTTTCTTTGCGGTTACCTGAAAATGAAAATTTTTAATGACGTACAAATACATAACGTAGATGAATTGAAAGGCCGTATACGTACTGCATGTAATGGCATAAATCCACAATATATTAGGAATACTCTGCGTATCTTCAAAGACCCCGTCGTGTATTGCCTTGAATAAAAACATAACCTTTCTGTGTAACATATGCCAAAATTGACAGGTTGTTTGCACCGACCCCGCTAATGAGTTGTTTTTTTTTTTTTTTAGAATTACACATAGGAAATTCCTTGCGGGTAGATGCAGGCAACCAGTTATACATTGTCAATCATATGTGTAATAACGAAAAAAAAGCCCGGTATATTGAAGGCATATTCTAATTTAAAAGTATTTTATGAGCAATTAATGCATTGCACCTGTTTGGCATATGGTTTTAATCCAGTTGCTGACACGATTAGACTGCAATTTCCCTTGGTCAATGATTTGATAGAAACAGTGAAGAAAATTTTCCTAAAAGCTCCACTGAGGGTTGAAATGTTTAGGGAAAGAATGCCAAATGTACTTCTTCCTCCGGCACCGGTTATAACTAGATAGGGTACGTGGCTAGATGCTGCCTGCTATTATGCCGACCATTTCGATTCATTTAAGTAGCTTGTGTTAGAGTTTCCCGAAAATGTGTCAGAGGCAATTAAAGAATGCCACAAAGTTCTTAAAGATAGGAGGGATGTACAAAATTTAGCATTCCTAAAAATCAACTACAGTTTCGTAAGCTAAGCAATTTTTAAACTCCAAGCAAAGGACACAACTTTGGTAGATGCGGTTCAAATAGTTGAAGATTTTAGGAACGACGTCTCAAACGTACGGGGATCTATAGGAGTGATTATTAAAAAAAATGTGATGCAGTTTTGTCAAAAAAATTAAGGGTTTGGCGAGTTACAAAAAATATCAACAGTTTTAAAAGGTGATTTCGTGAAAGATTTGCTGATAAATATTACAATTGTTCCCAAATTTAAATATGCACCGATTACAAGTGTGGATGTGGAGAGAAGCATTTTACACTTAAAAATGTGCTCAGTGATAGGAGAATGGGATTTTCCGTTGAAAATTTAGAAAAACATTTAATTATTACTTCATTTAAAAATGAGCAGTAATCATTATTTGTTATCAATTATTATTGTTATTAATATTATCACCAAAACCTATGTTATTAAAATATCACTTTTATCTACCTATAGTGCGTACTTGTTAATAAAATTATGTTTTGTTTTGTTTTTCTGTATTTTCATAAAAAATAAAAAATGCCCATTAATGCTTTTTCTGCGTTTTTGTGCTTACTCTTTATCTTTATGTTATTTTATATGCTTATTTTCTAAGATTTTTAAGCATTTTTAAGCGCTTATTTTGTAATTTTTTATGCTTATAAATGCGCGCTTTGAATATAATAATGTTTCTACACAGAAACTCCGAGGGCTCGTGGCCAAATAAAGATTGTCCTCTCTCACTATAATTGCTCAATCCAAAATAAACATTTTTTTAAATTCGCTTATTCATTACCTATATTATTTCACTTCTCTTATATTATTAAGTTCCACGTTTCCGGCATGTTCATCTTCTACCTTTTTGATTCTTCAATAATGCATGAATTACATAAAATATCCTAACGATGTCTGGTAGTGCTTCTGTGAAAGGGTTCTGCGAGGCATATAACTCGTATGACGATTCCTCTTCTGATCAATACAAAGGATGGCGAGCGATCGCTTGGAATAATACGCACATCCCCGACATCTGAGTAATGATTATGCTGTTTATTAATAACGTTTAATCATTTTATTAGTTGCTCCACCTATACACCCACGAAGTAATCGATAGCAGCATTTTCCTGCTCCGTGTGTACATTTTTCAGCCGTATTTGCCTGCAGTGAATTCCAATTACTGTGGCTCTGATGCTAATAATTAATGGTTAGTGATGGAGTGTGATTATTTTGTGTCCTGACATGGTGTCGCATGCCGCAAGGTAATTTTTCCATCACGCATATTTACTCGAATAGCAAATGAGCATTAGTAATATCACACATCGATTATGAAGATATTTTCATGTATTTCAACGGGTCAGTGTTCACAATTTTGAACCTTGATAAGCGTAATAATAAAGCATTTGACATTTTGTTAATAATTGTGAGAACTTTATTCATGAAGAGATATATTTGAATATCTGTGGTACACAATTTCCATAAACTGTATTGATCTGGCTGATGAACTTTAAAGTTCACATCACATGGACCTCATTAAGCCCTATGAATAACCTTCATTAGATAAACGCATTCCAGCATTTCTTCATCCTTCCCAGAGTGACTCAGCACAATATTTTTTTCAAGAGTCTACCCCACACTAGTTTGAATTGAATTGAATTGAATCAACTTATATTTCCCTCATAGGTTTAAAAATATTTGCAAAAACCTAAAACGCCTATCCAGTGAACTATCGATTCCAGTAGGTCGATTGTAACCTAAAATCACAGGGAAACTATAGAATTTTTAACGAATTATTACAAATTTTTGAGAAGTTTAATAGAATTACGACAAATTTTGAGAAGTTTAGTGGAACTATGACAAATATCACACAAACTTAAAGAATTTTGCGCAAAACTTTATAAAGCTCAATAATTTTAAACGAATTATGATAAATTTTGATAAGTTTATAATAAATTTCACCAAAACAATCAAATTTTCCAGCTTTTCTTCATCCTTCTCTAAGTGACTAAGCACAATATTTTTTCATGCGTCTGCCTCAAACCAGTTTTTGAAAAGTTAAATTTTGATAAAATAGATAAGAATAAAATTAATCGCAAATTCAAATTAAAGCAACTTATATTTTCCTGATAGGTTTAAAAATATTTGTAAAAACCCGAAAAGCCTATCCAGTAAACTACCAATTCCGATAGGGGGAATGCAGCCTAAAATCACAAGAAAACTTAAGAATTTTTAACGAATTGTTACACATTTTTGAGAAGTTTAATAGAACCATGACAAATTTTGAGTAGTTTAGTGGAATTATGATAAATATCACACAAACTTGAAGAATTTTACACAAATCTTATACAAATTGAGAATTTTAAACGAATTATTATAAATTTTGATAAATTTATAATAAATTTCACCAAAACAATCAAATTTTCCAGCTTTTCTTCATCCTTCCCTAAGTGACTAAGCACAATATTTTACATGTGTCTGCCTCAAACCAGTTTTTGAAAAGTTGAATTTTGAGAAAATTGATAAGAATAAAATTAATCGCATATTTAAATTAAAGCAACTTATACTTTCATGACAGGTTTAAAAATATTTGCAAAAACCCGAAAACCCAATCCAGTGAACTACCGATTCCGGTAGGTCGATTGCAGCCTAAAATCACAGGGAAACTATAGAATTTTTAACGAATTGTTACAAATTTTTGAGAAGTTTAATAGAATCATGACAAATTTTGAGAAGTTTAATAGAATAACGACAAATTTTGAGAGAAGTGTAATGGAATTATGACAAATATCACACAAACTTAAAGAATTTTACACAAATCTTATACAAATTAAGAATTTTAAACGAATTATGATAAATTTTGATAAGTTTATAATAAATTTCACCTAAGCGATCAAATTTTCCAGCTTTTCTTCATCCTTCCCTAAGTGACTAAGCACAAAAATTTTTCATAAGTCTGCCTCAAACATGTTTTTGAAAACTTGAATTTTGATAAAATTGATAAGAATAAAATGAATCGCAAATTTAAATTAAAGCAACTTATATTTTCCTGATATGTTTAAAAATATTTGCAAAAACCCGAAAACAATATTCAGTGAACTACTGATTCCGGTAGGTCGATTGCAGCCTAAAATCACAGGGAAACTATACAATTTTTAACGAATTGTTACAAATTTTTGAGAAGTTTAATAGAATAACGACAAATGTTGAGAGAAGTGTAATGGAATTATGACAAATATCACACAAACTTAAAAAAATTTAAGCAAATTTTATATAAATCTCAAGAATTTTAAACGAATTATGATAAATTTCACCAAAAAAATCAAATTTTCTAGCTTTTCCTCATCCATCCCTAAGTGACTAAGCACTTTTTTTTTTCATGAGTCTGCCTCAAACATATTATTGAAAACTTGAATTTTGATAAAATTGATAAGAATAAAATTAATCGCAAATTTAAATTAAAGGAACTTATATTTGCCTGATAGGTTTAAATATATTTGCAAAAACCCGAAAACTCTAACCTGTGAACTACCGATTCCGGTAGGTCGATTGCAGCCTAAATTCACAGGGAAACTATAGTATTTTTAACGAAATATTAGAAATGTTTGAGAAGTTTAGTGAAATTATGATAAATATCACACAAACTTAAAGAATTTTACGCAAATCTTATATAAATAAAAAGAATTTTAAACGAATCATGATAAATTTTGATACCGTTATGATAAATTTCACCAAAACAAGCAATATTGCGAAAATTATAATAACTTTTAGATAAAACTGAAAACGTGTCATGAATTTCAGAGAAAATAATAACATTTTCGATAAATCATACTGTTGATAAATGTTTCGTAGAAGAGATCGGACATTCCACGTCAACTGGGACGAAGATCTAAACAAAACTTATCAAATTGGAACAACCAATGTCAAGTTTAAGATCTGAAAATCTTCGTGTTAATGTCTACTTTCAAATGAAACGTGGCTTTTGCAAAATTCAATATGGGGAATCCAATATGGCTTCTAGAACACCGATTGTTGTCTAAATAGAAATATATTCTTAAAGTACGCATCCTTTTCTCAAAATTCTAATCTAAATTGAATGAAATTGAGTGTAAGAGGGTTTCTGAGATCGCGGAATAAGAATATGAAGTAAAAAATATAAACATTCAAAATGTCGTATTCAAGACCAAAATCGAAAAAAAAAATCTAAATGAAATCAAATTTATTATACCGGAGTTTTCGAGGTCGGTGACTGCAAATATGACATAAAAATTGCCCAATACATAATGGCGGATCCAAAATGGCGTCCCTATCTTAAAGTTTTCTGTTTTACATGGAATATAATATCACATATGTCTACATTTTGGATCCACCATTTTGAATTGTGCAATTTTCGATTTTGGCTGCCGCTGCCATCTTTAATCCGGCATTTGAATTTTTATATTTTTTACATCATGTTCTAATACCGCGATCTTAAAAATACTATTATACTCAATTTCATACAATTTAGATCGACCAAAGGATGCGAGCTTTAAGAATATATTTCTAGTTACGCAACAGTCGCTGTTGTTGCTGCCATATTGAATCCGCCATATAGAATTTTACAAAAGCCACGTATCATTTGAATTAACGAAGAATTTCAAATTTTATACTTGATCATTGGTTGTTCCAATTTTTGTTTAGAGCTTTATTCCAGTTCACGTGGAACGTCCCATCTGTTCTATAAGACATTTTTATGATTTATCGAAAATATAATCATTTTCTCTGAAATTCATGACTTGACCAAATCATATTGCATTAATAACGACTGAAAAGCATTTTTCAAGAGCTTTCCTACGATATATCACAAGTAGGGGAGTGCCATTTAATTTTTTTAGATGGAGGTGGATGTGGCTTAAAGGTGGTAGGGGGTGGAAGGGTGGTAGGGGGTTAAAGGGTGGTAGGGGGATTTATATAAGATTTGCGTAAAATTCTTTATGTTTGTGTGATTTTTGTCATAATTCCACATTTGATCTTAATCTTCACTATTGGATGTTCCAATTTTGTCTAGAGCTTTATGACAGTTGACGTGGAATGTCCAATACTTTTCTAAAACTCCAAATTTTGCGATACAATTAGAGATTTACTGCGAGATACCTAGTTTTTTTTTTCTAGAAATTGTGAAAATATTTGGATGTAACTAGAAAATTTTATACAAATTAGAATAATTTTCAGTGCAAACAGAGAAAATTAAAAATTTCTTATTGAATTTTAGAAAAAAACTATCAGCTTTTAAGAGCTATAAAAAATTATAATACAGGCAAATTTTTCATAAATTATGCTAGCGTTTGCACAAAATTGCAATTGCACAAAACGGCCTTCAATGTTTGTGCCTTTAGTTTTTCAACTGCAATCTGGCTGTTAGTTGGTTACTATCTTAAGTTTGACAAGAAGTACCTTGAAGGCACAATGCAGATGTAGTTACCTTCAATCTATCAATATGTATCGGTTACAATCTTAAGTTTGACTTGAAGTATCTTGAAGGTACTATGCAGATGTAGTTGCCTTTAATCTATCAATATCTATCGGTTACTATCTTAAGTTTGACTAGAAGTACCTTGAAGGTACTATGCAGATGTAGTTGCCTTTAATCTATCAATATCTATCGGTTACTATCTTAAGTTTGACTAGAAGTACCTTGAAGGTACTATGCAGATGTACTTGCCTTCAATCTATCAATATCTATCGGTTACTATCTTAAGTTTGACTAGAAGTACCTTAAAGGTACAATGCAGGTGCAATTGCCTTCAAACTATCAAAACCTATGAATTACCAATCTATCTATAGGTTTGACTCCCATAAGGTATTCAGTGGCAACTGCCTAGTATCTACCAATTTTTACAACTGCCTTGTATGTTTATCGTTTTGCTACAGCTGCCTTCAATATTTTGTACTGCCACCTATTATTACAACTACCTTCAACGTTCAAATTCATATTCAGATACAATAATTTAAATTTAAATTATTACTGATTTTCTAAAATTTCCTTCAAAGTTTATAAATGCTAACAATTATTTTAACTACCTTCAACTTTTGTAACTCCCCTTATTTGTCAGCCAACAATTGTGCATTTGGTTCAAGGTTTTAATGTTTTCCTACTGCCTTCAATGTTTAAAACTGTTGTAACGGTCCGAAAACGTCTTTGGCAGAAACTGCATTTTAAACAAACTTGTTGTGGTGACGCGTTTCCCATATGTGCGATTTTTAAATTCGCCGGCGAGACGCCGCCATCGAGGCAGACTTCAGCTACCTTGTGTACAGTACGGAGGTGCTAGAAGAACCGTTGAAATAGGTGTACCACCATCCGGTTTCCGGGATAATCAACGGGGACTCAGTTAACCACCCTTGAGGGGATTGAGGCACCAGGTACAGGGCAAGGAACTATTCAAACGCTCATAACATCTGAGCGTTTTGTTACGGGGTAAGGGCTAAGTAGCTCAGCCAACCCGTTCTTGGCTGGAGGCCGCGATCATCCTGCGCTGAGGCCGGAATCGAGTGATAGGCGTCCACGACGCAAACCGCCGCCATTCCGGAGCTGAAGCCAGCCGCCAGCGAAGACATACCAGGAACACAGGCCAGACATAGATATAGATATTGATACATATTTTTTTGTGTTCTCAATTGAGCCAGACCTTTATTTAATTCCATATTGACATATCGTTTATTCTTTTGTGTAAAAGTTGCGTTACGTGTTTCGTGCCGTACGTGTTTTGCGCTTGTGTAAGAGAAAGGTCGCTCCGTCGGCCCTTTGAATCGCGCGATCAGGAGCTCGCTATATTCGGCCGAATAGGGTGAACCCTGCGCGAAAGGGTTGCGTGCGGAGGTATTTATTTCAGGAGCGCAGACACGGTGTCCGTCGTTTGTGTGAATAAACGCCGATATTTTACACTACAAAATTCACACCTGTTATTTTTTTCCCCCCACGTTTTCTCGATCGGGCATTTATTTCAGTTTCAGTTTTTATTCTCACTGCGAGATTTAAATCTGGTGGTGTTGGCGCCAAATGGTCAGCGTTGTGACAGTTCGTGATTTCTGAACTTCGCTGATTGTCTGCCGTCCACCCACGCAGGTAGGGTGGAGCCACCCTTTGCGACGAAGTAGCGACGAGGTTAAAATTACGTGGAGCCTTTTGTAACCCCCCCACTCTCTGACACCGAGAGCCTGGCCCTCGTCACTGCTTCGAAGGGACCCTCCACTCGCTCCACGGCCTAACGCGCTGATTGCCCTTCAGGTACGTCACACTGTCATCATCAATTATTGCAAATACCTTCAGTATTTAGAACTGCATTCAATAGTTGCAACTGCTTTAGATAGTTACCACATTAAGATTGCTTCAACTGCCTTCAATATTTCGGACTATTATCATATTGCTGTCTGATGTTCTTGAACTATTTCGAATTGTTACAATTGTTCTCAGTTTTGCAGTTAGTCTTACCTTTCACAACTGCTAACTGCAATTGTTCTCTATTTTTCAGTTGGTCTTAGGTTTAACAACTGCTAACATATTACCTGCCTACAATTAATACTGCTGTCTTCAGCTTACAATTGCCTTCAATTCTTAAAAAAATGTCATCAGTTTGTTGTTGAACTGACAGTAGTTATATAAATTAAAACTGCCTTCAATTATTTCACCCATAATTATTTCTTTAGTATCTCTAATTGTCTCAGTTATGAAACTGCATTCTGTGATTAGAATTGCTTGGAATTTTGCAATTTTCATTCAAAAGCTTTTTTTTGTATGTACAACTACCTTCAACGTTCAAATTCATATTCATATATATTAATGTAAATTTGAATTATTATTGTTTTTCTGAAATTGCCTTCAAACTTTAGAAATGCCATCAATTGTTTCAACTACTTTCAACTTTTGTAACTCCCCACATTTTTCAGCCAACAATTTTGGATTTGGTTCAAGGTTTTGATGTTTTCCTACTGCCTTCAATGTTTAAAACTGTCATCATCAATTGTTGCAAATACCTTCAGTTTTTACAGCTGCATACAATAGTTGCAGCTGCTTTAGATAGTTACCACATTAAGATTGCTCCAACTGCCTTCAAGATTTCGGACTGTCATCCTGTCACTGTCTGATGTTCTTCAAATATTTCTAATTGTTACAATTGTTCTCTTAGCAGTTGGTTTTAGCTTTAAGAACTGCTAGCTGCAATTGTTCTCTATTTTGCAGTTGGTTTTAGGTTTGACAACTGCTAACTGCCTTTACTAAACAATCAATATCTATGAATTACCAATCTATCTATAGGTTTGACTCCCATAAGGTATTCAGTTGCAACTACCTAGTATCTACCAATTTTTACAACTGCCCTAAATGTTTAGCGTTTTGCTACAGCTGCCTTCAATATTTTGTACTACCACCTATTATTACAACTACCTTCAACGATTAAATTCATATTCATATACATTAATTTAAATTTAATTTATTAGTGTTTTTTTTTAAATTGGCTTCAAACTTTAGAAATACCATCAATTATTTAAACTACCTTCAACTTTTACAACTCCCCTCATTTGTCAGCCAACAATTTTGTATTTGGTTCAAGGTTTTAATGTTTTTCTACTGCCTTCAATGTTTAAAACTGTCATCATCAATTGTTGCAAATACCTTCAGTTTTTAGAACTACATTCAATAGATGCAACTGCTTTACATAGTCACCACATTAAGATTGTTGCAACTGCCTTCAATATTTCGGACTGTCTTATGTCACTGTCTGATGTTCGTCAACTATTTCTAGTTGTTACAATTGTTCCAGTTTTGCAGTTGGTCTTAGCTTTAACAACTGCTAACTGCAATTGTTTTCTATTTTACAGTTGGTCTTAGGTTTAAGAACTACTAACTACATTTAATATTACCTACCTAAAATCAATACTGCTGCCTTCAGTTTACAATTGCCTTCAATTCATTAAAAAATGTCATGAGTTTGTTGTTGAACTGAAGGTAGTTATATAAATTAAAACTGCCTTCAATTATTTTACCCATACTTATTTCTTTAGTACCTCTGACTATCTCAGTTATGAAACTTGTATTCTGTGATTAGAATTGCTAGGAATTTTTCAATTGAAACTGCTTTCAATTTTTCTAACTACATTCAAAAACTTTTTTTGTATGTGCCAACATTAATAAACTATTATTTTATCTTATTTTCAAGACTATAACAACTTTCAATTGTTGGACTTACAATAATACAACAAATATTACAACAGCTTTGAGTCTGCTATGACTGATTTTAGTTGTGAAACTGTTTTGTGCGGTTAAAACTGGCTTTAATTATTACAACTGCTTTGAGTATGTTACAACTGATTTTAATTATGAACTGCATTTAGTGCGATTGAACTGTTTATAATGACTGCACCTGCACTCAGTGTCTGCTGCACCTATTTAGAACATTCAATTGTTACAACTTCCTTTAATTATTTCACCCGTAATTTTTACAACATCGTTTACTGATTTGAACTAATTTCAGTACTGATTATAATTTTCAACTGCATTTGGTGCAATTGTAGTGCATTTAATGATTGCACCTGTACTTAGTGTTTGCTGCACCTATTTAGAAAATTCAATTGTTAGAACTTCCATCAATTATTTCACCATTAATTTTTTCTACTTCCTTTAGTGATTTTAACTATTTTCAGTATTTACTTTCGTTTTTTTAATGCCTTCAGTTGACTAGAATTGCCTTATCATTGTTAGAACTGGTTTCAATTTTTGGAAAAGCGTGGAGTTTGCAAGAACTACCTTCCAATATTATAGTAGCTTTGAGTTTTGTACAACTAATTTTAGATATGAAATTTAATTTGGTGGTTAGAACTGCCTTCAATTATTTCACCCTTAATTAGTACTCCCGCTATTCCAAAATATGGTATACATTTGCCTTTTATTTGTCCAGAATTATTGTATACAATACTGTTCAATTTTTTATTGTTTTATATCTTCTTTATAACAAAAATGTTGGACGCACTAGAATATTAATTTAAAAAAATATTTTTGAATATTTGATACAGATTTAAATATGAAATCTGAAATCATTTTGAGATAAATTAAAGCATTTCACAATTTTTGTCTTTCCGTTTTAACCCAATCAATACAATCAAAGTTGGCGAAATAGTAAGATAATAAAATTTATATTATGAATTGTAAAAGTAATATTGAAAAAGAACGAAAAGAATAATTTAGAAGGTGATTATTTAGATAGACGATTATTTTGTAACCTATGGAAATGGTTTAGTTCCACCGATTCATTTTGCAGCGTTGCCAATAGGATAATTATAGCCATGATGGTTACCAACCAATGTCTGACACGCGAAGAAGTTGTACAGTTTCCTGTGAAAAATGCATTTATTATTACTACTCTACATAAATTTAGCACGCTCATAAACTATCTTATACGCGATTTCTAATAATCTAAAAATACTTCAACTTCAAAGCTGCGGACACACTTCAATTTCCTTAATAATAACGCGTTCCCTTGAATAAAATAGAAATGCATAACGACTCATTTTACGATGTCACGTTCACTGGTCTAAATAAAATTCCCAATATTGAGTATTCGGGGCAAAGAGACACGAAGCAAAAAAAACGGAACTTATGACACTACGCTACATCCTACTTTATTTTAAGGATTTATTAATTAACCAATTAAAACACCATTAAAAGCATTATCACAGAAGTAGATGTAACGAAAATCTAATGTATCCGCAAAGAATGATTATTTTCATCCTTGAATCCTTGGAGAAGGTCGTTGGATGAAATAATTTATTGAGCATCGTACACACCTAAAACATTATACGGCAGCAAAATTATGTTCACATAATCTGGAAACTATTACATAAGACGAAGGTACTTCTACATGAACGTAAAAGTTTCTCGCTCGCAATTTCCGCAAGGATAACACTAATAAGTCGCAGCTTTGTATATTACAGCGGCAAGTGCAAAGCTGCCGCGTAAAAGAGCTCCACGTGTAAATTCATTCCTGTAAATGAAACTGCACAAAACGGTGTAATTAACATCAGAGCGATGCGCATACACTACATGCCGAGTGGACCACTTGGGAAATATAAATGCTAGACAGATATTCGCATTATAAGTACTGCAGCTTGTTGAGGTACGTAGTAAGTTTGAAAGAAAATATCCCTTTGAGTTCTAATGTAATTGGGTTCGTTTATAGCTTTCTGAGTATTGATTTTATGTTTAGTTTTATGTTCCACAAGGATCGGAGCTTAATGTTATCCATATGAAAAGCGCTAAAATAAGCTTGCGTTACAAATATGTTTTTGATGGGGTCTTAATACAATGCCAGAGTAAGTATAGAAAGCAACCTGAATAATTGACTCCATTATAATAATTGCACTTTTTACTAAACTGTATGTACATACAATAATGATCTAGATACGAAAAATTGTATGGCTGATACAAAAACACTAACCATTGTGCTAGTTTAGGTTTAGTAATAAAAGCCTGTCTGGACACAAAAATATTTATTTAGCTTAAGCCTCTTAATGTAGTTATAAAGACAAAATTACAGATTAGATGGTGGAGCGAATTTTCTATCTCGAATTTTATTAATATATATATATTTTTTTTTAATTATAATAATAATTAATAATAACTGGAAAAATTGATATAATACTAACAAAAATGTAATAACATATTTTCAATATTTATATTGAATTATTTTTTAGTCTATTTTTAATATCTATTATATTTTAGAAATTATTCTTAACAATATGAAACAATTATCAAACTAAACATTAATTGCTAAAACTGCTGAAGAACTTTTGAATACAAATTTTGCTATAAATGGTTTTGTTTTAGTGTCAAGAGTTTGAAAATTCTTTTTGATTTTTTCCTTTTTTTTTTGTTTATTCTGGTAATGTATTTGCAGCTTGTATGGGCGCAAATTAAAACGTATATTGACTATTATTCCGAGCAAAGCTGAAAATTCTGTCAATGTTATGGGTTCCCTTGTTAAAACGAAGCTCGTCTAAATGAAAGCATTACCGGAGCCAACGGCATGGCACACGCACACTATCATCATTATGAGCAATCAATAGTACATTTTTAGTAATGCGCTGAGCCATTGAAGCGGAATGAATAAATTTCCGATTCGAGTAAATAAGTCTGTATATAATTTATTAGCTGCTTATAAAGACAATCAAAATTTATAAGCTACCTACTAATTTGGTGCAATCAATACAGAAACCGCAATTAATTGGTACAACTTCATGATTAATCGGCTATTTTTGTTATCTAACAAAATAAATTGATTCTCTGTGAAGATTATTGCCTTTTCTATGTAAGTAATATAACATGGAAGAGGCAATAATGACAACATTATTTAATTATTGAGTGCTTGAGATTCTCATTCGCGACAGTAATTATAAAAATAATTATATAAAACCCTATATATTAATATTTTTATTACCTACTTATAATCACAATTTCAAAACTCACTGGAAGTTACGTGCAGTATTCTGAAAATTTGAGGATTATTCTGAAACTATGTTTATAGAGGGTTTTTACTTATAAACATATTTTGGAAATTATCGTAATGTGTTTATTTACAATATAATTATAATTATTTTCTTGAAAAAATAATACTTTTTCTACAAACACTGCTAAAAGTTGAACTTTTAACACGGCATACTTCAATTAATGCAAATAAAAAAAATGCAATATTACAGAGAAATGACATAAGCGTGTTAAAAGTGCTTCACTTTTAATGCTAGTGTTAAAAGTAAGCAGCCAATAATCTGTCAAAATGACATTTATTTAATAAAAAATAAGAAATAACATAACAGAGTTAAGTAGGTGCTAACTAATTTGAAATTCTGATATTAATAGTGCAATTCTTTCGGTAGTTCACTTTCTTCAATATTAGAATTCATAATGATGATTTAAGAAATAATTTTTTGTTTACCAAGTATGTGCTACAACATGAAAACTAGATTTATTTGTTTTACAAATTTCACAGACTCGCTGAAATGTCAACATTTTTAAAGAACTTTATTGGGCTTTTAAACCTGCTTTTAGAAAAAATATTGTATGATATGTGTGTTAAAAGCGATTTTATTTTGTGAGTGGGGAAACGCCACAAAATAAAATCTCACTTTTAACCCTTATATCATAAATAACTATTATAGAGAGTTTGTACATACTTATAAACACGTTTTCGCAATGGTCGTAATGTGTTTATTTACAATATAATTATAATTAATTTCTTCTAACAATAATATTTTTTGTGTGGTTGCTAAAGTTAGTTTTTTATTAGTTCGATATTTTTTCTATACACTTGTGCAGCTTTGTTAAAAGCTTCGTGTGGTTTTCAAGAAATTTTAAGAATATTCTGAAACTATTTTAAGTGTTCTATTATAAGTAACTATCTTGTTCTTTTAGAAAATAAATGTTTTTTGTAATTTATTATTGGTTGAATAACATTTAAAATACAAATTTTCTGAACATTCTAATACTTTTAATATTTTTATTGATATTCTGGACGTGTAACTCTCTTGATATTTTGACTATATATTTTGAAATTTTTATTTTTAATCTCAACAAAACTTTTTGGCAATTTCTATTTTTTTTATGAAATATATATTACAAAACTTCATTAATTATGTATTTAATTAAAATTGCTGAAATTTTAGTATAGTAGTATGAACATTTATTCCATATAGCCATTATACAAGTAATTATTACATAATTATGATGATGACGAAGTTTATGATATTGTTTATGACATGGTCTATGGAATGAGCTAACGACTTTCGTCTTTCAGCCCAAACTGATTTCTAGATGTTGTCATAATTGTTTAAATTGTAACGTTAGATTTGGAGTTTACAGTGGAGATTGCACGGTTGCCTACAATAGCACCTTCGCGCGATGATTCATTCAGTCTCCCCTCCCCTAATACTGTCGGTTGTGGTGTTACCGAATATTAAGTCGAATTAATTTCGACTATGTTGTGCACGCAAGCGTCCAATAATTTGTCTAGGAGAAAGTCGCTGAAATACCGGAAATGTGACCGCCACAAAAACGTAGTTTGTGGTTTGAATAGCCATTTCGTAGTGTGATTGGCCCTACCATACTATCAGTCGAGAACTGGATTAAAACAACCTAGATTACGCCACATACCAGCCATTAATTTCACTTATTTAATGTTTTGGGAAGCTTTGAAAAAAAAACCTAAACTTTCTATTTTAACCACCTCAATTTCAATTAATATGCAAATACATAATGATAATTGCAATCAATAGTTCCAAATTCATATATCGCACGTAGAAAACAAAAGTAACACTAGACCAAAATTAACATTTTACAGTTGAGCATTTCCTTAGTTTTGGAGAATTTATTTTGTCCTAAAAGAGTACCACTAATATACAGCTTATGCAATTCTGTTGCTATTAATAACCATTCTGATGATTGTTTTCAATATATTTGTTAACAATAAGGCGAAAAATAAAATTATATAAAAAACATAGGAATATCATTTAACAATATTTTTAGATAATAATAATGTTATAGTGTTACGTTTGCTTTCAACATGCGATATGGTATATGTAAATATAAAATTAATCAAAAAATGACTTGTTCTTTAAGAAAAAAAAAATTTTTGGTTCAAAAACTAATTGTAGTCTTTCTAGAGAGAGATAGAACAAGTTTTATAGATATACATTAATCTCTTCGGCCTAAATTAGACCTTCTAATTTAACCCCATAATACTGAATCTACATAATAATCGTATTTCTCTTCTATCCATGAGGTGTAGGGAAATGAATCTAAATATATAAATTTATTTTTTAAATCACTACATTGCATGATTTTTTTTTTCAAATTTGTTCACTTGACACACTAAGACAAACTGTACACTTTATATATAAATAAAACACAATTGATGTGAGTTTCACAAAATATTTAATGTTGTACTGCGACAATTGTTGTGCCACACACTGGCTTCATCAGGCAGATGAAAACTGATGAATTTTTCTGATGAACTGATCAGTTTTCATCTGCATGATGAAGCCACTGTGTGGCGAAACAATTGTCGCAGTACAACATTAAATATTTTGTGAAACTCACACCAATTGTGTTTTATTTATATATTAACATTTGGTTTCATCATGTATCAGCCTCATCAATCCGATACGTACACTTTATATTTTTAACCCCTTTAATTGTTATACTACACGAATAAATAATGATAATTACTATCGATAATGCTCAATTTACAAAATTGATTAGAATTTTTTTTAAAAAACCTTTACTACTTTCTAAAACTTTTAAATTTCCAGATTCACAAACGTATACTTTCTATTTTAACCTCTTCAATTGCGTTGGTACATGAAGAAATAATGATAATTACAATTCATCTGATCTACATATGAGTTTTTTTTTTTTTTATTCCAAAATGTTATATGAAGTTAAATTGTTGATTTGGGAAATATCTTTGCGGACAACTGGAGACCGGTTTAGACCTATCGGGTCTCATCAGTCCAGCGTGAGTCCGGAGTTAATTCGCAAATGTACGTTTCGTCGTTCATTTAAAACAAACATGATTGTAATGCATGACAGAGGCACACGAGCGCCATCTCTTGTTTGAAATCAATTACCAATGAAGATATCATCTTCTCACACTGGACTGATGAGACCCGATTGGTCGAAACCGGTCTTCAGTTGTCCGCAGAGGTTATTCCCAAACGTACAATTATACTTTATATTTAATTGCTTAACGGTAGAATAGATGTAAAAGGAATCACCTTATGTGTCTAATCTCCCATGAAGTGCGTTGAAAAACGCACCGCGGAAGATGATTGCTCGTGTGCTTCACTCATGTATTACAAAGTTATGATTTTTCTTAAAAAAACCTGATACACCAACTATAGACTTTCTATTTTACCCTTATAATTGTTTTACTACACGAATAAATAACGATAATTACAATCAATAGTAGTGAATCTACAAAAGCAATTTCAAAGAAATAAAAATAATAGGTATATTTTATGGACTATTTTCCAAAACTTTCAAATTTCCACATACAGCAACTATATACTTTCTATTTTAATCCCTTTAATTGCTTTACTGCACAAATACATAATGATAATTGCAATTCATATTACTGAATCTGCATATGAGATTTTAATCATGATTTAAGAGAAAAATTAATGAGTTATGATTTTTTTTTCCAAAAATGTTCAAATTCCAGATACACCAATTGTTGCCCCTCGAATTGTTTTACTGCACGACTAATGTCGATAACGTAGAATAAATTACGATAACTACAATCAATACCAGTTAATTTAGTAACGTATTTGAAAATTTAAAAAAAAAAATTTATGGACTATTTTCCAAAACTTTAAAATTTCCACATACAGCAACTAAATCCTTTTTATTTTAATATCTTTAATTGCTTCACAACACAAATAAGTAATGACAATTACAATTCATATTACTGAATCTGCATATGAGATTTTAAGAATTAAAAAAAAATCACAAAATTTTATGTTATGATTTGTTTCTACTAATATCTACTATAATAATTTTAAAAATTTTTAAAAAGAAGTATATTTTATGGACTATTTTCCAAAACTTTCAAATTTCAACATACAGTAAGTATATACTTTTTATTTTAATCCATTTAATTGCTTTACATCACAAATAAATAATGATAATTGCAATTCATATTACTGAATCTGCATATGAGATTTTAATAATTTAAAAAAGTCACAAAATTTGATGGTATTTTTTTTTGTCCAAAAATGTCCAAATTTCGCATACACCAATTGTAGACTTATTAGTTTAACTAATTTTACCCCTTGAATTGTTTTACAATACGACTAAATATCAATGTATAGTCTTCAAATGTGATTTTAAAAATTTTAAAAATCATAAAATTTTATTTATTAATTTTATTTTCAAAATGTTTTTTATTTTAATTTTTTTTAATTTTAACCCCTCTCATTGTATTACTACACGAATAAATAACGATAATTACAATCTATAATAATGAATCTACAAATGTGATTTGAAAAATTGAAAAAAGTTTTTATTTTATTGAATATTTTTGCCATATATTTCCAATTCTACATGCAGTAACTGTAGACTTTCTATTTTAACCGCTTCAAATGTTTTACTATATAAATAAATAAATATTTTTCCAAATTTCATGTAATTCAATTCTTTTTAAATATTAAATTTCTGCAGTCTTTATTTGTTGCAATTACTGTATCTGTGCATTCTGGATTTTTCTGTAGATACATTTATGACATGGCTGTAACTGAGTATTTTTTTAAATAATAATCTGACAGTGGTTGTTATGTTGTGATTTCTTAAAAACTGCGTAAATGACCTGTAAAAATAATAAAATAGTGATGTATAGTGATTTGAATAGTGAGATTTGAGAGCAGCATTACATGAATCATGATTGACAATATCTTGAACATATAAAATATGAATCCTTGACATTTTAGGATTATATGTTATATGTTCAAGATATGGTCAATCATGATTTATGTAATGCTGCTCTCAAATCTTTAAAAGTTGACTCTTTCTTGAACGCTCTGTTCAAGAAAGAGTCAACTTTTCCAACTAGTTCCAACTGTTATCATTATCATTATCATAGCAGCTCCACTTTATGAGTACAAAATGTGCATTTGGGACTTACGAACCTGACTATATTGGACTGATGAGATCTAATAAGATCGAAACTAGTCCACTTTATGAATACAAAATGTGCATTTGGGAATTACGGATTTGACTATATTGGACTGATGAGATCTAATAAGATCGAAACTAGTCTTCAATTGTCCGAGGAAATAATTTCCAAATGCACATTAAAAAATATGCGATTTATAGTTCACGTTTGTGAAAATTTAAATCGCTTCATTCTGAGAGTGTATAAATTCATTATTTCTCAAATAGTTCCAACTAATTAATAACAAATTATGACATTTGAACAAATCCAGTTTAATCAATGCAACGTTGCAAAAGATTTGATTTGCATCTTAAACAGTGCATCTTAAACAGAAAAAAAAAATATCTTCATTCTCAATGAAGAAATAATTCTGATTACTGAGGTAATTAATCTCAATTCTGATTACTGAGGTGCGAGAATGAATATTTATGATGATCTTTTATTTGTTTTTGAGAATGTATACTCGCCTTAAATTTTATTATGCCACAAGCTATGCATAAAAAAATTCTCCTTAAATGTTAATTCTTCAATCTCTAGAATAAAAAACCATCTATTTATTCGCAATGATCACTATTCTCAATAATTTTCAATAATCTTTTATAATTCTATATTAACAATATAATATAATTGTTCTCAATAATCACAACGATGCGAGAATTATTTTTTCTTCAAATTAACGTTTACAAGGCCAATGATCTCTGTAATTGACGCCTTAAATCAGACTCAGAAAAAATATGCAAACACAATTTGTCCTTCGGGGGATATTAAATTCCAAATTAGAACGATGCATAATTTACTCTCCACCGCCTCCTCAGATTTAATTACAAACCGACAAAAATGCAATCAAAGGCTAATCAAGCCTGCCGAGGGAACTTTAACAACAGGAGCCACGAAAATTCGCCCCAAAGTTTCATGTCCTGCGGTGGCGCTACAATTTGCCATCTAATTCATTTCCATGCCATTAAATTTTGACGAACCTCAAAACATTCCGACGAAAACGGGCTGGGATAAATGGCTCAGTCCATCGGAGACGTGAAATCGTTTGTAAACTTCTTCCCGGCCAATTTGTCAGCGTCGGTTGGGATGCTGGAGGCGATCGAATTCAATTTGATTGTGATCATTATTGTCGGTAATCTTTATTTAAGCGGAGTTGATATTTGTAAAAGCTTGAGCAGGAGGGATTTCACAAAAGTAGTGATAGGTAAGTAGAATTATAGCTATCATATTTGAAAACTGCACAAATCTATTATTATCAGATCTTATAACCAGCGAATTTATTATTTGAAATTTAGGATGTATCAAAATTAAATAAATATAACGTGATAAATAAATTTTCAATTTGGAATTAAGTGGAATGTTTACCTAAATGTGAAAAAAAAACTCATGTAAAAACTATTTAAGACTGTCTCTTCATCAAATTTTCAGAAGAATTGCCTTCACAAATCAGGCATTATATAAAAAATATATACATTATATAAATTTTGAGATATTTCATGAATTGATATTCCATATTTAAAGTATTATTACATACATTGCAAAAAACATTATATACATTTTGAGATATTTCAGGAATTAATAATCCATATTTGAAGTATTATTACATTACATTGCAAAAACGTACATAAATTATTTTGTAATAAAAATTACAATAATATAAATATTAACTTTAAAGTTTTATCCATATTATCAGTTATTTATTTAGGGTATTATTCTGTACTTACTGGTAGAGTTATTTTTTATTTTATTTTATTATTTATTTATTTGTATTTTGCCTGACTAGTTTTAGTTTGTTTAGCAAACCATCATCAGAGGCGTGAAATATCTATAAAGAATACAATAATTATGTTAATTATAAATTAGCGCTAAGTTGGTAACAAAAATGTTTAAATATAAATTATAATAATATTTGTTATGTGTTTATTGTTGTAGTATGTATAAATTATTTAGTCTTTATGTAATTTGTTAGTGTTGATATAAATTAAAATGTGTTAAACTATCTTTTTTGGGAATTTCAATTTTGGTAATTGAAAGTGAAAGCAATTCTTGAATAAGTGTTAGTTATTTTATATGTATACCGGGCTTTTTTTTCGTTTTTACACATATGATTGACAATGTATAACTGGTTGCCTGCATCTACCCGCAAAGAATTTCCTATGTGTAATTCTAAAAAAAAAAATAATCAACTCATTAACGGCGTCGGTGCAGGCAACCTGTCAATTTTGGCATATATTACACAGAGAGGTTATGTTTTTATTCAAGACAATACACGAGAGTATGCGTAATGTGTCAAGATCAGCTGATATGTCAACAGATGATTATTTTCTTTGGGGTTACCTGAAAAGTAAAATTTTTAATGACCTACAAATACATATCGTAGATGAATTGAAAGGCCGTATACGTACTGCATGTAATGGCATAAATCCACAATACATTACGAATAGTCTACGTGTCTTCAAAAACCCTGTCGTATATTGCCTTGAATAAAAACATAACCTCTATGTGTAACATATGCCAAAATTGACAGGTTGCTTGCACCGACGCTGCTAATGAGTTGTTTTTTTTTTTTTAGAATTACACCTAGGAAATTCCTTGTGGGTAGATGCAGGCAACCAGGTATACATTGTCCATCATATGTGTAATAAGGAAAAAAAAGCCCGGTATATTAAGAGTTATTTGCTTACGTAATTTTACTTTGTATATATCTTGATTATATTTCATCATATTCGAGGGGTGGCAATTAAGTTCCGAGACTGATTTTTTTTAACGAACACCTGCGTAGCTAGAAGAATGCAACGGGCGTGGTTTAGATCTGTATATATCCCTTGACCTTGGGTAAAAATTTCAAGCAGCTGCAACAAATAGTCTCGTTGTAATCGTCAAATAACGAAGGTGAAAAAACTGATCGCGCCGAAAAAAATGTTGGATACAAAAATTGATCAAAGAGTGAATTTAAAGTTTTTGTTAAAACTCGGGAAGTCCGCGACCGAAAACTATGTAACTTTGCAGAGGGTTTACAGGGATGATTGCCTTTCCCATGCCAGAGTTTTTGAGTGGTACAAACGTTTCCAGGAGGGGAGGGAGAATGTTGAAGTGACGAGCGCCCCGGGCAGCCTATGACTTCAAAAATTGACTTGAATGTTCAAAAAGTGACCGAGATGGTTCGAAAACACCGTCGATTAAGTATTAGGGCCATTGTTGAATATGTGGACATTAATATAGAAACTGTAAGACAAATTTTGCATGAGGAACTAAACATGAGGCCCGAAATGTGGAAAGAGGATCCTCCATCAAGACAACGCGCCGGCTCATAACGCGCACTCTTTCAAGGACTATTTGGCCAAAAACCAGGTCACAGTAATGGAACACCCACTTTATTCGCCAGATTTAGCATCCTGCGACTTCTACCTGTTCCAAAAAATCAAATCTTGCTTAAAATGAATCCGCCATTAGTCATTAGAGGACGTAAAACAAAAATCGGCGCAGGTACTCAAGAGCCTGTCGGAAGATGACCTGCAGCACTGCTTCGCACAGTGGAAGATTCGCATGGAGAGGTGTTGGGATGCGGAAGGGGAGTATATTGAAGGGGAAAAATTAAAAATTGTAAAAAATTGCGAAATACAGATGTTATAGCAACAGTCTCGGAACTTAATTGCCATACCTCGTATATTTGGAATTTGATTTTAATTTTGAAAGATGTCTGTTTAAAGTTTAAGTTAATTGTTTCATATGTTAAAAGGATTATTTAAAAATTTATAAAGAGATTAAAATGTTAATTGAGTCTGCTCATTAAGGCACCAAATGTTGTGTTTTCTGTGTTGATAGTTTTATCTATTTCAAAAGCTTCTAATAAAATTTGTTTTAAGCCTTTATCTGTATTGTGTAAGAGTTTAGTAATTTTGTTTATGTCGAAAGTGTGATTGTAAAAATGTAGGTGTCGTCCAAAATTTTAGATGTGTATGTCTCTTAAATGTACCTTTATTCTTAATTTTAACGGTCTGCCGGTTTCTCCAATGTATTTTGCACCACAATCGTTGCAGGTTATTGCATAAATTCTACTTTTATCTAAAAAGTTGGTTTTATCTTTAGCGTTAAATAGATGTGTTTTGATTGAGTGTTTGGTGGAAAAATATGTTTTAATGTTATAATGCTTAAGTATTTGGTTAATTTTGTTGCTTATGTTTCCTTGAAATATGAATGATTTATAATATGTCGTATTTCAATCGTTTTCTGTTTGTGTTTTTGATATTATTGTACTATTATTTATATTGTTTAGTTTTTTTTAAATAATAGTATGTTGATTTTTTTATTATTTTGTATATTGTATTTATATTGAAACCAATATTTAAAGCGATTTGTTTTATTAAATTTATTTCATTTAATTTATTCTGTTCAGTAATGCTCACATAAATCTACTACAAAAAAAAAATGACATTGCTATATAAAATTTCTATTGTAACCTAATTTCTTGTACTAGATTTATGTGAGCATGACTGTTCATCAAGAGGTGTTGTTAACATTCTGTGTATGTATGTATGGCAGCGTATTTGTGTGTATTGTTGTGAAAAGAGTTTGCTGGGATCATGATGTCTGTTTGTGTAGGTTTTCTATGAATATTGAATTTTATTTTGTTATTTGTTTTATATAAAGTTGTATCTAAGAAATTAATATTGTTATTTTGTTATATTTCTAAAGTAAAATTGATGTTTTTGTGTAATGTGTTTATGTAATTATGTAAATCTGTGATTGTGGGTTTGTTATTATTTGTCCAAATTATTAATATGTCAACTTCATAACGTTTCCAAAGAGTTATGTGTTCATTGAAAGGATTTGTGTTATTAATAATCAGGTTTTCTAAACTATCAAGTAAGATGTTTGGTAGTAAGTGGTGAGCCCATAGGTAGTCCATCGTTCATTTTATAATATTTGTTATTGAAAAAACAAAAAATTTGTTCAATTGTTAATTTAATTAAATTGAAGATGTCTGTATTTCCTGTTTCATTAAGTATGTTTTTTTTTAAATTATATTGTGTGTATAAGTAAGTGTTTCATAAATTGGTATATTTGTGTATAAATTTGTGATGTCGAATGAGGCTAAAGTGTATTTTGTTGTAATTTTGTGTTGTTAATGCGTTGAATAAGTTCGTTTCTGTTATTTATTGTGTGTTTTGGTTTGTGATTTATAGTGTTTTTAATTATATTATTTAAAATTTTAGCTAATATATGTGTTGGAGAGTTGATAGAGGATATAATTGGTCTAATTGGGTTGTCTTTTTTGTGAAATTTAGGTTGACCGTAAAATTTAGGTGTAATATTATTCATTGGTAGTATGTTTTTTAAATTATCTGTATATTTTTCTAAAATAGATATTGTGTTTTTTATAATTGTTTTTGTTTTCTTTGTAAAAGAGATGATTGGGTTTTTGGTTAGTAGTGTAAAATTGTTGTTATTTATGAAATTTTCAGTTTTATTTATATAGGTTGTTTTATTTAAAATTACTACACGTGCATTTTTATCTGCAGTAACAATTGTTAAGTTGTTGTTATTAATTTTCTTTTTTATAATATTAAGAATTGATTCTTAAGATTGATTAGTTTTTGTGTATGTATTAGTGTTTTTTTTTGTTCTGCTATTTTGATTATTTTTATGCATTCCTTTTATTTGTTGTTCTTGTGGGTGATGTTTTAGTGCAATATCTAATTCTATTGAAAGAATAGGAAAATTGATATTTTTTGGGGTTAGCGCATATTTGTGTCATTAGTTTAATAGTTTTAATTCTTCTTTGTCAAAGGATGTGTTGAAAGATTTGTTATTTTTGGTTGGGTTAGTGTATAATTGAGGCGTTTATTTTAAAAACAACACAAATCGAAAAATGCACAAATTGAGTTATTACAGTAAACCGTAAACGGCTCTGAAGACCAATGTTTGTGTAGTAAGAAACATGTTTTCTGGAAAAACAATACAAGTCGCGTGTAACAGGCCAATAAAAATATAGCAATTTTTTAAAAACGACACATGTCCATGGGGTTTCTTTCTTTAGTGTCAATATCTAAACAAAAAGCAAGAAAACTCATCAGCAAAACTGAAGAATCTTAAGGACTTAATGGGTTTCTTAGAGGAAACCTAAAATATATCAATTTATGAATCATTTGATATGAGCAATATATAAGTGATGTTGATGATGAACCCGAACTGGACGAGGATGACAACAGTAGTTATTGTGAAGAATTTTAATTTTAATTTTAGATTTTTGAAAAAGTAAAGTTTATTTATTCCAAACTTTATTTTGTATTTTTATTTGTTCGCATTGAAAAAATTTCCTCCTAAAAACAACACAAGTCCAACGTTCTTTCCCGTTCTTTCTCTAATTTCACACTTCTTATTTAAAACCATTTTTATTTTTAAATAAGTTTAAATAGATACAACAGAATAGCCTGATTTATTTTCCCAGTACTTTGAGTACAACTACAGTGGAAGTTTTTTTTTAATTTCCCACAAAACTGATTTTTGGACATGTGCTCTTTTTGAAATAAACGCCTCAATTGTTTGTATTGTTAATACAAATTATTTATTAAATTATATATCAATTTCTTAGATCTAACTTTATATGAAACAACTAACAAAATCGAATTCAAAATTTATAGAAAACCTACACAAACAGACATCATTATCCCAGCAAACTCTTTTCACCACAATACACACAAATACGGTGTCATATATACATAGAATGTTAACAACACCTCTTGATGAACATAATAAATTAAATGAAATAAATTTAATAAAACAAATCGCTTTAAATAGTGGTTTGAATATAAATACAATAAACAAAATAATTAAAAAGTCAACATCATTTAAAAAAACTAAACAATATAAATAATAGTACAACAATATCAAAAACACAAACAGGAAACGATAGAAATACGACATATTATGAATCATTCAAGCTTCAAAGAAACATAAGCAACAAAATTAACCCAACACTTAAACATTATAACATTAAAATATCTTCTTCAACTAACTACACAATCAAAACACAACTATTTAATGCTAAAGATAACGCAAACTTTTTAGATAAAAATGGAATTTACGCAATAACCTGCAACGATTGTGGTGCAAAATACATTGGAGAAACCGGCAGACCTTTAAAATAAAGAATAAAGGCACATTTAAAAGACATAAACATTTCAAATTTTGGACGACACCTACATTTTTACAATCACACTTTCGACATAAACAAAAATACTAAACTCTTACACAATACAGATTCAGGCTTAACTTTCATAAGAAGCTTTTGAAATAGATAAAACTATCAACACAGAAAACACAACATACAGTGCCTTACTGAACAAACTCAAATAACATTTAAACCTCTTTATAAATTTTAAAATAATCCTTTTAACATATGAAACAATTAAGTTAAACTTCAAACAGACATCTTTCAAAATTCATATCAAATTCCAAATATTTATGATGAAATAAAATCAAGATATATACACAGCAATATTACGTAAGTAAATAACTCTTAATATATACATATAAAATAACTAAAACACTTATTTAAGAATTGATTTCACTTTCCATTACCAAAATTAATACCCCCAAAAAAGATAGTTTCACACATTTTAATTTATATTATTACTAACAAATTAAATAAATACTAAAAAAATTATACATATTACATCAATAAACACGTAGCAAATATCAGTATAATTTACATTTAAATATTTTGATAATAAACTTAGCGCTAATTTATATTTAAGATAATTATTGTATTCTTTGTAGACATTTCACGCCTCTGATGATGGTTTGCTAAATAAACTGAAACTAGTCAGGCAAAATAAAAATAAAAAAATAATAAAATAAAATAAAATAAAAAATTACTCTAGCAGTAAGTACAGAATAATATTGTTTATCAAATTGCAATTGTAATTTGTAGTCTACACAAAACGTGGTTTTCCGTGATTGCTTCAATTATTGGATTTAATTTAGTATTATAGGGAAATATCAGTTACATATATACGTGAAGTAATTAACAAACGTGGATTTAATCCGATTAAAACGTACGTACATCCACTTTTAATGAGTGCATTTCTCGTTTTGCTTTCAATGCAATCTCAACAGCACAATTGCATAATCGCACATCAAACGAAGGATTATTGATTTGCTCAGGGGGATAAACGAGAAGCCATCTGAACAACACGATTATAGATTAGGTATTTGTCTCCTGGACGCGACCGGAATAAAAAAGGTTTACATCGACAAAACGAGAGGCGACAGATACAAAAGTTCCTGGCGGGCTGAAAGGGAATAAGGCAAACCCAATTTGCCGCACGCCAGTCAAGAATAAAGGCAACACCTCTGAAACTAAGTTAATCTTACTTCCGTTCGCGCTCCTTCCGCTGCAGCTTCTTCTTCTTGAAGGCCTTCTTCACCCGCAGCAGAAGGAAGGCGGCCCTGTCGATGGTCAGCGCGGAGTACTGCTTCTTCTCCTCCATGGCGGGCAGTTCTACCCAGAGGACTTCATTTTATCGCACCTACTTCTTGACTAGTCTCTAATTTTATCACATCGATTTGCGGATTAGTCCGGCTTTAAAAAGGGCCGTACATCCGCACTATTGACACTGAAAATGCTACCGGGCTAGCAAATATTTGTCGACGCCAGAGTAAATAGCATTAGTATATTACCTGCACTGAGCCCGCACACTTTAATGCCACGCGAAATTTAAGCAAAGTTTGCACAAACTTGAATTATTACAACTGTCGCAGTTCACGAGGCCTCAAATGGAACTGTGCTCCAACTGCTTCGGTTAGTACCTGAAACAAACACAAAAGTTTAAATACCAACTTGCGTTACAATGAAAAACAGATTATAATGCAGATTATAGAAAATAAAATCCGTAATAAAATGGATATAAAACGTAGTAAAACGAATGTTTCTATTGGCAATAACTATAATAATATTATTATTAAATTTAGAGGTAAAACGACTAATTTTTAAAAATGTCTGGCTTATGTACAGGGTGGCCCACTTATACTCGCTCGGACCATTGCTGCTAGACTAATAAAAATTTATGAAAACTTCTGATTGGAGGTTATTGGACACTTGATGTGGTACCTTTTGAAACTGAGGAACTTAAGATACAAGCAATAATAAGAAGAAAAGCCAAAGAAGAAAAGTTCAAAGGGAAGATTGTAAAAATATACAAGGAGAAATTAATAGTAAACTAGAAAGAACACGTATGGAATGAAGGTACACAAGAACTAAAAGATGAGAACATTACAAAAAACTACTAAAGCAAACAAACAGACAAGAAATAACAATAACGACAAAGCAAAGAAACAGGACAAGAAAAATAGAAACATGGAATGTAAGATCAAGAAAGGGAAAGGAAGTTGAACTAGAGAAATAATTTCAGAAAACAAATATGGATCTAATAGGCCTAACGGAAAATTAAGAGAAAGGAATCAAATATGTTGGAAACCATCTACTATTTTACAGTAGGGTAGAAACCAAAACAAGAGCATAAGCAGGAGTGGCTTGCATAATAAGGAAAGAAGAAACATGGAAATTATCGGAATGGCAAGGACACACCGAGCGTATACTAACCCTAACAATGAAAGATAATAAGACTAAAACTAACTACATAATATGCAACGGACCAGATGAAAATGAAACAAAAGAAAATAAAGAATTTTTTTTGAAAAAACTACAGAAAATCACAGAACAGTACGAAGATGAAACATTATACCTCATGGGTGACCTACGCTGGAGTAGGTAATAAGAACAGAGGATTAGAACACGTAATAGGGAGACAAGGAGAAAAACACAAAAACGGAAATGGAAACAGACTACTGGACTTCTGCGCAATAAACAATCTGATAATACTGAACACACTATATTTACAAACACAAGAGAATATACAAATACACAAGAGAAGTAAGCAGTAGACATGAACCTCTCAATAATAGATTACATAATAACGAAAGAGACCCAAAGGAAACAAATAAACGACGTACGAGTGAACAGGACATACGAAATAGGGAGCGATCACTTCCTAGTAGGAGCAACGCTCAAAAAAGAAACAGAGACGGAAGAAATTAAAATAAAAGACACAACACGAGATATAATAAAAGTATACAAACTGAGAGACCTAGAAATAAAGAATCAATATGAGGAATTAATAAAACAAGAAGCGGAGAAAATGGAAAAAACACAATACATGAACGCAGAGGAAATATGGAATGATTTCAAACACATATTAACAAGAGCAGCGAGAGAGGCCTGCGGCACAATATGAACCAACAGGAATAAAAACAAATGAACTCGTGGACAGAAGAGCTGAAGAAAGAAATAAAACTGAAAAAGAAGACATGGCAAAGATACCTACAAAGCAAAACAACGACAGATTATGAAAAATACACAACACAAAGAATACGGGTAAAAATTAAAGTGAAACAAGCTAAAGAAGAATCATGGGAACAATTCGGTGAGAAAATGGAATAAAAGGCGCACGAAAAACCAAAAACTATTCTACAATGTGATAAGAAAAAACAGAAAAGAAAAAACTATCAAGATACGCCAAATAAAGGACAAGGACGGGAAAATACCGACAGAAAATGAAGAAATAGCGGAAAGATGGAAGCAACACTTCAAGGAGCTGCTGGACAAAGAAAATAGTATCGAAGAAAGAATCGAAGAACACCAAACGAATCAGCAGAAGAAAGTTAGAAAACAAAACCAAAAAGGAGAAGAAATAACGGAAGGAAAAATAACACCGGAAGAAGTAAACGAAGCAGTAAGAAAACTGAAGCTGGGGAAAGCACCGGGAATAGACAACATCAAAAACGAACTAAAATACATGGGAATTGAGAGAACTGAGCAACTAACCAGACTATTAAACGAAGTTTGGAAGACAGAAAAAATACCCAAAGACTGGCAAACAGCAGCGATAATACCGATATGGAAGAAAGGAGATACAAGGGAATGTGGTAACTACAGCGGAATTTCACTATTATGTGCAACAGAAAAAATATACGAGACATACTGACAAAAAGAATAAGACAAAAACTAGAAGGGAAACTTGAACCATCGCAGAGCAGATTCAGAAGAGAACATTGCACAACAGATCACCTATTCACAAACAGGAACTTAATAAATGAACTAAGAGAGCACCAGAAACAAATAGACATAGCATACATAGATCTAGAAAAAGCCCTTGACAATATAAACAAAGAATACGTATGGCAGGCACTACAAGAACAACAAGGAAGACAAAAACTGATTAGGGCAATAAAAAGTATATATACCAAAACAGAGAACTGTATAAGAACAGGTAACATGAAGTCCAAGAATTTTATAACGATCAACAGTCTAAGACAAGGAGGAGCATTAAGCCCATGCCTATTCATAATGGCTATAGATGCGGTAATGAAAAATAATATAAAAGAGAAACCAAAAAAACCACACATAGGATACAGGAAACGTAAAGCAATGCAAATCACTGAATGTATATTTGTGGACGATGTAGCACTAATAGCGAAAAACATTAACGACCTAGAAGCAAACATTAAGATATGGAGCAAAGAACGCAAAAGAGGGATTGAAAATCAACACAGAAAAACAAAAATATTGAAAATAGGGGGAGGAAAAGAAACACAAGAAATAACAATAAGCAACACCAAAATAGAACAGACCGAACAAATGAAATACCTAGGGCAAATAATAGACAGCACAGGGGATCTCGAAGTGGAAATAAACAATAGACTGCAAGCAGCCACAAGAACTTTCCAGACGATCCGAAAGATAATACTAAACAACAAGAAGATATCGAGAAAAACAAAACTAACAATATACAAAGTAATACTAGTACCAACACTAATATATGGATGCGAAACGTGGGCGCTAAACAGGAGACAAAAAAGTAAGATACAGACACAAGAAATAAAGTATCTTAGAAAAGTATACGGAGTAACCAGAAAAGACAGAATCAGAAACGTAGACATAAGAAGAGAACTAGTTATAACAGAACTAAACAAAATAATAGAAGACAGACAGCTGCAATGATTGGGACAGCAACACAGAAGAAAAAAAAAACAATCAAAGAAAAATCAAATGGCAAACAAAAATAACCGGAAAATGAAAAGTGGGAAAACCGAAAAAGAAGTGGGACAAATATGTCGAAAATATTATGGAAAGTAGAGAAATATCTAACGCCCAAATGAAGAAAAGCACAGGAAACAAGAAGATCTGGAACCTACTAGTAAAAGAAAATACAAGAAATTGAAAAACTATAATATTCTACACCCGAATGGGTAGAAGAATTATTACTATAATAATAATAATTGAATGAAAATATAGCTGTGGTTAATAATACACAACTGATATGAAAGATATATAGTCAGTTGACAATTAAGCAGAAAAATTAAGAAAAACCAAATTAATTTCCATCGTACCTAAATCACTAACACCGGAAATACATGGTGTCCTAAATAGAGTAGGATTGCATGTGTATATTACCTATTCTTAAAGCTAGAGATCTGGATAAATCAGCATTTGTTTTAATTTATTGTTATTTTACTGCTCAGTTGTTATACGTTTTTTTATTTGTTTTTACATATGTTTTAAAAATAATTTATAGAATAAATATAAAAATTGCAACAATTGATATTTCCCATATTGTTTATTTTGATATAAGTTGTTATACATCGTTGAAAAGAGACAAAGAGTCGATTTAGACGTGTAAAAATCAAATACGGTGGCCATTTAAAATAATAAAGTTGGTATTACTATCTCCGAAACCGCCAGCTTGACTTATGTTATAACTTGATTCTTAAGTTTGTGCGATTGAACCAGGTAACTTTTATTTAAAACTTATTTCCGCATATTCTATAATTACGGATATATCGGAGTTTTTAGAAAACCACGATTTTTAGTTTTTTTAAATAATTTCTAAACAGGTTGGAGTTTTGAAAAATTTTCAACAAATTCTGAACCAGCATACAAAACTGCATAACATTGCCCATTTAACCAGATCTCTAGCTTTCAAAATAAGAATGATATCCACGCAATCTTACTCTATTTAGGACACTTTGTATAACAAAACATATATGTCTTTGAAATAATTTATTACAACTGTATTATTATTATGTAATTGATAATTATTATCTCTTTGAATAAATTTTGCAATTTTTATTAAGAAATAATATGCATGCTTATTATTTTTTGTCAATATACTAAACATTTTTAAAAACTTAATAGGTTATTGTTAATTGTCACTTTTCATATACGATACAAATATTTCTTGCTACTAAATGGTAGTATCATGAGAGAAAATTTTCAATGGTAATCGAAACCGGTAAAAGGAAATCTCGGTAATTTTTGATGCCCTAGTTCTAATGTAAAAAGCAGTGAGAAAAAATATTCCGATAAAGTCGGCCGCATATTTAGACACCCCAATTTCCTGCAGATGCTATCAACTAAATCATGAGGCCAAAAGGCTACACGTTAAAGTCTCGTGAAAAATATATTTACATAGAAAATGCCGTGACTGACATACACCCCTAAGAGGCTAATTTATTTCACTGTTTCCCGTAAACCTTCAACTTGTGGCAATAGAAGAATTAACTTTATGCTGAATTTAAAATAAGTAGATAGATACATACCGAGAGCTTTTCAGTCCTGCATACATTGCTTGTGTATACTTTTACAAAAAATGAGTCAAAATGGAATTTTGGAATCAATGAAATATTCATGGATTTTTTTTATGTATTATGTTCTATTATTTACGAAATTTTGTTCATTTTTGTACAACCCTTTTCATGGTAATCATTTGTTTTTCATTGTACTACTTACAACACTTTGTTACATTTTGAAAATAAAGTTTTCCACGGATTGTTAGTCATAACAAACATTTCTCAGAAATTTTCCATTCTGTTTGGTTTTAATTTTATGATGGTGGTGTTAAATTTCATCGTGGCATAAAACACATTATACAGGGTGGATGATTCTTCAATATTGCGAAATACTTTAAGAAACGATTCCTTGTCAAGAAATAAGCGGGGTCTTTTATATAAAGTATGTTGACATACGTCAAATTTGATGTATCACTTAATAAAACTATTTAGCCTTAAAATGTATACAAGCAGTGTAATTTGCGACATGCACTTTATTTATAGCCTTGCAAACGGCAATGCATTAGCAGCTAGGCGACTTATATGAAGGCGATATGAAGAACGTTATCCATAGTTATACATTTTAAGGCTAAACAGTTTATATCTACATCTACTTTATATAAAAAAACCTCTTATTTCTTGACAAGGAATCGTTTCTTAAAGTTTTTTTGCAATATTAAAGAATCACCCTGTACATGTCTCTGAAATATTCTTCAGATTAATTTACAGCGAACATTTAATTTATTTAGAATCTCATCACAGAATTTAAGAAAGTTAAATTATTTTATTCAAATTAGCAATTTTTATGGTTTTTTTTCTAATTCTAATGGAATTTTATTCAATTTCATTCAACAGTAAAATTTTGAAAAATATAGTTAATTGTTAAGAAAAAACGGAATTTTCGTGGAAATTTCTTGCATTACATAAGTTTGAATCAGATTAAAATAATTTCGAACAATATTTGAAAGTATATAGATTTTCATCGATTTCTAAATGAGATAATTTATTTAATATAAAAACCTTTTGTCGTTTTTGTTTGATAATTTCTTGATTTGTTAGTGTAATTGTAATTGTAATTTACTTGTGTTTCAACATAAGTTTACACAAGTCAAAGAAATAAAAAAATATATATATATATGTATATAAATTAGCATTCACTAACATAGGATACATATACCTATACAATGCATAAGAATATAGAAATCCATTCAAACGATGCAAAGCTTTTTCAGTGAGGTAACATTCTAGAGATATATTAAATTATTTTAGTGGTGTGTTGGTTTGTTCATTTTTGTTCATTTTTGAACCGTGAAGTTTTGAACAGTTTTGAATATTCATGAATTTTTCATAGATTTCATTAGAATTTCATAAATTGTTTATTCAACTAAACCTGAAAGTATTTCAGATTTTCCGTTGCACTTTTGATTAAATATTTATGATTTTGTACAAAACTGAATTTTACCAACAAACCAATAGAATTTACAAAATTGAAGTTGTTTAGATTTTCACCGCATGTCTTAAAAAAAAATGGTGGAAATTTCTTAAAAGTGGGTACTCATTACATTTCTTTGACATTGAAATTTGGAATATTCATATAGCAATTGTATATTCACTGTATGCTCTTCCGATTAGGCACAAATATAAGGTTTCAAGTTTTTTTTGTGTGTGTGTTTATTATAGAAGTTTGATTGTTTTTCTACAAAACTGCAATTTTAATGGCAAGTAGATATGCTATGAGAGTTCTGCGGCAACTTCCCGTAAGGATTTACATAGGGGTAAAACTTCACCTTTCTCCGGACGTCGAGTTGGGAGAGCGATATTTGTCAACGGTACCTTCCCAATACCCCCAAACTCTCCCTATACGGATGTGAGATAGGTGTGAGACAGCTGTGAGACAGTTTTACATTAAATAAATACAGGGTTGTGAGATAGGCGTGAGACAGGCGTGAGATGGGTGATAGCTGAGACTAATGGAGGGTATTGGTATAGTATGGGCGGGTATTGGGATCGTATGGGCAGGTATAGGGAGGGTATTAGGAGGGTGCCGTAATACATATAAATATAGCTCTCCCAACTCGACGTCTGGAAAAGGGTAAATTTTTACCCCTATGTAAAGCCTTATGGCAAATTGCCGCAGAAATCTCATAGCCTGTCTACTGAGGCAAATTTATCATTTATATATTTTTTTCAATTTAAGTAAAAGTTGAAGTCATTTATATTATCATCGAATTTCCCGTGGAAGTACAGACATTTTATTCAATTCGAAATGAAAAAAAATATTATCTTTTTTAAATTTTCGTACAATAGTATTGATTCAATTGAATATATATATATATATATATATATATATATATATATATATATATATATATATATATATATATATATATATATATATACATATATAGTATGTCCCGGGATTGAGTTTACAAGAGGGATATTTTTTTAATTTTTACTCTTATGTAAAAATGTTATAGGAATTATAATTCCTGCTTGGTCTGAAACTACCAGTTCAGTTATTGAAACTTTGATTTGTTTATGCAGGGTGTTGGCAATATCAAAAATTTTAAATCTTATTTTGACACTTATTTATTTACTATTTGCCACAGGAATTTAAAATTAGATTTAACATCAATAAAGAAAAATAAAACCATTCGAACAATCTACAAAATGCAGAAAATGCCACTGAAAAGTTAAAAAGACGCCTACGAGAGGCATTTGCATCAATAACTATTGAAGAAATCTAAAACAGTCTTCAGAATTTCTATACCAGGCTTGAACTGTTTGAAGAAAATGGTGGGGGATTGTTTAAATAATGGTATTTTTCATTATTATTTGGCATAAAGTGTCAAAATTATATATATATATATAGTCAATGTCTCTTTCTACCCTTGAGGTGTAGGGTTTGATTCAATTGACAACAAACAAAAAAATTGTCATTTTAAAAATTATGTACAATAAAATTTTTGTGGAATTGTCATGGAATTTTCGTCATTAATTTTGATAATTGTTCAGATCGTGCAAAGAATAAATTGATTTGGTTTTTCATTGCATTTATTTTAGAATTTTGTTAATATTTGTACAGCAGTGAAATCGCTAATATTTTTCATTGCATTTCTTGTGACCGTTTGTTAAGTTTTTAAAATTATATTTTCCACGCATATTTAGTCATTGCAAATCTCGTAGATTTCTCGTTTCTCGTTTTATTTTGATTTTATAAGGGTGCCGCTGATTTCAACGTGGCATTAAATAAGTTACATACCTACTCAAATATTTTTCGGTATTAGATAGGTATCAGATCAGTATCAGATGAAACTGAATTTACTGATGAATTCGTTTAAATTTAATATATTTGCTTTATTAATTTTCAACACGATAATGATCTTTTATACATACAAGCGAATTATGTATATGTAGATTAAAAAAAACTTAAAAGTTTTTATTCTATCCCAAATTGAAATTTTTATTTGGTTTTATTCACTTCTCATTGGTCTTTTGTGGAATTTGAGTGGATTTTTTAAAGAGCGTTCAAGAAAGTGGTGTCAACTTTTACGCTGGATACTAACATATGACTCCGTTCAAGATGGAAATTAAATATTTTGCAACGTTGCTGAAATGTTTACAAAGATACAAATAAATGATTTAACTTTTTTTTAAGTCATTTTTGTTATTATTTCGATGGAACTAGTACTAGTTGAAATATTTGAATTCACTTTCTTGATGCTCTGAATATTTTTCGCCAAAAAATGTTTGTTTTTTTTTAGATTTTATATGCACTTTTTAAGCAAAATTGAAAATTTATTAAAATATTAATTTTTAGGCGGAAAGACCGCAGGTCGATAGCCAATAAAATATTGTTACTACTACTATTAATTTTTTTATGAAATTTTATTATTTATATTATTATATTACTATATTATTCTTATGATTTAATCTCTCTCCAGAAAAGTCGCTGGTTGGAATATGAATGTAAAACTATTCAAAGACTAATAATCGTTAAACTCGTAAAAACTCAAAATAGATAGATTTATACCTGAAGGGTTTTATTTTTGTAAAAATATTGGTTATGTATCCTTTTACAAAAAATGGGTCAAAATTGATTTTCATCGAACTTAATAATAATAATAATAATAATTTATTTGTATGTTGACTCTCAGTGGAGTATTACATTGTCAATATTACACTAAAATTCTGTACTAACTCTCGTGTATACACTTATAAAGTGTTCACCTATTTATGTCAATAAAGCGAACAATTTATTTGTTTAGAATGTCGCCACATTCCTTAAGAAAGTTTAATTATTTGATTTAAATAACCAATTTGCATGGATTTCTTTTTATTTGTTACGTTCTAGTTCTTATGATATTTTGTTTATTATTGTACAACTATGACATTTTTATGGTAAGCTGTTGAATTCAAACATACGTAGATGCTTCTTACATTTTTCATTGTATTTATTCATGAATATTTTAAATTGTTACACATCAACGGATTTTTTGTGGAAATTTCTTGTATTCCAAATAAAATTTACTTCAGATTCAAATCAATTCAAGCAATATTTGAAATTGTATAGATTTTCATGGATTTCTAAAGGAAGTATATTTGACTAAAAAAAAAATCGTTTTTGTTTGACTTCTTTTGTTAATTTGTTGGTATGTTGGTTTGCTAAGTTACATTCATTTTGGAACAACCGAGAAATGTTCATATATTTTCAATAGTAAATTGTCTGGTTCATCTAAATATGAAAGTATTTCTGATTTTCTGTGGCATATCTATCATAAATTTTATAATCTTGTGCAAAACTGAATTTCACCAACAAACCAATAGACTTTTCATTCGTCAATTGAAGCTGTTTGGATTTTCACATCTTAAGGAATTTTGGCATTTTCTTAAAAAACATAATATAATGGAAAATTCTTATATTTTATATTTTTCGTAATTATTATTTAATTTTCATAGCATTTTTAAACCGCGCGTTTTTTTTATCTCTGAACATAGCCCTATGAACATAAAAAAAACGCGCGGTATAATTTTCATTAGCTACATTTCTTGAAATTTTGGAAGATTTTTTTTAGAACATAGGAATTTTCACGGTAAGTTTTTTAGTTAGCGCAAAAGTACAAGGTTTTTAGATTGTCTTTGTGTTTATTATAGCGAAAATTCTTATATTTTATATTTTTCGTAATTATTATTTAATTTTCAGTAATAATATAACAAGAGAGTGAGAATAAATTGAAAATAATTTGACAGATTGTCGAAAACTTGTTGCCAGGCAATAGCCTATTGCCAAATGGCAACAAGTTTGAGACATAATCTGTCAAATTATTTTCTAATTTATCGAACTCTCGAGTTATATTTGATTAGATTATTTTTTGACGTTTTTTGCTTTCTAGTATTTCTTTATCAATTTCAGTATGCGAAACGCAGCTAAAGCGACTTTTATTCATTTTGTATGACACTTTAATATGATTGATAAATTAATAATTTGACAAATATTTTGATTGACAAGAGTGAACCTAGCTACCGAGATTATTCCCACTATAATAATCTCTAGAGAATATTCCCAGTATAATAATGACGGGATTGGTCCAGAAGTATCAATATGACAAAAATCGAAATATATCATTGGTTTTGAGAAACGTCAAAAAATAATCATTGACATTTTCATAGACCGCGCGTTTTTTTTATCTCTGAACATAATTACAGCCTCTTGGTTGAAAATAATTATTGCTTCACGGTACTTATATATGGATGCGAAATTTACATACTAATTAGTTTTCAACTAATCAACTAGTTTTGTAACTATCGCGTATGTAACTAAAATTCATTATCGAATTAAATAATTAACCATCGATTTAATTACAGTATCCTGTAAGACAAGCTTTAACACCACCAGCAACTTTCTGACCCAATTAAATTCACGGAAAACCTGTGCTCACTGTTTGTGCATTTAATTAAAAATTGATTTTCTGCCCTCTCCAAGCGATGTTTTTCACAAGAAAGTGTAAGCGAATGTTTACAGGCTCTTTTTTGCTCCCCCGCGGAGATTCGATTATAATGATATATTTATAATCGCTTAACACGATTCTGCGCGCCCCCAAAAACAAATCGAGTTAATTCCAAGCTTCGGGGTTGCGATTCTTTCGTTCAGCGTGATTTAATAACACACCTTCACGCGTAACTTAATATTTGCCTCAAGTTGTTTATTTTCGTTGTTGGAATTGCGAAATAAATTTTGCACGATATTTTTTACATACAAAATGTGCAGATGAAAAATAAACTGTGTATAGGTACATGCAAAATAAGTAAAAGATTAAAAATACTGTTAAATTTCTTGCAGGCAACTCTGCACATATAACATTCATCAAGATATTACTTCCATAATTGCAGAAGGTCGTATGTAAATTTTGCATTGATATGTGATAATGAGGTTATGAGATAATTTGCCACGTTAAAATTGTCACAGTTATTCACATACTTATTAAAGTATTCGTTCAAACTCAATTACGTTTCAAATATGATATACGACATTCTGTCATATTATAAAGTGGAGCTACAAGAATATTTCTATGTACAAATCCAAAAAATACAATCCAAACAATATTACATACGAGCTTCTGCCATTATGGTAGCGATATATACCATTATGGCATATAAACACATAATATGTTATATAACGTTTATATAATAGATATAAACATATATTTGTCATGATTATTAATATTAATTATTTTATAAAACATTGTTTTTTAAGTGAATTTTCTATTTAAAAAAGTAACGATCTAGAAATCCATTTTTGAAATTTTTAGTTCTCAGCTAGTATCTGAAGCTTAACTTCATTTTTGCGAATACAACTTTCGGTCAACACACGGTTTTGATATTCTTCATTGTGACATTCTTACACAGTATAATTGTTTCTTTAAGGGTTAGTTTTTCAGATTGTTTATAAATTTCATATCCGTCTACATACCTACTAATTGTCGATTTCAAAGACGAAACTGACAAAGGTAAAAAAAGGAGAAAACAATAACGGTACAGTCAAAAGAGAATAAAGCAGAGACAATATGTATATATATAGGGAATTGGAACATAAGAAGTCTGAAAGGAAAGGAAACTGAACTAATAGAAGCATTTGAAACAGCAGGAACAGATATACTAATAATAACAGAAACAAAGAAGAAAGGAAAAGGAATAATAGGAACAGAAAACGGGCACATACTAATATACAGTGGAGTAGACAAAATGAGAGAGCGAAAGCAGGAGTGGGATGTATAGTAAGACAGGAAATGGAAAAAACAATCACGAAATGGAAGTGTATAAATGAAAGGATACTGACGGTCAAAATAGAAGAGAAAGATAAGTTTGAAGCAAATATAATAGTAGTATATGGAGTAAATGAAGATGAAAGCAAAACCGACAAAGATCAGTTCTGGGAAGAGGTACAACAAGAATACGAAAAGCTAACAGAGCCCACATATGTGATAGGTGACATAAATGCCCATGTAGGGAATAAAAACAAGGGACTGAAGAGCATAATGGGAACACATGGAGAAACGAAGATCAACAACAATGGAAGAAGACTTATTGATTTCTGCATTTTGAATGATCTAACAATATTGAACACCAAATTTGCACACAAGGAATACACAAATACACAAGAGAGGAAATAAACCGAAACGAGAAGTCCATAATAGACTACTTTTTAACAAACAAAGCACAAGTGAAGGAAGTAATGGATATTAAAGTCAAAAAAGGTAGGGAAATTGACATTGACCACTATCTTCTAACAGCACGAATAAAAACAACAAGAAGGGAACCGAAACAAACACAGAAAACAGTCGATAAGGAAGTAAGATAGAGAAATTTAGAACATACAAGCTAAGTGACAAACAAGCAAGGGAAAACTATCAGGAATCAATACAAGAACTAATAAGAAGCACTCAAAAAAGCGGAAAAACAAAAGTAGAAGATTTATGGGTCAATTTCAAAGATATAGTAAGAGAGGCAACAAAACACGCCTGTGGAAAAACTAAAAGTACAACAAACAAAAAAACAAGCTTGTGGAACAAAGAAGTGAAGGAAGAAGTTAGGAAAAGAAACAAAAATGGAAAAAATACCTAAGCACAAAAAACGAAGAAGACTACGAAATATACAAGCAGCAAAGAAAGAGAGTAAAAGCATTTATAAGGAAGGAAAGAGACAGAAAAGGAAGGATTTCGGAACCAAATTAGAGGAACATTTTAAAGGAAATCAAAAACTATTCTACAGAACACTGAAAAGCTGCAGAAAGGAAATAGAAACAAACCTAACGCTACTCAAGAATAAACATGGTGTACTAATGAAAGAGGATAAAGAAATTATGAACAGATGGAAAGAGCACTTCCAAGAGCTTCTGTCTGGAAAAGAGACAACCAATAAAGGAAATAAAAACGAAGAGGAACAAGAAAATAGTAACGAAACAGACGAAGAAGAAGAGGGATCTATAACAGAAGAAGAGTTAGAAAACGCACTACAGAAGGAAAAACCCCAGGTCACGACAAAATCAAATCTGAATAGCTGAAATACCTAGGAAAGATGGAAAACAACTACTACTACAGTTAACAAATGGAATATGGAAAACAGGAAAATACCATCGGACTGACAAAAAGCAGTAATCTTCCCAATACATAATAAAGGAGACAGTAGAAATTGCAACAACTTTAGGGGAATATCCCTGCTGTGCACAGCGGCAAAACCGTATGAATCAATACTAGAGAACAAACTAAGAAAGGAAATTGAAAAAACAATGGAAAAGTCACAAAGTGGATTAATGAAAGGACATTCAACACAATACCATATCTTCACAATTAAAAACATGACAGAAAAAATATTAAGACAACCAACAAACTATAAATAATATTCGTGGACTTAGAAAAGGCATTTGATAGAGTCCCAAGAGCCAAAGTGTGGGAAATACTTAAAGAAAGGAAGATAAAAGTGCATTTAATAAAAGCAATCAAGAGTATGTATGAAACCACAGAAAACTACGTAAGGACAAATAATTCCACATCTGAGAATTTCACAACCACACAAGGCCTTCGACAAGCCTCTGCTTTAAGCCCTCTGCTCTTTATTATTTTCCTAGACAACATAATGAAAAAGAATTAAGGATAACACCAAGAAGGTAGAAATAGGATACTATAAAATGAAAACAATAGTGATAGCAGAATGTGCTTTGACTGATGACTTAATCATACTAGCCAAAAGCGAAGAAGACCTGCAACACAATATAAGCATATGGGAGGAGAAACTGAAAAAACACAATATGGTAATTAATATAAACAAAACAAAAGTAATGGTAGTAGAAAAAGAGGAAACAAAAGCAAAAATACTAATAAATTTGACTAGGATAGAACAAGTTGAAACCTTCAAATATTTAGGTACAATAATACATAATAAAGGAACCATGGAACACGAAATAAATAACAGAATCATGGCCGCAAATAAAACCTACTACGCAATAAACAGGTACATTCTAAACAATAGAAGAATCTCCAAAAACACGAAAATTACACTCTTAAAGACAATTTATAGACCAACTCTCTTATATGGAACCGAAACCTGGACAACAAATGAAAAGACAATGAATAAAATTCAAGCAACCGAAATGAGATACTTAAGAAAAGTTGAAGGAGTCTCGAGATTAGACAGAGTAAGAAACGAACAGATCAGGGAAAACGTACAAATACGAAGTGTACAAATATTAATACAGAAACGATAACTAGGATGGTTCGGGCACCTAATAAAAATTCCAGACAGGACAGACAAACAAAAATAGTATGGCTATCAAAAGACGAAAAGAAAAAGAAGGAAAGAGGAAGACCAAGGAAAAGATAGGAAAACAACATAGAAAAGATCGCAAGAAGAAACGACCTCGATCAACAAGTAGCAAGGAAAAAGGCTACAAATAGAAAGGAATGGAAAAACTTCATAGACAACATAAATTAGTGGTGGCATGAATCTCGACAGCCGAAAGGGTATAGGAAATGTAAATTGATTATATATATATATATAGATATATATATATATATATATATATAGATATATATATATATATATATATATATATATATATATAATAATAATAATAATAATAATAATAATAATAATATATAATGCGGCATACATAAACTTGGATGATTACATACTGACAACAATTTAGGTGCACCTTTTAGCAGTATTTTATGCCTCGTTATCTCTTCGCTCCCAATTTCAACGTTTCCAAGATATTTAGCCGGCAGCTCTCCACAAATTTAAATATCCCAACTTTCCTGCGAGCGGCTACAGATTGGAAATTTAAAACATTTAAGATGTTTAAATTGCGTTTCGAACGGGAATATGCTAACCCTCCACGCAGAATGATATAAAAAAAATGAAAAGAAGGAATATGTATGAATAGTTTATGCGCCACATTTGCTGACCGAATTGTTGCGGAATTATGACGCTCTCGGTGCGGGAAGGTGTGCGATTTGAATAATGTATAAAGACGTATGGTAATATTTGAATATAAATTTTCAAACTGAGCTCCAGGAAATGCGTTAAGGAATTTTTGATGTTTATGTGAAGTGCGGTTTTCGTGTATGATAGAAGTTGCGATGTTGGAGCTTATTATTCACGTTGGTGAACAATTATTAACATAATATCTGTATAATCTCCATATATTCCCACGAACAGTATTATATACAATTGTCAATGTAATTAATTTATTAATTTATTTATTATTTTGCCTTACACCGAAAGATAAATGTAAAGGTTAATACATTATTAATTTTTATAACATTCTCTCCACTTCCTCCTATCTTTTGTTAATTCCTTTATTTCTTCCCAAGTGTTCCCTTTTCTTATTACCTCTTCTTTTATTGCGCTGTTCCACTATTTTCTCGGTCTTCCTATCTGTTGTTTTCCTGTTGCTCTTGTCTCGTATATTTTCTTAGTGTTCCTTTCTTCTCTCATTGGTCGCATGTGTCCATACCACCTCATTTGGCCTTCTGTTATTTTTTCCTGTATTTTTAAGTATTTCCTGTGCGTCTTGTTCCTTATCCTGTCTCTTCTTGTTTTGTTTTCTATATTTCTTAGGAATCTCATCTCGATGACATTTATTGTTTTTATTTGTTTTCCTGTCATCGTCCATGTTTCGCTGCTGTAAGTTTGCGTAGGTATAATTACTTTTTTGACTATTTCTGTTTTTGTGTCTCTTGATATCTCCTTCTTGCTAAAAAAATGTGTTTTTTAACATGTTATATAGTTTTTATGATTTTCCTAATTTATCTTCTATTTCATTATCTAATTTACCATTGCTCTGTATGATTGTTCCTAAATATTTATATTGTTCTACTTGTTCGATTTGTTTTCCTTGTATTTTTATTTCGTGTTTCTTTTTCTCTTTGGCAATTATCACGGTTTTTGTAGTTGTAGTTGTAGTTTTCGTAGTTTATTTTCATGTTTATTTTCTTAATATCTTTCTCAATTATTTCCATGTTGTATTCCAGTTCTTCCTCTGTTTCTGCACTTATTGCCTTGTCACCCGCAAATAGTAGTTCTGCTATTTTTGTTATCTCCATTTTCCAGTATACGATTTTTAGCATTTTCATGTTTTGCTTTGCTTTCTTCATAGCCTTATCCAATACAATTGTGCAAAGCAAAGCTCTTATCACGCATCCTTGTTTTGCTCCTTTCTTCGTTTCGAATTCTTTTGATTCCTCATTGTTTGTTGTCACAATATTTCTATTTTCTCTGCACATGTATTTTATTACATGTATTATTTCCTCCTCTATTCCACTTTCTGCTAGTTCGTTCCATATGTCCTCACTCATTATCCTGTCGAATGCCTTTTCGAGATCTACGAAGCATATGTGCATTTCTCTATTCTTCTTACTTAGTTTATCGCTTAGTTATCTGAGTATGAAGATTTTGTCTTGCGTACTTCTCCCTCTTCTGAATCCGCACTGACTGTCATCTATTGTAGTTTCTAGTTTGTCTCGCATCCTTTTTCTAGTACGCTGTTCATTATCTTACTTGGTATACTTATTAGTGTGATTCCTCTGTAATTTTCGCATATTCTTTTATCCCCTTTCTTATGTATTGGCAGAATTATTCCTTTATTCGATTCTCTTTGTGTTTCCTCGCTGCTTATTATGTCATTTATTAGTTTCATTATTTGTGTTATTCCCATTTCTCCCGTGTGTTTCATCATCTCCGGAGTTATATCGTCTGTTCCTGGTACTTTCCCGTTTTTTTTTTTGTTTTTTATTGCTTCTTGTACTTTAATTTGTTCCATTTTTTTCTCCTGCCTTCTTGCGACTTTCCCCCTATTCTTGTGTTACGTTATCTTCTTCATCCTGTTCGGTTAATTCTTTGAAATATTGTCTCCATCTTTTCATTATCTTGTCTTCATTCGTGATAATTGTTCCATTTTTATTTTTTATGTCCATCATGTTCTTTTTTTTGTTTTAGTTGCTTTAGTGTTCCGTAGAACATTGTTTGGTTCTACCCAAAATTCTCATTCATTCTTTTACCAAATTTCGTCCATGACTTTGGTTTTGCTTCTTTTATTATTGAATTCGTTTTGTTTCCATTTTCTTTGTATTTATCATAATCTTTTTTTTGTGGTCTCTTTTCTATTACTCTTTTTTGTTTTTTATCTCCTTTTGACTTCCTCTGTCCACCAGTTTGTCTTTTTCATGTCCCTGTTTCCAATTTTTGTTGTTTTACAGGTCTACCTTGCCTCTTCTAATATATTTATTTTGCATGTTTCCCATTTTCCTTCTATGTTTAGCTTCATTTCGCTCTCTCTAAATTTATTATGAAGTATCTCTTTGTATTTCTCTTGTGTTTGTATTTCTCTTGATCTGTAGGCTTTTATCTTTTCGTTAACTTTTATCCTCCTCTTGATTGTTTTTGTTTTTTCTTTGTCAACTGAACTCATGTCCATTTTTACCTTATTAATAATAATAATAATTTTCGCGGCTGGATTGAAAACTTCGCTCATATATCAGGCCGATATGGTACCACTATATGCATGCCAATTTTTCTAACTAACGACTCAGGTTAAGGATTATAAAAATATAAGCAAAGGAATCCTTCAATTTAATTAAAAATGTAATTAATCATATAATATATTTGGAAAATCAAAAGAAATATAATTCAGAAAATCAACAACAATTCACAAAATACGCCATGAATTTGAAAATTCCCACATGAAATCTCAAACTTTAAACGAAATCTTTTAACCAGCTAAAACATTATTTTCGAAATTCCTGGAGAATTCACAAAGGTTGAGATAAATTTTAAAATTCCTCAGGATTTGGAAAACGTTTCTCAAGGTGTAACATGAATTTCCAACGTTTCATCAATATAACGGAAACTAGCTGAAAATTTGCATATGAATTCACAAAATTGGACATGAATTTGAAATTTTAACGTAATTTACAAGTTACTATAAAATTTTTATAAATATCGATTTGTTTTAGCACTTTAAGTAAGTTATTATACAAGTTCGTGGAAGCAAATTTCTCTGATTAATTTAGTTTGTGATCTGGATCGAATATAATTATTATTTCTAGTTTTTAGAAATATCCACATTTTTTAACGAGAGAAGGGGGAAATGTTATCTTTGCCATGAATACCTACAACTATATTCATGGCAAAGATAACATAAATAACAAATAATTTGAAGAGAATTTCAATGTTATCTTTGCCATGTATAACTACAATTGTATTCATGGCAAAGATAACATACAGTGTGGCTCACTTATCCTCGCTCGGACCATTAATGCTAGACTCATGAAAATTGAGGAAAACATTTTATTGGAAGTTATTGGACACTTCATCTGCTACTGTTTAAAATTATTTTCAAGTATACAGAGTGTACCATAAATCTGGGACACAAAATGTTGTCTCTTTTTTTTAATGGATCACCCTGTATATTCTTTCCTTTTTTAGAATTCGATTTATGTCGGCTTTACAAATAATTTTTAATTTTTGAGATCAGATGCATCGTTGCTAAGTTGTTCACATTTTAATCAAATTTAATGAAAAATCATGGGCGTGGAAAAAAATTCAACTAAACCTTCTTATAAGGGATCAATGAAAAAATATGCGTATGCAAGCAATATGCCAAAACATACACAATATTTTGAGTTACATAGAATCCACAAGGTGTTCTGAAACAACGATCGAATTTTGCTATTTTCAAAAGGCTACAACTTATTGAGATTGATGGTTCTTTACCTATTAAAAACTATCATTCGAGAACAGTGCATATGCTACCACTAAATATTTCATTAAATGAGCACTCAGAATAAGATGCTATATACAGGGTGTTCCATTAGAAGAAAATGAGTTTTAGCCATCTGAAAATAGCAAAATTGCTTCAGAACACCCTGTATATTCTACGTGACTCAAAATATTTTGTATGTTTTGGTACGTTGCTTGGGTACTTGCATACGCAGATTCTTTCATTGATCTCTTTTAATAAAGTTTTCTTGAATATTTTTCCACGTCCTTGATTTTTGTTAAATTTGATTAAAATATTAATAACGTGGCAACGTTGAATCTGATACCTGAAAATAAAGATGATTTATGAAGCCCTCATGAAACATATTCTAAAAGTGAAAGAATATACACGGTGATCTATTTAAAAAAGAGATCAAATTTTATGTCCCGGATTTATAGTACACTCAGTATACTTGAAAATAATTTTAAAAAATAGCACATCAAGTGTGCAATTACTTCCAATTAGATTTTGTCCTCAATTTTCATTAGTGTAGCAGCAAAGGTCCAAGAAAGGATAGGTGGGCCATCCTGAAGATAACTGAAAATTTGAAGGAGGTTGCAATTTTATCTTTGTCGTGTATAACTACAATTATATTCATGGCAAAGGTAAAAGACATAACAGATAATATCAAGAGGATTGCAATTTTAATGTGTCAAAATTGTTATAATTTGGCATGTTAAATTTTGTGATTGTCTTTAATAGAACGCGTGTATTATAAATTACTGTTGAACGAGTTTCAGTTCTTGAATGTTTGTAGATTAAATTAAGCAAATGAAGCATCTTTCAGGTATGTAATTTATTTAATGGCTGTTTGCTACATACATACTGCGATAATTAAAGTAACATGCATAAACAACGTTAAGTTTAAATTACTCCACAAAATTGGCTTGCAAATAATTGCATAACAACAATAATTACGCCCGAAAGGCTCGGCTAATTAATTAATCAGGACTTTCGTCCTCATTTGACTGTGCTTAATGATACAGATTAAGGAATCTGCTCGCGGTTTGGGCCTGGAGATTTGGCCATTGGTAATTAGCCCGGAGTGAAATTAAGAGCGACACCCGACGACAAACAAAATCATTAATTCCGTCCAAAAATAGACGCCAATTAATTATCAAACTGCGATCAATTTGCGAATGCTTTATTAATTTGTATTCCATATTTGCCTCTCTTAAGTATTTATTGCAAATTAAATGGCTAGTCTTTCTGAAGCTGAGGGTAATTTATCTAGTAGACAAGAACACTTATTAAATACTTTTTTCTTCAACAACTATTTAAACAAATAGATACACTACGATAATTATACTCAAATGAAAATATGCTAGGTGGCTTTTTTAAAACTATAAATTTACAACTCTGCATGACTACAGGACATTATTCTCTGGCGACTTTTAGAACCCAAGTCAGTGAAGATATATAATATTATTATTAGAATTATCTGTCAAATAATGACTAACCAATCATGCCATAGCTAGAGAAGCATAAGAGATTATTATTATTATAATTATTATTATTATTATTATTATTATAATTACTACTTAAACAATTATGCAAGTAATTTTGTTTTAATTTAACTTTATACAAGATTTGTCTTAAAGCAATAAACAATTGTACTCAACAGTTACTATACTATATGCTGTACTACTTAATACTTTGCTACTATGCAATGTAAATGAGAGCACATTTTTTATAAGAACGAAATAACACATAAAAATAATTGCACTGCAATGTTAATTAAAGTTTCACAATTCGCGACGAAAATGTAACCTCAATTCTTTCATATTTCCAGCTGCCCTTTGAACAGATGAAATATAGTTTTTACGACCGATATAATCGTAAAGCTGATGTATGGCCGCTTTTAATTGCGCTCCTTTATTTGATGTGCAGTATCGAGAATTGCCATAAAAAAATTATTAGCGGTGTCCGAGCGCGTTCAAATTCGCAGTGTCTACCTGGGTTTGGTCGGCGCGAAATTATTTACGCCGAAGATTAGCAGGGATCGATCGCGTAACAAAATCTGCTGGAATTAAATGGAGATAACGGAGTAATTAATATTGCAGGCTTTAAAGGTGGATTTATTGTAATCAGGCTCCTCAGGCCGCGTTATACTCGGATGGCTGAAATGTGCTTTGGGATGTATAGGGTTTCAATAGAAAATTATTTCATTAAAACTTCTTGCAGATCATTAATTTTATATTGTTCTGCGCTCTGAAATAAGTAATACTCAACACATTTATTTTTTCATTTAAATTTATTCTTCTTCTTCAGGTGCCTTCTCCGGTCCGAAGGTTGGCAATCATCACCGCTATGCGTACTTTTGAGATAGCCGCTTTAAATAGTTGGTTTGTGTTGCAATTGAACCAGTCTCGCAAATTTTTCAGCCATGAGTGTCGTCTTCTTCCAACGTTTCTTAAATTTATTAATATACTCTAATTAATATTAATTAATTTTAATAATTGACTCACTCTTCATCGGAACATGGAACATATAAAAAATTGAAAATCTCCTGCCAATAAAGAATCTCATTGTTCTGGCTTATGTTCAATTATAACAAATCTAATTTTGTCTATAATAGAAGGATCGTTGGGCCATCTGTATATTTATGAGTTTAATAAAAAAAATATTAAATTTTATTAGTTTAATCGTTTCTGATTATTTTTTAGTTGTAATCTGCATAGTGCATAAAAATTGTTAATAGTAGTTTATTATACAAGTGTGGTGGTTAATTTTCAAGTGTAGTAACACGCAGTAATAATAGCAGCTTTGGCATTTCTAAAATAACTACTAAACTTCCTTAATGGAGCAAAAGGTTAATGCATCAATTCTAAACATGTTTACAAACGAAGATGTAGTATTCGCGTGTTGTAAATACACAGCGCTCTGATTTTCCACACATACCGCTCTAAATTACTAAATATTAGAACACGTGTACCTACATTCTACACACACACCGCTTTTCACACACCGCTCTAAGTTACTAAATATTGGAATATATTCTAATTGTAGAATACACGCTCACTGAATGATAAGCGATGAGAAATATATGCAAATTTATTTATGGCCTATAATATACTGAATCCAATACATTATACTGAATCCAAAAATCAATTAATGAATACTTTTTGCTAAAACTCAACTCAAAATTTGTCAATTTTTTTCTGAAATTTATATAAAATCTTTTACTTGCACCTAAAAGTTTTCATAATTCCTATTTAAAAAACCGGAAATCTGCCAATATCATTAATTATATCCAAAACTTTTTTTAAATAAATAAACATTATACTGAATCCAAAAATCAATTAATGAATACCTTTTGCCAAAATTTCAACTCGATTCATTTCAACTCGAAATTTGTCGACTTTTCCTTAAATTTGTATAAAATCCTCAAGTTCATCTAATAGTTTTCATAATTCGTATTAAAATAAACGGAAATCTGCAAAAATGAGTAATTATATCCAAAACTTTTTAAAAATAAAAAAACATTATACTGAATCCAAAAATCGATTAATGAATACTTTTTGCCAAAATTCAACTCGAAACTTGTCAATTTTCCCCGAAATTTAAATAAAATTCTCTAGTCCATCTAAAAGTTTTCATAATTCTTATTAAAAAACAAGGTAAATCCTCTAAAATAACTAATTATATCCAAAACTTTTGCGTTTTAGTTAAAGAATACCTAAAAATATTATGATTCGTCTAAAATTTTGCAATTTTCTCCAAAATTAGTAATAACATTTAGGTTTATCTAAAACATTTAAAACCTATTATAATTTGCATAAAAGTATTTGAGTGTTAATGATATTTATCATAATTCTTCTGAACGTCTCCAGATGAATCGTAATTGGTTTAAAATTCTTGTGTTTTATATGAGATTTAAGTAAAACTCTTTAGGATATGAGAAATTTATCATAATTCTACAAAATTTCTAAAACATTTACGAAATTCTACTAAATTTCTCAAAAATGTCATAAGATATTAAACATTTTGTACTATATTTGTCATATTTCAACTATAAATTGTATTACTTTCTCTAGTTTTATCTAAAATTTAATAATTTGCATAAAATGCTTTAAGCTTGAGTGAAATTTATGATAATTGTACTAAACATCTCAAAATTGATCATAATTCGTTCAAAATTGTGTTGTATGAGTATGCCCGAATGTTGTCCGTCTGTGTGTCTATGTGTCTTCCTGTGTGTTCTCTATAGTCTTTATCGCTTAACTGAAAAATTGAGTGATTTTGATAAAATTGTTGTAAAATGCCTAACTTATCCCAAAATTATTGTCCCATTTTTCGCACTTAAATTTGTACTAGTTTAATATCACAAGTAATTTTAGTTCATGTAAAAATCAATTGTTTTATTGTATTATATTCACATGCTAAAATTGTACAAAATTTTATCATATTTTATGAAAAATTCACCAGTATTTGACAAAAGTGCCAGTATCAAACAAGAAACGGGATACTTTTGTGATACTGTACTTTTCCCCACGTAAAATTTGTCTGCTAAGCGCCCAAGAAAGACCACCTTTCTTTAATTTTACAAATACTAGCTTTCTGAACGTAATTTAAATAAGGCATTTTACATTTTTTTTAATAAACTCGGCTAAAATTAGGGTAAAATGTTTACCCTTTTACACTTAATAAGTTGTCCCGTTTTTTGTCTAGTACCTACTGTATTTATTTTTTATAATTCTTCTGCAAGAAGATTTTCTTGTCTAATATTAAACAGGAAATGTTTCAATTATTCATAAATGTCATTACATACTTTTTCAATCTCTCATAAAATTCTTTTTTTTTTAAATTTTCTCTGTTTGCACTGAAAGTTACTTTAATTTGTATAAAATTTTCTAGTGTCGTCTAATCGCTTTCACAATTTCAATAAAAAACTTGAATGCCTCCAATTGTATCGCAAAATTTTGACTTTTAGAAAAGCATACCTATTTTATAAAACATGTTTAGAATCCATTTAAAATGTTATCATTTTCTCTGAAATTCATGACGAGTTTTCAGTTTTGTCCAAAATTTATTATAATTTCTGTAAAATTTGTCGTTTTGGTAAAATTAATCATAAACTCATCAAAATATATCATACTTCATTTAAAATTGGTGAGACGTTTGTGTGAAATTTGTCATAATTCCACTAAACTCCTCAAAATTTGTTATAATTCTATTAAACTTATTAGTTATTTATTTAATTTTTTTCTCTAAAAATCAATAGGATTTTTTTAAATAAGTTTTAATAAGTATAACATAATTTTTTTGTCCGAAAATTCATCCATTTCTTTTATTTTGTAAAGTGATTTTTTTCCTAATTTGTATGCATTTTTCTTGTTGCATCTAAACGTGTTCACAATTTCTACAAACCACAAAAATCTTGCCTTAAATTTGTTATTGAATCGCAAACAAATTTTTAGTTTTAGAAAAGTATACCTGTTTTATGAAACATTTTTATATTTATCTAAAATGTTATCATTTTCTCCGAAATTAATGCCAAGTTTTCAGTTTTATCTGAAACCTATTATAATTTCCGTAAAATTTGTTGTTTTGGTCGAATTTGTCACAAACTTATCAAAATTTATCATTCAAATTCTTGTAATTTATCGTTTCAAATTCTTGAAATTTATATAAGACTTGCATAAAATTCTTGAAAAATTCGTGAAATTTGTCAGAATTCCACTAAACTTCTCAAAATGTGTCGTTTCTATTAAACGTATTATATATTTTTTTTATAATTCTTCTAAAAGCTGATATATTTTTTTCTAAAAATCGACAGGAAAGATTTTTTTTTATTTGTCCTAAAATTCATCCACTTTTTAAATCTTCTCTGTTTGAACTGAACTGTTTGTTCTAATTTGAGTAAAATTTTCTAGTTGCATCTAATCGTTTTCACAATTTCTACAAACAACTAAAACCTCGTAAAATAAAGAGTTTACGAAAGAATACCTGTTTTATAAAACGTTTTTATAATTCATCTAAAATGTTATCATTTTCTCTGAGATTCAGAACAAGTTTTTAGTTTTATCTAAAACTTATAATTTCCGTAAAGTTTGTCGTTTCGGTGAAATTTGTCAGAAACTTTATTCAAAATTTTATAACAATTCGTCTAAAATTCTTGAGATTTTTTTTAAATCTAAAAGATTTTGGTAAAATGCTTTAAGTTTGTAGGTCATGGGCATATGCAGATAGTAATAATAATACTCCTCGATTTTTCTTTATTGATGATTCATTGATGAACGGCGTTCATCGGAGTTCATCAACGATGAACATTGATGGCGTGAGTGTGAAAAATCAAATATTACTGACTCATATGGCATTAGTAGTGACTTGCATTTTCAATATTGGAAGGAATTATCGACAAATTACCTAATAATCGTTTTCCTTAAAATTTTGGTAAAATTCTTTAAGTTTGTATAATAATTTCATTAAATTTCTCAAAACATGTCGCAATCCTATAAAACTTTTCAAAATTTGTAACAATTCGTAATAAATTCTAAAGTTTTGTATAATATTGTTCATATTTCATATATATCCATAGCCAAATATATATATATATATATATATATATATATATATATATAGCTAAATTTGTATGGTCTGGCTAGGCAAATATCTGCCTATCATGAGCATATGCAGATATTAATAATAATACTATTTGGTGCTTCTTTATTGATGATTAATTGATGAACGGCTTACATCGGAGTTCATCAACGATGAACATTGATAGCGTGAATGTGAAAAATCAAATATTACTGACTCATATGGCATTGGTAGTGACTTGCATTTTCAATATTGCAAGGAATTATCGACCACTTATCGAATTTTCGATTTAGGGATAAAAAAAAGGGATAATCTAATATTTATATTTTCCTTAAAGTTCGTCATTTTCCTTAAAATTCTTGAGATTTATAAAAGATTTTGGTAAAATTCTTTAAGTTTTTATAATAATTCCACTAAACTTCTCAAAATTTGTCGTAATTCTATAAAAACTTCTCAAAATTTATAATAATTCGTTAAAAATACTTGGGTTTTGTATAAGGTTGTTCGTATTTCATAAATTTGTAGATATTTTTTGATATTCTGTCTGGGTATTTATCTGCTTGTCATGGGCACAAGCACATATTAATAATAATAATACTGTTCGGTGCTTCTTAATTGATGATTGATTTCTGAACATGGCATGAGTTTGAAACAAATCAATATTACTAACTCATATGGCATTGGTAGTGACTTGCATTTTCAATATTGAAAGGAATTATTGACGAATTATCGAATTATCGTTTTTTGTATGATATTATTAAAATTTTGATCAAGAGTCTAACATTTTATTGTTTTCTTAAAGTTTGTCACAAAATATTGTAGATATTTGCCTTTATATAAAGTTGAAATGATTCAACTTATCTCAAATTGATATTCCTAGTTTTCATATTTTCATATTTTGATAGTCTGTCAGGGTATATATCTGATTGTCATGGGTACATGCACATATTAATAATAATAATACTCTTCAGTGCTTCTTAATTGATGATTCATTGATGAACATGGCATGATTTTGAAAAAAATAAATATTACTGACTCATGGCATTGGTAGTAACTTGCATATCCAATATTTCAAGAAATTATCGACGAATTATCAAATTATCGTTTTTGGATAACAATTAAATTTGACATCTAACTTTTTTTCTCTTAAAATTGGTCACAAAATATTTCGGATATTTCCCTTTATATAAAGTTGAAAAGATTCAACTGATGTCAAATTGATATTTCTAGTTTTCTGTTCATCAGTTTATCTTGACTGCACATATATTTGCAAATAGTTATCTAGAATTCTAGAAGCAATTTTTTTAAATTAATATTAATTCGTCCAGAATTTTGTTGTGTTGTAAGATTTATTACTTTACGTAAAAATAATCAGTTTTATTTTGCAAATTTCTACAGTTTTGTATAAAATCCATCATACTCCATTTCAAAATTTATAATGTTTTTTTTATAATTCTACTGAGAATGATTTTTTTCTAACTTCATGACATAATCTTTCAACATATTGAATGGTGGTGGCGTCTACTTCGTGATACATTTTATTAATAATAAATAAAACACATTAGGTTGTTAGTATCATAAACATATTTATTGATTTGTTACTAGTTTCGATTACTTAAGTTTGATGATATACTCTGTTTGATAATGATTACTTAAGTAGTCGAAACTGGTAACAAATCAATAAATAATATTATGTGATACTAACAAAGTAATGTGTTTTATTTATAAGTTTTCAATCTATACTAAAATTGTAAAAATCATCAATATTCATTTCACCTGTTTTTTATAATTCTACTGAGAATGATTTTTTTTTTCTAAATTCATGACATAATTTTTCAATCTTTACTAAAATTGTAAAAACCAAAAATATTCATTTACGACAAAGCTCCCTTTCAAACAAGCTCCACTGTATTAAAAATCATCAATATTAATTAATTATTATTAATAAGTATATTATATTCATTAATTTAATAATTCTTTAATTGGAATTTGACACCCTCAAATATTTTAGCCTGATAAAAGTTTAAATCTAAATTAGGCTATGTTATAATTTTTTTTTAATATATTTTTTTATTAGCAGGAAGCTACATACATATTCCAAAAAATAAATTCAAATCAAATAAATAACAACAACAAATAACAATAAAACGCAAATAGCAAAAACATTTTTCACCCTACAATCTTTAGCGCTATTTACAGGTCCATTTGACAAACATACTCCCTCATCTTTGCTGTATACAGATGGATTAGGATAAAGATGGATACAGATTAGGAATTTAAATAGTTACTCACTATATACTATACTGCTAATACCGAAATAGCATTTAATAGAGATAATAGATACAGATTAGGAATTTAAATGGTTACTTTGGCCTTTAATAGAGTACATCATATTTGTCGAGATGTTAATTATGAATGATTCCTTCCTTAATGGAGCCTCCTTTTTTTAATTGTCTATATTTGCATCTTGGACGAGGATATATGATCCATTATCTTACATTAACATGATTAATTGGAGGTTTTTTTGCAGTAATAGCTTCAGCTTTTTACTACATGTTTTACCCTGAGGACAAATATCTTTTTGAGGGGTAACTATTATCAATAATTTAGTACCAGCTATCCCCTATTTAGGAACAGATAATGTTCAATGACTATAAGGTGTAGATAATGCTAGATTACCTCGATTTTGTTACTTTACATACTCTTTTGCTTTTTCTACTTACATCATTGGTAATAAATTTTTACTATTGATACATTATTGTTACATGATTGCATCATTAGTAATAAATTATTACTAATGATGTTACTAATGATGGAGAAATAATAGATTACCAATAATTCATCTATTATTTCTTCATCAAACAGGTTCTAATAATCCTTAAGGAATCAATAGTAGTATTGATAAATTTCCCTTAAGACAACGACTATCGGGATTTAATTACTAAATTTAATAATTAAGGTATTGTTTTTTGGTGTATCCATATACATTAGAGCAACATTTTGGAAAGCAATGAACGGCACATTAGATTTTGATGCACCAGTAAATGCAATTAGTTTCCGCCACAATTGCCATCCACTTCTCGTAAATTCGCCTCAAATTTCATCGGTTGTCATTCCTCTGAGAGAAATAGATAAACTCGTGGGCCAACGCAATAAAAATTGATTGAATAAAAATTGACAGCGATAAAGTTCACCCCGGATAAACCGTAATTTCTCAGCAGAGCAAGAGATATATGAGAAGAACTACAAAATCGATTCCGTTTCATTTAATGGATGCGTAAGGTTTCCAACATTTTATTGTATCGCATTGCTGTTAATTAAGCGCACTGCAGCTACAGAAAAGCTTATTTCCGCCGTAAAACCCAGTCTAACTTAAACACTAATACGTGAGTAGTATTTTGTAAAAGAATGTATTCTACATTTTGTATTTCAATCTTCAATGTACTAAGAAGTATATGGCTTTAGTGCCTGAAGTTTATATTTATCAGAATTTGGACATATATTTTCAGTATACGAAATGAGAATGTATACAGAAGTTTATGTTCCATTTTGTAAAGCTGGGAAGGATGTGCAAAATTGTATTTACGAGGTGGATACGACTCGTTGTGTGATAAGAAGTCTCAACTGAGGTCAGAATAGGGTCAAAGTAAATAGAAGATTTCGAGGGTGGTATGTAATTAAATATTAATTATAGCATTACATTTAATATTTAGTAATACATGTCTGTTTATTAGTATTCAACGTGTTAATGAACGAGTGCTTCATTTTTCCTAATGGAGAAGACTGCTAAAAATCAATTCGTTCTTGCTGCATCAAAAGTCAACATAAATCTTACCCACCGGAATTTATTATGGCCACATAAGAAATAAATTCTAGTTGGATGAGAGTAGGAAGGAGGTTCAGTCATAAAATAATCAGCCGAGGTTGTTCCTGCAGCAGTGTCATAAATTCTAGCCTGGTGAGTTCAGAGCATAACAATAATTTTCATCCAGCAAATTGAGGAAGGAGCGGCCTTGTGGGGTGCGTTCAAGTTCGACTTCGGAGCAGAGCCCTGAGCCCATGGTCGAGCTGTGCATCACGTCCGATCGATGTACCCAAATAATCGTGACTCTCGTCAAAGGAAGGAACGCCAATTTGGCTTCGTTAGACGTTTATGCCAGGATATCTATATTTAATTGGGGCTATTGCCAGCGGGATCGAAACACCCGACGGATCGTGAATACATTTACTGCATAAGACGAAAGTTGCTTGACTGTATGTATTCTAGATAATCTATTTTTGTATTTTCATATTTTTTTAAATATCTCAGTTCCATGCAATTAAATGAAATTCGAGCATTCAAGTATTAAAAACTACCCAAAAATTAGTAGAAAATTTTGTTTTCGGCCAAGATTAAAACACAATAGAAAATATATTGCTTCTCCAACTCCAGATAAAAATTCTAAAACACAAAAAGTTTTAACAAAAGTTTGAAATAATAATAAAAGATGTAGAGATGATGCCCCTTACTTATTACTCATCCTGTGTGTCAATATCGTTTAGAATTAACTTCAGAAAATATTGTTATTGTAAGTTCTATATTATAATGTAAAAGCATCTTTATTTGTTTTCTTATTACTACGAAAATGTGAAGCAAGTAATTCCTGAAAGCACATGTAAATAAAATTTTAAAAAAATTGAATAAACAAGAGTAATAATTTAATGTAATACAGTTTAATTGAAAATTCTGGAAAAACTATAAATGGGGCTAAAAAAACTATAAATATATTGAGTTTTTAATTTGGTCTGAAAAATGAATGCTTAATGAAGCATTGTGTTACACTTTATCAAAATTATTTGAGTTTCATTATATACAAATTGTTTTCACCCAATAGTTAGAAAAAGTTATTCCAAATAAGTAAAAGTTGTAAGAAATGTATGTTTGGGTTATTTGCAGATGATTAGATCTTGAAGAGAAATTTCTAAGTGTTAAAAATGGATTTTTCGAATACAAATTTTAAACGAGTTTAAATCAAACAAATTGAGCATGAAAATTCGGGGTGTTTTGTATATTCCATATTTTCTTATTCTTTCAAAAGAAACGTGATATGGTTTTATAAAAGTAATTTACTCTACCCAATTACTGTATTGTATGAAAATATGTTGTCTAATACAAGTGTTAAGAACCATCAATTTATCTACCAATTTATTTCAAAAAGTTTCCTTTGGGGTAAAGGGTACAGTTATTGGCACCTTAAGCATTTTGAATTACTGTTTTCCGTTCAAATTATTTATATTTTACAAAATTATAGAAGTAATTAGTTCATAGTATGGATAAAAGATTAAATTTTATGGTAGCACCTTTTATTTTATCCTTACCATCATTAAATAATTTCAACTTGCCGGTAAATAAAAAAGGATCCATAATGACAGTTATTAGCACATCTGAGATAATTATTGGCACATGTATGGTATAGTCATTGGCACACATATTTGATCTTAATTTAAAGGTTTAAAATACCCAGTGCTTTACAGGTTTTGATAAAGTAAATTCATTTTTTATAATAATCTATATAATAAAAAATGAATTACTTCCAAAATACAACAAAAACTTTTTTTTTAACATTACATGGATTACAGGTAAATGAATCGGAATTACCCGATTGTAATTTCATTTTGCTTAAGCACTTTACGTGATACGTTTGCATACATGAATTGCATTTAACACCTACATTAACTGGCGTCACATGTTCACCACATGTATAGCACAATCCCAAGACGACCTGCATATTATTTTTGAAAATATTTTCAATTGAAGCACTATTATTTATAGCAACATAAAAAGGATGTTCTATTTGATATGCATTAGCCGTTACTTCAGATGGTGGTTGCATATCAAAAAGATTTTCTAGTTGAGATGGATTAGGCTCCACTTCAGATGGTGGTTGCATATGAGATTGGCAAGTCGGTTCTTGAAATAGTTGTCGAATATGAGGCTTAGTAGCTTCTTTGGGGATTACTACTGATGAAATAATATTAATTTTGCCCTTGTTTTTTTTATTGTATTTTTCTTTTTTTCATTGCCTGGTTTGAGTATATTTTCCATCGATTTTATTTTCTATTCATTCTTTTTTCTTTCTTCTTGCTCTTTCATCTGCTTCTTTTCCAACCTTATACGTAAAATAGGAGTGTGACTACGTTGCTAATATTAGACCAAGAAGTTAATAAAAACATAATTATAGAAGAAATATTTGAGAATGCCGAAATCGACAATCCAGTTGACAATAATCAATCTTTAGAGCTGCAAGATTTCCTGTCATGGCCTCAGACGCCAGAGAGAAAAAATAAAAGAAATCTTGAAAGATTGCCATTTGTGATAACCTCAACAGGATGGAAACAAATTTAAGATAAAAAGAAAATAACAAAACAACAACTAGAGCAAGAGAAGGAAAATAGAAAAAATTGAACAACAGATGAAAAAGAAAACTTAGCTGTTACTCATAACAAAAAAAAAAAGGTTAAAGAGTCTGGAGAGGTAATAGAAAAGATAAAAAGAATATAAACATAAACATTTTATCAAATATAGCAGTAAATTCTTTCAAACTTAGCAAAAATGTTGTAAAAGGAAAATACGTAAGAAAAATTTTTGGCGAAGAAGATGCATGTACCAAAAACCAAGTTGCAGATTCAGAGAGATCACAGGCTGCTTCTATAAGCAGTAATGACAGTAATGTTGTAGTTCTAACGAAAAACACGTAGGAAATATTTTTGGTGAAGAAGAAGCATGTTCCCAAATAGGAAAGTGGAAAATTCAGAGGTATCAGAGATTGTTCCTTTAAATACCACATCTACCGATAGTAACGGTGTTGTGACATCGGGTTATGTTTTATATGCACTCGCAATATAAATTGTGCAAATAGAGGCATCATGTGTATTACTTATGAACGACAATATCACAAGATTTGTTTACAAAGACAGAAATTATATGTAACACCATTTATTTGTAAAAGTTGCTCTAAAACGTTTTGTTAACAAAATATAATAAAGATTTTTGTATTCCGTTTTTTTTTTTTAGAATTGAATTAATACCTACAGGTGGTTCAGCAGGAAACAATGTATGAGCAATGATGATAGTGCTACGATACCTCGGTACTTATAAATATATACAGGGTGTATCAGCCAAATGGAATAAATTCAATAATAAATAAATGGGGGCGTGTTCGAAAAAACGCTCGGACACGTCTATTGTTATTTTTAGTTGCGCATTTTTTTCAACAAAAACTTTTTATACAGGGTGTGTCATGTGACCGTGGCCAATACCAACTTTCTTATTTTAAATGCAACACCTGGTATATTATTCAATTTTTGGATTCTTCAGAAAATTCTAGACATATTTCATGTACAATGTCCTATACCAAAAGTATTGTATACAAAACTAAACCCCTCGACTTAGCTGACTTAAGAAGACGAATAATGCTTGCGATTAGATCGGTCACGCCTGAGATGTTGAGTAACGTTACAAGAAATTTCTATTTAAGATTAGGATGTTGCCAAGACGTTCACGGCGAGCATTTTGAACATCTCCTCCATTGAAATTTATTGTTTTTTTATGTTTTTTTACATTATCAAGAAATAAACAGTATTACTTATTAGTTTTTGAGTGTGTTGTAACGAATTTCTGTAATCAAATAATTTTCTTGTTTTAATGTTAATTTTTGCAATAAATCTGAAAAGACTTAATATTTCCGAAACAGTTGAAGATAGGTATAGGACATTATACATGAAATATGTCTAGAATTTTCTAAAGAATCCAAAAATTGAATAATATACCAGGTGTTGCATTTAAAATAAGAAAGTTGGTATTGGCCACGGTCACATGACACACCCTGTATAAAAAGTTTTTGTTGAAAAAAATGCGCAACTAAAAATAACAATCGACGTGTCCGAGCGTTTTTTCGAACACGCCCCCATTTAATTATTATCGAATTTATTCCATTTGGCTGATACACAGTGTATATATATATATATATATATATACAGGGTCCGTTATTTCACCTCCCGTCTTCTATAGCTCAGTTACTAATTGAGTTCGGATTTTGATATTTTGCAGGCTTCACTTGCATTCTGGGGCGTATTTCAGGAAAATATTTTTGATTATACAGGGTGCCCCAAAAAGGTGTGACGTCATGATGATGAATATTTTTAAATTGCATGATACATTTTTTGTTGCTTATTTGGGTGCCCTTTATGGATGCCTACATACCCATAAAATTTTATTAAAATCGGTTCAGTGATATTAGCACAAAAAAATAAAAACTGAAAAAAAAACAGTTTTGCGCCATTGGTTAAGAAATAAGAGATAAAAATATGCCTTGTTAATAAAACCATACAAGGTACTCATTAAATAAGGTCTGTCAGTTGCGTTTACCAAATTTTATTGATATGCATTATACAGAGTGTCCAAAATTTAGTGTCAAACTTTTCAAACTTTAAAGCACTTTATTTTCCTTATTTTAAATTGGAGCCCCTGTATGTTTTTATGTAGTTCCATGTGGAATTTAAAGACAAACATTGTTGTCTGTCAGTGCAGAAATCGAAAACAAAAACAGTGTATTTAAAAATATCGTGCATTATTATTGTATGTCTTTTAAACTTTTGTTAGTTAGGTTCTTCTTTGAAACAAAGCGGTTTTTCACACATCATCAACGGACAAATTATTCTTAGAATAACCTATCTAATAACTCCTTGCATTTTTTGTCCATGTTTAGGAAACACCCTGTATAGATATTTCGAAATCAAATACTATACTTTTATGCTGAATTTTAGGGAGTTTAAACTTAGAATGAAGACTGTACTGACTGCTGCAGCATATTTTACATGGGAGGAGTATCTCAGTAATATAAGTCATGATATCATAAGCCATGTTGGCCTTTTGACTTAGCCTCTTTTACTATGTAACGTTTTTTCTTATTGTATTTCATTTTATTGGTGCTTCTGTACCATTTCATTTGTAGATTAATGTTTATACTTGTACTTTATGGTATTATATCATCGGCTTAGTGTTACAAGGTTGCATGTAACATTTTTTTCAATTTTTAGGTCTATAGCTTTACAGGACTATATGTTTTCAAAGTTGGACCTTTCAACTTGTTGGAAGGTTAAAATCGGCGTATGAAGTACGTGTGATAAAAAAATCTAATTATAGTGCAAAATTCATCATTTTCTATAATAACAAATACATTTAAAGTCCGTATTCCCAAATTTACAAATTTGCACATACAACCTTGTAACAATAAGACGACGATATGTACCTTATACTGTTACTTATGTGACACTATCTCTGTGATGGCATCAATAAATATATTATTATTATTATTATTATGCAACTTCACTATAATGCATATTTGAAAACATTTTTTCAATGTACACATGTATAGTTTACTACAGTCGGGACTACATAAACTTGGGTTTAGTCTACCGTTTCCCAAACTTTTCTGATCCCGGCCCGATACGAGGTTCTAAAATTTTTCGCGATCCACTTTATGGAAAAATACCTTTTATTTACAAAACAATTTTTTTTTAAATTAAAAATCAAGTTATTTGTTTGTTTATTTCATACACAAAAATTGCAAAATAATTATATAAGAAAAATATTAAATATTAAATAATAAAAAGTAATTAAAAAATTAACAATTATAGTATATTTTCTTTCCACATATTGTGTCCTTAGTGCGAATGATGATGTTGTTTGTCATCACATAACAATTTAACAATTTCAAATTAGGAGGTAATGATGTTAATTTTATTTTCAAATTAGGTTCAACATCCAATCTGTTTCGATGCTTATTTTTTAAGTGCACCAAGGCTGAGAAAGCAGCTTCACACGTATAAGTGCTGACTAAAGGCATTAAAAATTGTATCGATTTTTCGCTTACGCTTGGATACTCCTTTTGACAACGCAACCAAAAATTAATTAGTGGTACATTATCAAACACTTTTTTCAGATCGGTGTCATAAATCTAAAGAATAATAGAACATAGCGTAAACTTACTATCGTGCGTTCAACAAATTTGCCAATTGGCGTTGGCAATCTCAAGTCATCTTAGTGCAGACATGACTTGAGATTGCCAACACCAACTTCGTCGTCGATTTTTGTTGAACGCTCGATTGTTTCGCATGATACATTAGCAACGTAATTTTTATTCACGAAAATCAAATGCAATTTGTTCATAAATATGCAAGAATACGCTTTGATTGGTCCATGCATAGTGCATACATTATGACGCATTAATAAACCTGAATTAATAGCCACCATATTAGTAACACACCGCGAAGTTTGTCAATTATTTCGGAATGAGGTTGGCTTTATATTGGTCATAGGTACTGGTTCCGTGAATCAACCAGCCAAATGTTGAATTCTCTTTTTACTGATGATTTTTCACGCGCAATTATCACGGCAATTATCTAATGAAGTTGTCGCCAAAGAATAGAAATGGAGCTGCACAAGAAGAAAAAGAAGAAGAAGAAGAAGAAGAAGAAGAAGAAGAAGAAGAAGAAGAAGAAGAAGAAGAAGAAGAAGAAGAATCGGAAGAAAGAGAAGATGGAGAAGAAGAAAAAGGAGAAGGAGAAGAAGTAGAAGAAGAAGAATATTTGTAAGTCATTTTTTTATTTATATATGTACAGGGTGGCCCACCTAACCTCGCTCGGAGCATTGCTGCTAGACTGATGCAAATTGAGGGAAAAAACTGATGGGAAGTTATTGGACACTTGATGTGCTACTTTTTAAAAGTATTTTCGAGTGTACAGAGTGTACCATAAATCTGGGGCACAAAATTTTGTCTCGTTTTTAAATGGATTCTACCAAAGCCATGCAAAATTCAATTGAATTCATTGAATGTAGCAAATATGTAGCACTAATAAGCCACTTTTATTTACCACTCAAAATCGTATAATCTATCCTTAAATGGAAAAATAGCATCTTCTTTAAATGGTGGGTGTCCATTCAGAAATAACAAAGCTTCGTCTTTTAGCTCCAACAGACGTTTTAAAACGTTAGCTTTTGAAGCCATCGTGAATTACAATACGAAATGAGGTGTTTATGATCACTCCCCATTTCCTTGCATAACTCGGTAAAAAGTCTGCTATTTAATGGACGAGATTTTATGTAGTTTACAAACATGACACATTCTTCCAAAGTTATGTTTAAATTTAAAGGCAAGCCAACGCTTGTTTATGGATATAACAGTGCATACATACACAATTAATGGCTAATTTTTGAATTTGTTTAAACAAACCTTTTTGTCAACCTGCCATTGCATTCCGCCATTCCGCCATTCCGTCGCTACTTACACCAACACACTTCATCCAATCAATACCGTGACCAGTGACAAAATCTGATCTGAGATCTTTCTTGTCCGAAGCCTTTTACAAAACAAAACAAAATCTTGTATCTTGTCTTTCTCAATATATCTGATAAAACACATAAGATTTGCATTATCCGCGATATATGTGCTTTCATCTACTTGCAAGTATAAAACATGTCTTTGTTTTTACTTTAGCGACTAGTTCTTCATCTAAATGTTTCGCAATATCTTCAATTCTCCGTTTAACTGTATTATTTGATAATGGTATCGCCGAAAATAAACTTGTTTCCGCATAAATTATTTGCGACAATTTTTAAAGCGGGAAGTATTATTTTTTCGCCAGCACTATGAGGATACCCAGTCTCAGCTATTAATTTGGAAATTTAAAAAGCTATCAAAGTAAGCTTTTTATTTGACTGGTGAGGAAAAGGTGCATTTTTCTTTTTTTTTTTAGCAGCACTCGATTCCTTTTTTATCAACAAAAAAGTTAATTGACTTGTCAGAGTACTCAGAATGTGAAATGTGTCTAAATGCGGTTTCAACTTTGACGATTTCATAGTTTTATTTGAAAGTTGCGAATTGAAAATAACACATAGAGGCATATTATTTTGACTTCTTCCGGCAATGAAGCCAAACCGTAAATATTCGTCACAATATTTGCGAGTCCAATTAGTTTTACGCTTGTTGCTTTGGCGCTGTATATCTGCCTTTAGGAGCTTCAGATAAAGTATCATCATAACTATGATATTTGGCGTTGCTCGAACTTGGTTGATTATCATTTAAATTTCTGTTTTGTTGATTAACCATTTATCCATTTTCGTCGGAAACTTTTATAACAAGATTTTTTTTTAGTGATGATTTATAAGAAAAAGTATCCATTTATTTTGCGTGACCCGGCAAAATGTTTCTACGACCCTCACTTTGGGAAACCACTTTCTGGTTTAGTCTATATCTGCTTTTTTTGACTTCCCATTGTTTGTGCACTGAGAAAACACATTATTCGTACGTTTGCAATGTAAAATAATAAATATATTAATAAGTATTATTATTTATTTTTATTACTTTTACTGATTCATTATTAGGTATCTATTACACAATAAACTTCAAATTCAAAACAATTCCGTTTCACACGTTAATCTTGTGGAATTGCGTTGCTTGTGCATATATCTAGACCAGTGCTTCTCAAACTCCTTTGATCCATGCCCCACCAATTAGCTACTAAATATCTGATGCCCCATATATAAAATAAACAAAATGTCGGAACTTTTGCACAGCATGACTAAATTATTAATTGCTTTTCTTCGTCTATATACGCACAGTAGAATGGTCATAAAATATAAATTCAAGAAAAACGAATTTTTAATAAGAACTATAAAATATTGTTTATAATAACTTCCAGGTTCAAAGTAACAAAAAAAATAAAATATCGCTATAAAATTAAATATTATAATAAATTTGTATATGTAGGTATATATTAGTAAAAGTATAAACCGAAAATTTTTAAGAAAAAAACAAAGGATATAATAATTGTAAGTAAATTTGGTTTAATTAATGTGATCCGTGAGCCTGGTGTCTGCTACAAAGATTTTTTATGTTCGGTGCAAACTTAGTCAGCATGAGTCTCAAATCTCCTCGCATGGTGATATTTAAAGAGCTCCTCTTTTTTACTAATATATCATTGACACTGCTGAACCCACATTCAGCCAGATAAGATGACGGAAATGGTAATAACAATTTCCTTGCAAAATCCGTTATTTTTGGATATTTCCTTTCCATTTCATCAGAAAGCCAAGCTAATTCTCCTTTATGTTTGAATAACGGTTTTGTCGAGTCGTCATTTTGCAGCTCAGCGATTTCTTGTTGATATATTTCCGGAATATCAGATAAATTTACCAACATTGGTTGCGTTATCCACGAAGGAAAATGCATGTTTTTTAAATCAGAAAACCTCTCCTTGAAATCATTGGATAATACTACAATATGTTTTATGGCAGAGTCAGTTGGCGGAAACGTCTTTAACCAATGAAATTGTTCAAACCTACTTGACGATATTTGTTCTTGCCACATTGCAAGAAGTGAAACAAAGCCAAATATTTTTGTTTTAGCATCGATAATTGTTTTATTTTTTCCCTGAAGTTGAATATTTAATATATTAAGCTTTTCGAAAATATCAGCCAAATATCCCAAGTACGCTTTTCCGTCGATCGTTTGCAATACTATCATTTCAGGATTATCTTTCAAAAACTCACTTAGATGATCAAATAATTCCATGAATCTTTTTAAACAATTTCCCTTTGACAGCCACCTGACCTCTGTGTGCATAATTAGCTTAACATGCGCAATATCGCTTTCTTCGCAAAATTTCTTAAAAATGCGCTCACATTTAGCATTAGCTTTGATTGCGTTTATGCATTTTATAGCAGATTTCAATACCTTATTAAGTACAGGCGAAATGTTCTTCGATATTAAATTTTCTCTATGTATCACACAGTGTATAGTAAATAAATCTTGATTGTCGGCCTTCATTAATTTTAAACAACCTTTCTTTTTGCCCATCATTACAGGAGCTCCATCAGCTGCGCAAGATGTTAAATTTTTTGTAGGTATATTATTGATATTCAAGTATTTTTTTAAAACATTATATATATCAGATGCGGTTGTAGTGGTCTCCAGTGGCTTACAAAATAACATTTCTTCGACATTTCGTTCTTATGAATTTTGCCAAATATCTTTGGATATTTTTGCTATTATTATTTAAAAATTTAATTAGTGTCAAATTTCCGTCTATTTACGTATATTTCCTTTAGAAATTTCGTGAAAATTCAGTCTGAATCAACGGGAATTGTACAATGGATAAATAACTTTAAAAAATCATTAAAAATCTATGGTAATTTTATTGAACAGCAATTTTATTTTAAATTGAACGAAAACAATGAAAATTTGAATTGGTTCCTATGAATCTTGACATCGGATTTTTGTGCAATTCGTTTTGAATCCCATTAATTAACGATTTTTTTTATTGAAAGTTTATATTTTGGATATTTTTGCATTTGTTTAGGAATTTGTTTGAAATTTCCACCTATTTACTAATATTTTCTAGACATTTTATGAAAATTAAGAAAATTAAAATAAACAAAGAATATATGAATTTTGCCAAATATTTTCAGATATTTTTGCAATTACTGTATTAAGACTTAGAATTCGTTTGACATTTCCACCTGTTCACTAATCTTTTCTCTAGAAATTTTATGAACATTCAGTTTTAATCCATGAGAAGAGAACAACATAAATTGGTAAAAAAAAAAGTCATTAAAAATGTTAACAATTCAACGAAAACGCTAAACTTTTTGATCTGTTCTTCTGAGTTTTGTAAATAAGTCTTTAAATGTTTGTCTCGATCGTAAAGTTTTAGAAAAATCTGCTAAAATGTATAAAAATAATACCAAGTATAATACACAATCAATTTCCAATAATTTCTGGTCAATAATCAAACATTTTCTTGAAATTTATTAAAGTCTCTGAAATCTATAGGTGAATTTTCTAAAAATGTACGAAAACAGAAATTTAAAAAAAAATCTCGTGTCAACTTTGGAAATTTTATGAAATTTTCAATAATTCCTAATCAGTAAGCAACATTCTTGAAATTCATTGAAATCTACCAGAATAATATAAATTATAGTGGACAAAGTCATTTCTAGTCATTTTGTAACTCCACAAAAACAATAAAGGTTCAATTTTCGTACCAAAATCGAAGGAATTATGTACAATTTCTAAAATTTGTTACTATTATCTGGAATATGGTTAGAGTTTATTGAATTGTGATAAATTTATCTGGAAGGTTTTAAGAAAATGATTACAAAATTCATTAAAGCAATGTAAGTTGCAGTGAACAATTACATTTTAAAAATCTAATCCACAAAAACAATACAATGTAAAGCAATGTAAGTTGCAGTGAACAATTGCGCTTTATAAGTCTAATCCACAAAAACAATACAATAAAACACAACATGAAAACAATAAAGGTTCAATTTTCATAGAAAAATCCAAGGAATAATAATGTTACAATTTCTCAAATTTGTCATTTGTCAACGTTATCTGGAATAAGTTTAAGTTTTTCGAAATTTAATAAATTAATCTGGAAGTTTTTATGAAAATGATTACCAAATCAACTAAAGCAATCCACAAAAACAATGGTATGAAATTTTCAAGAAAATGCCAAGCAATAAAGTTAAATTTTCTTGGAATGTATTCATATTTTCCCAAAATTAAAGAAAAATTGTTTATAAATACATACAAATACAAAAACAATAAAGTTTTTGATAGGGTTTTATATTTTGCGAATTATCTAAAAAAGAGTATAAAAAAAAACTTGAAAGTAGTCCAGTATTTACGAGGAAAGAAAAATCACAGCGACAAATTATAAATATCCTCGAAATTTATTAATGTTTTCTAGAAATTTTATGAAAATTGTTTGTGTATCTCGAAAAATAATGAATTTTTCGATCAGCTCTGAAGTTTTTCTAATAATCTTCAAACATATATCAAAGAAACTTGAAAATTGTGAAATCTAAATACAAGAACAATGTAGTATTCAATTTTCAAGAAAAACCAAAGCAATAATGTTATTTTCATTGTTCATGTTCATTTTCTTTAAATTCATTAATATTTTCTGTAAATGAAATAATATGTAAATAATATGAATATATAATGGTTTGTAAATAATGGAAAATAATTAAGTTATTGGTCAGCTCCGAAATTTTGCAAATATCTTAAGACACAAATATGTCAAAAAATTGTCCATGACTTATATGACAGGGAAAATATGACAGAGACTAGTGGTAAATTTCCTCAAAATTTATTAATACTTAAACTTAGAAATTATATGAAAATTGTCTGTGTATCTCGAAAAACAATGAAGTTTTCGTTCAGCTCTGAAATTTTACGAATATTCTTCAAAAACTATGTCAAAAGAACGTGAAAATTGGGAAATCTAACCGCAAAAACACTGTAGTATTCAATTTTCAAGAGAAAGCTAAGCAATTGTGGTACATTTTCTTGATATGTATTAATATTTTCTGTAAATTATATGAAAATTGTTTGTAAATAACGAAATATAGTTAAGTTCTTGGCCAACACCGAAATTTGGCGAATATCTAAAAGACTTGAAAATTGTCCAGGATTTACGAGGGAAAAACGACTAATTATAAATCTTGTGAATATTTTTAGAAAGTATATAAAAATTGTCGGTGTATCTCGAAAAATTATAAAGTTTTCGTTCAGCTCTGAAATTTTACGAAAAATCTTCAAAAAACATGTCAAAGGAACGTGAAAATTTTGAAATCTAACCACAAAAACATGGTAGTATTCTATTTTAAAGAAAAAGTCAAGCAATTATGTTACAGTATCTGGATATGTATTAATATTTTCTGTAAATTATATGAAAATTGTTTATAAATAATGAAAAATGACTAAGTCCTTGGTCAGCTCCGAATTTAAATGGATATATTTAAAACAAATGTGCCAAAAAGACTTGAAAATTGTCCAGGATTTACGAGGGAAAAACGACAGCGACTAATGATAAATTTCCTCAAAATTTATAAATACTTTCTAGAAAGTATGAATTCAATGTAGTACTCAATTTTTAAGAGTACATGTATTAATATTTTTTGTATATGATATGATAATTGTTTGTAAATAACGAAAAATAATTAAGTTCTTAGCCAGAACTGAAATATGGCGAATATCTTAAGAAATTGTGTCAAAAAATATGCAGGAGTTACGAGGTAAAAAATAACTGCGACTAATGATAAATTTTCTCCAAATTTATGAATACTTTGTAGAAATTTTATGAAAATTGTTTGTGTATCTTGAAAAATAATGAAGTTTTTGATCAGCCCTGAAATTCTGCCAATAATTTTCAAAAAATATGTCAATAAATCTTGAAAATGTATATCTTGGACAATACGAGAAAAAAATCAAAGCACGGAAATACATAGCCAGAAAATATACTTAAAATTCGGGGCAATTTATCATTAAATTCCCAAAATCAGTTTTTCTTGAGAAAGGAATATTAAAAAATTAAACCAGGAGATAAAAACTCGAAAGTATTTTATTGTTAGGTTTAAGGTTTTAACCATAAATTACCAGTTATATTTAGTACTTACCAGTGAGTACTATTGCTTTAGAATCTAATGTTTGTTAACGCATTTTTTTCGATCAATATTATAGTACAATAACGCTTAAGTAAAACGCTATGATATATGTATATTATATACATATGTGTATATAAATTTTAATATATTATAATTTAATATATTTTTAATTAAGTGCTGCAGCAAATATTAATTCGATATTAAAATCCAACTTCAAATATCATAAGACCACCTTAAATTCTCATGACCCACCTGAAAAACCTACGCGCCCCACCGGTGGGGCGTGCGCCCCACTTTGAGAACTACTGATCTAGACATAACTCAACTATGTCTGTTAATATTTATTGTCAGCGATTGTTTTCTTATACTGTCATGAGAACGGTCGCAATGCAAATAGTTCACAACAAATATGAACGTGTGAAATTATACCTCGCATATTTATAGAATTCTTTAAAACAGCTTTGTGCACACTTCAATCAAAATTGGTAGACTACTTTTTTTATAAAAAGTATTTTGCAAAAATATTTATAAAATTTTAATCTGTAATACACTATTTGAAGAACGAGTTTAATTGAAAATTGTATGAAAACTACTGTGCAAAAGTATGTAAAAATCTTCTAGTGGTTTTTAAGAAAATACTAATAATAATAATATAATAAGTTTTTCAAAATAAATAAATAAACTATAGTTTATAACGTATTATCAAGACAATGCGTTTAAAAATTTAATCCGGGAAAACTATGAATTGAGATTTTAGATTTTTCATAAATAGAAAGAGAGAGAGAATGATTTCTATAAACCTGGTGGCCTACCAGCCTTTCTGCCTGGTTTAGTTTCACATATTTTTATAAAGTATTATTTATTATTATTATTAAACTAGTAATAATAATATATTATTATTAAGTTACATTTGTTTTCTTTAAGATTCAAAGTAATTTATTTCTACTATAAAAAGGTGGTATAGTGGTCTATGGATTTGCTCCTCTCTCGGGCTAATGGTATTGAAGGATGTATTTTTCCTTTCTCTCTTTTTTTTCTTTAAATTTGATTATTCAAGAAAATAAAATACGAAACACCTCTTTCACAAAAAAACATATATTTACTAAATGCACATTTCTGCCGCAATGCAGCTATATTCAGTAGCAATACAGTACTCATCGTTGATTATCAAGATTAGGTTTTTGATTTTTAGTTTGAAAGGTATGTATTTTAGTTTTCCTATGTGTTCGTCTAGTTTGTTAAAATGTATTTATTGTTTTCGTTGTTAGGCTTTGTGTATATTTTGTTGTTGTAAATTTTTCTGTTCTTAATTCGGATTTTCTTCTTGTATTGTGGTGGTGAAATTGTTTATTGTGTATCATTGTCATGTTGGTTTTTAATTGGTTGTTTTTTTATCATATCTAGAGAATATCATATAATTTGTTTTTGCATCGTTTATTGTTAACAAGTTGTTGAAAAACCATTCTTCCATCAGTTTTACATCTTCATTTATATTATCTTGTGATTGTTTGTAGTTGTTTCCCGTGTAGACTATACAGGTGTCGATGACGTCTGCGTATGTATGAGGTTTTCCTTTTAAATGAATTTCTAGCAGGTCGTGGGTATATATGATATATAAGATTGGTGATAAGTTATAAGTACATTTGCTCCTGGATGAATATATCTAAGATCTGCTCTAAAGTTCGAAGTAAATCATTTGCTAAAAATTTAAATTATATATTCTTTCACAAATAATGTAAGTATGGCTTCCAAATTTTGTTTATAAAATGTATAGTTTTAGAATCATATAATCATAGAATCAAAGAAAGAATTCGATTTTTGAAACTAAAAATTTGTATCCATGTTTTCACTTAACAAAATGAAATATGTAATTGTTCAAATACAGAGCGTTCAAGAAAGTGGTGTCAAATTTTCCTACTAATTTCAACAAAATAATGACAAGTAATTTGCTTGTATCCTTGGAAACATTTCGGCAAAGTTGCAAAACATATTTTATTTGCATCTTAAACCGTGTCATCAATTAGTACCCAGCGTAAAAGTTGACACCACTTTCCTGAACGCTCTGTATAATAGCGTCTTTTTATGAAATAAAAACTATAACTACCAAATTTTGACGAATATTCTACTTATTTTTATACAATACAATTATTTCTTCTAAAATTAATGTTTTATTTTATTTTCCTTAATTAAAGATTATTTAGAATTTTAGCTCGATTATATTTTTATTAACTTTTCACATTTTTGCTATATTCTTAATTTTTTTATAGAGATTTTATAGAGTTTGAAAAAGCATTAATCAATAAAAGTTCCTTGCAATTTTCGTAATTTGTAAATATATTATGTTCGTAATTTGTGAACCTTCTTATACTTTCGATAGTTTCACTTAAAACATTCAAGACTCTTCGACTTATGTCATATTTTAATTGCATAAAAACGTTTCGATAAATCTCTAAAGGAAAACGTGGGATTGGTAGAATATCTCTATCGTTGCCAAGGAATATTCGAAACTGGGCAGGAATAATAATACTAATACTAATAATAATAAAATTATTGTAGTCAGACATTACTATACAATACAGTACAGTACAGTTATAGTATAGTACAGTTACAATACAATTACAGTACAGTTACAGTATAGTTACAGTACAAACTGAGACATCTGCAGACAGAGAATTCGGTTCTTCTAGAATTATAATAGAATATATAATATAAATTATATATAATTGTAATATTAATTATTATTATATATAATTATATAAGTTGCACCAGAAGAAGAATATTTGTTTGAAAATATTAAAAGGTTTTGGTATTTAGTTATACCTATATTTTGATTAAATATTTTGAGCTTTTAATTCTTTTGCTATTTTGATTGCATGCATACTCTAGAAATTTTCATTAAATTTGTATACAACTTTTTGGCTGTTTTTTCATTAAATTTTGTGTAACTATATTTATTTAGATTGTATGCATCAGTGGTTAATACTTGGCGAAATATCTTTAAATTAGTATAAATGAAGCACTTGGTTAAGTTTCACAAAGTTTTCAATTCAATTTAAGTTTCACAAAACTCTACAATTGTTTCTGTCTCACGACCATTATCAAGAGACAAATAAGACTACAAATAAAACAAATAAGTCTTTGTTCGTTAGACCAAAACAATTGTAGAGTTTTTCTATTAAAAAAAATTGTGAAACTCAACCAAGTTCTTTATTTATACTAACTATATTTATGTATATAGATGTTATTATTGAATATCTTCCTTATTTCTATTTTCTTCTGGCAAGATTCAGAATATTAAGGAACATTTCTGTAACTTAATGTGTTTTTCCTACAGGAAAACATAGAAAATCAAACATACCCCTTTAATAATTTGCCTATACTTAATATTCAATACCAAGGAAACAACAACAAAAAATAATTTGTTTAGTGATAAAAGGTGTACGAAAGACTCACATTTTTTGTCTGTATAATCTATGATTATTATTTTCTTTCGCTTTGATCGCATAATGTTTTAACCTGGTCATAATGAGTTCTAGGCAATCTTGTATTTGGTAATTCAATAAACTCTGGATGAATTTCGTTATAAAATATTCAAAATATTCATTTTTTAATTATTTTAAAGCTAAAAAATTACAATGATTTGTTGATTCAATTTAATTCAAAAAATCGAATAAATCAAACACATAAATTGTGTTAAATTGAAGCACTAAAATTGTAAAGTATTAAAATGATACATAATATAAAGAAAGAATTCTTGATAATAACAAATATAATATATAATTATAATTATATGTATAATATGTATGTATAATTGAAATCTACATAATCTATAATCGATATTCTATATCATATAATAAATTATACAATTAAATTAATAATATATATTATAAATCTATTTAGAGAGGATTTATAATAACATATTAAAAAAAACACGTAGTTTAAACTCATCTACTTTTTCTGCAATACAAATATTGAACCGATGCTTTATGAATTCCACGTGTGCACATTTTATACCCGTTCCAACCAATCAATAATAGCCTAACAGCAAATAAAGTTGTTAGTATCTACAGGCCTGCAAAACTTTTCCAATTTATACACGATATGTTTACTGGTGCCACTTAAATCACTATATTTGTACAACCAATAGTATCTATAAACATAATTCCGTAACTTTATGATGAGCAAACTCTGTTATATTTATTGATTCAATGAAATAAATTTATAAAGTAGCAATGCAATTGTGTTAAATTATAATTAAAAAACAGTTTATCAATAAAACTAATGTTATAAAACTTTATAACTAAATAAATTTCAATGAAATATCTCAATAATATAATTCTTTTCTTAATAATTTTTGTTCAAGTTAATTATCATTTTAAATGTATAAATTTCTCCACTCCATCTTCATAGTTATATTAATAATTAATAGTATATTAATAGTTATAATAGTCTATATTAATTTGCGCCGAAAACATAAGAAGGAAGACATTTAAAATTTATACTGTAAAGAAATATTCTTGATAATTTTTGAATTTTTGTGCGCCAATTTTATAAAAAGTTAATGCAAATTCAAGGAACATACCGACGGAAAATTAAGATGCATACCTAAAAAACCTTAAACCCTTAAAAATGTACATTGTATAAAAAAGGTTCTAGATATTTTTTGACTCGATCAAAAAAATTATTCCCAGAGACCCTATCTAAATATAATAATCACACAATAAAACTCACACAATATTTTATTGTGTTAAGCGCTCCCTCACGTCTTCAAAAAATATATTATAATAATATTAATATTAAAAGAAACTACGTCTTCTGCAGAACACATATTCAACTGATTGCTTATCATCCCACATTACTTCTTCCTGTAATGTTCATAACTGTTATAAACTCATCACTTTCCGAATCATTATTCCACGCACGTTATTACCATTTACCCGTTAAAATGGTCGGCAAATATTCCCTGATGCATCTATTTATAATTGAATCGAATTGGAGTGCCTCTTTTATGACTTCTCTTCAATGCAGTAAGTGCATTCGGTTTATTTAAAATAGCCGGTTTAGAGCTTTTAGTGAAGTTTTATCTGCACTGAGCTGATTATGGAATGCAGATATTAAAGACTACATAGTTTTAATGTTAGCAGATAAAATTGATAATGAAATAACTTAATGAAAATAATTATGTATTAATTATAATCAAAATAATATCCATATTAAATAAAACAAATACTTTACTTTGTTTATATCACACTTGTTTATTGAAAAATGATTACTATAGTTTCGATCACATACTGATCATTGTCAAACTTAAAGTAAATTAAATACAAATAAAACACACCAACAATATTGACCAATTAATATTCATAGTTACTGTTAATAAATATATAAGATATATGATATAAGAAATCATTCATCAAACATTTGGTTCTACCTCAAGGTTATTTAATCTTTGACGAAATGTACATTATGGGTGAATAGTAATTGAGAATGGAAAACCACATATAAATTCTTACATGAAAAATATGATAACATGCCAAAAATTCAAAAATATATAAATCTAAACTAAAAACACCGATCAGTAAATAAATATAAAAATATAAGCCCTAATAAAACATTATATTTTGTTTAAAGTTAGTGATCTCTACTCTTATATGTTGGCGGTAAGACAGCTCAAGCAGCTATTTAAGTAGGACAAGCAGCTATTTAAGTACCTCAAGCATTTAGCATTTAAGGAAGTACCTCAAGCATTTAGGAAGCTCAAGCAGCTACTTTAGCAGGTCAAGCAACAATTTAAGCAGCTCAAGCAGCTATGCAACCAAACATACGAGGCCCCGGTATTTAGTAGGGGAAAAGTGGAGGGGGAAACTCCCATGTTATTTCTAATGGGAAAAAGCAGGGCCCAAGCGTAATATCTTCTTATTTGTATGATTATTTGTATGATTATTTGGTTGTTTATATTATTTCTGTGTATTGTTTGCTGAATATTCTGACTCCAACCGATGCAAACCCTTTTTGTGCTAGCATCAATAAATTATCTATCCATCTATCTACCTTCTCTAAATTCTTGTGTGTATCCATTTTTTTGCAATGTGGAGCTTTACCTAAAATTCCCTGGATATTGTACGGTTTTTCTCGGCTCTCGTGTTTGAATACACTTTTTTGTAGGGTGGAGATTAATTATTAGATAGTGCAGGCAAAGCGGTTAGTTGGTTGAAAGGTAATCAGTTTTATGCTTTGTAATCTGGCAATATGTTAGAGTGGGGCATGGTAATAAAATCCGTCGTAAGGGTCTTCATAAATTACCGGCAATTTGACTGTAATAAAAATGTAAACACAAAGTTGCAACATTATTTAGAGCGCGCAGCTAATAAAAATCTAACATGAGATGAAAGCTAAATCGAGGAAACTACGTTTGTTGGATGTTATTTGCGAAGAAATTCAATGATTAAGTCATATTTTATAATACTATGTATATATTATAAAATTTTCGTTAAAAATTATGAAATTATAAATGCCAAAATGTCATTAAAATTCTTTATATTTACTTGAAACCTGAAATTTTTATTACAAATTATAAAAGATTTGTCCGCAAATCATATCATTTCCTTAGTTATTAATAGTTTAATGTAAATTTGCATAAATTTTAATGGAAAATACAAAATTGTGGTCATGATTTAAAAATGTATCTAGAAATTATGAAATTTTCCATGCATATGGCAAATTTTGGATGAACATTTTCAACATTTTCCTTACAAATTACGAAATTTTAATCATATTTATTTCAATATCATTTTGATTGAAAATTACAATCAAATACATGTTGGATGTGGCAATTTCTATTGGAAATCACATAATTTAAACCAATATACATTTTTTTTTAATAAATTAAAGTTTAATGGAACCTACGAGTATTTAGTACTGATGAAAAACAGGAATTTTAATGACTTTCTCCAGATGTCATATTCATTACAAAGTTATTAAAGATTTCGTAGAAATTTTTAAAAAATATAATGGAAGGTGTAAAACGTTGACTATAAATTTAAAGAAATTCTATAGAAACGAGGAAATGTTTGTCATTTTCATTAAAAAATACAAAATGACTTCGGAAACCCCAATAAATAGTGCAAAATTTGCAAAAAATATAATGGAAACTCTAAAATGTTGACTATTAATTTAAAGAAATTTTATAGAATCGTTGAAATTTTCATTAAAAATTACAAAATTACTTCGGAAACCCCGGATAGCATTAGATGAATATTGCGAAATGTTGATAAGGAAGTTATGGATATATAAATAATTATAAATTACAAAATGTCCGAGGAATTTGTAAAATATTGAATATAAATTGAAACGTTGTAGTGAAAATTGCAAAAGTTTCATTATAAATTTAATATTTCAATGAAAATAGTATATAATTATTAGGCAACTAAGCATTGCGATGAATATTGCAAAAAAATTATAAAGAAATTATGGAATATTAATTATAAATTACAACATTTTCGAGGACTTTGTAAAATGTTGAATTCAAATTGGAATATTGTAGTGAAAATTGCAATTTTTTATTATAAATACAATATTTCAATGAAAATATAAAATAATTATTAGGTAATAAATAAGTTTAATTGGAATTATGTAACTTTCGTTAAATGTCACTGAAAAATTCAAAATTTGTGTTCTAAATTACAAAATGTCAATATATTGGAAATTGATAACTTTAACTGTAAAATTTAAAATATCATTGGCAATTCCAACTTTCATATTATAAATTATAAAATTTCAGTGGCGATTGTGACAATTTCATTGTATATTGCCAAAATTTTACTGTAAATGCAACATTCTTATTTATTTAATTATTTTTAATATTATTTATTTTATCTATTTAGTTTATTTTATTTATTTAATATTATTTATTTAGATTCTTGTAGGTGAGTCTATTATGAAAAATTATATCGTTTACATTTTGAGCACAGTAATGTTAACAATAAAATAAAATACCTACATTTATATACGATATTTAAAATATGTAGTGTATGATTATACATAGTCATAAAGTCAATAATTATACCTAAGATACATGAGCATACATGCTTCATGTATATATGCTAATATCATTGGCATTTTCAAAATTTGTATTAAGTTAAGTAAGTAAGTGAGAATTCAGTTGGAAATTACGACCTTTTCATTAGAAGATTTTCATAATATCTTATATTGACTACAATAATTTTAAATATAAATTTCAAAGTATAATTGAAACGTTGTTGATGTGTCCACAAAATATTAAGATAATAATATTTTAATAGATATTTAAAAAAAAAATTTAAGACAAAATACAAAAATTTTATTCTTAATTAATACCTTTAATAGAAATTATGAAATTTTCGTTGCAAATGACAAATACAGGGTGTCCAAAATAAGGATCCACAGCATGGGGATCTCGGAAACCGTAAATGTTATAAAGGCGGTAAAATTACAAAAAAAGTTGCGCAAGTTAGTAGTCCGCAATATTCTGTAGAGAAAACCAGAAATTTTCGCTTCTATCCGAAATCTTGCAATTTCGTTTTTGTTTTTTTCTGAAGTTATTTGAGAAGGTATAAGAAAACCAAAGACACTTTCATATTACCACATTTTTAGCTCTACAAGACATCATTTACAAATGTTCAGTACAACGTTTCGTTTCGAAGAAACCATCATCAACTTTATTTATCAATTTATTTTTTTATATGGCTTGTAAAACATGTACACCCTGTATTAGATAGCATTTCCTATTACGAATTAAACTGTTTATATCACAGTATGGTTTCTCGTGTTTTTATTCACAAAAAGGCTTGTTAATACATTTCGAACATTTTCTTGCAGTAGGCGTTGAAGTGATACAAAGGACAAAAATATTATTGTCTAGTTTTAACCCAGAATAGGTACCAAAATAGTAACTAAAAATAATTTAGCAAGAATAGCTGTTAAACATTAAAACATTATAGTTATCTGGAACCACCCTTATTATTATTTTTCTGTGATATGAGAATTGTTCTGTTCATTTGATGGCGACGAGCACAAAAATTAGTACATATTTTTAACTCAGAACATGTACCAAAATAGTAACAAAGAATAATTTAGCAAGAATAGTTGTTAAACATTGAAACATTATAGTTGTTGAGAACCACATCTTATATTATTTTAGTGTGGTATGAGAATTGTTCTATTCATTTAATGACGACGAAGACAACAATTATTACCTAGTTTTAACCCGAAATAGGTACCAAAATAATAACAAAAAAGGATTTAGAAAGAATAGTTGTTAAACATTGAAACATTATAGATATTGAGAATTACACTTTTTATTATTTTACTGTTGTATGAGAATTGTTCTGTTCATTTAATGACGACGAAGACAACAATTATTACCTAATTTTAACCCAGAATATGTACAAAAATAGTAACAAAGAATAATTTAGAAAGAATAGTTGTTAAATATTGAAACATTATAGTTATTGAGAACCACTTTTTAATATTTTACTGTGGTATGAGAATTGTTCTGTTCATTTAATGACTATGAACACAACAATTATTACATAATTTTAACCCAGAATAGGTACCAAAATAGTAACTAAAAACAATTTAGTAAGAATAGTTGTTAAACATTGACACATTATAGTTATTGATATTATGAGACGAGATATTAATATGTTACTGTGATATTATGAGAATTATTCCGTTCATTTAATTATTTTAAAATTCTAAAATTAGGTGATAGATTTTGTCTTCGTTGCATAATTCAACGCCTACTACACCAAAATGCTCAAATTGTATTAACAAGCTATTATTTCTGAATAAAAACATGAGAAACCATACTGTGATATAAATCGGTGAATTCGTAATACTAAATGCTATTTTAGATAGGGTGTACTTTATTTACTGGCCGTACAAAAATATAAAGTTGATGATGATTTTTTCGAAACGTAACGTTTTACTGAAAATTTATAAACCCTATCTTGTGCAGCTAAAAAGTAGCAATGACGAAGTGCATTTTGTTTTTTATACCTTTTCAAGTAACTTTAGAAAAACATAAAAACGAAGTCGCAAAATTTCGGATTATGTCGAATATCTCCGGAGGCAAACGGAATTTTCTTGTTTTCTCTATTTAATACAGGATGTACTTTACTTACAGGCCATAGAAAAATATAAAGTTATTGATGATTTCATCGAAACGAAACGTTGTACTGAAAATTTATAAACGCTATCTTGTAGAGCTAAAAAAAAGTAGCAAAGGCGAAGTGCATTTTGTTTTTTTATACTTTTTCAAGTAACTTTAGAAAAACATAAAAAACGATGTTGCAAAATTTCAGATTTTGTCGAATATCTGCGGATGTAAACGGAATTTTCTGGTTTTCTCTATTTAATACAGGGTGTACTTTATTTACGGGCCATATAAAAAGATAAATTTGATAATTTCTTCGAAACGAAACTTTCTTCGAAAGTTGTACTGAAAATTTATAAACGCTATTTTGTAGAGCTAAAAAAGTAGCAATGAGGAAGTGCCTTTGGTTTTTTTATACCTTTTAGTAACTTTAGAAAAACATAAAAAACAATATCGCACAATTTCGGATTTTGTCGAATATCTTTGGAGGTAAACGGAATTTTCAGGTTTTCTCAACAGAATATTATTGACCAGTAAATTGCGCAACCGTTTTGCAATTTAATCGCATATGTAACTTTTACGGATTCCGAGATCCCCGGGCTGTTGATACTTATCTTCGACACCCTGTATAGTATTCAAATTTTATACATTTTAGTTACAAATTACATTTTTTTTTAATTGCAAGAGGCTTATCAATGTACAAAATTCTCATAGAAATTGTAGACTGTAGATTATAGCGAATGTTTCATTTTTATTGGAAATTTGTAAATTTTCAATAGAATTTGTTGTTATAAATACCAAAATTTTCATAAATTACAAATATTAATGGAACGTGCGAGTTTTTAGAAAATTTTAACGGATTTCCCCATAAATTATATTCCTCCCAAAATTATTAAATATTTCATACAAATTTGCAAAAAATATTATTGAAAGGGAATGGGCCATGCGAAATCCATAGTTCAAAGAGGGCGCCGTTAGTCGAAAAAGTTTGGGAACAACTGATTTCGGCCATCAAAAATTATTAAATGTTTATTGATATTCATGAAAAACATCTTAAATTTCTCACAAAATTTTGTAAACATTTCAAAAGATGCCAAATTTTCTGTGTTGATAATTATACTATTTTCTTTCTACGAGGAATGAATGATGTTTAATTATAATTCCTAGCAATTACATAACGTAAAAAAGTGTCTTAGATTTTTTCTGTATATTTGTGCAGTGAATATAATGTATACACAATTAATTACAAACTTCAGGGGGTCGTCTTAAGATTAGGAAATTTGGTATTACTGACCCTTGAGCAACTTTGCAAAATAGAATACGTGCTTAAGCTTGATGGGGTAGTCATTCAGGATAATGCAGATGTACTAAATCTCGAGTAGGTACCGAATACATTAATATGCAAATTATGCAGCTTACGATTTAGAATACGTTAAAATTTCTGCTTCTATAGTAAGCCCTTCCTGCCGTAAATCTTACAACTATCAAGACTTACATGAGTTTGGCTATAAATCTGTTTGCGCGTCCGTTAAACTTCTGGTTGCAATTAAATTTCCAGAGGTGAGCACCAGCAAATTCGAAAGCTCCGTAAGCTCGCTCCAATAGGCGCCAATTAACGAGGAACTGTGCGCTCGTCAATAACCGGCGGAAACGGAAACTTATTTAGCACATGAATGGAAACTTTGTCCTGCAAGCACACGCGTGTTATCCTGCGAGGACTGTGGCACGCGGACGTGGGCGCAACGCGCGATTTTATCCTGAACTAACAGGACGGGCCGTGGGAAGGACGGTGCGAGGCGTCGCGGCGCAACGCGCAACGACGCCGAGAAGAACTAAATGGAAATATGTATCATTCAGGATCGCTTAATGAACGACACGTGAAACTCGGGAAAATGTAAATGAACCGTGCATGTCTGGAATGTAAATTGCAGGAATTATAAACGTTATTTATATCGCAATTGTTTCTGATGTCATGGACCCAAAATATAATTACAGTGCACATCATCAACGTAAACAATTTTATAACTAACACGCAAAGCAATTATCTAAATTTAAATACATCGCTACTGTAGGCATAACATTTTTTAGTCACATTGCAAATTTTAGGCACAAGGGCACATTTCTCTCATGCCAAGGCTCGAAGTTTGGACGATACAGGCAGTGGCTACAGAACGATTTTTATTTGAGAGGGGTTGTAGACTAGAATTAATTTGAAAATAAATTAATATTTTGTCAATTGAGGTTATAACCCTGGATCGATTATCAAAAATACTTGCGAAACTAGATGCTTTTTTAAAATGAAAAGAAAGGAAACATTATTGGATACAATTATTTATAATCTGTTATTATACAATGTATGCACTATATATAATATAAGAAGATACATTTGGAAAAATCTTATTAAATATACCAGTTGAATTTTCCTCTTTTTCTTCGCAAAAATATTCAAAATTTCTTATGGATCAATTTTTCTTGTTCGGTTCTTTTCAATATGCAAAACAGACAGGTTATGAAATCTCTTCTGGCTGATGCTAGTTCTCAGCCAGGTCTTTATTCTCCTCGTAGCTGAATCTCATATTTGTTTAATATTGTTAGCCTGCTATTTGGCTCGTTATTATCATTTGTTTGGTTATTTTCATTTCGGCTTGGAGAAGATCTAAATCTATTTTAAACAATTCTGAATAATGTTCTATGAAGGCTTTACCGCCTTCATAGAACATTATTCAGAATTGACAGATTCATAAAACTGTCAACGCTTTTGGCAAATTTTAAAATGCCTTATGATAGAATCCATAACGGGCAGATAAACAACCACCCTCCAATGATCTTCTAATGTCGCACCCGGAACTTGATTCTCTAGTCCTATAGAAGTTTCAATAACATAGTCAGATAACCTTTGTGGAAATCGTCGTTTCTTGCACATTCCCACTGATTCGAGGGATATGTCAAATTTTTTAGCGAATTTTATAATCTTTGACCACAAAACTATGAAATTCTCTCAATCTTCTTCTAATGCTGAAATGGTGGATTTAATTTCTTCACTTGCCCTGCCCAATGTAGAATTTGGATTCTGAAATGCTAAGCTAAGAGGGTTCACCATGCTCAGAATAAGATGATATACAAAAAGGGAAAACACAAATTCGGCCTTACTTATACATGTAAGTATTCCTATGGCTTCCACTGAATCACTGTCCTGTGCGTCTGATATTTCCTGCTCTAGAGATTGCTTTACAGCATTATAGTTTTTAATTAAATTGTCACAATTTTTGAACCGGCAACTCCATCTAGTTGTGCTAAGGTTTTGAATTTCATTTAGTTTTAATCCTAGCTTATTATGTACCTCTTCGAATTGTTCATGACTCATGGGTTTCGAAAAATAGGTATATAAAGCCTGAATAACATTAAAAAAACGTGATGATCCTGATACTGATTTGCACGCATCAACTACAATTAAATTCACTCTGTGCGCCAAACAATGTGTGTAACTTGCTTGCGGATTGGTAGCTCTTATTTTCGCTTGAAGTCCTTCATTTTTTCCAGACATGACACTAGCGCCATCGTACGATTGAGCTATAATTGGAACACTTAGTTGTAAAGTATTCAGACGTTTAATTATTAAAGAAAAGACCAGATGCATCTCTGAAAGCAGAGCAGTCTATAAAACCTAAAAAATGTTCTTCAATTTCTAATCCATTGGCACATCAAACCACAATGGGCATTTGTTCGCGTTTGTAACATCGAGCTTCGTCAATCATGAAGGGAAAGAATCCACATTCTTCAATTTCCTGAACTACTTTGTACATTACAATATCGGATGCCACACAGATTAGTTAGTTTTGGATATCATGACTTAAGTGAGACTTTTTCTTTAAATCACTCGCGAATTTTTCATCATATTTTGCGAGCAAGTTGCATAACTCTAGAAAAATTCCCTTGTTATCAGAAGTTTCGTCCTCACGATGACCTCTGAATGCAATAGCCTGTTTGCTTAAAAAGAAAATAATATCACTAATTTTCGTAATGTATTCCCTATTGGCTTGAATTTTAGAGTTATGCTGACTTACCAACATCTCTTGAACATTTGCATGCTATCGAGATGCCCGGTACATGATGTGCTTTTCGACAGCATTACGATGATTATGAGATTTTTCATGCTTCAATAAGTCTTCTGCACTCCTTTTGCATTTACAATATTACGATTTAGAAAATTTCTCATTTTGGCTTTGTAATGTATGACCAAAGTGCCGACAATAATAACAGTAAATTTTATAATTTTCAATACTGTATTCCAACCATTTGTAGTCTTGATAGAATTTGGCTCGAAAAGATCGACGTTGTGTTTTAAAGTCTGTTTCGGGGAACTCGATTACTGGCTGTGACGGTCCCGAGTCGAGTGTTCCTAAATCTAATTCTTCACCTTTCCCAGCCGCTGAAGTAGTCGGCAAAATTAATATTGTAGAAGTATTTTGTCGGTTTTGGTATTCTGTCTCTTCAATATTGCAATACGCTGACGTACTCGGCAACGGTTCCAAAGTTGGGGTAATTGGTGATGAAGAGCTTTCTTTTGCTTCTATGTTAACTTCTCAATCCTTCACTATCGACAAATCGTCAGTGTTCTGTGGCTCTTTATTTCCAAACTTGAAGAATGTTCTGATGTCGTGGTTCTTCATGGTATTTTGCTTAGCAGAATTGAAACAAAGTTCTATTTAATCTAAAACACCTCAATCGCTTTTTCGTGTACACAATAAAGAACTATTACAACCAAGGTGGTTTGCAGGCTGCAGGAAAAAAAGGACTGATTCTAATGAAATTTCTAAACAAACTGAAATGAAATGAAAATAACTACCTACTTATCAAATTATATTACTATTACAAATACTTCAAACTAATTACAAAATTATAATATAAAAGAAAATTATCAAATTCGAATTGTTAAAACGGTACTATAGTTTGAAACTTACAATATTGTAATGAGTGACTTTAAAAATGACTTCGAAATAATAACACCAGGTTTTGTTGAAACTTCATTACTTGGAATGTATTAATGCATACACTGTTACAGAAGATACTTGGCCAAGATAGGCTTATCAAATGGAAAAAAAAACAAAAAAACATTGTTACATCAGGCACTACCGATCTTCTGTGTTTCGTCAGTTTTGTATTGACTCACATACGACTCTCTTTCACACTCCTTTTCAGCTACTCTTATACATTCTGGGTATTTTCAACTAAATGTTAATGTTAAAGGCATGGAAATAATGTAATAGATATGTACTTCATAGTTACTATTTTGTCTTAAGATTGACTGTTTTTGAACGTAGTTCCTTCACAAAACAAAAAAAAATCAATTTGCGCGTGCACTCAAATTAAGAAACTTGTATGAAGATAATTTATACAAACGCATTTATATTGTTTGTTCTAACACTTGTGCTATATTTTACGTATAGAACAACACCCGTACAAAACACGCACGAAGAGTCCAGCATAGTACTTTCAAGTAGTGGCTGACCGTAGGCCAGTACATGGCGTGGTCGTAGCTGCATGGTATTGTTGTCAGCGCTTCACATAAGTACGCGGGCGCGCGATTTGCATTTGTCGAACTTAGAAATTATTTTAATTGTTACAAATTAGATTTTATGCAGTTTTTATTTTTTTATTGACTATTAAATGTAAGTAAAATTCTATTTTACTAATTTATATTATTAAAACTTCTATCCTGGAATCAGTATGTACCTTATTAAAAGTAAATTGTGGTGGTTGGACACTATTTTAGGGACACTATTCCCCCCCCCCCCCCCCATTCCGCCGCCACTGGATACAGGTTATTTTAATTAATAATTATTAGAATATCTAACATTAAGGGCTGTCTTCCGAGGGATGCTAAAGCTGGTTGTCTTATGTACTGAAAAATATATTTCAGGTACTTAATCAAGGTACTAAATAAAATTCACATAAATAAATTAAGGTGTTTCCATTTAATTTATAGTTCTAAGTTTTATTTTAGCATTTTTAATTTACTTATGCTATTCTACGAACTATCATGTCATCGATGATGTCATCGATGACATCAATCGTCTACACTCACTTTAACATGGCACTCCAAAAGCATCGATTTCAAATAGTCAAAGCAACAGGAAGAAGCAAATATTACTAATTTTCCGTTAATTTTTTTTTCTATTATTAAATTTGCAAATAAGTATAAGTAATACTATAAGTATATTAGTATGGAACACTATAGTATAGTATATTGTAAGAACCTAATATATAAGTATAAGTGAAAATTAAACTACTTAAGTTTACAAAATTGTCACATGTTGTTATCTTAATAAATCTTTCAAATGATTGAGAGACCGAAACAATTGTAAAGGTATATAATGTAATATAAAAAGACAAAAAGGATAAACAGAGGAAATACTTGCAGACCAATAGAAGAGAGGACTATGAAGAATACAAAGAAAAAGAAACGAAGTAAAACAACAAGTAAAACAAGCAAAACAAAAATCATGGACACAATTTGGAAATACAATGAATGAGAACTACAGAAAAAATCAAAAACTATTTTACGGAACATTAAAACAACTAAACCCAAGAAAAGAGTACAACATGATGAATATAATAGACAAAGACGGAAGAATAATTACAAAAGAAAAGAAAATCATGGAAAGATGGCGACAATATTTCGAAGAGCTTACCAAATAGGAAACGGAAGGGAACGAAACACATGAAGGTAAGGAAGATAAATAAGATAAGTTGAATAAGGTGAAGATGGAGAAGATAAAAGAAAAGTAAGTAGAAGAAGTGATGAGAAAACTAAAAAACGGAAAGGCGCCAGGAGTACACGAAGTAACAGCAGAAATGTTGAAGTACATGGGAGAGGAAGGAATAACACAATTAATAGAACTACTGAATGAAATAATAGAGAACGAAAAAACACCAATAGAATGGAACAAGGGAATAATACTCCCTATTTATAAAAAAGGAGACAAAGGAAACTGCACAAATTACACAGGACTTACATTAACAAGCATACCGAGCAAGATCATGACAAAAATCTTAGAAATAAGGCTAAGAAACAAACTAGAAGAAACAATAGAAGATAATCAGGGAAGGTTCAGAAGAAGGAGAGACACTCAAGACCAGATCTTCATATTAAGACAAATAAGCGAGAAACTAATTTAAAAAAACAGAAAAATCCACATTTGCTTTGTGGACTTGGAAATGGTATTCGACAGGATTAACAGAGAGGACATTTGGAAAGAACTAGAAGAGAGAGGAGCGGAAGAGGCAATGATAAATGTAATAAAAATACATGTATAGTGAAAACAAAAACAAAGTAAGAACAAACAATGAAAAATCATGAACATTCGCCACAAAAAAAGGACTAAAACAGGGATGCATGCTGAGCCCATTGCTATTTACAATAGTACTAGACAAGGCAACGAAAAAAGCAAAAAAAATGAGGCCGCTACAGATCGGATTCTGGAAAATGGAAAGAATACGGCTAGCAGAGTTATTATTCGCTGACTACATGGCTATAATTGCATAAACAGAGGAGGACCTTCAACACAACATGGAAATATTGCACAAAGAACTAACGGAAATTAACATGAGGATAAACCTTGACAAAACGAAGACCATGATAATAACTAAGGAGAAGGAAAAACACGAAATATAGTTACAAGGAAAGAAGTAAGAACAAGTTGAACACTACAGATATCTAGGGACTATAATAGAGAGTAACGGCAAAATCGAAAAAGAAATAGGCGACAAATTAAGCAAAACAGGAAAGATTTTTTATATGCTGAAAAATACATTTTTCAACAGGAAAGAAATAGCAAGCAACACAAAAATAGAAATCGTCAAAAAAAGTTATAAGACCAACTCTAACTTATAGTAGCAAATCGTGGACTATAACAGGAAAGCAAAAAAATAGGATTAACGCGATGGAAATGAGATTTCTCAGAAAAATTTAAAATAAGACCAGAAGGGACAGAATAAGAAGCGAGACATACAGAAATAACCTAAAGATAAGACCAATCAATGATAAAATAAAAGAAGGACAGATGAGATGGATTGGACATATCTGCAGAATGAACGAGGAAAGAATTACCAAGAGAGTATATGAGGCAAAAGCAACAGGGAGAAATCATAGAGGAAGACCAAGAAAAGAGTGAAATAACACAATAAGTAAAGAGGCGAGGAGAAAAGAGAGTTCCTGGGAAGAGCTAAAGGAACGGACAAAAGATAGGAAGATGTGGAGGGAAAACTATCGAACAGAATAAATATAATGTAAATAATATGATGTAAAAGAAAGCCTTACACCGAAAGGTATAAAGGTGGCTGATTAAATAAATAAATAAAATAAATATAATGTAATATACGTCGGATTACAAGTGAAATCACAAGTCAAAAACTATAAAATGTGAGAAACTGTAATTAAAGTTTTATATTCTGCTGTTACGTTTCCTACTTAGTCATTTAATGAATTAAGAATTTGGAAGTTCGGTTACTGGACCCTTTACTATACCCCTACTGAGCCTGAGATTTGTTACAATTTAGTAAACCATTAAAATAAAACTTAACTGAAAACAGCCAAAAATGGACTTAGTATATTTCACTTGTAATCCGATGATATTATAAGTAAAATATTAACATTAAATAAATAGTATTCAAATAATAAATGCTATATAAAAATAGTGAAACTTCTACCAAGTGCTTTTATTTATATGCAGTTGTTCTGAACTTCCTAAAACTCGGGCTAAAAGCTTTCAAACAAATGTCAAATTTCATATGATTAAATCATTAATATTGTTTCCACTTTTACTATGTGGTAGTCTATGATATTACTATCATACTATGTTTTAACCACTTTAATAAGTGGTTAAAACATAGTAAGATAGTAATTAATTATGAATATATACCGGGTATCTCCTAAAAAAACGCCGCTGGCCATAACTATTTATTTATTGGCCCATTTCAATAAAACAAAAACAAGATTAAATGGCTCCACATGAACATGTGTAGAACTACAAAGGGCCCTAATTTTCTTTTTTTGTAATATCAACTTTCATTTCAACGATAGTCAACTTTTTTTTTCAAATGGTTACATATATTTTCTTATTTTTTTTCTGGTAGAGATTATCTTTCTCTGGGACTTCTTTATTTGGAAAACGGTCCATGTACAACAGGAGCACTGCTTGATTGCGTTTTTTATTGCATTATAAATACATTTGTAACATTGTTAATATTGCTCGCCATCACTTGAGTTATTTCACAAAAGTTTGACCGACAAAAAAGAGAATTTGAGACACTATCACTTATATGACTTTTACTGTTTTATGTGTTCACTTTGCTTTCCATGGCATACTTGATAAACTTACAAGAAAACAACTTTATGTTACCAAACCATTTTTCTGTAACGAATATTCCATCAAAGCCAACTTGTTATACATCTTTGGATTCAGAAACATAATCTCTACCAGAAAAAAAAATAGTAAATATATGTAGCCATTTGAAAAAAAAGTTGACTATCGCTGAAATGAAAGTTGATTTTGCAAAAAAGTAAAATTAAAGCCCCTTTGTAGAACATGTGGAGCCATCTAATTTAATTTTTGTTTAATTGAAATTGGCCAATAAATGAAGGAGTTATGGCCTGCGGCGTTTTTTAAGAGACACCCTGTATATATTTCATGTGATAATTAGCTGTGATTTTTCACAACTACACAGAATATATCAAACTACCATAAAATATATTTACAAATAGGTTTTTTTATATATATTTTTCATTAATTGCTTCATACTATAAACATGTTATAATTTTTGTTATATTTCATATAATGATCTGGTTAATTATGCATTAGGGATTTCATGAGTGGCAGTGAACGCGTTAAATGCGCTCTTATAGGATAAATCACGTAAGACATGTAATAAAATTGTAGTATAAACTACAGTTAAAACATAATAATGTTTAATTGAAAACAGACAAACAATAATAAATAATAATTGAACCCGGCGCATTCACCATATCTAAAGGAAGCAGTGTTCATATTTCACATAATTCTTTTGAATTTTCGCTTCATTTCTTAAAATTTAATAAATATTTATTCGGCCCCAAAAACAAAGAAAATTTCAATATCCAACAAACAGTTGTCAGTCCAAAATCCATCAAAACAGTTCAAAATCCACCAAACAGTTGCCAGTCACAAATACACTAAAACAGTTCAAAATCCACCAAACAGTAAAATGCATTGACTTGTAATTTCACTATAAAATCTGTAATTTAGCTTAAACCTTATAATATTGTTTTCCATTATGTAATACTTAAGATTATTTATTTACTGTCCTTCAGTTCTAATAAAAATAAAAATTGAAAAATCCTGCTCATAAAAGAATGATTTACTTGGGTCGCCTTATTTTATTATTCGACTTCTTAATATTAATAATAATAATAATTTATTATAAAAATTCTTACTAAGTAAGATTTTCAAAGCCATGAGCCTGTCTGAGTTATTTTATATTAACTGTCTTATCCTAAACAATATAATAGCCTATTCTGTACAAAAACCTTAAAATCTAGAATTCAGATTAAAATCTAAAACTTTACACTTTACAATTTACAAGTTATATTAATATTAATATTTCCAATAAACATTTTAATCCAAAATATAAATTTAGAAATCCCGTATTTTTCGACTTATACTTTTGTTACAAATAAATTTTATAAATACAAAATATTAATTTAGAAAACCTGCATTTTTAGGATTCTAAATAGACTACACATTTCTTTATTGTTATATATAATATCTCTTTTATTGTTCAGTAAATATTTCACGAAGTATGTACATTATCAAATATATATATATATATATATATATATATATATATATATATATATATATATATATATATATATATATATATATATATATATATATATATATATATATATTTATATATATATATATATATATAAATTCAGTTATCAGTAAACAAAATGATATTTCCAAATCTCAGTGTATAGCAAAGCTTTTATAACCTCTCAAAATACGAGCTAACAGTTATATAACGATTTTCAAAATGAATTTTAAATAAATAAATAAAATAAAAAGAATGACTGTATAGTTATTATCAAATGGTAAAAAGTAATTCCCCGTAAAGAAAAAAATTATTCGATTTTTGTTTTAAAAATTTGAATCCAAAAGTAATTACCATAAATATGATTTTTTCCATGATTAAATAAAAGAGTATTGTACCAAATGTACCAAATGTCGCTATGTGGTGACTGTAATTAGCCACAGCAATAGAATGAGTACATGTTAAATAATTTCATAAATATATAAATAAACAAATAAATAAATAAATAGAATGGAGAAGTCCAAGAGAGTTTAAGAATGCTAATTTGAAGAACCTAATCACATCTTACTGGTAAAAACAATAAGCTATTTAGAGCTGATTATTCTACCAATGAATAATAACGCTAATAAGATATATACACAGCAAAATACAAATATCACGCCTCTGACGATAGTTTGTTAAAAAAGTGAAACTAGTCAGACAAAATAAAATAAATAAATAATAAAATAAAATAAAAATAACTCTACCAGTAAGTACAGAATAATAATACCTTTAATAAATAACTTGTTATAGTGAATAAAACCTTAAACTTAATAATAGTGATATTATTATATTTAATATTATTAGCTAAATTTCTTGTTTTTTTTAATATTAAATAATAATATCGTCATATTCATTTTCTAGAGGCAATGTCCATTGTTTGTGATTTTCAATCCCATTTTATACAGAAAATTGTTACATGTTTCATCTTCATTTACATTTTATAGAGAAAAACCTCCTTACTTTAATTTTAATAGTAAATTTTCATAATTTTCAACTTATTTATTCCTATATCTATGGTTATAGTAATGGTTTCATTTCCATTTTATAACGAAAAATAATAAACAATAAGATATTTAGATCTTATCATTCTACCAATAAATAATAATATTATTATTAAATTTAAAGTTATTAGCTACAATTCTTCTCTTTCTTTATTATTAAACAATAATACTGTTCTATCCATTTTAGAGAGACAATGATAATCATTTATCATCTTCAATCCGATTTTATACAAAAAATTGTTATATATGTCATCTTCATTAACATCTTATAGCGAAAATCATCGTAACTTTCATTTTAATGAGTAATTGTTATTATTTTCATCATCTTCATTTCCACATCTTATGGTTCTAGTTAAAATCGTCCTTATTTTCATCTTCCTCTTCATTTCCATTTTAAATAGAAAATTAAAAGAATCATCTACGAAATATTTTGAGCTGATCAATCCACCAGTAAATAATAATAATAGCATAAAATTTTAAGTAAATAGCCAAATTTCTTCTTTTTTTTAAATATTAAACAATGTTTAGAGATAATGTTTATCGTTTATCATCTTCAATCCCATTTTATGCAGAAGATTGTTAGATCTTACATCTTCATTTACATTTTATAAAGAAAAACCTCCTAACTTTCATTTTAATGTGAAATCGTTATAATTTTCATCATCGTTATTGCCTTATCTGTGGTTACAGTAAAAATCGTCATTATTGTCATCTTTATTTTCCTTTTACATAGAAAAATAGTATCTTCAATTTGAGAAGGAATTGTTTTTAAGATGTGATTCTCATTGTATAGATAGATAGAGCATCATCTAATTCGGCATCTCATTTATTATCTTTTATCATATTAGTCTTCATCTGTATTATTATTAAATAATGCGCGAGTAAACAAAGATGAAGAAGAAGAAAAAGTGTCTATAAAATAGGAACAAAGATGATACTCATTTAAGTAGAAATCAATTCTAATAACAATAACAAATATTATAACAATATAACAAATAACAATAACAAATATAATAATACATACATAGTTGATTTTCATTTTGTAGAGAAAATTATGGTCTTCGTCTATATTATCATTAAATAAAGCTCGAGAATACAAAGGCGAAGAAGAACATGAAGTCTATATAAATGATAAATATGTTTCATTCAAGTACAAATCTCTTCAAGTAACTAATACGAACATAAATTATTTTATTTTTGTAGAGAAAATTGTCGCATTGTTCTTTTTCATTTCACTCACGAATCTCGTATTAAGGTTTTTCTATGGTTTAGAATTAAAAATATGTACTTCATGAATTATTCTTTGTAATCTTTATTTGTTATCTACATTCGCAACTGGTTTCGATTCCTTATAGTTCCTTGAGTTCTGAAGCAATCATATTATGGATTTTTTTAGTTAATTTCTTGTACAGTGTATGTACAAATTATGCATGAATATAACATTATTTTTTTGATTACTGTTTTTAATCATGAAATAAATAAAATATTCAATAACTTTCAACATGAAACTTATATCTGGGGTCATTTCTTCTTTATAAACACTTGAAAAATTTATAAATTCCACGAAATAATGTAAAAAAACACTACTAGTGCACTACTAGTCAAAAAACACACCATTATGTCATGTATCAAAGAACTGTAAAGTTGATTTTTATGACTAGAAGTTGTAAATTTTACTTTTGCTCCCAAGGTTAAAAAAAATCCGAAGCTACGCCTATCCCACGGCCCAAGGTCGAGCAAAAGTGACAAATTCTTTGACGTGGACTTCATCTGTGGTCATAAATCCTTTATAAATACTTGTATAACTTATAAACATATCAAAATTAACTTATCTCAAAATTCATTTTTTTTAATATTTGTTTATTATTAAACAATAATTTCAAACTAAAAAGGTTGTTATACTTTAACATTTTTTTTTTAAATCTTGATTGTTTTACTTCATAAACAATTTTCTTTCAACAAATTCAACAATTTCAACATTCAGCAAATTTCATTGTACAAATTTCATTCAGAATAATTGTTTTCAAGTGTCTAAGATTTTTGTTTCAATTTCACCTGATCTTTTTGAAATTATTGTTATAATTCTTTCAATCCAAAAAATAATATTGTATAAGTATTAACATAAAGTTATCTGTCTGTGACTTTTCTCCTTTATAAATACTTGAAACATATACAGGATGTCCCACGCTAATGGACCATTAAAAGGGGATGGGATTCCCAACAATATAAAAATTTGAAAATTTTTATCCAAGTATGGCTGATTTCGTGTTACTCAGGTGAAATACTTTCACTCTTCTATCACTTCCGGTTCAACCGGAAGTAGCCATCAACTTTTGGTTTTTTATGGAATACTAATGGTTTTCCCGTTTCATTTTTAACATCTTTAGTAGTGATGCACCTATCTTTTTTACTTTCTGAGATACAAATTAAATTCCAAGATTTTAACCTCAAAAAGACGTTGAGAAAATTGGCTTCAATTCCTCTTACAAATAAGATAAGAACGGAAAATTTATCTCGAATTGTACCTTAAAGATACCTCTTTAACTGATATATGTTACAACTGAAAATTTTGAAAATTAGTCATTCAAAAATGTCATAAGTTAAGTACCCACTTAAATTTAGCGTCTTTAAATTATTTTTTAAATGGAATGATATACTTACATACTTTTTACCTCATAGAGCAATTTACATCACAAGGACATAACAAAGACGTAATAACATTGAGGTACAGGTTTATGTTAAAGGTTAATACAGACACACAATTCTAATTAATAATTATTTATTAATATTTAAATAATCTGGCCCGGCGCATCCACCATAAATAAAATAATTGCTAGTAAATGGCATTAATTTCTAAAGTCGCTATAAATTAAGAGTCTACTACATAATTAGTATGTTTTTTGTAATTATTGTATTAATACAATGAATTAAAAAAATATATTATAGAAGTTTGAATTCAATTTTATCCATCTGTGGTCATTTCTCCTATTTAAATACTTAAAAAATATACTATAAGATAATGCAAAAAAACATTTTTAAATGTATTTACTTTTAAAGAATTGCTTCATACAATAAGTATGGTTATAATTTATATTTTTTTATATACAAATTTTGATTTATTTACTTACTTTGTTTTGTATAATTGTGTAAACTTACGTTTGTTTATTTTTTCCTGCAGAATGATTTTTAATGAAAAAATAAAACTGTGTAATTATATTTATATACAAATTTGTCTATCCATGGGAAAAGGGACCTTAACTTACATGGACCACATTTTCAGAAGAGCGATGTATAGATAGAATGTAAAAAACTATCGATTTTCGGGTTTATATCTTTGATGCTGTAACTATCCCTCTATACATAACAATAATTTTGTTCAATGTTTTAGTTAAGAGACGTATGTTAGCAGCACCTTAGTAGAAAGGTCAAAATTCACTTTTAAATTATTGTCAAAATTTAAACGCGTTTTTCTCAAAACTTGATTTTTCTAAAAAAAGCATTATAACCCATTTTTTCCCATGGACAGTCACAAAGTGATTTAAGTATATACAATTTTTTTTCTGGCAAATTTTTTTTTATAACAAATAATATAAATTGAGGGTTTTTTTACATTTTTTGATTAAGTTACTAAAAGGTACAACTTTTTAAGTTGTACCTTTAAGTTGTGATTTTGAGAAAAAAATCGTTCTTTACAAAAAGTCTAGCTTCCGTTCAAAGATCCTAAAAACAACTCACATTTCAGGAATGATAGACAATGTTTGAAAAGATGCAGAAATTTTCTTTTCATGTTTACCATCTAAATTAACATCTCATTTTAATCTTCATCTCTTCATCTCTCATTTTTCTTTTAGTTAAAGATACAAAAATTGTTTAGCAGTAACATGATAATCATTACATGATTGCTTTGAAATACTTATTGAAAATATTTGAGAATAATTTTTCAAACATTGAAACGTGGATTGTTACGCTATTTTTCTGTAGTTTTCTTATGATAATTACATTAATTAATGTTGATATTGATTACCACATTAACAGATTGTGTGTTATCTGGCCGGAAGTGATAAATTTAACGTGACTTGGATGCGGAAGCAGGAAGAGGACTCTATGGCAATTCAGTTAATTCAATTGAGTTTACGGCGGCTTGGTTGGACATTAGGAGAGTTAATTTCTCATTTTTATTTAATGGTGCAGATTTCGCTAATGGACGTATCCGCATTTTAGGTCCTTCACCCTGCAGAGAAGCATTTGCGTTATTCACCGGATTACATTAAACCAAACAAATTACACCATTATACAGATCGAATCTCTAATGCCATTAAATATTGAACAGCAATTAGAGACAAGACAACAGATTTGTGACCAATAACAATTGAAAGCGCTGCATAAAGTTTTATCACAATACAATAAAGTCATTACATTTCATGATGTTTTTAATAAATATGACAGAATAATCTAGCGCTATATATAATGTACGTTGATATATGTGTAAAGGCTATAGAAATAATTGATTTATGTACTGCAATATGTTACTGTACACAATATTATCGTGGTATTTCAATCAATACAATCGTGGCAGTGGATTTATTTATATATCAATACGTAGCACATTTTACAGTGAATTCATACAAATATTAATATGCAAAGTATGTACAAAGTGTCCCATATTTCCTATACAAGCGGTAAGAGATGCGTGGCTATAACAAGAACCCTTTACTGCGTAAGAATATAAATAAGAAAATACTACGTATCAAGAAATTTTTACAGATAAATAATATACTATGTAACCAAATACAGTATACGCCAGATTGAACAGTACTGAAGTTTAGACAACCAAGCATACGCACTGTACTAAATACGGCGCAATGCGCCTGTTTGGTTGCCTAAACTGTTGTACTGTTTATTCTGAGCATACTGTATTTTGGAACTTTTAAAAAAGGTGTTTTATCTCTCATTTAAATATTCTTTTAAATAAGTGTCAGAATACCTTTTTACAAAAAAATATTTATTCGAACAAAATGTACATTTCAATAGCAATGCAATCATCTTTAGTAAATAAAATCAGTACAGTTTTCTTTCTACGGACGATGATTGCATTGCGATTGAAATGTACCTATATTTAGCTAAAATACATATTTTTTATGAACAAGGTGTTGACTCTTATTTAATATACAATATAATATTATCATCATTATTATTTACACGTTTTATGGTTTACATTTCAATATCAAACCCCAAACTAGTAAAATTTGAAAATTCTCCAGTAGCGGTAATTAACAATAATTAACCATTCTCCGGTTAACCTGACCTTGGTATAATTAGGTGAGTTTCACAGAAACATTCGCCGCAGTTGCTGCAAAGGAACGCGAAATTGCAAATTACACACGAGAAATTTAATCTGCTAGATAACAGCTATTTCAATCAACGTCGGGATATTGCGGCGTCCTGAAATGCAGGAAGGTATGTAAAAATATGTAAATTCTTCCGATCCTTTGCTGTGCTCTACCCGTTCGACCGTAAATATGAACATACTGGTACATTCCAAATGAGGTGTGCTGCAAAATTAAGTTGTGTCTGCATGCGAAACTAATGTTTTGATTAAGTATTTTGATTACAATTAGGATGATAAATGCAAATATATGTTTGTGCAATGTAAATAAAGCTAACTTCATTAAGACAACAGTTCCAATGTTAGTTGATCTCGTAGTGTACTGTATTTAATGCAGTTGGAGCCCTAACTTACTATATCAAAGAGCTTATAAATGACTTATTAAAAATATCTGATTTTTGTCTAGGGTCTATTTATGCTGCTGTAACTAATTATAGTCGCGAAAGAAAGATCTTCCAATTTTTTTACAATTCATTTTCACTATATAGTTGTCTCTTCATCTATCAAGAGAACCATAAAATACAACCAAAATATCGTCGCAAGAAAACTCGAATGAGATAAAATCTATTCCAAAATAACATGATAAAATATCAAAAGAAATAATCCAACTGGACTTTTTCAATAAAAATGAACTTAATTTTCTATTATTTCTGTCATTTTAAATGACATATACCAAATAATTTTACACAATTTTCTTCTACTATTTCCAATAAATTCAGTTACCTAACTCACATTTATCTAAATATCAAATCTTCTGTAAAAATGTCATTAATAACTGTCATATTTTCTGTTATAATTACCAGAATTTTAATTTATCTGTCAAACTAGTAAAAATATACTGTAAAAATTTAACCGATTTCTGTCAGAATCGTAATTGCTATTATTTCAGTTCAGTGTCACATAGCTCGTTAAACTTTATATTTTCCTCTAGTTTTACCATATATTTCGTTTAATTTTACACAACATACTCATTAGAATATTAAAATGAAATATCTGAAGAATTTTAATGATTATAGCAAAAATTTCAGTATTAGTTACAAACATTTTCGATATTCTGTCAAATTTTTAAATATTTTTTTTTCAAAATTTTAATTTATAGTAGGTACCGATGTTTCAAATGGTTCCTGCAAAAATTTCTGTGAAAAATTCAATGATACAATACCAAATAATTTTACAAATTATTTCTCCAATTTCCAATAAAATGTTTCCCTAAATCATATTTCCCAAAATATCAAGTAATGTGTCAAAACTTCAATAATTTCAGTCATTCTTCCAGAATTTTAATGATTTCTATAGAAAACACACTTTTAATTAATCTGTAAAATAATAATTTACACTGGTAGACAAATTTTAACGAATGTGTGTTTGTGCATTTTTCGGAAAGTATTTACTACGCAAATGTACGAAATGCCAAAAAACAAAAATGTTGGAGGTCGTATTGTTTTGGATTTTTTACATAGTTTTTCCACTATTAACTTGCAAAAACCCGTTCTCAGTTAGAAAAAAATTAAGTTACACATTTTGCAAAAATTGGAATATCACAAAATCCTGACGCTAAGAATTTTTTTGTTGATTATGTCAAATTAATAAAACACATATTTTAACTTATATTTATACTATGTGATGCTAATTTATCAAAATTTCAATTATTGTATTAAAATTTTATTCATTATTGTTAAATTTAAGTTACATTTGTAAAAATTTTAAATATCTTGTCACTTTCGTTAAAATGGCAAACTGCAAATATTTCAATTAGTTACATGCAAAATTTCTAATTATTTAAGTCGAAATTTCAATGATATAATCAGAATGTCCAATAAAATTTTAGTTATATTTACCAAAATATGTACTAATTATTCTCTATTGTATAGGTTTTTCTTATATATCTTCCTTCTTCTTTTAAATATTTCTGATTTCTTTTTGTATTTTTTGATTAATGATGATCAATTAATGATGAATGAATTGTTGAAACAGTGATTTGATCATCCTTGATCATGATGATTTAGTATTTTTCTTGTGACAATAATATTATTATTAATAATGCAGGTTGCGATAAGTTACAAGTAGTAAGTACATATTTTGCTTTCTATGTATTTTTCTCTGTTTTCTTCTTTACAGCCTGTTTTCTTTTATTTCCTTTTTCACGTTTGTCACTTGTTCCTATTCTTCTTCCTACCCTATTTCTAGATCTGCTCGTCTTTAGCATTCCAATTATGTACTGTTAGCTGAACTTTTGCCACTTCTGATATTGTTAACCCAATTCAGATATTGTTAGGCCGGCGAATTACCTTTAGCTTAATACTGACTATTTTTAATCCATAAAAAACAGTTTCAATACTAATTCTGCTGTATTATTCTTATGATAGATAATTATTTGTATTGTCAAGACGTCGATTAATAAACAATGGGATTTGCATTAATGAAATTTATTTATTTAATTAAGTACTAGATATAAGAAATTATAATTGAATGAAAACAAAACAAGGTACGCCTCTCTCTCTCTCCGTACTCCCTAATGCCCCTGATTCTGCAACAATAAGAAAAGTGATCGTGAGTTTACAACTCAGTGAGACAATTGTATTGGTTGAGCCGAGTAATAATTGGTCAACCCAATATCCTTGATTAATTACGGTGAAACAATTATCCTTGGTCAATTGCTTATCGATGGGTCAACCTCAACTCTCCACAACCATATAATGACTCACTATACTTGTTGACCCGAGTTCAACTCTCCACAACTATACAATGATTCACCATACTTGTTGACCCGAGTTCAACTCTCCACAACCATACAATGACTCACTATACTTGTTGACCCGAGTTCAACTCTCCACAACTATACAATGATTCACTATACTTGTTGACCCGAGTTCAACTCTCCACAACTATACAATGATTCACCATACTTGTTGACCCGAGTAATAATTGGTCAACCCAACATCTTTGTTATCTTCTGAGACAATGGGACAACGATGGGTCAACCTCAACTCAACCATACAATCACTCATCTTCAATTTATCCATACGGACACTAAACAATATAACTCTATTGAAACTATGCTAGTAATGTGTCACCGCCGGCGCCGGCTTCGCTTGGTGACACGCACTTAATGCGCTCCAAACGCGTTTGTTCCCTTCCAAAGGGTCGAGTGTGTAACTTGGCCTTCAATTTATAAACAGAAATGCGACATCGGCCCGTACATAAGTACGTATAAACGCCCGAACGAAAATATTATGATTTACCATATTAATAAATCGGGTGATATAACAGTACCTAGCCATATATTATTATTTTTTAAGTGCCTAGTTTTCACTGTATTGCCGATTCTTCTTTTGCAATATTTTTAATTTTTCAAAAATTTGAAGAGTACAAAAATTATAGTGATATTGAATGAAAAATCCTTCAATTAACTCTTCAATCAACGACATAACGAAAAATATCCCATTAAGAATTTTGCATGGAATGGTGAAAATTGAATGAAAATTCCAATGAAATTATAAGAGCAATATTCAGCTAATAATTCGATGCATCGAAAGATTCCCTGGCGAGAAAATTGAAATAGAGAGGCTTTCCGCCTAATTTCAATTATTGTATTAAAATTTTAATAATTACTGTCAAAATTTTAGTTACATTTGCCAATTTTTTAATTATTTGGTCACACTTTCGTTTCAAATTATTAATTATTTCCCTAAATATTTCAAATTAATTATTTCTGTCGAAATTTCAATGATATCAAAATGTCCAATAAAATTTCAGTTATATTTACCAAAATAAGTACCAAGTATTCTCTACTGTATAGGTATTTCCTATATATCTTCTTTTTTCTTTTAAATATTTCTGATTTCTCTCTGTAATTTTTGATTATTGATGAAATTAATGAATAATCAATCGATGAATCAATTATTTGATCATGAGGATTTTGATTTTTTTCTTGTGGTAATACTTAATATTATTATTAATAATGCAGGTGATAATTAGTTACAAGTAGTAAGTATATACTTTGATTTCTCTGTATTTTTCTCGGTTTTCTTCTATATTTTCCTTTGGTTCTATTGCCTGTTTTTTCCCCTTTTTTTTGCTCCTACTGTATAGGTACTGTATACCTATACTTCCTAATGTATAGGTATTCTATATCTCTTCCTTACTCTTTTAAATATTTCTGATTTCTCTATGTAATTTTTAATTATTGATGATCAATGAATGACCAATCCATCAATGTATTAATGATTTGATCATTCTTGATCATGATGATTTTAATTTTTTACTTCTGGTAATACTTAATATTATTATTAATAATGCAGGTGATGATGAGTTAAAAATAGTAAGTAAATATTTTGCTTTCTCTGAATTTTTCTCTGTTTTCTTCTATATTTTCATTTGGTTCTATTGCTTGTTTTTTTTTCCTTTTTTTACGTTTGTCACTTGTTTCTATACTTCTTTCTATCCTATTTCTAGATCTGCCCATCTTCGATGCACACTCCTTTTTTGATCTAATTTTTCATCCCCTATTATTTAGCATTGCATTTATGTTCCTAACCATATATTATTATGTTTTAGTGCCCAATCTTCACTGTATTGCCGAGTCTTCATTTGGAATATTTTTAATTTTCTCTGTATTTTTTGTGAAATGTCCCAAATGAGTATTTTACCTTCTGTATGTTTTTCTCAGCCTTCTATTATATTTTCCTCTAGTTTTACCACATATTTCGTTAAATTTTACATAACATACTCATTAAAATATTAAAATGAAATATCTGAAGAGCATAAAATATATAGTGAAAATGAATGGAAAATCATCCAATCGACTCTTTAACCAACGACATAATGAAAAATGTTCCATTAAGAAATTTGAAGGAATGGTGAAAATTGAATGAAAACTCAAATTTAACGTAACATCCTCATAAGAAAATAGAAATGAGAAATTCAAAGAGGGCAAAATTGTAGTGAATATGAATGGGAAATCCGTGAATCAACTCCACATATTTCATTTAATTTAAGATAACATACTCATTAAAATATTAAAATTAAAAATCCGCAGAACATAAAATTTATATTGAAAATAAATGGAAAATCCTCTAATCAAATCTTCAACCAACGACATGATGAAAAATGTTCCATTAAGAAATTTGAAGGAATGAAAATTGAATGAAAACTCCAATTTAACGTAATATCCTCATGAGAAAATTGAAACGAAAAAAAAATCTCCAACCAACTCTTCAACCAACGACATAATGACAAATGTCCCATTGACAAATTTGAACGGCATGGTGAAAATTGAATGAAAACTCCTATTTAACGCAACATCCTCACGAGAAAGTTTAATCGAAAAATTTAAAGAGGACAAAGTTATGGTGAAAATGAATGAAAAATCTTTCAATCAACTTTTCAATCAACGATATAACGAAAAAAATCTATTGTATAATTTCAATGGAATGGTGAAATATGAATGAGAATTCTACGAAACATACTAATGAGAAAATTCTAACAATAAATTTGAAGAGTACAAAATATATAGTGAAAATGAATGGAAAAACGTTGAATTATCTCTCCATTCAAAGATATAACGAAAAATATCCCATTAAAAATTTTGCAAATTTTCCGATGAAAATTCAACTAATAATTCAACTAATAATTCGATGCAACGATAGATTCCCCGGCAAGAAATTGATTGCCCGGGAGAAATATATCATGTTTTTATTCCATGTGAAAATTGAATGAAAACTCCAATGAAAATATCCAAGCAATATTCAGCTAATAATGCAATGCAACGAAAGATTCCCTGGCAAGAAAATTGAAATAGATAGTCGACGAAAAAAACTTCATGTTTTCATGTCACAATTTACAAAGTTATCATTCCCACGTTTGTGCGTCCCACATCGGACATGCATTTTGTAGTTGAAATATGCAGAATTATGCATTTATGCAAGAAACTGATGTTATATATGCATAATTTGCATTAACTCGTGCACAAATAACGCATTAAATATTTATGGATTCAATTTCTGAAAGACTGAGAGTATAATTCATACCTTAAAATGCCATAATCTGAAATGCAAATGATGAAGAGAATTACTTTAAAAAAATGTTCATATTAGTGGGAGGATGTAGGTACTTCATTTAGTTACAATAATGGATTATAAAATATTTAAAATAGATTTAAAATTTCATTTTGTAAATTTTAATGACTTTTTTGCTAATTCTACGCATTTTCTATTTTCCTACCATTGGATGCCACAGCTCATTTTCCATATTAATAGATTTTTTTCCACATACATTTTTTAAGAGGCTCAATGTCCTTGTATTACTACTTTGTTGCATGCTTTTGTAGTTACATTGTCTCTATTTATCATTTCTAGATTTTGATGATTTTGTGATTTCAGCAAAAATTTTACCTACTATCCGAAATGTTATTTTCAAAAAGTGGTTGAAATCTTGTTAAAATAATTAAATAATTACATTATATATTTTTTTTATTTTATGGTCAATTTTACATTATACATTTTCAGTCAATTTTAATGTAAATTACATTTGTTTTATTGGACCGTTAGAAACTTATAATGGAAGTTTTTATTTAACCTTTAAATTACAAATTCTCCTTTGATATAATGTTTATTGGATTTGTCATTATATTTTTTTGTATTTTTTAGTGAAATTTTGAGATTATGTTAATATATGAATGTTTTTTTTTTTATTGTGCAAAACACTTATTGTATTTTACTATAATTATTACAATCTAATCAAGGATGGATCAATGAGTAATATTATGCCAACTTAAATTACTAAATGAAAGTTTAATGCTAAGGGCCTAATCATTAGTATCCCTTAGATTCTAATCACTTAATTACACTAATATTAGCGTGTACACTAGCACTATGCTCTGCTTTTGCACTAACACAATATTAAACTCACTCGAACGGTTTTGAAATTACAGGTAATAATGGGATTGGTCTGTAAGAAGAAACTTCATTTGGTGGTTTTCACGTTTAGGAATCATCACTTCTGCTACTTTCCATATCTTAGGTACATATTTTAACCTTAAAGAAGCATTAATAAGATATGTAAGCTTTACGATTTCTTTACGAGGAAGTTGTTTGAGAATTTCGCCAGTAATTAAGCCAAATCCTGGAGCTTTCTTAGTGTTAATGTTTTTTTTTTAATTTACATTTTTATTTCTTTAGCTGTAGAGGGTCTGATTTCACCTTCTTCCTGGGTAATATTTTACCAGTCTAGAATAGCCCTCATTCAGTTGGAAAGTCCTTTCAAGATATTCGGCAAATCTATTAGCCTTTTGAGTATTGCTTTTTATATATGTGCCATCTGCACTTCTAATTATAGAATTCTGCAAGATAGGTCTCTTAAGTCTCTTAGTAGCTTTCCAAAGTGAATAATCAGTTTTATTGCCATTTGATACTCCAATTAGATATTCACTAATAGAGTCATTTTTATTTTTTGCTGAATCTCTTTTGAGTTGTTGTGTTGCATTATTTACTCTAGTTTTATCTGCTGAGCATCTTGATTGATGCCAAATTCTTCTGAGTCTTCTCCTTTCGGAAGGGTTTGAGTTTCTTTGGGGTAATTGTTACGTTTTATTCGTGGGGTAATAATAGGGGTGTTATCCCAACTAGCTTGTTGGATATTATCAACAATTTTTTCCGCTTCATTGTCTGGCTGGTCTTCGTTTCTTATTGAGGATGACAAGTGTTTTCAAGTTGAAGTTAAAATCTCTGCCAGTCAGTTAATCTGTTAGACAATCTAGCAGGTATTTCCTTATGTATACTATTATCGCTTAGGGTGAGGACAATTGGAGAATGGTCAGAGTTCAGACCCCAAGCCTCTTCCACCTACATATAGTTTACAGACACATTTCATGTTATAATAAAATCAATTAAATCTGAAATTTTATTAAGATCTGTAGGCCAATGACTCTCTTGTAAAATGGGTCTTGGAAATAAAACATATGTCAATATTTTCTATATCTAGGACTGCTTGTAATTCTTGTTAGTGTTGCAAGAGTACATTTTCATTCCATTCCATAATCGTAATGTTATGTGACATTGCGGATTTTGGGGAATAGCTCATTTAGTGCTATGTTCAAGCCTGCTTAAACGTTCCTCCGTTTTTGTTAATTTCTTCATAACTTGCTGAAGAGAGTTTTGAATGGAAGCGTTTTAGTGTTGCTTTTGGAGTATGTGCCACTGCATTATTTTGCAAAATTTTAATTTTTAAAACTGTCAAAATTTAGTGAGATGTCATGAGCATTAAGTTTCTTTGATATTTCCTGAAATTCCTGAAATTGTAGTTTTTATATATTTTACAAAAAGTGGAAAGCTAATAATTACTATAATATAATATTATTTATTAAGTTTATATATCAAGCAATAAAAATAAATAATAAAAGAAATAAACAAATACCAGTAAATACTTATTAAAACAACCTTAAATATTATTTATATTATTATTATAAGTATCCGATTGAGTATTTGATATGGAAATTAATTCCACGGCCGTATTCCACGCCCTCCTGCATCCACCCGAACGTTTTTTCCATGCCAATGGGCAGCCAATTCGGGGGTATATTAAAATCCCCACGAAGACGTCGAGACGTTTCCGTGGAATTCTAACCCATTTTCTGTGGGGATCCTTCGGCACGCCCTGCGAATTAAATTGGATCGATGGCCAATGCATTCCCAGTATTTTGCACTAGAACTTTGCGGGATCCAGTCGGCCTTTGAGGTCCGTTTAATTCACTTCCGACTTTATAATAAAACAGGATGGAAATTTCAATCAGCCGAAGTAGCTTTACAAATAAGGGGAAATATTCGCTCGTGCGGAACTTTGCGAGGAATATCGCGGACACTTATTCAATTGCTCCAGCCGGCTGGAAGCTGCAAGACTAAAAGATATGGAATTCCGTTTCCCTACAAAAATGACAATTTTAAAATATGGCTTGAAAAATGTACTTTAAAATACAACTTTTATTCATCCATCAGCCCCAGTAGTACGATCCTTGACCATGGTTCAGTTATCTAGGATACAATTGTTTATACAATGGTATCCTTAGAAACTGAACCACTATCGAAGATAACACAGGCCGACATGATTTTTGGTGTTTTGATTTTGATAAGTGTCCTTAGCTAATACGGGTACGTTGATTCTGAATGTGAATTTGGTTTGAGCCCATCACGTCAAGATTTTTCACAAAATTAAAGAAACGTTGTGAGATATTTTGTGCTAGAGCAAAGAAGTACCTTTATGATGTTTCCTAAATTGCATTAACATTATTTCTTTAAAATACTTGATACATCGATAGAAAAATATTTTAGCATAATATTATGTTTATTTCATTTCAATAACAAAACTGTTTCATTTTCGCATCTGTCAAGGTCAACTTGATGGCATCGGCAGTTGTTTACGAAATAGTTAGTTAGCGTCAGTTGTTGGTAGCATCGAGTTGTGTTTTGTTTTCTGAGTGTTTAGTGCGTCATAATGTCATCAAGAAAGTGCAAAAACAGTCCTGATATATTTTGTTACGTGTGTGGTGATTTAACAATAGCAAAGCATCAACAAAACATAACAGAATTTATCAAGAAAGCTTATCACGCTTACTTCGGTGTAAAGCTTGGTGATCAGGACAAACCTTGGGCTCCACACAAAGTGTGCTTTCAGTGTGTCGAGCTACTGAGAAAATAGGACAAAAAGTACACGTAGCTCTTTACCCTTTGGCATTCCTATGGTATGGAGGGAACAAAGAAACCATGGAGACGACTGTTACTTTTGCTCCTGCGATGTTAAGGGTTTCAATTCGAAAAATAAACATACTATTCAGTATCCTGATTTACCGTATGCTAAACGACCTGTACCTCATGGACTAGGAATTCCCATTCCTCCACCTTTACTTCACACCATCCAACAGCAATCATCAGATGAAAGTTCAATCGAAAAAACCGATGAAAACGAATTCAATCCTGATATAGACCAACCTCAACAGTTTATCCAAGCTGAACTAAATGACTTAGTGAGAGACTTGGGCCTATCTAAGGATGCTGCACAAATCTTAGGATCACGACTGAAAGACAAAAATCTGTTGGCTCCAGGAACCACATGTTCGTGGTGTAGGCATCGTGAAATAGAGTTCGCGGAATATTTCTCTCAAGAGGGTTCACAGTTCAAACATTTAATTAATATACAGAGTGTGCCATAAATCCGGGACAAAACATTTGATGTTATTTTTATATGGAACACCCTGTATATTATTTTATTTTTGGAATCTGCTACATGTGGGTTTCACAAATCAGTTTTATTTTTAGGGATCAGATACAATGTTGCCAGGTTATTTACATTTTAATAAAATGTAACGAAAAATCATGCACCTGGAAAAATATTCAACAAAACCTTATTATAAGATATCAATGAAAGAATCTGAGTATGCAAGTACCCAAGCAATGTGCCAAAACAATCACAATATTTGCGATCGAATCGAATTTTGCTATTTTCAAATGGCTAAAACATATCGAGATTGATCGTTATTTACCTATTAAAAAAGTATTATTAGATTATAGTCTATATGGTACCATTGAATAGCTCATTAGATGAGCACTCAGAGTACTATGCTATATACAGGGTGTTCTATTTGAAGAAAAATGAGTTTTAGGCATTTGAAAATAGCAAAATTGTATCATTGTTTCAGAACACCCTGTGTATTATACGTAACTCAAAATATTGTGTATGTTTTGGTACATTGCTTGGGTACTTGCATACGCAGATTCTTTTATTTATATCTTATAATAAGGTTTGGTTGATTTTTTTTTTCCACGTCCTTGATTTTTCGTTTAATTTGATAAAAATGTGAATAACTTGGCAACGTTACTTCTAATCGCAAAAATAAAAATGATTTTTGAAGCCCACATAAAGCAGATTCTAAAAATGAAAGAATATACAGGATGATCCATTTAAAAAGAGACCAAATTTTGTGTCCCGGATTTATGGTACACTCTGTATACTCGAAAATAATTTTAAAAAGTAGCAAATCAAATGTCCAATTACTTCCAATCGGATGTTTTCCACAATTTTCATTTGTCTAGCAGCAATGGTCCGAGCAAAGATAAGTGGGCCACCCTGTATATTTATATATAGAAAGTATATTAAAAATAAGTTTGTGTTTTATGTGGTGTATGTGTACTGTGTATATGTGTATTTTAGTTTAATTTTGCTTCCTTTTTGAGTTTAATATATTCGATATTAGATAAGATTTTTATATAAATGTATTTACTTTTTTAATTATTTATTTATTTGTCAAATTCTGAAGTTTATGTTATTACCTGATGTTTTAATTTAGGTTCTGTAAAGATTATTTAAAAAATTATATAGTGGTTAAAAATTTTGTTCTGTTTGGTCGTTTAAACATATTGTATTAGGTTCTGTACTTATTAATATATCTATTTCATATGCCTCTAATAAAATTGGTTCGAGTCCTTAATTAGTTTTGTGTAATTAATTTGTGTTGGTGTTTCTGTCGAACTTGTGGTTGTTGAAATGTAAACATCTTCCAATATTTGATATAGTTTTGTCTCTGATATGTATTTTTAATTCTTGTTTTAATTGATCCTTCTTTTTCTCCAATGTATTTTGCACCGCAATATTTGCAGCTTAGTGCATAAACACCTCTTATTTTATCATGTTTGTTTAGTGGTATAGTGAGAATTCTATTAATTAGTGAGTATACTGAAGAGTATATGTGTGTTCTATGGTAGAATGAGTCCCCTGCGATAAAAGTGTTGTTTGTTGGTTTTCTGTATATTTTGAAGTTTAGTTTGTTATTTGCTTTATATATGTCAATGTCTAGCGAGTTTATGTTATTATTTTGTTCTATTTCAATTATGAATTTTATGGTTTTGTGTAACATGGTAATGTAATTGTGTAAATCTGTAATGTTATATTGTGTGTCGTTGTTTTCCCATATAATTAAAATATCGTCAACATATATTTTCCAAAGTAGTATGTAATTCTTAAAACGATTTTTATTGCTGATAATAATGTTTTCTAAGTTATCTAAGAAAATATTTGATAATATTACACTTGTTGGTGAACCCATTGGGAGTTCATCAGTCATTTTGTAATAATTGTTATTTAAAAGGCAAAAATTTTGTTCTATTGTTAATTTAAATAAATTTATTATGTCTGTATATTCTTTGATATCATGTATGTGTTCTTTGATTATATTTTTCGCGCAGTTTAATGTTTCTGTTATAGGTATATTAGTGTATAAGTTAGTTATGTCAAAAGAAGCTAATGTGTATTCTTGTGGTAATTTTATTTTATTGATTTGTTCGATAAATTCTAATCTGTTTTTTATTATATGTTTTGGAATGTATTTTATTGTGTTGTTCTGGAGGTTATTTAAAAATGTTCCTATGTTCTTTGTATGTAAGTTTGTAGATGTAATTATGGGTCTGATGGGGATTTCTGTTAATGTAATTTTGGTTAAATTGTGTTCATTGGAATTATATTTATAACATTTTTAGTATATTTTCCTAATGTGTTTTTTGATTTTTTTATAGTTGTTTTTGCTTTATTAATGAAAGAGGTTGTTGGATTTTGTGAAAGAATAAATTTGTTATTATTTAAAGAAAATTCTGTTTTTCTTATTTAAGTATCTTTATTTAGAATTACCAGTCCTGCATTTTGATCTTCAGTTACTATGATTAGATTGAGTCGGTTTATTTTGTTGTTTTTTTAATATTTTTAAGTATTATTTTTTCATTATTTATTGTTTCATTTATTTGATTATTTTCCTCTGTTTGTTATATTATTTTTATGCTTTTATGTTTCCTTCATCAGGGTGATTTTTTAAAGCAGCACCCAGTTCATTCGTTATTAAAGGTAGATTTTTTTTTCTTATAGGAGGAGCATATTTGTGTCCTTTATTGAGAAGTTCTATTTCTTTTATATTGAATTGAATATTTTAAAGATTTATGAATATATCTGTTGAGTTGTTTTGTATTGTGTTTATTTGATTGTTCAATGAATTTTGATTATTAAGTATATAAATATTCTTGTTCTTCTTTATTTATTTTTAATAGTAGTATTCTGTGTCTTCTTTATTCTTTTTTAATATCTTCTTGTTTTTCTTGAACTGTATTATTTTCAGAGTATTTCCATGTTTTAGTTTAGCTTCTTATAACTTGTTTAGACAAATTTCGTCTACTCTATTTTTTAATATATTATGGCTAAGTTGGATTTTTGTATTGATATTATTTAGATTTACATGATGTTTATGATTTCATTTTTTAGTTTATTCATTTAATTTGCTCTCCAAATTTTTTATTAATGAACTTGGGAAATTTGTAATTAATGAATGCTGGAGATAGTTTTTCTTTCTTGCAAATTGTTACGAATTTTATGTTTTGTTCTGTTAGGTTCTTCTTTAATATAAGTTAGTAGAATATTTTGGTGAGAATAGGGTGAGAAAAATATAACCGAAACAAACATGAACATGGCAATTTTTGTTATTGTTTCATCCATTTTGTATATCAGTTATTATATTTTTTTTTCACTTATTGTTTTCTTCTAAATTGGAGTACTTACTGGTAGTTTATATATGTAGATCTTTTCTTGTTTTTATTATTTTTATTACGCCTTCTCGACATTACTAGCTACTTTCGGCTATATATTATTTTTATAATTATAACAAAAAGTAACATAATAGTAATAGCAATGTAAATAAAACACATTACTTTGTTAGTATCACATACAATAATTTATTGATTTGTTACTAGTTTCGACTACTTAAGTAATCATTTCATCGTTTTTAGTGGGCGGATTTAGATACTGGATGGCCCTAAGCACATATGTTATTAAGGCTCTCCTACAAAGTTAAAAATATTTGTTAAATAAGATTATATTTTCTATTTAAATGCAATAATTCATTCTTTTAGGTACCCTACGATGTAAGGGGACCCTACACAACTGTCTTTTTGTATGTAAATCCTGCCCTGTATGCAAGGAAAGTAATTAAAACAGCAATTGATTGAATTTAAAAAATATATGCGTATATTAGGTTGCCTGTAGTTCGAAGTCACGACGACGCCAGCGCAGAAACCGGCGAACTTTATACCTATGAAATAAACTGAAATTAACGGACAAAACAGACATATCACGAGAAAGATCATCTAAATTTCTGACTAATGGTGTTATTTTTAATCGATAATACGGTGTGTTTATTGATATATAGCTCTATTAAAAAAAACTCATAACTAGGCAGCCCAGTGTACATTTTACCCTACTTTTCTAATCCGGTGTTATTTAAGTTGCCTATGTACATATCAATTATTATCATTATCAGTATCTGTATGTACAAATGCAAATAGAGTCAGGTTTCATTGTATTCTTATATTGGCAATCATTTCATCGTTTTCAGTAAATTACTCAAGTAGTCGAAACTAGAAACAAATCAATAAATAATTTTATGTGATACTAACAAAGTAATGTGTTTAATTTATAATTAATAAAATGTATCACGAAGTAGATGCCACCACCACTCAAAATAGTAATTTAGTAATTATAAATATTTCGCTGCATTGCGGTTTATACATTTAAATTTACCCTGAAAACATTAATTTTACACAATTTCGCCTCCCTTGTGTAAGCAGACATTCCCTATTAGAGATAAAACTGATGCTAATTGATTCCAGGATCCATTTCATTTGGCATATAACGATACTGATAATGATTTATAAGAATGTATTTATTTATTACATGTCTATAAAACCTTATGAAATTGTGTATCAATATAGAAATAATCGGTGTGCAACGAATTAAGCACAACAAATTATCAATAAATATATTTATATGGAAATTGAGTGGCAGGAATCAATTATAGAGTTTAAATCCGTTGAATCTTGCAGATACGGATGGATATCGGAACTGCAATAAAAATGTACTCTGGATATACATGTTTTACACATTTTCTCCAGTTTTATGCAATCAGACATTGCCAATACAAGAATACAATGAAACCTGACTCTATTTGCATTTGTACATACAGATACTGATAGTGATAATAATTGATAAGTACATAGGCAACTTAAATAACACCGGAATTAGAAAAGAAGGGTAAAATGTACACTGGGCTACCTAGTTATGAGTGTTTTTTTAATTGAGCAATATATCAATAAATACACCGTATTATCGATAAAAAATAACGCCATTCGTCAGAAATTAAGATGCGCTTCTCATGATTTGTTTGTTTTGTCCGTTTATTGCAGTTTATTTCATAGGTATAAAGTTCATCGGTTTCTGCGCTGGCATAGCTGTGACTTCAAACTATAGGCAACCCAATATGCGCATATATAGTTTGGAAATTTATTTAATTGCTGTTTTAATTACTTCTACGTACATACAGGGCAGGATTTACGTATAAGAAAGATAAGCAGTTTCTTAGGGTGCCCATCCATCGTAGGGTACCTGAAAACATGAATTAATGTAGTTAAATAGAAAATATTATATAATTTCTTATTTAACAAATACTTTCAACATTGTAGGGGAGCCCTAAAAACATATGAGCCTAAATTCCCGACGAAGTAAAAACTTAAATCTTTATTTCCTACTATAAATAATTTTCTGTTTTGTTTTGTTTATTAGATTTTTATGTTATGTAGTACGTACTATTAGTGCAAAATACGTAAATACTTATAGTGTTTGTTTAATAATTTTCTTTTATTCTATTTAATTGATTTCTAGTTTCATGCATGTATGGTGAATAAAGATCTTTCAATAAAGATTCGTATTATTTTGATAATATGATTATCGGATTGAGCGGATTGAGCGCAATATTTTGAAAAGCCCGCCACACTTTTCCCGCACCGGAAGTGCCATCTGACTCACGCAACTGACCAGCGCGGTGATTGAGTATGCGCACCTCTCGCGTTCTGCAACCACGCGTGTCAACATGGCGAAAAAGAAAGTGGACGAGAAAACCAGCGAAAGCAGTGATAATACGAAGAACGATGGCGATCTCTCCTCGAACGACGAGGAGCCCAACTTCAGCGACCCCGAGGGTTACGTGGACGACATCTCCGACGAAGGTAAACGCCCGGAAGGCGCCCCCCAAAGCCCGACGCGGTTTCGCCCCCTCTGGGCCGGTTTTCACGCGAAAACCGTTATTTAGGGGCAGCTTTGTTGCTGCAGCGGGTAATCTGTGAGGTGTTGGAGATTATAGCGCCCTTAAATGTTTATGTTTTGCTGTATTAAACTTGCCATATGTCATTTAGGAAAGTGAGGTTAACTGGAGGGGTGTCAAAACCTTACATAAAACTGTCGATGATGGTCATTGTTTGTATAATTTTACTATGATTAGATAAAATAGGTTCACAATTACAATTACCGCATCTACAATTGTTGAAGCGTACACTGATTAACCCTTATTCATTAAGTAACCCCAGTCGACGTTCATAACATTTGTTTTTGTTTTTTTGTTTCGAAAGAGATCATATGCTACCCTCATGCTTCAATAACGTTTGTATTTGCAATCATATCTGCATTTATTGCTACATAGTAGTATCGTATATTTATTATGTGTCTGTAACGGCAGTAGAGTGATTTTGTCGGGTTCATTAAGTTATAGAAACAAATGCCTGCCTATTGTTTTGTTTTAGGCGCACCGCCATCAGTGTTGGCACCACAAAACAAATTCACTACGCCGGAGGAATTTCCATGGTATCTAGGATACGGGAAAGTTTTCCCGGTGACCCTGATTTTAGTTTGTGCATTGAAATTGACGGTCGATCGGCAGAATGCAATGTCTTAGGTCTGTTTAAAATTCAATTAAGTCTACCTGCACTCACTTTTCACCCCAAAATGGATCACCGGGAAGTTTTTTGCGTTTTAAGATACAGGGAAGAAATAGTATGTTCCACTGGCGGCGCACTAGTATAACCATTTGCTTCGTTGCAGTATTTCTCGTTAACAGAAAGGCACTTCAAAACAAATGCATCCACTATTTCAACTGTTTGTATTTCTCGTTAACAAAAATGCACCTCACAACAAATCCAGCGCACTATTACAACTATTTGCGTTGTTACAGTATTTTTTGTTAACAAAATCTGAAATCATTAGAATTCTGTAATTTAAAACCAGAAATCACACAAATTCATGGTTGCAGTGGCGGTTTCTCTTACGATTTTGCTTAAAAATCATTGCAATACATAGCTGTCTGTCATGACGTTACTCCAAATAATGTTTTTATTTTATTCAATACTGTAAACTCTCTTATTATATACAAATTACACAAATTAAATTAACATTTTATATCCGTTTTCGTTGGCAATGGAGATAAAATTTTACAAATAACGTACATAGATTATTATCTGGAAACAACTGACGGAACTGAACTAACATGTGTAATCAATAAATATATTGTTAAATGAACCTGCAATGTTAAATGATCTTGCAAAGTTAAATGAATTTACAATTTTAAATGCACAATCGTTGAAATGCTAAACCTTTCCACCAGCAACCACAGCGGATTCTTCGTCGTTTACAGCAGTAAACGTCAAGTCGCTGTTTGTGAATAGTTAACAAACGTTATATGCATGGATTAACACAGCTAACATTTATATACTTCATCACATTGATGCAATTATTGTGTTATAAGGCTATTTTTTATTATATAAAATACTTTATAAAATAAAATAATATATTCTCTACTGAGATGAAGGTTCTTTATTAACTCGAAGATATTTTCTCATAGATAAAGTTATCCTTCGTCTCCTTGATTTATATATCTATTATCAACAGCCATAATTATTTTAAACTACTTTGTGCTCCATTGTTTCAAACATGAATTTTGTGGCATAATACACATTCATAATGAATCGTAAATTGTACTAATCTTTGGTAGAAATGTTTTTTCATATCAACATGTATCAGAAATGGACAAATTGGTTAAAATTTAACGTCCCGATTTTAATAATGTTAGCTATTTAATGCGATTTTTGAGAGTCGAATCGGCCCTTCCTGCCGTAAATGTACCAAATAAAAATAAATACTCATTTAAAGAAAGAATAAAATACTTAACTCTGTTGTGTAAGTACTTTAAGATAATACATGTGCCAAATTGAAATACCAACATAGCAATATTATTAGAAAAAAATACATAATTATTAATCTTTAGACAATAAACGATTTAGACAACTTTATTTGCATATTCATATCTCTTTATGTTAAAAAAATCTAAAATCAGATACATTACTGTTCAAATTTAAGTACTATACTCTGATTTTTCTAAACTGGCGTGCACGTCATCAAAATAATAATCATAATAATGACGAGACAATTTTACAAAGTTGCCAGCTGTCCTGGGTATTTAAAAATGGCTGCAATCAGCTGTTGCGCCCGTGCAATCTTGTGCGACAGTGCGCGGTTCGTATCAAATTCATCGACTTCTCTACCGTTTATCGTACAGATATCAACCTTGTGGTTATGGTTTACCATCTACAATGACAAAATATGCATTGTAATAATCGAACAAATGTAACAAGTTAGACGTCAAAGAAGTTTGAAGCATTAGTGAAAAAGATGTGGCATCGTAGCCGAGAAAATATCGTCGATGCCAACATAAGATGATTTATTAGATGATTGGCAGGCGAAAATTGTGTCCGCGGTTAATACACCGATTACCTATTTATAACCACCGGTGATCAGTGTTATGTGACAAATAATCTTCAGATTAATTTCGATTCTTAAACTATTGTTATGCATATTCTCGAAAACAATCACGTTGGTACGAAAAAACCTCATCGCACAGCTGTTTGATGACGTGCACGCCAGTTTAGAAAAATCAGAGTATACCTGCTTTGATTCTCCAAAATAACCTATTAATTAATTAATTATAAATAATATAAAAATCATTTATTTTAATTAGCGGTGTGCCCACTCGAATAATCCTTTGACTCGAGAACTCATTACTCGGAAAATATTCCAACTCAAATGAGTATTCGAGTTGGCCCAACTCAAATGAGTATTCGAGTTGGCCCAACTCAAGTCGAACGAGAGACTAAAAATGAACAGCTGCTGTCCGTTTCTCGCCACTGTTGTTAGCAGTGTTTGTTTACTCGATCTCTGAGTCACGCCTCGTTCATGTTATTCGGAATACTCGGGGTAGCGAATTATCGAAGTGTTTGCTATCTTCATTCATCGAATCGCTACCCCGCATGCAATGAAGATGATCGCGGGCCACTGAAGCAACTCGAGTTACCGCTATTAATAACTCGAGTTATTCGAACACATGGACAACTTCAACTGGGCGAATACATTTATTCCAGTCAGCGCAGAGCGAATTTTAATATTTCAATGAAAATGTAAAGTTGTTTCTGAACTATGTAAATTGAAATAATAAAATTTCATCACAATTTCAAATTATTTATTTATTTATTTTTTAATTACAATTTTATTACTATTATGTTGCATATTAAAACTGATCAACCATTAATTGGCCTATTCATAATTAATTTACCAATTAATTATTAATTTTTCAACAATTAACCATTTATTAAAGATAAAATTAGTTTTAGTTAAAATATCAGGTATATTGTGTGTTAAAAAACGTTGACAGTAACATGTACGTTAGTTGACGGCATCACATCAAATGTCAGATGCAATCATATCATAATTTAATCTAACATTTGAATGTACTCTCACACGTACTGTAATCTTTTTTTGATACGCCTGAATAAGGCGTATAGTGAAAAAAATTATAATTATTGTAATAAATGTATAAATTATGAAATAATATGATCAAATGTTTTCAATTTTTTGTTGGCTATTTGTTTTGTTTAACTTCATATAGAGCGCATCTTACGTATACATTGTTCTGCTTCAGAACTCGTTGGTGATCTTCTTCGCGAGAAGCCCGAGGAAACGGACGGAGTGGAGAGCGTCATCGTCGTAGACGGCGTACCCGTGGTCGGGCCGGACCGCATCGAGAAGCTGAAGTCAGTCATCAACAAGCTGTTCAACAAGTTCGGCAGCATTGTGAATGAGTACTATCCGGTGAACGAGAAGGGCTCCACGAAGGGGTACATCTTCCTCGAGTACTCGTCGCCGGTGAACGCCGCTGAGGCCGTCAAGTTCACCAACAACCACAAGCTCGACAAGCAGCACACCTTCCTGGTCAACCTGTTCACCGACTTCAACAAGTACGAGAAGATCCCGGAGGAGTGGGACCCGCCGGAGCCGCAGTCGTACAAGGGGCAGGGCGACCTGCACTACTACCTGCTTGAGCCGGACGCGTATGACCAGTTCTGTGTGGTCAACGGGCCCGGGCAGTCAGTGCAGATATGGCAGAACACGCAGCCCGATCCCACGGTCGTTGAAGACAGACAAGTGAGTCGTTTATTATTATTATTCATTTTTAAACAATCGTCTTAATATTTTGCTGCTTGTATTGAAAGCATATACAATGAGTTTTTATTTCACTAAACATAGGCATAAAATTCCTGTGTTCGGTTTTAGAAAATTCATATCAATATATTATAGAGTACAAGCGTTGATTGAATATTGTACAATATATCAGTCAACGGTACAAGTATGTATCCAAATATACAGATGAAAGTGAATTTGTCTTATGGCCCAACATTCATTTTATTTTTAGGATGTGAATGGTTTCCAAACTTTTTTGACTCGTGGCACCCTTTTTGAACTTGGACTTTCCCTTTCCATTACATTTTTTTGCAAATTTCTACGAAATATTTAATAATATTACTTTTTCTATTATTTCTTACATTATTTTCGAGTTATACTCGAGCATGTTAGCTTGTAACAACATATATTATATAATAATTATCTTAATAATCAAATCTTTGTTTTTAGACTTGGACACAAACTTACGTGAAATGGTCACCTCTTGGCACGTTTTTGGCAACTTTCCACAAACAGGGCATTGCTCTGTGGGGAGGCCCCAATTTCACCCAGTACAAAAGGTTCCTGCACAACTCTGTTCAGTTCATCGACTTTTCGCCTTGTGAGAAATATTTAGTCACGTACGCACCACAAATAGACCAAGACAATCCGGAACAAAAACGGATTATGATCTGGGATTTAAGGTAAATTTAAATTACTGACTCACGCATATTACGCACGAAGAAAAAGTTTATGCAACGAGTCGCAAAGCGGCGAGGTGCGTAATTGCCTTACTACTCAAGTTGTTTGAAATGTTTTCTACTCCCAGTCGTAATTTTGAAAAATAAATACAAATTGAGACATTTTTGTTCTGTCAGCTTCAAAAAACATTGAAACAAGTTGGTTGGTATGAATGCCAGCTGTCACCAACGTCATTTGGACAGTACATTTGTTAAGAAAATTCACAAATTTAAGTTAAGAATGCCAAGAAAAATATGTCACTTTTCTTGAAAACGATAGATATGAGCTGGACAATGAAAAACCGGCCACTCTGCACAAACAAGTTTCTGGTACCTAAATTTGCGTATTCATTCTTTCAGGACCGGATTGGAGAAACGTTCATTTGATCCGGACGGCCCGTCGGCGTGGCCGATCTTCCGGTGGTCGCACGACGACAAGTATTTTGCACGCATGGGCAACGACGTGCTCTCTGTCTACGAAACACCATCGTTCTTCTTGCTAGACAAAAAGTCCATAAAAATAAACGGCATCAGGGACTTCAACTGGTCGCCAACGGACAACGTCATAGCGTACTGGGTTGCCGAGGACAAGGACGTGCCCGCTAGGGTGATCCTGCTGGAGATACCGAACCGGAACGAGATTCGGAACAAGAATCTGTTCAGCGTCGCTGACTGCAAGATCCACTGGCAGAAGTCCGGCGATTACCTATGCGTGAAAGTCGACCGGTATGCCAAGGTGCGCAAGGAGAAAAACGAGATCAAGTATTCCGGTATGTACTACAATTTCGAGATATTCCACATGCGGGAGAAGCAGATCCCTGTGGACAGCGTCGACTGCAAAGAGCCCATCCAGGCGTTCGCCTGGGAGCCGGTGGGCTCCAAGTTCTCGTTCATCCACGGCGAGTCGCCGAACATAAACGTCAGCTTTTACGGTGTGCGCATGGGGCAGGCACCTGTGATACTGAAGAAGTTCGAGAAAAGGGCGTGCAACCACCTGTTCTGGTGCCCCAGTGGACAGTACATTGTGCTGGCCGGCGTTGGATCAAACGGCGGGGGCTCTCTGGAGTTCGTGGACACTAAGGAATTTCTGGTCATGAACACGACGGATCACTTCCAGATGTCCGACATCGAGTGGGACCCCACGGGCAGGTATGTCGTGACGGGAGTCTCGATTTGGAAGACCAAAGTGGATACCGGCTATTGGATTTGGTCGTTTCAAGGCAAAATCCTCAAGCGCATTAATCAGGAGAAGTTCGCCCAGCTGCTGTGGCGGCCTCGGCCCAAGACGTTACTCACCGACGACCTGCAGAAGGATATCAAGAAGAGCCTGAAGAAATATTATGCCCAGTTTGAGAGCAAAGACAGGATGAGGCAGTCCAGGGCTTCTAAGGAGCTGATTGAAAAACGGGCGGCACTTATGGAGAAATTCTCTTCCTACCGGGATAAGAGGATCAAGGAATATAATGAGCAGAAACAGGAGCGTCTTGCACTTAGAAATAGTAAGTGTTCACCAAAGTCAAGCATTTACATTAATTATAGTGACAGTCATTTAATTAATATTACAATATTCTAACACATTCTGACTGCAGAAACAAATTTTAAATACTAATATTTGTGAGCTTCAATTAAATTAAGTTTAATAGTCATAATAAGATATTATTTTACTATTAAAAATAGTGATCAAAACATAAATATCTTATGAGTATTTATAATGATTATCACGTAGTTAAGGTGAAAACAATCTTAATGATTAAAATTAAGTTTTATTTATTTATTTATTTATTTTGCAGATGTTGACACTGACGAATTAGATGGTGACACTGAAAATGTAGAGGAAGAAGTCGTTGAGTTCTTTATTAAAGAAGAAATTACCGTCCTCGACTAGAGCTGTTACATTCTGCGTATATTCGTGAGTCTTCCTGCGTTGCGGTTGCAGGGCGCAGGGAAAGAGAACCAGGTGCATCGAGCCTTACATTAGCGTGTCTGGACAGTTTTATTCATAATTACAGGATTTAGGTTTGGTTTACTGTGTACTGTATTTTATATTTAATTGCATTAAATTATATCATTGGTATAATTGTTAATTATATATTTATTTTTGTATAGGTTTAAATAGTATAATTAATACTAGTATCAGTTATATAATTTATCTCTTTTTGTTACATATTAAAACAATTCCCGGAATTTTTGGTTTGATTACTTGACTTGTTAAGATTTTGCTTTACAAATAATGTATTATAATCTGCGTATTATTGTGAGGCGTCCACTGTTGAGGAATAAATTTCTTATATATCCGATTACTTACTTGTTTTATATTCTGTTAATCGGCCTGTTTCTAATTTGGTAATAGGGCGTAATTTACTCAGGACTACAGTTGTGACATTCAAGCTTATAGTTTTTATAGAGTATTAAGAGTTGACTGAAAGAACTGCATACTTTGCAAAAGATGCATTAACAGAGTCGTGTATTTTGTATTTATTGTTATTGTAAAGTTTATTTGTAGAAGAAATAATGTACTATTTATATAAAGTAATAATTTTCTTCTCATTAAACGAACATTCTAGAATATTAAGAATTAATGAATTTCCTCTTTGCATTTATAATTTTGATTATTTATTTAACTATGCCACCAATCAGTGACGGCTACTGACTTCCATTATCTTTGCTATTACAAAGACAGCACTTGGTAATAGAGAATACAATTAATGCACATATACATAATTAAAACCACTAATTAGTTTTAATAATATATTAGCGCATATTGGGTTGCCCGTAATCTGGACTCAAGGCGACGCCAGCGCAGAAACCGGTGAACTTTATACCTATGAATTGAACTGCCACAAACTGGCTAAACGGACATATCACGAGAAAGCGCATCTTTATTCCTGATTAATAGTACTATTTTTAATTGAGAATACACCATATGTGTTGATATATAGCTCAATTAAGAAAACACTTATAGATAGGCAGATTTTATCAAAAGTATATCAGCGCATATTGGGTTGCCTATAATCTGAAGTCACGGCGACGCCAGCGCAGAAACCGGTGAACTTTATACCTATGAATTGAACTGCCACAAACTGGCAAAACGGACATATCACGAGAAAGCGCATCTTTATTCCTGATTAATAGTACTATTTTTAATTGAGAATACACCATATGTGTTGATATATAGCTCAATTAAGAAAACACTTATAGATAGGCAGATTTTATCAAAAGTATATCAGCGCATATTGGGTTGCCTGTAATCTGAAGTCACGGCGACGCCAGCGCAGAAACCGGTGAACTGTATACCTTTGAATTGAACTGCAACAAACGGGCAAAACAGATATATAACGAGAACGCACATCTTAATTCCTGATTATTGATGCTATTTTTAATTGATAATACGCTGTATTTATTGATATATAGCTCAATTAAAAAAACACTTATAAATAGGCAGCCTAGTGTACATTTTACCATAATTTTCGAATTTCGGTGTCATTTGAGTTGCCTATGAATACTTATGAATGATTTTCAGAAACTTTATATACAAATGCAAATAGATCCACGATTCAATTTAATCTTCTATTGGCAAGGTGTGATCACACAAGGCTTGCAAAAATCTGTAAAATATACATTTTCCGAGTACATTTTTATTGCAGTTCAGATATCGGTCTCTGCAGGAATCAACGGATTTTAACTCTATTATTGATTCCTGCCTCTCAATTTCTATATAGGTATCATCTTTACTGGTCATTGAGCTTAATTCGCTAATTGCTTTCATATTTATATTTATCCTTCGAATCCTGTAGAGACGGATATCGGAACTGCAATCCTAATATACTATGGAATTAATTTGTTTACACAGTTTCGCCACCCTTAAGCTATCAGATCTTGGCAATAGGCATTAAATTGAACCCTGGATCTATTTCCATTGGTAAGATACTGATAATAATCGATAACTATATAGGCAACTTAAATGCCACCAAATTAGAAAAGTGGGGGAAAATGTACACTGGGCTGCCTAGTTTTAAGTTTTTTTCATAATTGAGCTATATACAAGGTGTTTGTAAATGATTGTAGAAAAGGCGGCAAAATTTAAATGAAATTTAGGATTTTAATTGCCGTTAAGTTTTTCCATGTCGGTGCTTAGTGTATTTCACCGCAATTTGTCAAAGTTTAATGTCATTTTCGCCAGTAGCGTGCAATCATTGTAAAGTTAATCTAGGTAAGTTACTTCAAGTTAGTTATTTATGAAGGGGAACGGGTCAACAGGGTTTTTTCGTCCAGTGTGGGTCAGTTAAGTTGTTATGTACTGATAATTTTCTCTTTTGTATCTATTTAATTGTCGTTGTTTCGTGGATATTTCATCAGGTATATCATAACAATATATTTTGATTGATTTTTTTAAACTATTAACGTGTAAAGAACTCTACCTGTATCTTAAAATTACTTAACTTTTAAAACTGACAAAAAAACAAAGCTGTTGAATCTCAACTTTAACATTATGTTACACCAATGAATCCTTAGTGATATTTTTGTTGTGTTACCAACGTGTATGTTTGGTTGCCTAAAATACAATCTACACTCATTTACAAACACACTGTATAATTAAATACAATGGATTATCTATTAAAAATAACACCATTAGTCAGGAATTAAGATGCAGCTTTCTCGTGATATGTCTGTTTTGTCCGTCTAATGCAGTTTAATTCATAGGTATAAAGTTCACAGATTTCTGCGCTGGTGTCGCAGTAACAGCCTAATATAGGCATCTAAATACACATCGCTTGGTATGTATGGTGGACTATAGTAGATTTCGAGGACATTAAATTAATCATTTAACATATTTTATGCAAGTGCAGAGGAGCAGTAAGAATATTAAGTAGTTGCTGAAACATAAATGTTCTAAATATATATAAAAGTAATTTATTAATCTGATACATAATCTATTTATGACAGTAAGAAAAAAAGTAATGCAAAAAGGTGTACATTTCGAATTCAATAACGTGTCTGACATTGAAGATAAACATGATTTGTACTTACGCTATATAGCAAGTTGAGTTTAAAGGTACAACAAATACAGATATATAAACTATTTAAAATTACATAATAAAAAAGTAAGACACGATAAACGTGAGGATTTAAACTTACGAGTAATGCACTTAATAGAAGCACATCTAAAACCAATTATATTATTTACACTTAACATTATTAGAACATGAACACAAAATTTTAAAATTAATCAAGCACTCAAGTATGATACGGAAATGACATCAAGTACATAAATATAACTAAATATAATGAGATTATTCACATAGCGTCTTTTTACAATAGTTCGTTTCTGTCGTGAGGTAACAACAACATCATTCTGCATAAACTTTCTCCTTAACAACAACCTATAAACTATTTATAAAAAGAACAATTACAAAAATAATTCAACGAATCGCTTACACGAAAAAAAATATTTATGTATAAAAAGATCATCATAAAAGAGCACTCTTTTTGTACAAATCTCAAACAGAAGCCTTACAAGGTATGTTTTGCCATTTAAAGACCTGCTGTCAGCAATTAAGCCAGCCTTGGTTATAACTAATAATCTCAAGATAAGTTTTCAATTAACGTTAAGTTAACTTTAAAATAAAGTCAGTTTTAAATTTCAACTATTGTAAACCGTAAATAAAACCGTAATACTTAATTTTGAGTTATATATAAAATAAATTTTGAAACTAGCTTTCAATAGTAGCATCAAGAATGAATGGTGGTTAATGTCAGCATACAATAACTTTATGTTCGCATTAAAATGAGTTTCAATCGAAGCTCAGTTTCATAATTGTGCTAAAGTCTGCAGATATCTAAATCTACTTCAAGTCATTATACTGGAATAATTAAAGTAAACTTTATTTTACAGGTCAAATAAAGTGAATTATGAAACTGGCCTACAAATGGCTGTGAATATTATTTAAAAGTCAGTGTAAAGTTAATTATGAAAGTATTAACTTTATGATAATTATCAAATTGATCTTAGCCATTTGATGCTTCATTTAACAATAATATTCATCTGCTACGTTTTTCAAACATTCTTTTAAAGTTGAATAAAAATTGATTTGAAATGTCTAAAATGAACTTCATTTTTAAGTGCCATATTGTTCAAATATCTGCAGTGAGCGTTATTTTTAAGATAATCATAAAATTGATTTGAAATATTTAAAATGTACTTTATGTTCAAGTGCGTTATTGTTCAAATGGCTGCATCGAACGTTATTTTAAAGTTAGCTTAAAATTGATTTGTAACGTCTCAAATGAACTTCATTTTCAAGTCTAAAATTACTTACACTGATCTTAAAAGCCATCAATATTGGCATTAAAATAAAGCGTACTTTAGCCATTTGATGATCGTTCCATAGAGACGATACAGTTTGCAATTTCTGATAATATTAGGCTTTAAACTATATTATTCCATAGTTGGTTTAAAGGTAATTATGAAACTAATCTTGAAAACTATCAGCTTTATTTGGATTTTAAAATATTGTTCACTTCAACCATTTTAAGCATGGTTTTACGATGATGATACAGTTGGTTCAAGCTTAAGAATATCTGGGGTAATTTATTTTTAAATGAACGTATTAATTGTGATAATTTTGTAATTGCTCAATATAGCTAAAATGAACATTAATTTAAAGTTCATTTAAGAAACTCACCTTGAATGAGTTTTTACTGTAAAATAAGCATCACTTTAATCAATTGAAGGCTTGTCTCATAATGGTGATAAAGTTTTAATTTAATGTTATCTTTTGCTATTAAAATATCTGGTTAATATAATTTTGAAGTCGATTATATTCGATTATTTATTCGGAAGATTTAAGTAATTATCTGTAATTAGATGATCAAGGATTTGACTCATTGCAAATATTGAAACCGAACCGAACATTCTGAACTTTATTTCAAAGTCGACCTAAAGTTAATCATGAAACTGGTCTTTAAAGAACGAATTTGTAGATGGTAATGATGAAGGTGCTGAGGATCACAGCGAACTGGGATACTGCGTTGCGACCTGCAGCCCCCCGTTCGCACCAGTCCAATCTGCAGTTTTGTACCATCATCTGGTACTTTTCTTTTATCGTCTGCCAGGAACACAATCCTACAGAACATTCTGGAAAATCGACGGGGTTTTCGTTCAGGAAGAACATTACTTTGTGTTTTTCTACTTGGCTGTCGCATCTGAAACAATTGAAGAATTAATAGAAAAACAATATTTTTTTGGAATACTTTTTTTTATAAATTATAACTAGCGCTAGAAGTAGATCCGTGCAGGTGACTTGGAAGAAGAACACCATTTTTGTATCGCTTTATATATTCCTCTACCGACTTCTATAACTAGTACAAATGTACAAGAATAGAACGAGTGCAAACAGTCATAATTTTTAATTCTTAGATCGAAGAGTAAGGTTTTGAAATTGCGCATAAACAATTTTGTGGAAATTATTTGGAAATCAATTTGGATGAGCAATGACCTATATGTTGTAATTGTCAAATAGATATTTATCCAAATTCTCTAATAATGATATTAATATAATAATAAGTTACTTACTGGTAAAGGATGGCAGCCAAATTTCCTGAGAAAGGCGCCAGATTTGCCAGACGCCATTGCCTATTAGTTAGCTGATAATAATTATCAGCAATCAATGTTGACTGGTCCCTCCCGATTCCCAGAGACACCAAAGTCTTCAGTAGTGTATCCAAATTCCTGAAATGCACAACACCTTTTTGCTCATTGGTTGCCCCTGAAACAAAAAAAAAAACATTTAAAATACAGCAGAAAAGTTTGGCACGTTCTGGTGATAACTTATTAACTTATATCATTGAGTAATAAATGTATCAAAATCACACTAAAATATCTCAAGAATTATACATTAGATATTAACTCAATTATATAATATAAATGATAATACATCACTTAATACTAGAAATAAACTTGATTAGTTTTTACACGCTAGTTTTACAGATATGATTATTTAAGTATGAGTACATTTCGACAACACTTCCATTAGTATCTAAAATCCCACGATTACATTAAAAACAGAATATCTCAAGAATAGTGAATTGGATTTTAATTATATTATATCAATTCATCAATAGAATATTACTGACTAACAACAATAAATTGCAATTGACATTGATACGCTCTTTTCGAGATATAATTTGGTAATACTTCAAGATCTTAAAAAAACCTCACTATTATAGTAAAGTATGATTATCTCAAGAATTATGCATTGGGTATGGTTCATTTAAATTAAACGTGTCATAATATATCACTTAATATCAGTAATAAAAAATATTGGTATTGATACGCTAGTTTTTGATCCATAAATATCAATATTGATAATAATTATGATAATACTTTAAATATCACTAACAACCACACATAAAAACAAATATTTCGAGAATTATACATTGATTACTGACTCAATTCAATGAAATAAATGATAACATATAACTTAATATCAGAAATAAATTTCATTACTTGTGACACGCTAGCTTTAGAGATATGATTATTTTAGTACTAGTATTTTTCAAGAACACTACCATTAGCATCTCAAATACCACGATTACATTAAACACAGAATATGTCATGAATCGTGCATTGGATATTAATTATATTACATCAATCCATTAACAGAATATTACTGACTATCAACAATAAATTGCATTGATCATGATACGCTACTTTTTGAGATATAATTTGACACTTCAAAATCTCAAAAAAACTCACTGCTGCAATACAATATGATTTTCTCAAGAATTATACATTGGATATGCTTAAACAGCTTCACTTAAATTAAACAGCTGACAATATATATCACTTAACATCAGTAATGAAAATAATTGATATTGATACGCTAGTTTTTGAATAAATTAATAATACTTCACATATCACTAAACATTACACAAAAAAAGAAATATCTCGCATTGATTCACTTACATTAGACGGCTGACAATATATCACTAAATATCACTAATGAAAATTGTTGATATTGATACGCTAGTTTTTCATATATAAATTGATAATACTTCAACAGTCACTAAAATTCACACTAAAAAACAAATATCTCCAGAATTATACATTGGATATTAACTCGATAAACTAAAATAAATGATACTAAATGATCATGATATACTAAATTAATATCAGAACTAAGTTTCTTTACATTTAACACGCTGGTTTAGAGATTTTATTATTTAAGTATGAGTAATTTTCGTGAACACTTTCATTAGCATCCAAATTCCGATAATTACATTAAAAACATAATATCTACAGAATCATGTATTAGATATTAATTATATTTCATTCGTTTATCAATATAATATTATTGACTATTAACAATAAATTGCATTAATATTGATACGCTACTTTTTGAGCTACAATTTGATAACATTTCAAAATCTGAAAACATCTCACTGTTACAGTAAAATATGAATATCTCAAGAAATATACATTGGATATACCACCACAAAAATTTAAAAAATGACAATATATCACTTAATATCAATAATAAAAATAATTGATATTGATACGCTAGTTTTTGATATATAAATTAATAATACTTCAAATATCAGTAAAAATTTCACTAAAAAACAATTATCTCGAGAATTATATATTGGATATTAACTCAATAAAATAAAATAAATCACAATTTATCACTTAATATAAAAAATAAATGTCATTACTTTTGATAACCTAGCTTTAAAGATATGATTATTTATGTATGGGTAATTTTCGAGAACACTTTCATTAGCATCCAAATTCCCACAATTACATTAAGAAGAGAATATCTCAAGAATCGTGTATTAGATATTACTTATATTACATTCGTTCATCAATAATATATTATTGACTGTTAACATTAAATTGCATTAATATTGATACGATAGGTTTTGAGCTACAATTTGATAACACTTCAAATTCTCAAAACATCTCACCAGAGTAATATATCAATATCTCGAGAATTATGCATTGGGTATTGATTCACTTAAATTAGATAGCTGACAGCATAGCATCTCATATCAGTCATGAACATGGTTGATATTGATTAGCTAGTTTTTGATATATAAATTGATAATACTTCAACTGTCACTAAAAATCTCACTAAAAAACAAATAAACAAATATCTCGAGATTTATACATTGTATATTAACTAAAATATAATAATATTAACAATATATTGCATTAATATTGATACGCTAGTTATTGAGCTACAATTTGATAACGTTGCAAAATCGAAAAAAATCTCACTATTAGAGTAAAATTTCAATATTTCAGGAACTATGCATTGGGTATTGATTCACTTCAACTAGACGGCTGACAATATATCACTTAATATAAGTAATAAAAGTTGTTGATATTGATACGCTAGTTTTTTATATATAAATTGATGGTACTTCAACTGTTACTAAAAATCACACTAAAAAACAAATATCTCGAGAAATATACTTTGGATATTATCTCAATAAAATAAAATTAATGATTAGTACATCACTTAGAGTTTTAGAGATATGATTGTTTAAGTATAAGTAATTTTCAAGAACACTTCCATTAGAATCTAAAACACCATGATTACATTAAAAACGGAGTATCCGAAGAATCGTGTATTGGATATTAATTATATTACATTCGTTCATCATTAGGATATTATTTACTGTTGTCAAATTGCATTTATAAGCTAGTTTTTGAGATATTATTTGATAATTCTCCGAAATCTCAAAAATCTCACAATTACAGTAAAATATGAATATCTCAAGAATTATGCTTTATTTTTTATTTAATTTAATTTATTTCTAATTTTGGGTATTAATACACTTAAATTAAACGACTGACAATATATCACTAAATATGAGTAATGAATATTAATGATATTGATATGCTAGTTTTTGATATATAAATTGATAATACTTTGAATATCTAACAATTACACTAAAAAACGAATATCTCGAGAATTTTACTATTTACTGGTTATATTATTAATTGAAATTTTGAACGGCTGTCTCCTCAAATCATATTAATTATTAAAAATTTCATAGAAATTTGCAAAAAATATACAGGATGGGCCACGAATAACGACTATTAAAAGTTTACGTGGTTTCTGATGAAGGAAAAATTAAAAAAAACATCAGTATTGAATGGTTGAATATGATCTTCTCATTGAAAATATTTTCGACTTTCTATCTCTTCCGGTTCTACCTGAAATATCTACCAACTTTGTTATTTTAAATGGAACACCCTGTAGATTATTACATTTTTCGATTCTCTGTTCAATTGAGTATATCCACATATCAACTTATGTTTACTTAACTTTTATAGTTTTTGAGTTAAAAAATTATTTGTCAAATTTTGACCCCAAAAAGACGTTTTGAAAGATGCGTACAACATCTAGTAGAAACAAGATAGAAATACGAGCTGCATCTTGAATTGTAACTAATAGATCCCTCCACAATTTTTAATTGACATTTTTTAAATACCTATTGTCTAAATTGACAGATGTAATTTTTTTAATTGTACAGGGATCTATTAATTACAATTCAAGATGCAGCTCGTGTTTCTATCTTGTTCCTACTAGATATTATACGCATTTTTCAAAACGTCCTTTTGATGTCAAAATTTGACAGATAAATTATTAACTCAAAAGCAATAAAAGTTAAGTGAACATAAGTTCATATGGAGATGTAGGCAATTGAACAGGGAATCGAAAAATGTAATAATATACAGGCTGTTCTATTTTAAATAACAAAGTTGGTAGATATTTCCGCTAGAACCGGAAGTGATAGAAAATCAAAAATATTTTCCATGAGGAGATCGTGTCCAACCATGCAATGCTAATTTTTTTTCTTCAAATTTTTCCTCTATCAGGAACCCCGTAAACTCTTAATAGCCGTTATTCGTGGCCCACCCTGTTTAAAGGTACAGGGAATGGCGCTATGGAAAAAACCCTGGTTCAAAAACGTTGCCACGAGTCGTAAAAGTTTGAGCACGACTACACTAAGTTGCTATCTAAAGAGGCTTGGACCAATTTCAAAGCGTATTTAATTATAAATTCAAACTTACCATTAACAATCTTCTCAAATCTTTCATACATGTCCTTCACTAAACCGCATCCCAAATTTTTGTTCAAGAATTCATGCCCGTATCCAGATTTATAGTAGTAGAACAGGTCATCTCCGTACTCCAAAAGTTTCAGCTGCTTCTGCGTGAATGCTGCGCACCACGGCGAAGGTCTCGTCACGTACCTATAATAATAATAACAACAATAGTGTTATTAATAGTGTTATAATATATTTACATCAATAGTGGTATTAATATTTGAACGAAAGACCAAGGTAATAGTATTTTAAGGGCCAATAAATAGTTTTGTCTGTCACATAGGTATAGTCTCCTGTTGAGAGCTGACAATGACTCATCGCTCCATATTGCCAGAATGCCACATACGTTTCTTATTTCATTTAATTCAATTACATTTAACTTAAGCATGCAGATGAGAATGGAAAACGCGATTCTTTGTACGAAAATATGACATGAGTCATTGCCAGTTCTCATCGGGCAAATATAAATAAGTATATAATTTTGTAAATATTATGGATCGATGGGAAATGAATGTATGGTTACACATTGTTATTAACTTTATATCACTCAGCTTACCAAGATTTTTCGTATCTGCACATGTCGTACATATCTTCAATGATTGATTCATTGGAATATGAGAATCCCAGACGTTTGAATACATGTTGTACCATTTCTCTGTACTCTTGTTTCCTCTTGAAGCTTAAGTACTCCTGGGCAGTCCTGTGGTGTTCATCCATGCGCTGTTGATCACTCTTGCATCTAGAATCTGGCGATGGAGGCGGCTAAAATGTAACATAGAAGTATTTATTTGCCACTAGTTAAAAAAAGATTGATTTTTTTTATATTAGCAAATAATAATATTTGCTTATATTAACATTAAAAAATTAACATATTTGGATAGAACTTTTTGAAATTGTTATCGACTTTAAATTTGCGAAATTTTCAGTTTTTTCGTGTTTTTTAATGAATTTCCAGATAGAGAACGCCTCGACCGATATCACTGCGATTTGAGCAGCGCATAGATGGTCTTTAAGTAAGTAAAAAGCACTGAAATGGAAACATTCCAAGTCTGTTGTGATTATTTATAATATTTTGTTACTAGTTGTTTAATGATGTAGAATTGTGACGAGGTAATTCTAAAAAAAAAATCATATAATTCACGGAAAACTGTCTCGGCGTCTTTTTGACCCAATTAACGTGCTAATATTATTGGTGAGTAAATTTTTATCTAAAATTTTAAATTTATTATTAATTAATTTTGCTTCTGTTATTATGGTGAAGGCGCCGGGCCAAAAAAGGGTAAAAGAAGGTTGAGACACACTGCTCTATATTATTTTAGTGTTAGATTATTATAGTACTATTCTTCGCAATTGTCATAATTTATGAGTGAATCTATGAAAATCTAAAGAACTCACCAAATCCCCAAATTGCGATCCTCCACCATACGGTTGCGATCCGCCGTACTGTGAACCGCTGCCATATTGGGAACCGTACGATTGCGTCGTGTACGCATTTTGAGAGTTCTGCGAGGAGTACTGCGAGTTCTGCGAGTACTGCGAATTCTGTGAGTACGGGGAGTACTGATTACCACTTCCACCTGAGTACATACTGCTGCTGCTCCTGACTTGGGCGTGCACCCTTTGGGCATCGTTTCCAAACAGACCTTCAATGTACGCCTGGTAAGAATCGTGCGACTTATCTCCATCGGTATATTGGAACTAAATAGAACAAAAACACGTATTGTAAATTGTAAATAAAGTTAGTAATAAGAAATATATTGATTTTTACTTAATTACAATTAAGTAGCAGGGTTAGAATTTTCAAATTTTCTTTAAATTATTTTAGAGATAGATAGATAGATAGATAGATAGATAGATAGATAGATAGATATTTAGTAGTTGATGGGCATATTTTTATGGAGCACTCATACCAATAAAACCGGCACAGATTGCTCACATAAAGGATTTTCTACTTTTGAATACGTGTTAAGAGTTAAAATATTTTCTTGATCAATAAACAGTTTCCTGTAAATAATGCCATAATATACTTACATAGTATTGATTTTCGCTGTAGGGTACTAACAAATCTCTCAACCTCGTCTGATACCTTCTTGCTAGGAACTTCAAGTCGTCAGATCCTTGTTGCGTCAGGCTTCCTGCGTTAAATTCAGAAATACTCTCATTCCACCTCCATCTATAACAAAAGATATACATCTATATAAATATATATAAAAAATAATGTAGGTGTTACAAAACATAACATAGCCTAACCTAACCTGGCTTAACAGAGCTTTCTGCCATCGTCATAATCTAATTTCGTGGCATTGCACTAGGTTGATTTATATTAGGTTAAGTTAGGCTAAGTTAGATTAGGCTAGGTTAGATAAGTTTAGGCCACAGCAGTAGCAATAATTTATTTTTCCGAATTTTTGGGGAGGTGTACACATGCAGCAGTTATTACATTCTTACTTAATTTCCAATACAATTCATGAAATGTTATCGGTTTAATGTTTCTAGAACCTGTTTTTATCAAAATTTACATTAAAATGTTTCCAAATTTGATTAACTTACTGATTCATTACTTATTATGTCAGAATGACTTTTTTTTTTCAGAATGCACATTTTACGCATGTCAAGTAATTACAAAAAATTCATAAAATTTAAAAAGTCGAACAATTTAAAAACGAATCCTGGTTAGATAAATAGCTATTATCAATATGTACGTAGCTTTGAAGATACATAAATAGGTATTATCAATATGTACGTACCTTTTAAGATTATTGTAGTCCTCAGCACATAGACGACCTTTATCAGGGAAGGTCCTCCTCTCTTCATAATTCCTAATGATGTCGTCGTGTATTTTCTGCAGATTCTTAAGCCTGGCCAGCGACATTCTATCTGGGAAGCTCGTGCCCTCCCTCACCACGCTGAAGAACTGCACTGGTTTGCATTCTGAATATGTTAAAGATATCTGGATTAATAATCAGAACTGATCTGGTATTTATAAAAAATAAACGATATTGAACATTAATACATGTGCAAATTTCACAAAATCACATTTCTTTAAAAATGTACATCTTACAGGGTGATTTATTATAGGTGTAAAAAACTTTGCCATCTTGTTTGGGAAGTTATTTTAAGATAAAAATGTCATATGGATATAGGTCATGTCCCCATTCATTTAAGATCAAGAACAATGTAAAAAACAGTAATACATAAATCAGCGATGCCTTTGTAAAATACGAATTTTTATTTTAAATTAATTGAAATTAAAATTTGTTACAGTTCTGTAACAATTGGGAATATGACCTATGACTGCTACTGCATAAATTGTGAATGTTGTGAGACTTTATAGAACTCATCATAGATTTTTTTGTATATTCGCCTATAATTTTATGGAATTTTTAGCCGTTTCGTCAGTACTTCGTATATTGTATACGAAGTATACCTTATATCTTTGTATTTCTTTTGAAATTCTAAAAGCATTTGACAAATTCGGTATTTGTATAAATTCTAAAAAAATTAGCAATTTCGGTATTTATGTTTATTAGAAAGAAGTGTATAAATTAGGCATTATTAGTGTATAAATTGTGAATTTTGTGGCATTTTAGTAAATGTAGTAGTAATTAGGTATTTTATTTTCGTCTTAGTCAATATTCTGATAGCACGATAGTAATAAAAAAAATAATGTTAAAAAATTTAATGTTTTTTGACAAATTCGGTATTTGTATAAATTCTAAAAACATTTCGGTATTTATGTTTATTAGGAAGAAGTGTATAAATTAGGCAGTATTAGTGTATACATTGTGAGTTTTGTGGCATTTTAGTAAATGAGTAATAATTAGATATTTTATTTTCATCTTTGTCAATATTTTGATAGCACGATAGTTATAAAAATTTTAATGTTTTGTAAATAAATTGTAAATATTTAAATAAATTGCTAGAGTTTTTATGGATATATGAATGAACTAATTTAACATCAACGTTTCATTTTTTCAATTTACCATTATTCAACGTTTAGTTTACAGGAACTTTAATTTATTATATAAAGCAGTAGAATTTTACTGTTTTTCATTAATCTTTTGAGGAATTTAAAGTATAAACATTACTAGATGACATAATTAGACCTGTTTACGAAAAAACAATACACGTGTCCTTTTTTCCATTAAAATTTGAGGAATTTACAGTATTACCATTAGTATTTCGTACAATTTGAACCTTTCATGAAAACAAAACGATAGAATTTTTCTATTTTATAAAGTTATAAAACATGATATAAAATATTTTGAATTACTTAATTAAATATTTTAATTAACAAATTTATTATTAATTTGTCATAGCATAAGTTAATTACTTTTTTTTTAATTATCAAAGTTAAGTTATAAATTCCCGTAATCTAATTTAATCTTTTCATGAAAAAGGTAGATTTTTGCTATTTTTCATTAAACTTTTGAAGAATTTAAAGTATAAACATTACTATATGGAATAATTTTACCTGTTTACGAAAAAACAATACGTGTTTCATTTTTTCCATTAGTATTTCGTAGAATTTGAGTTTTTCCTGAAAAGAGAACGATAGAATTTTTCTATTTTATAAAGTTATAAAACATAATATTAAACATTTTTAATTTCCTAATTTAATATTTTAATTACCAATTTTTTTGAGAAATTAAAAAGTTTAGTTTTAAATTCCTCTAATCTAATTTAAACTTTTCATGAAAAGGGTAGATTTTTAATGTTTTTCATAAAAATTTTGAGGAATTTATAGTACAATCATCACTATCGAATAATTATTCTAATTATAATTAGAACTATTCATGAAAAATATTATAGTTATCTGTTCTTGAGGAAACAGATAACAGATTTAAAATTTGAGGAATTTTTAGTATGCTAATTATCATCACTTGTATTTCATAGAATTTGAACTATTCATGAAAAAAACGATAGAATTCTTTCATTTTACTAAGTTTACAACAGGATGTGAAATATTTTTTATTATTTTATTTGATATTGTAATGAATAGATTTATTATCAATGTGTTATAGCATTAGTTTATATTTTTTTGCAGAATTTTTGAAGTTTAGTTTACAGGAATGTTAACTTTTCATGAAAACAGTCGATATTTAGTGGTTTTTAATAAAATTTTGAGGAATTTATAGTATAATCATCACTGTATCGAATAATTATTCTAATTATAATTAGAACTTTTCATGAAAAATAGTATAGTTATCTTTATTCCATTAAAATTTGAAGAATTTTTAGTATGATAATTAGTATCACTAGTATTTCGTAGAATTTAAACTTTTCAAGAAAAAACGATATAATTTTTCTATTTTACGTACAAACTTATACAACAGGATGTGAAATATTTTTAATTATTTTATTTAATATTCTAATGAACAGATTTATTATCAATGTGTCATAGCATTTGTTTTTATTTTTTTGCAGAATTTTCAACTTGCAGAATGCTTAGTTTACAGGAATTTCCACTTTTCTTGAAAACAGTAGATATAAAGCGGTTTCTAATAAAATTTTGCAGAATTTGTAGTGTAATCATCATTACATCGAATAATTTGATCTTTTCACGAAAAAATAGCAAATTATATTGTTTTTGTCCTGAACTTTGAAAAGTAGAACACCGACAATCTTAAGGATTCTTTGCAAAACAATACAGAAGATTTCTAAAGTCGAAATTAAAATCCTCCCTAATTAAAAATGCATACTATGATTAGGACAACTTCTTAAGTGATGGTATCGCTCTTTCATGTTCATTATTGTATAAATCTATTAATTATTATATGGTCCCGAGGTCCTTAATACTTTATGTGTTAAATTTGTGTATTTTAATGTATTGTATAAACATAAATAATGTACCTAGAACTGATAATCTTGTAAAAAAACAATATAATAAATTCTAAAATTAAAAAAATCTAGTATCTGGTAGTATCTATCACTGTATCTTATCACATGTCACTATCTATTTATCGATCAATATTGCCATACTTATGTAGAAAAATATCAAAAATATATAAAATTGTTCAAATTTCTAACGAACAATATCAAAAGTACCATATTTATTGTAGAAAAATATAAAAGATATCAAAATAAAGATATCAAAATTGGCAAAATTCTATCAAAACTATATAAAAGTTGCCATAAATTTAGCAATACAGTATCAAAATAGTTAAAATTATTGTAAAACTATATCACAACGATAAAAGTCTAGTATTATAATATTAAATAGGTATAAGTCATTACATGAGTATCAAAATTGCAAGATTTGAGCAAATCAATATTAAAATTGTCAAAATTTATAAAACTCAAGTAAAATACTGTAAAAATTGCTAAAATTCTGCTAAAAAAATGTCATATTTGCTAATATAATATGTATATAAAAAATAATATAAAAATTGCCAACATTTCTGTAGAAAAATATAATTATTATCTAAATTCTAATAAAACAATGTAAACATTGTCAATAAACTATATTAACATTAAATAAAAGTAGTACAACAACTTGTACGATACTATAAAGTAGCCATAAATATAAAAATTACAAAATTTATGCAAAATTGAAATTGTCAAAATTTACATAAACAATGTGTGGAGATACATTGCACTCTGTACGGTCAGAACAGAGCAATTAGGCAATTACCCGAATCCCCCCCCCCCCTATACACTAAGTTTGATCTTGATTTTTTGGTTTTCGAAGTCCGAAGCAAATATTCATGGTTACAAAATAATGGTGTTTCTGTTTTTTTTTTGAGTTTTTGTATTAAGTATATAATTTATATTAAGTATGTTAATATTATAAGTTTTGTGTATATTTATATACAGGGTGTCTTACGCAAGTCGTTTGTTACAAGTTTATTGGGTTCCTGATAAAATAAAAATTTGAAAAAATTCACACAAACATGGTTTGTCATAATCTCCTAAAATTAAATAAGTGCATGTTTCTATCATTTCCGCTTCTACCGGAAACGGCCATAAACTTTGTTATTTTAAATAGAACACCCTATATATTTTTACATATTCAGATTACTCATTCAATTCTGAGCACATTTTATGAAACCTATAGAGCACTTAACTTTAGTAGTTTTTATGGGAAAAAATTATTTCCGAAAATTTTGCTTCTAATACACGTTTTAAAAAATATTCATAATTTCCCTAATGAATGAGACAGAAACTTAAACGTTTTTGCATATTGTGGCAGAAGCATGGCTCTATCATTGCAATAATTCGTATGTGTTAATATTTCATGAGTACTTTTTCAAAGTTCAATAATATTCAGGTACATTCCAAAATGTCGTAATTTTGAATTTTAATGGAATAACATATTTTTGTAAGACGATGCAATGGATAGAACAATGTAGTGCAAAAAAGTATAAAACATACTTAGCCCTAAAATTAGTGGTTTGTCAGATATTTTGGAAACTGTAAAAATGTTGCAGCATTTAATTCTATATGTGCACGTGGATCATATCAGGCATGCTTAATGTATGTTATGTTTTATCACCATTATTAATCGCATTGAATTTCAAAGTTTCTTTTGGGCAGAACTTCACGAAATTTAAATATTTTAATGATGAATTAATACACAAATCAAGAAATTATTAATTTATTCTACATGCAGAGAATTTAACACTAAAGATTTAGCAACGCCCAAATGTTCTTGATAACAACAGATATGCGTTTGGATGCACTTGGAAGTAGGCCGAAATCATTTCTTGTACTTCCTCATATCTGTGACCGGCTTTTGTACATTTCTTCTCCCATTTAATTATCCAGTAGGTATGATGAAAATTTGATTCTAATTTTCGAAATTTCGATACTTTCATTGGTGTTAAGTTTCATTCTACAAGTTCAAAGAATAATTTCGTTCCACTTACTTATGTGTACATTAAATTCATAAATTCATAATATATTGATTTGTGTATCATTCATCATTAACATATTTACTATTCGTGAAGCTCTACCTAAAAGAAACTTTGAAATGCAACGCGATGGATAATTGTAAAAAAACATAAAATACATCCAACATCCCTGCTTTGATCCACGTGCACAGATAGATTTAAATGCTGCAAAAATTTTACAAATAAAGAATTTTCAAAATAACTGACAAACATTTTAGAAATAGATTTGTTATATACTTTTTTGTAGAAAATTATTCTGTCGATTGCCTCGTCATACAAAAAATATGCCATTCCATTAAAAAAAAAAAAGATTTATGACGTTTTGAAGTGTTCCTGTAAATAGTTTAACTTTTTAAAGAGTACTAGTAAAATATCAACACATACGAATTTTTATCATAGAGTCTCTATCTCATGCATAAGAGAAATTATGATTATTTTATTAAATCGTCTATTTGAAGCAACAATTTCGGAAATTAGTTTTTTCCTAAAAAACTACTAAAGTTAAGTGCTCTATAGGTTTGATAAAATATGTTCAGAATTGAAAGAGCAATCTGAAAATGCAAACATATACAGGGCATTCCGTTTAAAATAACAAAGTTGATGGCCACTTCCGGTAGAGCGGAAGGCTTAATAAAATATGTTCATAATTAAAAGAGGAATCTGAATATGTAAAAATATACGGGGCGTTACGTTTAAAATAACAAAGTTGATGAGCACTTCCGGTAGAAGCGGAAGTGATAGAAATGTGTGCGCATCTTATTTTAGGAGATTACGACGAACCATGTTTGTGTGAATATTTTCAAATGTTTATTTCATCAGAAACCCCATAAACTTTTTACCATCAACTTGCGTATGACACCCTGTATGCGCTCGTTGGTTAAATGTATGCGCTCGTTAAATAAATAAATAACGTCAAAATTGCTGAAAATTGTTCTAAAACAATATCACATTTGCCTAAATTCTACTATAGCAATATCAATATTGCCAAAACTTCTGTAGAACAATATAAAAATTGCCGCATTTTCTGTAGAGCATATTAAAGTTGCGAAGTTTTTGTATAACAATATCATTATTCCCAAGATATTACAAAAACAATGTACAAATAGCAATAATCTTAGTAAAGCTATCTCAATTCTTAAAATTATTGTAAAATTTAATCAACATTGTCAAAATTCTAGGACAATATTAATAAATCGTTACTTTAGTTATTATTAAAGTCATGAAATGAATACCAAACTGTAAAATTGATAAACACAATTAAAAATTGTCTAAATTTACATAACTCAAATAAACTAATGACGGAATTGCTAAAATTCTACTAAAACAATATTACATTTGCCAAACTTCTACTTCAGCAATTTAAAATTACCCAAATTTGTCTGTGAAAAAATATAAAAATTGAAATATTTTATGTAGAAAAATATAAAGTTTTAGAAGTTTTTCTAAAAAAATATAAAAATTGCCAAAGTTTTACTAGGACAATATCATCAAAATTACCAAAATTCTAGTAAAACTATAAAATTGACATAATTTTAGTAAAACAGTATCAAAATTGCTAAAACTAAGTGAAACTGAATCAACAATGTTAAAATTCTTGTACGACATTATTAATCAGTTACAGGTGATTGCAAACAAAAGTAGACAAAAACAGTTTCCTGCATTTGTTTTTTCTCAAAATTAATAAAAACCATGATGTGGTGTTTCATAATCCTTACTTCATTTAAATTTGACAATCTTTCAAAGTTGACATTCAGTTCAAAACTTTTATAAGTGAAGTATTAAAATGCCTTTTCAAGATGACGAAACCAAAGCTATAAATGAATGACGTGACTTCAAATATCAATGTTGTTCAAGCAACCGAACATTTATGGTCTACTTTTTTTTGCAATCAACTGTACATGTCAGGAACTGAATATCAAAACTGTAAAATTAATAAACACAATATAAAATTGTCAAAATTTACATAACTCAAGTATACTTATGACATAATTGCTAAAATTCTACTAAAACAATATTAAATATTGATTTGATATTGATATTGATATTGATACATTTGCCAAACTTCTACTTCAGCGATATCAAAATTGCCCAAATTTCTGTAAAACAATATCAAAATTAAAATATTTTATGTAGAAAAATATTACAGTTTAGAAGTTTTTCTAAAAACATATAAAAATAGCCAAAGCTTTACTAGAACAATATCATCAAAATTACCAAAATTCTAGTTAACCGATAAAAAATTGATATTATTTTAGTAAAACGGTATCAAAATAGCTAAAATTAAGTGAAACCGAATTAACAATGTAAAATTTTTAGTACGGCATTAAACAGTTACAGTTGATAGAAAAAAAAAATAATCAAAAACAGTTTCCTGTATTTGTTTTTTCTCAAAATGTTATTGTATAAACGTATTTTTTCACAACCCCCATTTCAGTTACAGTTACAGTCATTTAACAGTTACAGTTGATTGCAAAAAAAAGTAAACAAAAACAGTTCTTTGTATTTGATTTTTTCTCAAAATGTTATTGTATAAACGTGGTTTTTCACAACCCCCATTTCATTTAAATTTGACAATCTTTCAAAGTTGACATTCAGTATAAAAATGCCACTTCAAGATTACGAAACCAAAGCTATAATTGATTGACGTGACTTCTAACATCAAGGTTGTTCAAGCAGCCGAAAATTTATTGTCTACTTTTTTTTGCAATCAACTGTACATGTCATGAAATTAATATCAAAATTGCAAAATGTATGTAAGCACATATTAAAATTCTCTAAATTTACAAAACTTTAATAAAATAATGACAAAATTGGTAAAATTCTACTAAAACGATATCATATTTGCCAAAATTCTACTACAGCAATATAAAAATTGCCCAAATTCTGTAGAATAAATTCAAAATTGTCATATTTTATGTTGAAAAATTTTGCAGTAGCTAACTTTTTGCAAAGCAATATTAAAATTGCCCAAATTTTACTAAATCCATATGAAAATTGCCGAAATTCTAGTAATTCTAGTTATCTAGTAAAAGAGTACATACTCTTATAATTTTTTTAAATAATAGTAAAAGATATATCAACATTGATAAAATTCTGGTACAATATTATTAAATAGTTACAAGTCTTAAAATGAATATCAAAACCATTGGTATTGATTTCCATGGTAACCTTCGAGAATCAGTTTCCATAGCGCTTGTAAATGGGAAAATATGAAAGCTTTTTAAATTCTTGAGGCAGTTTACTCGGTCAGAGTTGAGTACTCGCGTGAAATCTTGGGCAATCTCGCGAAGGCAGTGAATTTTATTATAGGAACCGGTTATTAAGAAATTCGACTTACGCGGCACAATGTGCTGATTGGAAATTTTCCCGTAGACAAACTGATATGGAGTCTTGCTGCTCATCTTCACATAAGGCTGCTCATCCATTTCGTAGCAGTACTCTTCGCAACAGTTGCCATCATTCCTGCCACTGCTGGCACCGAATCCTCCACTTCCGTAGTTACCACCGCTGTAATTGTTCCCGCCATAGCGATCCCGATCGTTTTGGTTTCTGTCTTCGTTCCTATTGTACGGGTCGTTGTTTCTATTGTACGGGTCGTTGTTGCGGTTGTTAGGGTCGTTGTTGCGGTTCCTATCGTACTGGTCATTGTTGCGGTTGTACGGGTCGTTATTCCTGTTGCCGTCCTGGTTCCTGTTGTAAGGATCATTGCGGTCGTAATTCCTGTTGGACTGGTTACGATTGTAGGGATCGTTAGGGTTGTACTGCGGGTTGTTCCTGTCGTACTGAGGGTTGTTCCTGTCGTTCTGGTTCCTGTTGTACGGATCGCTAGCGTTGCGGTACGGGTCGTACTGGTCGCGGTTGTAGTTGTCGCCGCTCTGGTTCCTGTTGTAGGGGTTCTGGTTGCGGTTGTACGGGTCGTAGCTACCGGTCTGGTTATTCCGGTTGTACGGGTCGTACTGGTTGTGGCTGTTCGGATCCTGGCTGTTCCGGTTGTTCTGGTCCTGGTTGTAAGGGTCGCGGTTGCGGTCGCGGTTGTAGTCGTCCTGCTGCCGGTCCCTGTCGTAGTTCTGCTGCGAGGTGACGGTATGGGCGAAATACATCACCATTGACCATTTCAGGATGTGGTAATATCTGAGTTCCATGGTTCTGAAACAAAAATATTAAAATGTTAATACGAAGTACCACCAATTTACTTTAAATTTGTACTACATAAAAATACAGCTTAATTGGTCGACTGATCGAAAAGTCATAGTCATATTAAGAAAAATTGGAAGCTTTATATGAAATTTGTACCAGTTCTACTAGAACTCTCAGTTATTTAAAAACAAATAATAATTCAGCCAAAATTTTGCATTTTTAAATATCATTTCATGTTAAAATCACCAGTTTTAGTTCACTAAATTCCTCATTTTTGTACAAGCAATTAAAAGAGCCATCTGAATATGCAAACATATACAGTCCATTTAGGGCAAGTTGATGGCCACTTCCGGTAGAAGCGGAAGGCTTAATAAAATTTGTTCCTACTTAAAAGAGCAATGTGAATATATAAAAATATACAGGGCATTACGTTTAAAATAACAAAGTTGATGGCCACTTCCGGTAGAATCGGAAGTGATAGAAATATGTACGTATTTTATTTTAGGAGATCACAATGAACCATGTTTGTCTGTATATTTAAAAAAAATTATTTCATCAGGAACCCCATAAAGTTTTAACCAACGACTTGCGTATGATACCCTGTATGAGTTGCGCTCGTTGGTTAATAAATAAATACCGTCAAAATTGCTAAAATTCTTCTAAAACAATATTACATTTGCCAAAATTCTACTATAGCAATATCAATATTGCCAAAACTTGTGTAGAACAATATAAAAATTGCCGCACTTTCTGTAGAGCATATTAAAGTTGCGAAGTTTTTGTGTAACAATATCAATATTCCCAAGATATTACGAAAACAATGTCAAAGCTATCTCAATTGTTAAAATTATTGTAAAATTTAATCAACATCGTCAAAATTCTAGGACAATATTATTAAATAGTTACTAAGTCATGAAATGAATACCAAACTGTAAAATTAATAAAAACAATATAAAATTGTCTAAATTTACATAACTTAAGTAAACTAATGACGGAATTGCTAAAATTCTACTAAAACAATATTACATTTTTCAAACAGTATTTTAAGAAGTATTTTAAAAATACTGCTTAATTGGTCGACTTATCGAAAAGTCATGGTCATATTAAGAAAAATCGGAAGCTTTATATGAAATTTGTACCAGTTCTATTTGCATTCTAATTGAATGCAAAATTCACTAGTATTATGTTTTTTTCTAATTCTTCTGAGAATTAATCCATATCTTCTAAAATTGAGCTTCAAATTATTCAATTTCTCTTTAATTTCATCCCATATTTTTCCAATCTTCCCTAAAATTCATTTTTTTTCTGTTATGTGCCTGTTAGATCGAAAAATGGTCCTAATTTGTTAAAAATTCTCTAGTTGTATCTGAACTTTACATAATTACTATAAAAAACTAAAATCTCGTCTTAAATCTTTAATTGTATAAAAAAAGTGTATGAGATAAAATACACTTGTTTTATAATAGCTATTTATGGTATAAGTGAATAAAGTCGAATTTTATCCACGAAAAAACAATTGAGCGCAAGAGGCGAAGGCGAGTTCGATAATGTTATAATAATAATAGTTAATTCGATAACTCGATAATTCTACTAAACTTTTGACAATTTATAGAAAAGAATAGAATAGCATATTTGTAGTATGATCCATGTTTGGGATATTCCATAGTCTTAACGATTATAAAATTGTTGAGTATTATGTAAGATTTACATAAAAATCTTTATGTATCTGTGAAATTAGACACAATTCTGCTAATCTTCTAAAAATTTGTCGTAATTCTAGGAAACTTCTCAAAATTTGTTATAACTGGTTAAAAATTCTTGAGTTTTGTATAAGTTATGTCATATTTTAACTATAAAACTGTATACGAATTTTAAGAATCTGTCTATCTGTATGTGTGACTATCTATCAGTGCCTTCTCTACGGTCCAAATGGATTAACCGATTGACTTGAAAATTCAATTTAAATTTATAGAAAAATGGGAGGTTTTATAATAGCTATTTGTGCAATAAGTTAGGAAATTAGATTTCCTACGTGTTGCACACTAGAGTTTAGAAAATATATTAAATTTGGATAATTTTAATATTTTAAAATTATTTCTAAATTAAATAGCGGAGTCAAGATTGTTCTGGTTTCAATAATGAAAAGGTTAACGTAAAAAATAACCCTATTTCTACTTCCACAAAGACCTGATCTGGAATTTAATTCACGAATTGTGTTAACATGTTTCTGTTAAGATTTATAATAGTGACAAAAATTAATATGTACAATTTCAATAAATTGACTTATAACTTTTAGTGTTCAAATATTATTTCCGCACTTGTTAGGAAACATTCCACTTTTCCTAACTCAAATTAGTATTCAAATGTTAAAGTTTTCCAAAATCCAAAAATCCAAAATTTTATAAATTGTAATGAAAATGACAAAATTTCATAGTTTCTATTGAATTTTTTAAGATTTGTAATCAACATTTCACATCTTCCATTGTATATTTGGAAGTTTATATGAAATTTTTTTAGTCTTTGTAAGAAATGTGATTCTGAGAGAAGCCTTTAAATTTCGTCTAAAAACTCGCAGTTTCCTTCAATCTTTTTAATTTATGAAAATATTTGTATTTAAAATAAAAAAATCTAAGGTTTTTAATGTTTTAAAAGTTTGCAATTTTTCATGGCAATACTAATAAACATTATTATTATTTATAATATAAATATTATATATCAAATGAGGATTTTATATTCTGATTATCATTTTGAAATTTAAAATTAAACTTGGTAAGTAGTAATGCTAAACATTACCTTTTAATTTTATTAATATTTTTTTTTCATTTTCATTAATTTGTCTGCAAATAACTATGAACATTTTAACATCTTTGTAAGAGACATGTTTTCTGAATAAAGCTTCTATAATTTTCAACAAAAAATTGACATGGTCCAGTTCAACTTTGTAATTAATAATGAAGATTATGGTATATGTAACAAAAAAATCCAAAGAAATTTCATGATTTATTATGAAGATCTAATTAAATTTACAACTAAATTTTGTTTTTATTTTCGTTTTTTGTTTTTGTTTTTAAATCTAAATTTTTAGAAAGTTAATCTTGAAAGTAAAGATCTGAGTTAGAAATGTACAGTGTTATTCATAATAAATTAAACCGCGGGTTAACGGTGGTTTATCTTAGTAACCTTTGTAATCCTTTGTAAAACACTGCTATTCTAGCGGTAAACCACGGTTTATATTTTTATGAATAACGCTGTTAACGTTTAAAGTTAGACTAGTGAATAAGGGAAGTCATTGGATTAATTCTGCTTATGTAGAATTATTAGAATATATGTAGAATATTTATGGTGTTTTATGTAGTTAATTAATTAAGCTAACTCTTTAATTTTATTTATGAATACCGAATACCATTTTATTGATATTCTTATATTACTTAGAATGTTAGTAGTTTATCAGCTTTGTTTGTTGAATGTTGAATGATTTTGTATTATGAATTAAAAAAAAACGTGTATTTGTTAAGTTTCCATCAAACTTATAAGGTGCATTTTTTAAATTGTAAATGTTTTATGCGTGGAGTTGAGAAATATTATATACTACATGTAGAATATTATTGGTGTTTCATGTAATTAATTAATTAACCTAACCCATTAATTTTATTTATGAATACAATTTTATTTATATTCTTATATTACTTAGAATGTTAGTAGTTTATCAGCTTTGTTTGTTGAATGTTGAATAATTTTGTATTATGAATTAAAAAAATGTGTATTTCTGAAATATTAAATTAATGAATTAATGAAATTTATTTCTACTAAACTGATTTTAATTAAATTTTCTACAAATAACTGCGAACATTTTAACAACTTAATAAAAATAATGTAAGATTATTGTATTGTATGCAGTTATACTTTGCAGTTTATTATTTCACATTAGTGAATGTAAATTGTTTACCCGAGATAGTTGCATAAATAGTCTTACCTAAATTCAAATTTCAAATTGACTCAGGTTAGGATATAAAGTTTGCAAATGCCAATGATATTTTGCATTTTAGAGTGAAATTTTGACAATTTACAGTCACATTTTCATAATCGCTGCTGAGAAATGGTTATTTATAATACGAATGTTGGAATTGCCAATGATATTTTACATTATGTTGTAAAATTTACCAATTTACAGTACAACTTTCATAAAACTATTTAATTTTTTTAATTTAGAATACAAATTTTACAATATTTATTGAAATTTTTGTGAGTCACAACGAAAATTGCATAGTTCCAATAAAACTTATTTATTACCTAATAATTGTTTTCTATTTTCATTGAAATTTTGTATTTATAATGAAAACTTTACTACCATGCTCCAATTATATTCAACATTTTACAAATTCCACAGAACTTTTGTAATTTACATTTAATATTCCATCATTTATATAGCAATATTGAAATCTATCATAAAAATTTCGTAAAATTCATTGTAATGTGGAATTAATTATTTATGGGGTTTTCGAAGAAATTTTGTAAATTGTAATGAAAATTTCATAGTCTCTAATGATATTTTTTTAAATTTGTAATCAACACTTCACATCTTCCATTGTATTTTTGGAAGTTTATATGAAATTTTTTTAATCTCTGTAAGAAATGTGATTTCTGAGAGAAACCTTTAAATTGCAAGTAAAAACTCGCAGTTTCCTTCAATCTTTGTAATTTATGAAAATGTTTGTATTTAAAATAAAAAATACTTTGATTTCTAAGGTTTCAAAAGTTTGTAATTTTTCATAGCAATACTAATAAACATTATTATTATTTATAATATAAATATTATAAATCAAATGAGGATTTTGTATTCTGATTATCATGTTGAAATTTATAATTAAACTTGGTAAGTAATAATGCTAAACTTTACATTTTAATTTGATTAATAAAAAAAATCATTTTCATTAATTTGTCTGCAAATAACTATGAACATTTTAACATCTTTGTGAGAAAAATGTTTTCTGAATAAAGCTTCTATGATTTTCAACAAAAATTTGACAGGGTCCAGTTAAACTTTATAATTAATAATGAAGATTATGGTATATGTAAGAAAAATTACAAAGAAATATCATGATTTATTATGAAGATCTAAGTTAATTTACAACTAAATTTTGTTTTTTATTTTCGTTTTTTTGTTTTGGTTTTAAATCTAAAATTTTAGAAAGTTAATCTTGAAAGTGAAGATCTGAGTTAGAAATGTACAGTATTATTCATAAAAAAATAAGCAGCGGGTTAATGGTGGTTTATCTTAGTAACTTGGTAAACCTTTGTAAAGCACCGCTAAACTACTGCTAACTACTAAACTACTAAACTACTAAACAACGCTGTTAACGTTTAAAGTTAGACCAGTGAATAAGGGAAATCATTGGATTAATTCTGCTAATTATGTAGAATTATTAGAATATATGTAGAATATTAATGGTGTTTTATGTAATTAATTAATTAACCTAACTCTTAAATTTTATTTATGAATACCATTTTATTTATATTCTTATATTACTTAGAATGTTAGTAGTTTATCAGCTTTGTTTGTTGAATGTTGAATGATTTTGTATTATGTAAAAAAACGTGTATTTGTTAAATTTCCATCAAACTTATGAGGAGCATTTTTAAAATTGTAAATGTTTTATGCGTGGAATTGAGAAATATTACATTCTACATGCAGAATATTAATGGTGTTTCATGTAATTAATTAATAAACCTAACCCATTCATTTTATTTATGAATACCTTTTTATTTATATTCTTATATTACTTATAATGTTAGTAGTTTATCAGCTTTGTATGTTGAATGTTGAATGATTTTGTATTATGAATAAAACATAAGTGTATTTGTTAATATTCCATGTAACTTATGACAGGTGCATTTTGTATATGTTTTATGCGTGGACTTGAGAAATATTACATACTACATGTAGAATATTAATGGTGTCTGATGTAATTAATTAATTAACCTAACCCATCAATTTTATTTATGAATACCATTTTATTTATATTCTTATTTTACTTAGAATGTTACTAGTTTATCAGCTTTGTTTATTGAATGTTGAATGATTTTGTATTATGAATAAAAAACGTATATTTGTTAAATTCCCATTAAACTTATTACAGGTGCATTTTTAAAATTGTAAATGATTTATGCGTGGAATTGAGAAATTTTACATGCTATAAGTAGTATAATTATGGTGTTTTATGTAATTAATTAATTAACCTAACCCATTAATTTACTTTATGAATACTATTTTATTTATATTCTTATTTTACTTAGAATGTTAGTAGTTTATCAGCTTTGTTTGTTGAATGTTGAATGATTTTGTATTATGAATAAAAGACGTGTATTTGTTAAATTTCTATCAAACTCGACAGGTGCGTTTTTAAAATTGTAAATGTTTTATGCGTGGAATTGAGAAATATTACATACTACATGTAGAATATTAATGGTGTTTCATGTAATTAATTAATTAACCTAATCCAATAATTTTAATTATGAAAACCTTTTTATTTATATTCTTATATTACTTATAATGTTAGTAGTTTATCAGCTTTGTATGTTGAATGTTGAATGATTTTGTATTATGAATAAAACATAAGTGTATTTATTAAATTTCCATGTAACTTATGACAGGTGCATTTTGTATATGTTTAATGCGTGGACTTGAGAAATATTACATACTACATGTAGAATATTAATGGTGTCTCATGTAATTAATTAATTAACCTAACCCATCAATTTTATTTATGAATACCATTTTATTTATATTCTTATTTTACTTAGAATGTTACTAGTTTATCAGCTTTGTTTGTTGAATGTTGAATGATTTTGTATTAGGAATAAAAAACGTGTATTTGTTAAATTCCCATGAAACTTATTACAGGTGCATTTTTAAAATTGTAAATGATTTATGCGTGGAATTGAGAAATTTTACATGCTATAAGTAGTAAAATAATGGTGTTTTATGTAATTAATTAATTAACTTAACCCATTAATTTACTTTATGAATACTATTTTATTTATATTCTTATTTTACTTAGAATGTTAGTAGTTTATCAGCTTTGTTTGTTGAATGTTGAATGATTTTGTGTTATGAATAAAAAACATGTATTTGTTAAATTTCTATCAAACTCATGACAGGTGCGTTTTTAAAATTGTAAATGTTTTATGCGTGGAATTGAGAAATATTACATACTACATGTAGAATATTAATGGTGTTTCATGTAATTAATAAATTAACCTAATCCAATAATTTTAATTATGAATACCTTTTTATTTATATTCGTATTTAACATATCTACTGCAATGTATTTTGTTTCAGGGGAATATATGTTTATTATTATTATTATAATTATTCAAATATTTATAAAGCCCGCCCTTTTGAGAAAACGACGAAACCCGACAAATATTTTTATTGTAGCAGTCAGTCGGGAACTCAATGGAGAGGACCACCAAATAAGTAAAAGTGACCGACCAGATACGTTTCATGTAGACCTCTAATCCAATCCAAATCACTAATTTAGGGTGAGTAGGTACTCATTTTAAGGTAGTTTTATACCCTTAGATTCTCGAGCAGCTTAGTTAATTCACTTATAAGTTATAACTATAGAGATTTTTGCCCACAATTTCGTTTACTTTTTCAACTTAATTTAAATATTTAAATAAGAGTATTAAATCACATATGTTTACTAACATATACTTTGAGTCAGTAAATTATTTCAAGCATTTATATATTTTTTCGTTTATTTATTCGTATTCTACGAATATTTTATTGCAAAGTTAAAATTTTATTTAGCATCTATGCCTAGAAATAATTAACTTTCAAACTAATCAATTTTCAATTTATTATTGATTACCATCTAAATTAACTGTTATAAGGTAATAAACTAATATAATTAGTAATTATTTTAATGATTTTTTTTGCAACCGCATGGTTCCTGCTTTATATTCTTGGCGATCCGAATAAATTGTCATTTGATTTCAAGATGCAATATTATTTTGCACATATTGCATGTTTACAATAAGTTGTAGTACAAGAAATTTGGTTTCAATAGCAATTTTATATAGCAATGTCAATATTTTTGTACTAGATTTATGTGAGCATTACTGTACCTACCTACGCAATGCAATTTTAATCTAAATTACTTAGAATTTGATTTTTTGTTGTTATTATAATAAATATACTCACAAGCACTCAAAATATGACAACATTTTTCCCGAATTTGTTTATTAATGAAAAATACATTTTTGTATACATATATTCTTGCATACAGTTTTTCTTTAGAAAAAGAGGTCCATCCCTGCCTTCACCTCGAATAACTTAATTTCATTTACACACTTTCATTCAACTATTTGGCAAAACATTAATTTTAATATAAAGCCTTGTAACAATATTGTCATGTTCAAAGGAAGACTAGAGCAATTTCTCATATAGTAGTGCTATTAGGCTTTTTCAGAATATCTGTGATATAGAGGAGTATTTGTATTTGTATGTAAGTGTAATTAATGTTTGTTGACTGTATTGCCTGTTTTAATATCCTGACGACCACATCCACAACAATTTGTGCTGCAATGTAATTGTCTTTGTATATATTATGTATGTATTTTATATTTTGTATATTGTGGCTAGGTGGAAATAAATGAATATGAATATGAATAAATAATAATTTACAATAACTGAGTATTATAAGGAATTACTTTGATATATTTTTGAAAGAGTGTTTGGATTTGGAATTTGGCGATAAACCCAAACTAAGCCCTAACTAGACCCTAACTAAAAATAGTTTTAAATCCGACAGAAATTGGTTCAGAAATATTTTCAAAAACTTCAGTCACTTTAGCCAATTTTTGTATTTTATATATTTTTTTTATAATTTTGTAAAAGTCGAGGTCTTAATTTACTGCGCCTCACAGGCAGACGTTGCACATATAAAAGACAGCGATTATGGTATGGAATTACTCAATATCCAGTGGAGACATGAAACCTAGACTGGATGAAAATCGATAGACTCGGAGGATTCACTGGGAAGTGCGTATGAGCTCATGGCCAAATCAGGATCAGATTCTGTTTTCATCGCAATATGTTTTATCTAAGGCAGTGGTTCCCACACTTTTTCGACACGCGGTGCCCTATTTGAACTACAGTTTTCCTATGGTGCCCTATATTGCAATTTGTATGAAATATTTAATAATTTTGTGAGGAATATGATTTATAGGGAGAACCGTTATAATTTTCAACTAAATATTCGCAACTAGAACTATTAGAATTTTCAACTAAAAAAGTTTTCGATCTTATAAAAAATAAAACTAATGATTTTTTTTAATTTGCATTAAAAATGTAACTTTTATTGTAATTTATAAAGCACATGATATAATTTCAATAAAAAAATTGATGAGCTTCTTGCACTTTTTTAATAAAATGTTGTAATTTGTAAGGAATATGTAGAAAATTTTCAAACAAAATTTGTCATATGTTACGAATATATCATAATTTCTAGTGAAAATTTAATTTGTAATGAAAATTTTGTGTTTTCCCTCAAAAGTTTTTGAAATTTATATTAAAATATTTATTACTTATGAGTGATATCTTTGAGGATAAATATTTTATAATTTCCACTAAAAATTGCAGGTTTCAATCAAATGTGCTTGAGGTGTCTTCGATGTTATTTTAAGCATTGTATTGTAGAAATATTTTTAATATGTAATGAATTTATTTATTTGACTTGTGTAAGTCGTATGGCGACAGGCATGAAAATATATTCTATTCTAATTTATTCTATTCTAAACTTTGAAATTTGTAATTAAAACTTTGGTATTTATAATAAGAAAATCATAATTTCTAATGAAAATTTTGTAATCTCTAATGAAATTAATTTCCAACTAAATTGGTTTTAATTAAATTTTCTACAAATAACTAGGAAAAATTTAAAAACTTAATATAAATTTTGCAAATGCTAATGATATTTTGCATTTTACAGTAACATTTTGGCAACCTTCCATAGGAAGGTTGGAATTACCAATGATATTTTACATTATATAGCGAAATTTATTAATTTAAAGTTAAACATTCATAAAGCTATTTATTTATTTTTATTTAGAATATAAATTTTGCAATTGCACAGATACTTTGTAATTTACATTTAATATTCCTTAATTTCTATCGCAACATTGAAAACTATCATAAATTTTTTGTAAAATTCATCGTAATGATTATTACCCCATTATTTATGGGGTTCTGAAGAAATGTTGTAAATGAAAATTTTGCTACCATGTGCCAATTATATTCACCATTTTACATATTCCACAGAAATTTTGTAATTAACATTTAATATTCCTCAATTTCTATAGCAATATTGAAATCTATCATAAAAATTTCGTAAAATTTATCGCAATGTAACCATTATTTATAGGGTTTTCGAAGAAATTTTGTAAATTGTAACGACAATAACAAAATTTCATAGTTTCTATTGAATTTTTAAAAAATTGTAATCAAAATTTTAGACCTTCCATTGTATTTTAGCAAGTTTATATAAAATATTTTTTTAATCTTTGTAAGAAATGTGATTTCTGAGAGAGAAGCCTTTATAATTTCCACCTAAAAACTCCCAGGTTCCATTAATCTTTGTAGATTATGAAAATGTTTGTATTTATAATAAAAAAGGCGGAAAGATTCCATATAGGGTCGATCGCCAGTAAAGATTGTTTATATACAGGGTGGCCCACTTATCCCTGCTCGGACCATTGCTGCTAGACTAATGAAAATTTAGGAAAACATCTGATTAGAAGTTATTGTGTACATCTGAGTTAGAAATATAATGTTTAAAGTTAGACTAGAAATTTTGCAATATTCATTGAAATTATTGCGAGTCACTAAGAAAATTGCACAATTCCAATATAACTTATTTATTATCTAATAATTGTTTTCTATTTTCATTGAAATTTTGTTTTTATAATGAAAATTTTGCAATTTTTACTACCATGTTCCAGTTATATTTAACATTTTACAAATTCCACAGAAATTTTGTAATGTACATTTAATATTCCTTAATTTCTATAGCAATATTGAAATCTATTATAGAAATTTCGTAAAATTTATCGTAATGTAACCAATGTATCATTTTGTAATTTAAAATTTAACTTTGTAAGTAATTTCCTTTTTGTTTTTTTCCTAAACATTACCTTTTAATTTAATCGATACAAATTTTTCATTTTCATTAATTTGTCGGCAAATAACTATGAACATTTAAACATCTTTGTGAGAGATATGTTTTCTGAATAAAGCTTCTATAATTTTCAACCAAAAATTATAGAAGCCAATCAAACTGTGTAAATAATAATGAAGATTATGGTGTATGTAACAAAAAATTCCAAAGTAATTTCATGATTTATTATGAGATCTCACTTAATTTACAACTAAATTTTGTTTTTATATTCCTTTTTTTTGTTTACGTTTTTAAATCTAAAATATTATAAAGTGAATCTTAGTAGATCTGAGTTAGAAATATAATGTTTAAAGTTAGACTAGAAATTTTGCAATATTCATTGAAATCATTGCGAGTCACTACGAAAATTGCACAATTCCAATATAACTTATTTATTGCCTAATAATTGTTTTCTATTTTCATTGAAATTTTTTATTTATAATGAAAATTTTGCAATTTTTACTACCATGTTCCAATTATATTCAACATTTTACAAATTTCCCAGATATTTTGTAATTTACATTAAATATTCAGAAATTTATATCGCAATATTGAAATCCATCATAAAAATCGTAAAATTCATCGTAATGTTGCTATTATTTGTAAAGGTTTTCGAACAAATTTTGTAAATTGTAATGAAAATGACGAAATTTCATAGTTTCTATTGAATTTTTTAAAATTTGTAATCAACATTTTATGATTTATTATGAAGATCTAACATAATTTACAACAAACTATTGTATTTTTCCAATTTTATATGAAATCTTGTTTTTGTCTTTGTAAGAAATTTGATTTCTGAGAGATGTCTTTAACTAAAAACTCGCAGGTTCCATTAATCTTTGTAATTCATAAAATTGTTTGTATTTATAATATAAAATTCTAAGGAAAAGTTTGTAATATTCATAGCAATATCTACTAATTATTATTACAACATTATTATTATTTTTTATGCAAATGGTATAATTCAAATGAGGATTTTGTATTCTCATTATCATTTTGAAATTTAAAATTAAACTTGGTCAGTAATAAAGCTAAACATTTCCTTTTAGTTTTCATTATTAAAAAAAATCATATTCATTCATTTGTCTGCAAATAACTATGAACATTTTAACATATTTGTGAGAGACATATTTTCTGAATAAAGCCTATCTAATTTTCAACAAAAAATTGGCAGGTCCAATTAAACTTTGTAATTAATAATGAGGATTATGGTATATGTAACAAAAATTTCCAAAGAAATTTCATGATTTATTATGAAGATCTAACTTAACTTACAACTAAATTTTGTTTTTATTTACCTTTTTTTGTTTGTTTTTAAATCTAAAATTTTAGAAAATGAATCTTGAAAGTGAAGATCTCAGTTAGAAATTTTCAGTGTTATTCATAAAAATTTAAGGCACGGTTTAATGGTGGTTTAATCTTAGTAACGTTGGTAACCCTTTGTAAAACACCGCGAAACCACGGTTTAATTTTTTATGAATAACGCTGTTATTGTTTAAAGTTAGAGCAGTGAGTAAGGGAAATCATTGGATTTATTCTGCTGCATTGTGCAATCATGAATCATCGTAAGTATAATGTTTGTTTTTTGTTACAGATGGCTAACAAAGTTGTCAAGGGAGGCTGGCTTGTGATACTCGTCTTCATCTCGTTCATCGTGGCATTCTGCTGTGCTGGATGGTACATTATATTTAATTGCTTGACTGCTTGTTGTCCAGGACTAGAGGTAATTGATAAACCTAGATTGGGTTCAGTTGCTTGTGGGTTTTGCTCTTTCGTGGTAGAGTTAATTTCATTGGGTTTAAGTGGTGCAATTTTAAGTGATGCAATTAAAATAATGTGATGATTAAGTTTAACTGGTTAGCTAATTTGTCACTATTGATAAGGAAAGTTTTCATCCACGACTTAGTCGAGGTCCAGTGAAAGAAAAAACAACAAAAATGCATGCAGAGTTTTTAATAACATATAACCTCATTTTCATTACAATATCCTAATCTAACCTAATCTAACCTAACCTAACCTAACCTAACCTATCCTAACCTAACTTAACCTAACCTAACCTAACTTAATTTTCATTACAATCTCTACCTACTATTTTGGTCATGAATGATGTTCCTTGCTTTCAGGTAGTAGCAAATGTACTGCTGAAAGGCGTCCAGTTTCCGAAGTTCTGTGCGGAGAAAATGGTTTACGATGAGCGCCCTCCTGTTACAGAATACCAACAGAATTGCCCTCAGACTGCTTGTTGAAACGTAAATGTGCTGATTATATTAAATAAAATTCTTACACATCCTGTGATTTCACGTGAACTGTTAAGAAGTTAAGAAGGTGTGAGTGTTTGGTATGTACTACCAAATCTGACATAATATGTACAATAATTATAGCCGATAATAAATTACTGCCATTAACAAGTAATAACGCATGGAATGGAATATGTTTATTAATACATATACAGTGTGTTTCACTTTACGGATCGAAGTTAAGTTTTAAGGGGCAATGCAACTCTTCAAGACGTTATTTTTAAGTCCTTAGAGGTGTTTTAAGTTGTGTAATAACTACTAACTACGTTAGTAAAAACTAATTAAATAATAACTAAGAATACGTTTGTAAACAGAAACTGCATAAATTCTTATATTATTCTTCGCAAAAGAGATGCAACTGAAAGTTATTCAGAAAAATTGTTTAGATTAAAAAATAACGTAGAGTTATTTTAGGGAGGAATGCAACTTTCCAAGAGACATCCATTGCAGTCCTCTAAACTATGAGTTATTGTACATTTATTGTATTGTATGAGTATTATATTGCATGATTTATTATACAAGCCATCCATATTTGACAGAAACAGCACACATTCTTATATTATGCCACTCAAAAAATATGCAACTGAAAGTTTTTCATAAAAGTTGTTTAGATTAAAAAGTTTCTCCCAAATACTTAGTTAAGAAATTCGATTAATTAATTTAAGAGTAAAATAAAAAAAATACCAAGTTTTAAGATGATAAATATTTATGTTATAGTGTAATCCATTATTTATATATGTGTACCAGTTTTTAGTATATTATATTGATTTTTATCTTCTTCTTCTTCTTTCACTACAAAATGAAGGGTTTCAGATACTAAAAATAATGTCAAATATTATGAAAGGGGAATATATAGTAGGGGAGTGTACTTACTTGTAGTAGCTATATACCTACTACCAGTAAGTAATCCGAAGGAAGAAGAAAAAAAAATCAATACAATATAAATATTTACATTATATAAAAATAAAATGTCATATTTTTTTCAAAATTCTATTTTATAAACAATACTACTTACAATATTATTATTTTTACTGTTCATTCCAAACAACTGCATAGCTGTTAGTTGTTGTATGATAATAATTGTTGTTGTCGTGAAGCATAATATAGAATTGTCGCTGTTTCTCTCGATCAAGGAAGGCTTGTGCAAGAAATTGAGGGCTCCAAAAGATGCGTTATGGGGAGTTTTATATCTACTTAAAGTTTTACTTGAATCCGTGAAAATTTAACGAAAGAATTGTAATTGAGTGAAAGTACTCACTTAAGTGAGTACACTTAAAACAATACGCACATCTAAGAATCTAAAAAAAATAGTAAATATATATCGCCTTGCGGTTGGTCCCCATGGAAAAATCACACTATATATTGAAAATAATTTTAAAATTGTGGAGAAGATCATTCCGAGCATCTTTTGTGTTCTATTTATAATAATAAATGGGAAGAAGAAGAAACCATGAAGATTAGAACAAAGGTACATTAAATAAGAAGAACAAACTTTAGCAAATTATAGATGTATCTGTATTAAATGTATATATGTAATAATATATAAACTAAATTCTAACGATATTTATAGTAAGTTATTGTAATTGTTTGATATTTGGCTGCATATTTTATAAATAAAAATTTATACTTATTAATATTTATTTACACTCTCCATTCACGATATTTTTGTGTCAAGGGAGTCTATAAATATTTAGTAATTTTGTTGATAGTGTTTCGGAAATATATGCATTCCCCAATGGCACTTGTCAATTTTTCTTAGGTTAAGTTGTTTTCAATTTGAAGTTATATTTTTTAAATAACATTGTTTATGTAAAGATGTATACTTATTTACAATATGTAAAGTTTAAATTATTAGAGATGAAAATGAAACGACAGGATAGAACTAATCTGACAATGTGGTAGGAAGCAAAACATTTAATGTCAATAGACATCGACACAAAAAAAATATTAATTTCCGTTGCATCACTGAATCAGTTTGTCCAACCTGGCAAAAAGAAAACCCGCCAACTCAGTTGCAAAAAGGTCGTGAATGTATATTAAATATATAATACTTTTACCATTGGTAGTGTTGAATCGGAAATATAATGAAATATTCAATTAGCCTAATTTGATGTTACTTATGTAATACCGTTTGGAATTTTACATAGCTTAATTAATCTATTTAAGTGCTCACTTGATTTATGATATCTAAATTTTCAAACAATATCTCCCTAGCATAAATCTAATGAACATAAATCCATAAATCAAATCATGAACGATTATCACATTTCAGTCGTAATGACAAATTTGTAACAAATCCATCGAAAATTTGCAAAAAATAAAACGAAAATGTATAAGAAAATAAAAGATTTTTTAATTGAATTAACAGAACAAGGCTCAAGAATACATTCCTTCTCAAATACGTTACAAAATATAAATGCATATGAATACATTTTCAGTTAGTAATATTAGTACTACCGCAGGAAAAGCGATGTAGAGAAGAATCTGGAAGAGATGAAAATCATGGATTGGAAGACGAAAGCGAAAGATAGGAAGTTATGGAATGACATAGTCAACCAAGCCATGGGCCAATTTAGCTCGTAGTGCTACTACTAATAATAATAATAATAATATTAGTACTAATGATAGATATCTTTCAACTTAACACTGAATTACAAAACTTTATGTCGCTACAGCGTTGATTTGCTAAGCGTTGCATACCTAACGAAGGAGCGCTGTAGCGGTGATTTGTACGGGAAAAATATGTAGAGGACTTATAAGAGAAACCAGAGAAATTTGTAAGAATTTTACAAAAAAAAAACACTATTTTATTCATGTTTAAATTTCACATAAATGATAAGTGTGTTTGGAAAGATTAGAAAATGGAAAAATCCAAATGTATTCCATGTCTAGATTTTCAGGAAATGTAATCAATGTATACCAATGATTCTGTCAAAATTTCCATCAATTGTGATATTATGTTAAATTGTGTTCAATTCTTAATGATTTCTGTCAAAATTTTAATGATTTCTGTCAAAATTTTAATGATTTCTAGCCAGATTTCAACGATTTTAAACAAAATTGTTTTCTGTCTGTAACTACAAATTTGTCTGTCAAATTTTCAATGTTGTGTTCATTACTTCAATTTTGTTAAAATTTGTATAAACTAATTAAATACTGATTTGTATCGAAATTTCAACAGTACGTACTTTTTGTTTTAACTGCCTAAATATTTCAAAATGTCAATCATTGGGTCAATTTTTCAATATTTATTATAAACTTTTCGATCATTTTTGCCAGAATTTTAATTACTCCTATCACAATTTAATGTTTTGGCCAGCCTAATGGCCTAATTTAAATATAAAGTTAAATGATTAAGTCTATAAATATTGTGTTAAATTTTTAATGATTTATGTCAAAATTTAAATGGTCTCTATCCAAATTTCAAGAATTCATATAATAATTTTTATTTTTCTGTCCCAATTTCAATTATTATGACAAAATCTCAATGGTCTCTATGTCTCTTATTTTTATAAAACCTTGTATTATTTGTGAATCATCGTTTTTATAAGCTTAGATCTTCTAACAGTTTACAGAGTTTTTCCAAACTTAGCATAACAATTTAATGTTTTCGCCAATAGCGTAATTCATGTATACAGTTTAATGATCAAGTCTATATATTCAATATTTATTGTAAAGTTTTCGATTATTTTTGCCAGAATTTTAATTACTCCTATAAAAAAATTATATTTTGGCCAAGAGCCAAATTGGTTGTTGGTTTCTATCCAAATTTTAAGAATTCATATCAAGATTTTATTTGTTTTGTCGAAATTTCAATTATTATGTCAAAATCTCAATGGTTTCTATCAAAATTTTACTGATTTGTGTCGAAACTTCAAGAATCTATACAAAAATCCAAAGTTTCTGTGATAACTACCATTATTTCTATCAACATTTCAATTATTATGTCAAATTTTCAATGATTTCTTTCAAAATTTGTATTTGCATTTGTATATGAACTCTTACAAGAGTATTACATTGAAAAGTATAATCATAAATAATTAAACTGATTAAACTTAAATAAATGTAACTGGTTTGTATCGAACGTTCAATAGCTTGTACACATTTTTTAACTTTTCTCAAAACTTTCAATGACTTCCATAATTTCAATTATTTCTGCTTAAATATAAATGATTTCTATTGAAATTTCAATTATTCCTGTCAAAATTTCAATCATTCGGTCAAGTTTTCAATATTTATTGTAAAGTTTTTGATGATGATTGCTAATATTTCTATTGAAATTTTATTTATTATGCCAAATTTTGTTGAATTCTAGTCAAATTGTATTTATACAGGGTGTCTACGCTAAACCGTTCGTTAAAAGTTTACGGGGTTGCCATTGTACTAAAAATTTCAAAAAAATTCTCGTGATACGGTTGAATCAGTTATCCTCATGTGAAATATTTTCAAGTTTCTATCACTTCCGGTTCCACCGGAAGTAGCACCAATTTTCTTATTTTAAATGGAACACCCCATATATTATAATATTTTTGAATTCCTCGCATAAATTGGAACATATTTTGTAAGAACGTATGTACACTTATCTCTTCTAGTTTTCAAGAAAAAAAATGTTTTACTAAAATTTTGACCTCTAAAAGGTAGCCTGAAATCTGTCTATAACTTCTCTTAGGAATAAGGTAAAATTATGAGTTAAATTTCTAATTATACATAGAGGATGCCTCTATAAGTAAAATAATTGGAAACTGTCAATTTTGATAATAAGTGTTCATAAAATGTCAATATCCAAGTGCCCTCTTAAATATCCTGTAATTCATTTTTTTTAAATGGAATGACCCATTTTTTATCGCATAACACGATTGGGACAAAAAATTACTACATAAAGGTATAATACAACCATACTCCTAAAACAAGTATTTTTTAAATTATTTCGAGGATTACTTTTTCGTCGCATTTCTGCAGGGTATAATTTTGCATGTAACAAGTGCACTTTAGTAGGCATGTGATATGCTTTTGTTTTGTCCCCATCGTAATACAAACTGTCAAATAATAAAACCATTTAGAATAAAGTATTACAGAAATCAAAATCAACAAAATGAATCATTATACAAATCAACAAATTATCAATTTATTCTTTATACATGACAACTGCAATAGAATTGTTGCTCTAACATGTAGAGTATTTAATAAAACTTATCCACATTTGCCGCCGATGAATAAAACAAGATAGAGAACACCCCATATATTATTATATTTTTGAATTCCCCGCTTAAATAGGAACATATTTTGTAAGAACGTATGTTAAGTCCTCTAAAAGGTAGCCTGAAATATGTCTATAACTTCTCTTAGGAATAAGATAAAATTATGAGTTATATTTCTAATTGTACTTAGAGGATACCTCTATGAGTAAAATAATTGGAAACTGTCAATTTTGATAATAAGCGATAATTGTGCATGCCATGTTTTTTCAAAAAATTCTGTACTGAAGATTTATCAACGCTTAAATCTTCTTGAGCGCAGCGGATAGATGCTTGTGGATTAACTTGAAAATAGGCCGGCCAACACTATTTCGTGCACTTCCTCATTTTCCATAACTGGCCTTTGTTGATGTCTTATTGCATTCACTTGTCCAAATTGAACAACGTTTGATTCCAATCTTCTAAATCTTGTTTTATTCATCGGCGGCAAATGTGGATAAGTTGTATTGAATACTCTATATGTTAGAGCAACAATTTTATCGCAGTTGCCATGTATAAAAAATAAATTGATAATTTGTTGATTTGTGTAATGATTCATTTTGTTGATTTTGATTTCTGTAATACTTTATTCTAAATGGTTTTATTATTTGACAGTTTGCATTACAATAGCGACAAAACAAAAGCATATCACACGCCTGCTAAACTGCACTTGTGACATGCAAAATTATACCCTGCAGAAATGCGACGAAAAAGTAATCCTCGAAATAATTCAAAAAATACTTGCTTTAGGAGTATGGTTGTATTATACTTTTTTGTAGCAATTTTTTCTCCCAATCGTGCTATGCGATAAAAAATGGGTCATTCCATTTAAAAAAATTGAATTACAGGATATTTAAGAGGGCACATAGATATTGACATTTTATGAACACTTATTATCAAAATTGACAGTTTCCAATTATTTTACTCATAGAGGCATCCTCTATGTATAATTAGAAATTTAACTCATAATTTTATCTTATTCCTAAGAGAAGTTATAGACAGATTTCAGGCTACCTTTTAGAGGTCAAAATTTTAGAAAAAAATTTTTTTCTTGAAAAATAGAAGAGATAAGTGTACATATGTTCTTACAAAATATGTTCCAATTAAAGCGTGGAATTCAAAAATTGAATAATATATGGGGTATTCCATTTAAAATAAGAAAGTTGGTGCTACTTCCGGTAGAACTGGAAGGGATATAAACTTGAAAATATTTTACATGAGGATAACTGATTCAACCGTGTGCCGAGGATTTTTTTGAAATTTTTATGACAACGGCAACCCCGTAAACTTTTAACGAACGGTTTAGCGTAGACACCCTGTATATAGACTCTTACAAGGGTATTACTTTCTAAGTAATAATTAAAAATAATTTAATTGATTAAACTAAAATAAATGTACTGATTTGTATCGAACTTTCAATAGTTCGTAAACATTTTTATTTTTGCTGTAAAAGTTACAGTAACTGTCTGTTTTCTATAAAAAATTCAAATTTTTATGTCAAAATATCAGTGATTTCTATAAATATTTCAAATTTTTCTATCCAAATTTCAATCGTAGATCAAGTTGTCTACATTTATTATAAAATTTTCAATTAAATTTGCCTGAATTTTACTTACTCCTATCACAATTTAATGTTTTAGAGACAGTAACTCAGACTCAGACAGTAATTATAGTTGTAACTGCCTATTATTTAAATACTGTATACATTGTATACTACCAATTTCTAAAAATTGTCTTCAAATTATTTTAGTATTCTTCATACAGTAAATATATTCGTAACTGCCTATTTTTAAAATACTGTATACTGGTAGCCATTACTTTATGAAACATTGTAAATGAATTAAATAAACAACTTTACTTTGTTACTTCCACTAACACATTTATGTTACAAATATAATTTAGTGACTGCAGTTTCGAGTACTCTATAGTCATTGTCAAACTAGGTACAAAAATTAAGAATTAAACAATATATTAAATAAATTAAACATGAATTAAACAAAATATATACACTAAATTTTACAGCCATTGGAGAGGGGAAAAAATATAAGATCTGTGTGATCATTAAGCAAATGATAGTTCTTTGATAACGTGGATTTGTAGATTTCCAGGGATTCCAATAAATTATTTTTGTAAAATAAATATATTAGTGGAAGTAACAAAGTAAAGTTGTTTATTTAATTCCAATTTTTTGTTGAAAATTATGTTATTCTTTATAAAATGTACTTTTATTTCTTAATAATTTTATTCTTAATAAAATCAGTCAACATTTTACATCACTAATGAAATCAAAATTTCATGATATATTAAAATCTTCGTCAGATCGTGAGATTATAAAAAATACACAACTCAAAGAAGACAGGTAAAAATAAAATGAAACAAGTTAAAGAAGAATCATGGGAACAATTCGGTGATAAAATGGAAAAAACCGCACGGATAACCAAAAACTATTCTACAACGTGATAAGAAGAAACAGAAAAAAAAACTATCAAGATACACCAAAAAAGGACAAAGACGGGAAAATACTGACAGGAGATGAAGAAATAGCGGAAAGATGGAAGCAACACTTCGAGGAGCTGCTGGGCAAAGAAAATAGTATCGAAGAAAGAGTCGAAGAACAACAAACGAATCAGCAGAAGAAAGTAAGAAAACAAAACCAAAAAGAAGAAGAAATAACGGAAGGAAAAATAACACCGGAAGAAGTAAACGAAGCAGTAAGAAACTGAAGCTGGGGAAAGCACCGTAAATAGATAACATCAAAAAAGAACAACTAAAATACATGGGAAATGAGGGAACTGAGCAACTAACAAGACTATTAAATGAAGTTTGGAAGACAGAAAAAATACCCAAAGACTGGCAAACAGCAACGATAATACCGATATGGAAGAAAGGAGATAAAAGGGAATGTAGTAACTACAGAGGAATTTCCCTATTATGTGCAACAGAAAAGATATACGAGGACATACTGGAAAAAAGAATAAGACAAAAACTGGGAAAAGGGAAACTGGAACCATCGCAGAGCGGATTCAGAAGAGAACATTGCACAATAGATCACCTATTCACAATCAGGAACTTAATAAATGAACTAAGAGAGCACCAGAAACAAATATACATAGCATACATAGATCTAGAAAAAGCTTTTAACAAAATAAACAGAGAATACGTATGGCAGGCACTACAAGAACAACAAGGAGGACAAAAACTGATTAGGGCAATAAAAAGTATATGTACCAAAACAGAGAACTGTATAAGAACGGGTAACATGAAGTCCAAGAATTTCACAACGATCAACGGTCTAAGACAAGGAGGAGCGTTAAGCCCATGCCTATTCATAATGGCTATAGATGCGGTAATGAAAAATATAAATTAAAAAAAACACACATATGATACAGGAACCTTAAAGCAATGGAAATCACTGAGTGTATATTCGTAGACGACGTAGCACTAATAGCGAAAAACATTAAGGACCTAGAAGCAAACATTAAGATATGAAGCGAAGAACTTGCAAAAGCGGGTCTGAAAATCAACACAGAAAAAAACAAAATAATGTATATAGGGGGAGGAAAAGAAACAGAATAAATAACAATAAGCAACACCAAAATAGAACAGACCGAACAAATTAAATACCTAGGGCAAATAATAGACGGCACAGGGGATCTCGAAGTGGAAATAAACAATAGACTGAAAAGTGTTTGATTTCCCTCCGCAGCATATGCTCACTTATTTCTTATCTTAATTTTCCCAGAATCTTCATCAACCAGAAACTAACGCTATTAATTTTTTTTTAGAAGGAATATTTCTTAGATAACGTGTTTCTCACGTTCCCTAGAACAAGAAGCTATCGATAGCTGAGCTCGAACCCAGGATCAGTGGTTTGCGAAGCGTACGCTAAAATGCCAGTTGTTGACTTGAAAAAGCATTTGGATTGACCTCTGTCACGCATCTTCAGGTGCAGAACCGCGCCCGAAGGTCGAGCAACAACGCCTGGCACGCATCTTTCCACTACGCACGTAAAACCAACTTATCTGCATTCCCACACCGTGAAGTTACTTAACAGGAAAGCGGCTAAGTGAGTTCCAGCTATGCGCACGCCTCGCTTAGGCGGTCATTTCACACCGAACAGAGCAGCAAGAAGCAAGCAGCGACCACGGACTAGATCGCCTAGTAGAATAGAAGAAACTGTGCGCACACAAACCGCTCCTCCAAGGTGAGTACCCACTCAAGAGTTTTTTGACACAGTTTTTTTAAAACGGCAGATGCTCGAACAGCTCGTCATTTAAGTCACTTGATAAAATGCACGTGAATAATTAATCAGTCACATGATTAGGAGTGACGTGAATTACGCCCAGATGTTATTTGATCTTGTATACAAGTTATAGGATGCTTTAACAATAATATTGTTACTTAGTCTTGAGTGAAAGTATAACTTAATTTTAACAACATTGTTTTGAATCTGTTACACTGTTTACTATTAGTTGCACAGTTTTGAATTTGTTATTAGTTTGAATTAGTCAATTGACTAATCTATTCGTGTGTGAAAGTTTTAAACCATATTAACTATAACTAAATTAGTTATTTAGTTTCATTATTTCTCATTTTCTTTTCTCCAATGAAAGTTCTAACTCAGATTTTCTTTTTAAATTTATTTATGAAGATGAAAATCTAGAATGTGTCTTTTAAAGTATACATAAGTATTTAAAAATTATTAATAAGATATTCAATTTTACATTAATATTTAATTTGATTTGATTAAAACTTGATATGAATATAACATTATCTCTTGCGATTGATAAACGTCGCAGTTTTAACCCGTTTCATGTGATTTAAGGCGTCAACCATTATCAGTAACCAAAATCAAAACATCCGTGGAAGTCTAACACAAGTTACTGCTGATTCATAAATAATATTCGAATTATTTATTGTATATAGTAATTGCCTAAAAATCAAAGCTTTAACTTGTTTTTATTTTTTCGTTATTTGTTTTACTCTGATTCAACTTGTTTCATGAATAATACATTGTGTATTGAAATTGCCTAAAAGTCCGAGCCTTAAGCCGTCTGTTTATGATTTAAGGCGTTAACCATGATCCATAACATAAGTTTTCCTCTCACACAACTCGCGACTGCTTCGTAAATAAAATGCTTCAGCGATTATGTCATAGAATTGCTCAACATCAAGTGGAGATGAGGACCTCTTGATTAACCGTTTAGATTTTCCTTAAGGCGATTTTCACGTTTCGCAAGACGCCGAATGACATCATCAGGATCCTTGATTACCGTAAAGGTGACGCGTTTGTGTACGCAAATTTTGATTAAACGAATTATTTGTAATGCTGCAATAACGAAACGTAATAAACGATGCAAAGTGAACGATCGAGTCATGGCTTTGATTAGGTATGATATCGCAGTGGAACGCGACATTACGGAGATTCACTATTATTAGATCTAGACTGGATGGGGAATAAATAGAACGTCAGGATTCACCCACATAGCACGTAACACATTGTTAAGTGCGTTTTGGTTCATGGCCAAATCGGGATCAGATTCTGTTTTCCTCGTAATAATTTCGTTATCAATGTCAGCACTTCCTGTTTTATGGTATTATATTTTTAATCCACAATTCCTGTTGGGAACAATTATGGCAAGAATTCATATGTTAGTCAAGTGAGAATTAAATGGAGTATTTTTTGTATGCAAATATGTTTTTTTTTTACTTTTTTTAATTTAATTATTCATCATTCAGTTTATGACCCTCATAGGGTATCATATTGTCAATACTTACATTATAAAATAAAATTATACGAAATGTAAAATGTAACATATCAAAGGTACAATAGTACACATCTACAGGGTGAGTCGAGAGGAACGGACCAAACTCCAGGAGTGTATTGTAACGTGAAAATAATTTTTAAAAAATCATATGTTGTTATCCGAACTTCATTTGTTTTCAAGTTATAGTTTCAAATCTTGAATATGCAAATTGGTGTTTGTCTATGATTTTTGTAATGGGAGTGCTACAGCTGCTGTTGAAATATATCGTCAACGGTTGCCACATCAGAAAACTGTGGATAAAAATGTATTTATCCGACTTTTCAACAAACTGTTCGAAACTATCACTTGAAAACAAATGAAAATCGGATAACAACATTTGAGTTTTTTTAATCATTTTTACGTGTACTATTCACTCCTGGAGTTTGGTCCGTTCCTCTTGACTCACCCTGTATATTAGATGTAAATTATTAAGTACTAACCAATGTTCTTATTTCAATATAAATTAATTTCCATTGCTAGTTTCAATTTTTCCATTTCGTCGTTATAAGTTTAATAAATTTAAATTTAAAAAATTTGAGGCTTTTTTTTAAATTGCATTTCAAGTAAATACAATAGCAAAAAAATCGGAAAATCTTCATTCCACAACACCTTCATGATTTTGCGTGAATTTTCATTTTTCATTAATATCATTACGAGTAATAATTCAATTACTTTATTTAAAATCCCATCGATCCCATAATATACATTAATTATGTACAGAATAGTTCATAAAACTGCAAGGAAATTTGATTTCGATAAGTATCAGAAAATTTAATCATTATTCTAAATCAGAAAATTTAATAAAATTATTTGATAAATAAATGAAATTATGAAGAAAATCTGTTAATGAATTGAACTTTAATTTCAAAGTTAGTAAAAACGCAAAGAATGAAAATTATCAAAACCGTCATCAAACATAACCAATAAAATTGTGAGAAAATTCTGTGGGACAAAAATAAAAGTTTCAGGTAAATTATTAAAATTATCAGAATAAAGCTTTCAAAATTATCAATAAGAAGAGCAGAAAATCAATAAGATTATCAGGAACGTTAACAAAAATACCGACATATTATTAATAATCTGCAAAGGTACCAGACATGTTCAGATAATTTGTAAATAAATTCCCCTAAATTCCAAACACTAGTTCAAAGTTAGTGAATACGCCAAAAGAATAATAATCATCCAAACTGTCATGACAAATGTATCAGAAAAATACAAATACACAGTTAGTGAAAATGCCTGAAGAATAAAATTGATCAAAACCGTCATTAAAAAAATTAATAAAATTGTGCGAATAATCTGTGAAACAAAAATAAAAGTTTAAGGTACATCATTAGAATGATCAGAATAATACTTTCAAAATTATCAATAAAAAGACAGAAAATCATTTATATTATCAGAAATATTAGTTAAAAATATCGACATATTTTTAATCATCTGCAAATGTGCTAAACAATTTCAGATAATTTGTAAATGTCATTATCTAAAAATTCCAAAAACGACTTCAAAGTTAGTGAAAATGCCAAAAGAATAAAAATCATCAAAACTGTCATTACAAATTTTATCAGAAAAATACAAATACAAAGTTAGTGAAAATGCCTAAATAATAAAAATTAGCAAAAGCGTCATTAAAAAACTAATACAATTGTGAGATTAATCTGTGATACAAAAATAAAAGTTTAAGGTAAATTATTAGAATGATCAGAATAATAATTAATACTCATTAATCAATATTGAAGATAATTGTATATTAACAGTTAATATTATTTGTGAAAAATTCAAAAACTCAATTAAATTAAATGAAACATTCGGAAAATCTAAACTTCTACGAAAATCAATAAAATTATCAGAAAAATCTGATGTATATGAGTAGCAGTAGTAGTATATGACTTTCTCAATATACAGGATGTTTCACTTGTAGTGGTAACACCTCAGTAATTTTTTTAAATTTATTTTTCTGTGAATTTTTTGCATGTGGAGTGTGTGAAGCTTTTTTGCGTTCGTAAATTGGGTACAAATTTCAGCCTTAGTAAATAATTAGACTACTGTGATAAAATTAAAGCAAAAAACTTGAAAAATAAACATAATATGGTTTGTTTCTTCAAAAAATTGATCAAGATATGTTGTTGAGAGTCACCTCAAATCCAAAAATCCCAAGCTTTTTTGCAGCCATAATCAATTAAAATCGACAATATTTTAGGAGTTTATGAGAAGTGTGATAAATTCGCAATGTTTCATGTGACAGATCTCGCGGTTAATAAATCATAGCTAACTTGTGATAATAAAATTAAAATTTGACTGTAACATATTGTTGGGTGTTTTTGTTTTGTTTAACCAAACATGGAATTTGGGGTTTGAGGTGACTCCGAACGACTTTTCTTGATAAAATTAAAAAAAAATATACCTCATAGGTTTTTTCAATTTTTTTGCGATAGTTTTTGACTTGATGCTTCAAGCCAATAATTATGTTTTTAATTATAAATTTTCAATATTTGTACATTTGGATATTAGGCCCGTGGACAACTGGAGACCGGTTTCGGCCTGGTGGATCTCATCAGTCCAATGCGCCCGGAGTTAATTGCCAAAATATGAGTTCATATGCTCCTCCCATCCCTTCATTATGCTCTGAAGATTATTTTCAGTATACTAGTCAAACATATTTCCATGCAAATGATTTTTTTTTTCTGTAAGCAACAAATTGAGCGTGATAAGCCGAATGATTGTAACGATCAGGCAAAAACTAATCAAGATAATCAAGCTAATTATCAAATTATTTTATTTTATTATAATTAACAGCTATTAATTATTATTAATACAGCAAGGCAATTATTTTCAATGTATTGTTCAAACGTATTTACGTGCAAATGAATACGTAAATTACGATGTGCATCACGTTCTAAAATTGTCAGTGTAACTGTAAAAACACCGTCCGCACTGAATTCTAGCGTGGCGCTCATGCGATGAATAATAATAACACCATCATGCAACTTGTGTTTTGATTCCAGATGGCCAACCCAGTTTTCATGCTGATCTGGCTCCTGATCCTCGTCTTCATATCATTCTTCGTGGCGTTCTTCTGCGCCGGCTGGTATATTCTGTTCCACTGCCTGACTGTTTGCATACCAGGTCTACAGGTAAATGATAAGCTTTGAGTGCGTTACAGCGTTTATTTGTTTCAGTGCTTTGTTCTTTAGTGATAGCCAGAGTTACAATGGTTTAGGTAATTTGATTGTATGCATTTTAAGTAGCAATTTTTGTCAGCAGGTTGTACCAGTACCAGTAAGTAATCAACTGACCTTTGACTTTGGTACCACTGTTTTGTTAATCACAAATCAGCTCGTTGACCTATCAGCTCCATATTTAGAGTTGATTACAACAATAGTTGTTTTGCTTATTATATTATTGCACCACAATATAATGCATTTACATATCTAATTACCTATTGGTGTTCATAATCTTATATAACAATATTATGTAAATATTATCTCCAACACAAAATATTTATACTTTAACAACGTAATCATAACGGATGCAACAATAAATGTTGCAAATACTATCAGCAATCCGCAGATTAATTTTTAAATGACTGCATAGTATATCGTTTCATATTCTTTCTACAACTGGTAGCTTATTTATTTGGAATTTAATATTTGCAAACTAATAATAATAATGAAATAAAATATGGTTAAACCGTTTTGAACATTTGGAGTCTTTATTCAAACTTATGTTTAACTATGTTCAATTTATACAATTTTAAAACAAAAACATTGCATATGGAATTTTTCATGGAATTCTAAATGCTTCTATGCTAAATTGCTAAATTTTGGTTAATTAAAAATGCATCAACTTACCATAGAAGATCTTTTATTCAGAATTCCATGAAATAGTAAAAAAAATGTATACACTATATTGCACAAATTGAAAAAAAAAATGAAACTTTTCTATCTTATCATTAATCACAATTTTGCGTTATTATAAAAATTTCTAAATTTTTATCACAATTGCGAAAATATGGGAAATTTCGAATTAGACCTCTGAAAACTTCTATCAATTTTGCATAGAATTTTTATTCAGAATTTCATGATGAATATTACCTTACATTTATATTCTACATTAAATATTTGAATTCTCGGAAGAGTATCATACTAGAAAATTATATAAATTCGATTTTTTAAATCATTTCGATATTCTTTACGTTCTTTCTACTTTCCTTAATATTTGTTATAAACATAATGGTATCATTTTATCATTAATTAAAAATTTATCAACTTACCATAGAAGATCTCTTATTCAGAACTCCATTAAAAATTAAAAAAATGTATACACGATATTGCACAAATTCAAAAAATATTTGAAACTTTTCGATCTTATCATTATCAGAATTTTGCTTTATTATAGAAATTTCTAATTTTTTTTATCACAATTGCGAAAAAATGGGAAATTTCGAATTAGACCCCTAAAAACTGGTGGCTAATTTATTTGGAATTTATTATTTGCGTAATGATAATTTCTAATAATAATAATGAAATAAAATATGGTTAAAACGTTTTGAACATTTGGCGTCTCTATTCAGAAGATAACTTATGTTCAACTATGTTCAACTTACGTTCATACAATTTTGAAAAAAAAACATTGCACATGGAATTTTTCATGGAATACTGAATATAAATTCTTCTTTACTAAATTGATAAATTTTAATTAATTATCAATCTACCATAGAAGATCTTCTATTCAGAAATCCCTGAAAAAGTTAAAAATTTAATACACAAATGTATAATAATACAGTAATAATTGAAACATTATTTGAAACATTTCTATCTTATCATTAATCAGAATTTTGCTTTATTATAGAAATTTCTATTTTTTTACCACAATTGCGAAAAAATGGGAAATTTCGTATTAGGCCTCTGCAAACTTCTGTCAATTTTGAATAGAATTTTTATTCAGAATTTCACAAAGAAGTCAATATTACCTTACATTTCTATTTTACATTAAATATTTGAATTCTCGGAAGAGTTATCATACTAGAAACTTATATAAATTCGATTCTTAAATCTTTTCGATATTCTTTTAAGGTTCTTTTTACTATCATTAATATTTGTTATAAATATAATGATATCATTTTAATCAAAACGTCTAAATTCCTGACATTTTAAACTTGGTAAAAAATCCTGATATTTAATAAAACTGTAAGTAAACTCAATAAAAATATTAAAATCAAATAAAAATAAAATAAAATAAATAAATAAATCAATAAAATTGTGTGAGTAATTAATTCTAGTTTTAATTTTTTAATTCTAATTTAATAGGAAATTCTATTAAAAATAAATAAACGTTTAATCTTAATAACTAAAATGATAATAATAATAGATTCAATATAAATAATGAGCATTTTAATAATGCGAATTGGAAAAATAATACTTTTAAAATCATCAATAAATAGAGGAGAAAAATCAGATTTTACATTTTTATAATGTAAAATTATAAAAGTTTAATAAAAGTCAATTATTAAAATGATAAGAATAATAGTATTAAAATTATCGATTTTTAATTTTTTTAGAGAATCATAATGAATAGATAATTATTATAAATAAAAAAATATAACGCAGCATAAATTAATATATCTAATATGCTATTGACCACGGATATTTTATTATTTGCCACATGCAAATAAACCTTGATTTTGCTGTTCTTAGCCAATACAGGACCGAAAACAGTGAAGCTTCTGTCTATGCTTAATAAATATGGTGGTAAAGCAAACATTTGACTTATTACAATATTCAATACTCGTATAATTGAAATGTATTCTCACACTTCCTGCTTTAAATATTTTTACTTTTCATACGAAGTATAGATAAGATATTTTAATCGCGAAAACTCAATTTTTCAGGTACTGATGCAATTGCTCATTTAGATGTATCTTTACTTTTTTTAATTTTTACATATTTACATTTTACAAATTTTAATTTTATACTAAAAATAATTGGTTATTGTAAACTCACAAATATTTAATATGACTACAGCATTGCTAAAAGAAAATCTACCATTACTGTTTATTTTAAACCGAATAAACTAAAGCTTTAATGTTATTCAAATAATCTTTAAAGTTTAAAATTTAAAAATATTTTAATCAAAATATCATGAAAATCGATTAATTTAATATATATATATATATATATATATATATATATATATATATATATATATATATATATATATATATTATCGTGATAAACGATCATTTTAATAAAATTATTTTGATAATCGATTATTTTAATTAAAATAGTTTGATAATCGATTAACTGATTATTTGAAACCGAATAAAATAAAGCTTTAATGTCACTCAAATAATAATAAATCACTATTTTAATCAAATTATCGTGAAAATCGATTACTTTGACAAACATTTCTTGATATTCAATTATTTTAATCAGATTATCGTGATAATCGAATGTTTTAACCTAATTATTTTGATAATCGATTATTTTAATCAAAATAGTTTGTTTTGCCTACCCCAAATCAGCTGCTTCGAACTTTATTATTATTATTATTATGTACGACAATTTTTATTCTGGAATGTGTGCACATATTCACCCTGTAGTCATATTCAATAACACCCTGTTCATTATTTATTGACTACCCTGTAGTCATTTTAAAAAACACCCTGTTCATTATTTATCCTCTCAATTTTCAACGAATTATTATTTTAAATTTACACCCCTTAAAATACCGTAGCCTATTCAAAAACACCCTGTTTATTTAATTCATATAATGCTTTTCTTGTGTTAAATATCAATTGCTCTCAATTTTCTACGAATTGTTAATTTTCATTTCTTTTTCAGAGTTTAGCGGATATGCTGCTTAAAGGAGTGCAGTTTCCGAAGTATTGTGCGGACAAAATGATGACGGGAGGACCGATTCCATGAACCCAGGTTGCCCGTGAAAAAAAGTCGAATGTGTTCATTACGTTAATATAATTTTATGCAGTCTAAGCTTTTATGTGTATTACGAGGTATTATGCAAGTATTTTGCATAGTGTAGCTTACTACTAACAAGTGATGGATGAAGAATAGTTATGGTACAAAATAAGTTATTGCAATTGTTTGATATTTTGCTACATATTTTATAAATAAATATTTGCACCTATTATTATTTAATTGTTTAACTAGGCATTCGAGCAGTAGACACAGGAATAGGCAAATTGAACATCCCATCAGACATTTAACCATCTCGTTATAAATATTATGACGTCAGTATTGTTTTAGTCCAGGAGTTAAAGTCATGAAGAATAGCTGTGCAAAAGTTCCTTGCATAATATGATTTTTTCGAAATGTTATTTTTCGAGATATACAGGTATGCAGCATCTGTAATACAATTTCTTGAATTTTTCATTCAACTTTGATTCCCAAGTACTTTTTCGCAATTTCCGAGATATTGTACCACCAAAACCTTCCGAAGGGTAGAATGGCCGAGGAGGATTGTTTTTGTATTCAACATTTTTATGACATATCAACTGCGGACAATTCGTATAAAATTAAATAAATAACCAAATAATATTTCAATGAGAATCTGCTATTTGTAAATTTCCATGAATTTTACTTTAGCATAGTTTCAAGGTAGGTATATTAAAATGTTGATATGGCATGTAATAATTCTACAAAAATAGGCGAGCGTTTTGTCATGACAATATTAATTTTCATGAATGTCAGTTAGTAATTAAATGTCACTTGAAACTCACGTCATAATCGATTTGGCGAGGCAGAAAATGTAATTGCTCCAGAAATATTGCTATCAGTAATACCGCATTGACTAATTGTTATTGAAGTAACGCTTACGTTAAAATAATTACTTTAATATCTGATACAATAGAACATCTCCGAGGTAAGTGCAAAAAATTTTGAACAACAATTTAAGCTACAGAAATGACCATAGAAAATAATTACATCGGTGAAGGATATAACCATTCATATAAATATCATTTATGTAGGATATAAAACTCAGATTTTTATAATTAAATTAAGGTTTGAAAATATTTTGGAAAAATGAATTTTATTTTTGTTTATAAAATATCATAATTGTATATTGTATTAATTTAAGCTACAGAAATGAGCATAGAAAATAATTATCTTGGTGTAGGATATAACCATTCATATAAATATCATTTATGTATATAAAACTCAGATTTTTTTAGAATAAAATTAAGATTTGAAAATATTTTGGGAAAATGAATTTTAGTTTTGTTTATAAAATATCATAATTGTATATTGTATTAATTTAAGCTACATAAAAGAGCACAGAAAATAATTATCTTAGTGAAGAATATAACCATTCATATAAATATCATTTATGTAGGATATAAAACAATTAATTTAAGCTACAGAAATGAGCATAGAAAATAATTATATCGGTGAAGGATATAACCATTCATATAAATATCATTTATGTAGGATATAAAACTCAGATTTTTTAGAATACAATAAAGATTTGAAAATATTTTGAAAAATAAATCTTATTTTTGTTTATAAAATATCATGTCTTTCAAAATTATCAATTATTAAATTATTATTCAAAATTATTCTTTAAAAAATGGAAGAGTAATTTGAAAAACATCGTAACAAAATTGATTATCGTCGAATTTTGCATAGAAACCGTATATTTTTTGCAGGTAACCAAATTCTAAAAATTTTGAGAGAAAAAAAAACTAAACCTAATTAACTAACTAATTAATCCAATAATGGCCAATTGATTCATAATGTAGGTTTATAAACAGAATATTTCTGGTTTTAGATGAAAAACTTCTGCACGGGCTTCATTTGGTTTCTCGTATTTATTCTGATCTCAGGTGTTGTAGCATTCTGGTGTGCTCCATGGTATATACTATTTTATATGTTTGAGGCATGCTGTCCAGCAATCAAGGTAATTAATCCAATGAGTAAAACGAAATGAATTATGAATTGAAAGCAGTTTCATGATAAAATGAAACTATAATATTTGATGACAGTTTATTTAATTTTGAATTAATAATGAAAGAGAATGGGTATAAGTAGTGTATATATGCGGGTTCCGCGTCATTTTCCATGAAAACAACATGGAGCTCCAAATTCACTTTTCGCTTTCCCGAACTTAACGACCTGCCGACCAAAAACAAAATCAAATTGGAGCTCCAAGATAATTCTTTTGGAAAATTGACACGGAACCCGCGTATATACACTACTGATGAACTACACAAACTTATCGTGTACATTACGGTCATTTATATTATATTACCTATTTTAGCCCTTTTGCGACCAACTGCTGAAGGGCGTGCAGCTTCCTGGAATTTGCTGGTTGAAGATTAAAGAAAACTGTTGTTAATAATGAAAATATTGTAGTCAAACGTGATCCATTAAGTTCTAATTGTAAAGATTCTCATTAATGTATTACAGTTCGGATGTTAAATAATAAATTAGATATATCTTTTTCAGCTTTCGCTTTTATATATTTTATTATTAATATTAATTCGAGAGGTAATGGATGGGGCATGGCAAATATTTTTTGGCAAATTTTTGTTATTATTAACCACGCAAAAACGTATGCTAAAACTGCTTAAGGAGGGAATATTTTCAGCTGTTGAATTGAATGCATATTTTTCATGGGCATATCTATTCCTGCCCTATTTATAAGCATTGATATGACGTAACATATTCAGTTTTACTCATCGTTGGTTATACATTCTGGTCCTTACTGCATAAGAATATTTAAATGTGGCTGCCGAAATTTCCGATGGGCCCTATTATGTTTTCCACAAATACTGTTATATTTTCTATTTAAACTGCTATATATAGGTATTCTAAGTGCACATTATTTCTAAAAATATGTTACAGTTACAAAAATAAACGCATAGTACGCCTTCAGGTTCGTTTACCATAGATCCAGCTCCTGCTTAATTCATCTTCAATAATTAATCAAGCAAACGTTATTTTTAGATATCCGATTGATACCGTTTATTGGCAATGCGCTTCAAGTTCAGTAGAGATTATTGAGGAAATAGTTACCTCGTAGATTTAAGGGGTCTGTTGCTGAGATCATTGACCATATTGTGGTAAATTTCTTGGAATATGCTAAGGGTAATTTATTTTCCAAATAATAATTTATTTGCGTATTCAAAGGAATTTTTATGGTCAATGACCATATTGGCCATATTATGATAATTTTCTTGGAATATGCTGGGTAATTTATTTCCCTAATAATATATAATAATATATATATATATATATATATATATATATATATATATATATATATATATATGTATGTATATATAACGATCTTTATTAAGACTATCGACCCCAGAAGGGGTCTTTCCACCCCCTAATAATATTTTATAATAATTTTTTATGGTCAATGACCATATTGACTATATTATGGTAAATTTCTTGGAATATCGTATGGGTAATTTATATTCTTAGTAAATGAGTTTGCTACCCCCAATTTAAATTTGTGCCAGAAAATAATAATGTTTGAATATAAATATATCAGATAATATATGGTTTATAAATTATGTATACGTAGACTCAAATATTGATAAGTTATCAAACTATAACTTTTCTAAGTTGTACAATAGTTCAATGTACTCATAATTATATTCGTAAATTTATTTGAAATAATTATGAGCATTTTAATAAGGTCCTTGTCATACTTTTTTTGTTATACGTGCATCATAATATATGGTTATCAAACTAATAAGCGTGCGAAAATCCGTCTTTCTAGCAAGGCGTGTTTTAAAGTTGCACATTTATTGACCAACTACGTCAGACAATGGGTACTGATTTTTACTGATATAAATGTTAAAAGTTCACTTATTATTGATGGAAATCAAAGAACCAGAAGCTTCACAATAATTATTATTGGCTATTTGAAAACTAGCAGTTTCAACCTTCAGAATTTCGTTGATGACATTGATATCTACAGCATCTTCTAGCAGGACGTGTTTTAAAGTTGCACATTTATTGACCAACTACGTCAAACAATAGGTACTCATTTTTACTGATATAAATGTTAAATGTACACTTACTATTGATGGAAATCAAAGAACCGTGAAGCTTCTGGTTATTCTGCTTATTATTGGTTATTTGGAAACGAGCAGTTTCAACCTTCAGAATTTCGTTGATGACATTGATATCTATAGCAAATGACATTGATGCAACAAATACCAGCCGCTCTCAATGTTAACGAATAAAAATGACATCCACGTGTACCTTGTAAAATGAATATTAATGTTTCTTATTTGCTCTTTATTTCCACATTATAGTGCAATGCAAATTTGGGGCAAAGGTATAATGTATGAACATGGTATAATGGTAAATAAAGGTATAATGTATGATACGCATGATTTGCACATTGTGGATCGGGTATAATAAAAAATAACGTATGATACACGTGCATAAAGGCCTTTCAAGAATTGCGCAATTAAAAGCACTCCGTTTTGCGTCGTGCTCTTTAATCCGGCGAGCATGCTTAAAAGGCTCTTATGCACTTGTATCATAATATACTATTTCATAATAAACCTTAAGTTTCAATTTTTTGCCCTCGTATATGGTGCTATTGAATTTTCAGAACCTTAAACCAATACGCAGTTTAATAGACGTTAAAATATTATTCACAAATCTTTGGAATACGAATTTATTAATAAAACAGAAAGACCAAATATTCACTTCCTGATTCCAAAAACTTTGAAACGGTGATGTATTTTTTTACATATCCATTATATTTACGAATTTATTAATAAAACACAAAAAAATACTAAGAGCAAATATTTACTTACGGTTGTAATTATTATTATAGTAGTTATTTTAAAAACTGGCTTTATTTATACGTTTGATGCAAATAATTGATTGTTTTGAACATTTCCTGTAATACTGTCAATTTATCAGCAGATGCTATAGAGATTCTGCTTCAAATAAAATAATAATAATAATAATTTTATTAGCAGAAAGCTACATACATATTCCAAAAAATAAATACAAATGAAATAAAAACAACAAAAAATAAAAATAAAAAATAAAACGTTGTTGGAAGTCATGTCCTATTACCATTTTCTTATCATGGTCAATTATCTGCAATGTTCCGAAATGAGATAATGTAGAGAATACAATTTAAAAAATTAATTCGGCGAGATTTAAATACATGACTATCGGTTAGTCTCTCAAATGGCATAGTGAGTTAAGGCTACGACGCCCCATAGCACACGAGCTTATTAATAGTGATTATTAGGTGCAATGAACCACCAAGCCAAGACTTACCTAATCGTTGAAGCCAATTAACAACCTTCTGAACGTAATCCAAAAATCTGAAACAAGAAACTCATAAAGAAAAAAATCGGAAGAGGATTAATCCAAATTAATTTTCTAAATCAATGACTATGGTCTGTTTACTCAGGTTAGATATCCAAGGTTTTTTTTTTGCAGTTCTGTGTTCACCTTCCATGACAGAAAATTTTTACCCGAAGCTTTAGCGGCTGTTACGTTACACCTTTAATATAAAAAAATTGAGAATATAGGTATCTAAAACATCTAGAAAAATTATCTCAATCTCAATCTCAAAATTTAAGAACCTAATATAACAAATTTATAGAAAATTTCTAAAAAGAGGATGTAAGTAAACTAACAGAAATACAAAATATATTACCTATAACAATTACTCAAAGTTAGATTTTATATAAAAAAATATGTTTTTATTTATTACCAATGGCTTCCAGACATTTTACACAAAGTGCAGTAATTTTATGCAAATTTTATGATGCTAAGATATTTTATAGAAATTTTATAGATGCTGTGGGAATTAATATTTACTTTATAGAGATTTTGTGAAATTTTGTACGAATCTTAGACATTTTCAATATATTCTATGAAATAACTAACATATTTTTCAGATTTAAAAAAAAAGGAACATAATTGCAAAATATTGAAAGATTACTGGCAATAAAGCAAAACTATTTTATATACAATGTTGAATTTTTTATAAATATCCATGAAATATGACTAAAAATTCGTTAAATATAAACATATACTTTAATTTTCTAGAATGTAGTTTTTAGAATATTGCTTAAACTTCCAAAGTGTTAGAAAGTTAATATGTAATACACAGATTTCAGACAATAATGGAAAATCTGTACAATAAGATACAGTTTAGAGAAGTATTTAAAAAAATTAAAAAATAATATTCAGAAAAGGTGGTTTAAGTTTTCGACTAAAAAATATTTCTGTACCTGAGAAGCAAAAGAATATATGTCCAATATATGCAGAAATGAGGTAAAGGTGTAAAGGTGTATTATTTTTTTATATATTTTATAGGTGTAACATAAAATGTAATGCTAAAAGTAATAAAAGATAATTTAATTTACTTTATAATAGTTGGGAAGTAGATTATTGTTTGAACTTTCTAAGTGTTACAAAGAAGTTAAAATGTAATACACAGTTTTCAGACAATAATGGAAAATCTGTACAATAAGATATAGTTTAGAGAAGTATTTAAAAAATGTAAAAAATAATAATCAGAAGAGGTGGTTTAAGTTTTTGACTAAAAAATATTTCTGTCCCTGAGAAGCAAAAGAAAATATGTCAATATATGCAGAAATGAGGTAAAGGTGTATTTTTTTTTAATATATGTTATAGGTATAACATAAAATGTAATGCTAAAAGTAATAAACAATAATTTAATTTACTCTATAATAGTTGGGAAGTAATTAAGAACTATTTTTTAAGCTATCTTCATGTCAGTAAATTGTATAAGCGCCCCATTTTACGTAGTTTTTGGACATACATCCTTCTGCTTCTCAGGTACAGATTTATATTGAAAGATAATTTTTCGGAATTAGAATGTAAAATGTATCCAGAACTTTCGAATTTTTAGTATTTTTAGTAAGTAAACTTATTGTTTATTTAATTGAAATATTATAAAATTAACAAAATTCTATAAAATTACAAGACACATTTTCAAACGTATTAAAAATATGTGCACTCAACAATAAAAGTTAAAATAAACTTGTGCAAATCTGGCCTGAAAGTTCCGAATATTCGAAGTAACTTATGGAAAGTTGATAGAATTTTGAAATTTTGAGAAGAAATTGAAAATTAGTAGATAGATTTCTGAAAATATTTAAAATATTCTGTCAATTTTTGATTAAATTAGCTTAAATTCCACTGTGCTTGAAAAATAATGAAATATTGCTCAAATTTCGATAAATCTGCATATTAAAGTTTCATAGAAATAATTTCTAGAAAGTTAGAACTTATGAATTTTTAGAAATTAGGACAAAATTCCACAAACGAGTCTGCATATGAGGACTTTATAATAAGAATTTAATTAACACTGGAGGCTTTAATTTCGTTATACATTATGTATAAATAAATAATGCAATTTTAACTTTGTTGGTTTCAAAGTTAATCACTTTATTGTCTTATGGTGACTATAGTTTCGTCCGAACAGTCGGCTTTTAAAGTATTTAATTTTTTTTTAAATATTATCAGAAAAGGTTAGTTTTCGACTAAAAAATATTTATATTAAAAGATAATTTTCGGAATTAGAATGTAAAATGTTTCCAGAACTTCATTTTCATTTTTATTATTTATAGTATTTTTAGTAATGAGTATACATATTGTTTATTTAATTTAAATATTTCTAATTCAATTAAAACAAAATTCTATAAAATTACAAGACACATTTTGTAACGTATTAAAAATATGTGCACTCTACAATAAAAGTCAACATAAATTTGTGCAAATCTGGCCTGTTCAGATATTCGAAGTAACTTCTGGAAAGTTGATAGAATTTTGAAATTTTGAGAAGAAATTGAAAATTTAGTGTACTCTGTTCCATTTTTGTTTTTAAGAAGGCTTTGGTTTCATTTTATAAAGTTTTACACATAAACACCAACAAAAATGATCCGATAGTGAAAAAATTATTAAATGCCAGATTTGTAACAACGTTGCCTAATTTGCTCTTGTAAAATCAAAATGCAAATAAATTCTGTTCACAATAAATTCTCAATTTGATGGCAACATTGCCCAGTGTCGTAAACTATAATATCTTTATTTTTAAATTTAACCTATTTTTTTTCAAATCTAGTGACTTTTTACATTAGCCAACAATACTGTCACCATAACAGAGTTAACTTAGTTAAAAATAAAAATGGAACAGGGTTTACATAGATTTCTGAAAATATTTAAAAATTGGTATGCAATTTTGGCAATTTTTGATTAAATTTACTTTAATTCCACTGTGCTAAAAACATAGTGAAATATTGCTAAAATTTGGAGAAATCTGTATATTAAAGTTTCATAAAAATAATTTCGAGAAAGTTAGAACTTATAAATATTTAGAAATTAGCACAAAATTCCACAAAAGAGTCGGCATATGAGGACTTAATAATAATAGTTTTATTAACACTGGAGGCTTTTATTTCGATATACATTATGTATAAATTGTTATGTATAAATTTTTACTCTGTTGGTATCACACTTTATTATCTAATGGTTTACGGTGACTATAGTTTCGACCGAACATTCGGTTATTATCAAACTTATATCTACAGTCACCATAAGACAATAAAGTGTGATACCAAGAAGTTGAAATTGCAATATTTATTTTAATAATAATAGTTTAGATAATAAGTAAAATGATTTAGAAAAGTGTTGTTACTATTTAGGTTCTCTCTGTATTAAGTTTTGAACAATAATCATTATTTCAGCTTTGTTTCCACATCCTTATTTGTCAACAATAGGATTATGAAAAATTATTGTTTTTATGCCTGTTTTCCAGTTTTGGGGTTTAAATTTCCTGTTATATAATATCTAACTAATAATAAATCATTATAGTTTTGTTTTGATGTTCTTCTTTTATCGTCAACATGGATATGAAAACTGGGTGTTAGATAACTGTTTTCTAGTTTTGTTTGAATTTCCAGTTTTATATAGTTTAAGTATTAATAAAACGTTAAAGTTTTGTTTTGGTGTTCTTATTTTATCGTCAACATGGTTATGAAAACTGGGTGTTAGAGAACTGTTTTCTAGTTTTGATTGAATTTCCAGTTTTATAATGTTTAAGTATTAACAAATCGTTATAGTTTTGTTTTGATGTTCTTCTTTTATCGTCAACAAAGTTATGAAAACTGGGTGTTAGAGAACTGTTTTCTAGTTTTGTTTGAATTTATAGTTTTATAGTGTTTAAGTATTAATAAATCATTATAGTTTTATTTTGATGTTCTCATTTTATCGTCAACATGGTTTCATAACCATAACACTTCATAACACTCGGATTATCGAACTATCAAAATATTATCAAACTTATATCTACAGTCACCATAAGACAATAAAGTGTGATACAAACATAGTTAAAATTGCAATATTTATTTTAATAATAATAGTTTAGATAATAAGTAAAATGATTTAGAAAAGTATTGTTTTGATTTAAGTCATCTCAATATTACGATTTAAACAATAATCATTATTTCAGCTTTGTTTCGACGTGCTTTTTTGTAGTCAAAATTATTATGAAAAATGATTGTTTTTATGCCTGTTTATCAGTTTTGAGGTTTAAATTTCCTGTTATATAATATCTAAGGATTAATAAATCATTATAGTTTTGTTTGGATGTTCTTCTTTTATCGTCAGCATGGTTATGTCAACTGGGCGTTGTCCTGTTTTCTATTTTTGTTTAAATTTCCAGTTTTATAATGTTTAAGTATTAATAAATCATTATAGTTCTGTTTTAATATCCTTATTTTGTTGTCAAAATTATTATCAAAAATGGTAGTTTTTCAGTTTTGTAGTTTAAAATTCCTGGTTTATAATATCCAAGTATTAATAAACCATTATTTTAGTTTTATGTAGATTTGCTAAATATCGTGCCAAAAATCTAATTTCTATTTATCCCACACTATGCTCTAGCCTAGGGGTTAAACTATTTTTTAATACACTTTTTAAATTCAATTTGACAATGCATTGACCGTAAATTTTGCAAATTACAACATAAATTATTATGAAATTAATTTCATAAGTTATGAATTAATTATGGATAATTTATTTCTGTAGTCAAGATTAATGTCGATTATGTTTTGATCACAGTAGAATTGCCATAACTATTCTTGGCAGTGTGTCTAACCTTAGATACATTAATCGAGTAATTATAATTATCATTGGTTACCTTTTATGGTGACTATTATTACAACTCTATGTTTACTCTATATTGATTAGATACATTAAATTAAGTATATGGCATTATTTTCGTTGAATTCCAAATTTCTCAATTAACTTAATGATTTAGACATTGTTCGAATATACAGGGTGATTTATAACTCATGTACAAATGTTCGGCAACTTTTTGAGGCCGCAATTTTAAGTAATAATAATAATAATATTTTATTAATGCTAGTACTTTCAACCAGTTTAAATTAAAAAAATATATATGAATATAGGTCCTGTATCGATTAGTTACAGAACTGCAAGATATTAAAATTTATTAAAGTAGGTAGTTAATAAGTTTAATGTATAGTTACAGTTGAAACAACAAAAACATGCATTCCATTTTGACAATAAACAAGTAATTTTCAATAGTGGGTAGATTGTGTTTTGTTCTTTCATGGTAACTAGATATTAAACTATTTCCTTGCAGTTTTGTAACTAATTGAGGGGTCTAGAAGCAAAAGGGTTTAAGTGCATTTTTTGTAGTTCTGAAATAAATATTTTTTTATAAATAAATACAATATATTTTAGGCTAAAATATTAACACTTTTTTTCTAAACTTATTCCTGGAATTTTCAAATTCAAGTTGACTTTAAAGCCATTTATCAGAACTACCAAAAATGCACTTAAACCCTTTTATTTGTAGACCCCTCAATTAATATAGGACCTATGTAAGTACATATAATAATTTTGACTTAAGTTTCCGGCCTCGAGAAGTTTTAGAAGTTTTTTTAGACCCGTTATATATCACCCTGTATACAACTTTGATACTGGTAGTTTTAATATCTGTCAAAATAATTTAAAAAAACACCCAATATCGCATATTCAATTTTGATATTTTGATATTTTGATTTTGAATAATTGCGATATTTTTATATAAATTATTATTTCTATTATATTATTATATTATAAAGGCGGAAAGACCGCCGGCCAATAGCCTAATAAAGATCGTTATCTCTCTCTATTATATTATATTATTATTATTATTATTATTAAGTACCTACAGAAAGTTAAATTTTAATTTGTTAATGAACAACTGTGTAAATGAATTCATTTTCATTAATTTAAAATTTCACTTATCAGGAACGTTTTTACTTAGAAAAGGTGTAGAAATAGATGCCAAAGCAATATAAACCACAATAACCTTGTTCTCGTATGTCGTGACTGGCATTGCCTTATAATGTCGTAATCGCTTTTGTATTGCTGGAAAATTAACTCTTTGCCCACTGCGAGCTCCTCTGTTGGCTTTCCGCCGTTCCTTTTATAATATTTACACAAACAGGAATAATTATATGCTCATGTTCAGTCACAGAGACGTATCAGTATCGCATTACGGGCAAATTACACTTACACAGGTATGAATAGCATTGCAAATTGAGGTTGATTATTATTTTCGATTTGTTTGTGTATAAATCAAGAGAGTCATAAATGTGTGAGCAAGTGTAAAAATAGAACCCCTAACTTGGAGATTTATTTATTTTTAGAAATCAAACATACTAGAAAAGAAGTAATTACTTTGATTATTATATAAATATGTCGGCAAGTGCAGAAATGGGAGACCTCAATTGGAAATTTGTTTATTTTTAGAAATTAATAAACACCAAAATAATTCTTATAAGTAGTGAAGCAATCCATAAAAGTATAATAAATGCAAATTTCTATAAAGTGTGAAAAGTAAATTCATATCTGTCATAATCTTCTTCAAGAATAGAAGATAATACTGCCATAAACATGACGCATTTTCATCTATATACGTAATTGATTTTGGTTATCTGTAGTTGATAGGTAACAGATAAAGTTACGAGCACAGTCTAAATTCCATGTTTTAGTATGTGGTTAGTATCGATATTGGCTTCAACTGCGTTTCACAATGTCGAAGAAATATTTTACATTTGCAGCAGGTAAAGTTAGTACTTTAGATAAACTACATCAATACTTTTATAAATCAAATTTATATAACACTTGTCAGATATATTGGATACCATTTATCTTATATCTTCTGTAAGAGCTGGTCTTATAACTCATTCATTATTCTTAGGTGTTGTACAAGTAACGTGAATAAAACGTTATTTTTAGGAAGCTTACTGGCATTTGGTGCTGGTTCGATGTTTCTCTGGTACCCACACATGTGGAGATATGCGTCTAAAGATCCATCGAGTCCCATTAACAATGATAATCTCACCAATTCAGATCTTCTTTGGTTACAACTGATGCAATATATTGGGGCAATAGTTGCGCCAGCGTTAATCACATTCGATAATTTAAAAAGAGGAATCAAATGGGCATTTATTGAGTGTGCAGCTTCGATTATATTGGCAATCATATTGTTCGCTTTTGCCGATGCTTTAGCACTTTACTACGTTGCACAGTTTACATCTGGGATGGCATTAGGTGGATCAATGACTATTTTGCTGACATATTACGCTGAAATATCCAGTCCAGCATATAGAGCAGCTGCTTTAGCCTCTGTAAGTGTTACAATGGCAATTGGAAAAATGTTTTCATACATTGTATCAGTGGAGACATCGAAGTTGGGAGTCAGCTTGATGTATGGAATAATCGCTTGCATATTTCTGGTGCTATGCTTTTACTTACCACAGAGCCCTTACCATCTTTTAATGAACAACAAAGAACCCGAAGCAATCGTAGTACTTACTGGCTTAAGAGGTGGGCAGTTTGAACAAAGCGAGTTGGAAGAAATTAGAGCTATTCGCGAAGGAACCTCATCAACGACGAATGCAGCACTGGTGATTTGCAGTTTATTCCTCTTGCAGAATCTAACGGGGGCCTTTGATATTGAATCTTCAACTCTAGAAATATGGCTTGTATTCAATAATAACTACTACCAGAAGGAGATTATATTCTACGTGATTCAAATATTAAGCTGTATTTTGGGGATTCTATTGGTATCGAAGTTTAAAAAGTCTTTAATACTTATTATATCATTTACTCTAATGGCATTGTGTAATTTAGTTTTTCTCATTGCCCCATATCGTGCGTTTATAGATCATCAAAACTGGACTACTACTGTTGCATTTGGAATAATATGGTTCATCAGCTACAATATGGGGTTAGGTATAATACCATGGGTATTAATGGCAGAAATGCTGCCGATATACCGAAAAGCTCTCACGTTAGTTGTGGCAGCTTCATCCTATTGGTTTTTTGCCCTAATATTATTGTATATACGATTCTCTAATATTAGAGGAGAAATACAAGTTGGAAACGTTTTCAACTACATCTCGATATTTTCGTGCACAGCAGGTATCTTGATTAGTGTCTTGTGCGTTCCAGATACCAGAGGAAAAAGCCTTAAAGAGATTCAATCAATTGTGAGATAATTATAGTATCGGATCGCTGAATTGCTTTGTATATATGTAAACTATGACCATACTATTAATCAATTAACGTTTTAAGTCTAGTATGCAATCTTTAATTGTACATAAATTAATAAAATGTACTTTACGATCTTATCTGCTTATATTATAAATTGTGTGTTATTAAAAACAGAGAAACCAATAGACTTTGCTATGTTTTTACCACAGTATGTTCATTGATATATGTATAGACTTACATACAGGGTGTCCTAAATAGAGTCGGATTGCATGGGTATCATTCTTATTCCTAAAGCTAGAGATCAGGTTAAGTGGGCAATATATCGTGCAGTTTTATATGCTGGTTCAGATTATGTCGAAAATGTTTCAAAAATCCGAGCAGTTTAGAAGTTATTATAAAAAAAGTAAAATCGTGATTTTCAAAAATTTACGATATTTCCATAATTATTAAAGATGCGAAAATAAGATTAAAATAAAAGTTACTTACAGCTAAAAATGTGGCAATGAGAAAGTGCCTTTGATTTTCTCATACCTTTTCAAATAACATCAGAAAAAAAAAATGAAATAGCAAGATTTCTGATTTTGTCGAATATCTCCAGAAGTAAGCGGTTTTTTTCTGGTTTTCTCAACAGAATATTACTGACCACTAAATTGCGCAACTTTTTTTTAAAATTTAACTGCCTGTTAACTTGAATGGTTTCCGATGTTCCCATGCTGTTGATCCTTATCTTGGACACCCTGTATATCAATAAACATACTGTGGTAAAAACATAGCAAAGTGTATTTGCTTCTCAGTTTTTAAATATGGACTCCCACGTAGTAAAGGTCGAAACTATCATCATTTGTGTCATTACTATATCTTATCTGTACAGCGTATCATAAAAAAAATGAGAGTGATATAAGATTTGATAGCTACATTTATCGTCTATTTAGATACGTACATATTTCACAATCAGTGACATTTGTCCTGTCTTAATATTTCGTTTCGTACAATTTATTCCCAAAGGAACCAATTTCCAAAATTTTTCAAAATTTTTGTTATGATTTTTTTTGCAAATTCTCAAACCTTCTCTAATAGACTTATTTTTGTATGTACAGTATGAACATCGTCATACAAACAGAAACGTCAGAATAAACAGCACTGGTAAGTACAGTAAGGCAACCAACCACATGCACTAAGCCGTATTCAATACAGTATGCTTGGTTGCCTAATCTTTAGTACTGTTTATTGTGGCGCATAATGTACAGTCATGCTCACATAAATCTAGTACAAGAAATTAGGTTACAATAGCAATTTTATATAGCAATGTCAAATTGTTTGTACTAGATTTATGTGAGCATGACTTGTTCAAATTGAACATAATTTGAAGCCAATCTTCTAAATTTTGTTTTGTTTATCGGTGGTATTGTAAACATTTTTAGATGCAATGAAGGTATCTTTCAGGTATAATTAGAGATTAAATTCCCGTTTCTATCTGATTTCTAAGGAAGTTAGTTGAAGCCATTTTGCAAAACGTCTTCTTATGGTGACAATTTTGGAATTTAATTTTTAACTCGGAAATTAAAGGAAGGATAAGATTTCCACAAAAGTTCTTTGAAATTAAACGAAAAAGATAGAAACATATAGGGTGATCCATTGAAATAACAAAAGTTGATGGCTACTTCTGGTAGAACTGGAAGTGATAGAAGGTTTAAAATATTTCACCGTGTGAACGTGAAGGTGAGGTGAATTGAGCTATGCTTGGAGGTATATTTTCAATTTTTTATTTTACCGTGAACCCCAAAAACTTTTTACTGACATTTTTCGTGAGACATCCTGTATGTAATAACGGATCACCGACTTAACATTTCTGTGAAATAAAGCAGTATACATAACTATATACTATACAGGGTGTCCAAGATAAGGATCAACAGCATGGGGATCTCGGAAACGGTAAAAGTTACAAAAGCGGCAAAATTACAAAAAAGTTTAGGTTAGTAGTAATATTCTGTTGAAAAAACCAGAAAATTATTAAGTTTACTTCAGGAGGTATTCGACAAAATCCTAACATTTGCGATATCGTTTTTAAGTTTTTCTGAAGTTATTTGAAAAGGTATAAAAAAATGCACTTTCTCAATGTCACTTTTTTAGATCTATAATATAGTGTTTATAAATTTTCAGTACAACGTTTCGTTTCGAAGAGACCATCATCTACTTAATATTTTTATATGGCTTGTAAATAAAGTACGCCCTGTAATAAATAGCATTTCCTATTACGAATTCAACGATTTATATCACAGTAAGATTTCTCATATTTTTATTCAGAAAAAAAGCTTGTTAATACATTTCGAACATTTTGGTGTAGTAGGCGTTGAAATGATCGACGAAGAAACAATTGATTACCTAATTTTATCATTTTAAGATAATTAAATGAATAGAACAATTCTGATAATACCACAGTAAAAAAAATAATAAGTGTGATTCTGAATGTTTTAATGTTTAACAACTATTCGTGCTAAATTGTTTTTAGTTACTATTTTGGTACCTATTCTGGGTTAAAATTAGGTAATAATTATTGTCTTCATCGTCATTAAACGAACAGAACAATTCTCATACAACAATATAAAAATAACAAGTGTAGTTCTAAATAAACTAAACTTAAATAAACTATTCTTCGTAAATTATGTTTTGTTACTATTTCGGTACATATTCTGGGTTAAAAATATGTAATAATTTTTGTCTTCGTCGCCATCAAAAGAACAGAACAATTCTCATGTCACAGTAAAAAAATAATAAGTGTGGTTCTAAATCGCTATAATGTTTTGTTATGTTTAACAACTATTCTTGCTAAATTATTTATAGTTACTATGTTGGTATCTATTCTGGGTTAAAATTGGATTTTTTTTCTTCGCGTCATCATTTCAACGCCTACTACAAGAAAATGTTCGAAATGTGTTAAAAAGTCTTTTTCTGAATAAAAAGTTTATAACCCATACTGTGATATAAATAGTTGAATTCGTAATAGGAAATGCAATCTGATACAGGGTGTACATTTTACGGGCCATATAATAAATTAAAGCTGATGATGGTTTCTTCGCAACGAAACGTTGTACTGAAAAATTGTAAACGCTGTCTTGTAGTGCTAAAAATGTGGCAATGAGAAAGTGCCTTTGGTTTTCGTATACCTTTACAAATAACTTCAGAAAAAAATTAGAACGAAATCGCAAGGTTTCGGATTTTATCTTTAAATTTCTAGTTTTTTCAAAAGAATGTTACTGACCACTAAATTGCTTAACTTTTTTGTAATTTAACCGCGTTTGAAACTTTTGCGGTTTCTGAGATCCCCACGCTGTTGAATCTTATCTTGGACACCCTGTATACTGTATATAAACTACTATTAATTCTATTTCATCTCGTTTTTGTCTGTAGTTAGGTATATAATGAGCATACGCAAACAATGAATAATTTAATATTCACACGAAATGCAAATTTATATAACAGCATAATTACCTAATTATTTAATCTGTTACGCAATGCTAATTTGATAATATCATCAAATTACGTTCCAAACTTAAATTTCTGCTTGGCAGCACAAATCTCGTTATATTTACTTGAAACTTGGAAGTATTTTGAATAAGAAGAATTGTGACTCAAAATTTCGATTTTTGCAAATTTGCATGTTGAGAAAATTAGAAGAAAAAAACAATATGTGATAAACGTAACTGATTTGATTTTCGTAATAACAAAATTCCAAATACAATGTTTTCATAAAAAGTCTTACACTTACAGTACAAATTATTGTTATAACTAACTTTGAATGGTGAGTTAAGGCTCTAACTGATCCTATATAGTGACATAGTGTTTATTTATTACGGGTATTAGTCAAAGAATGAGAACTGGGCTGCAGCTTCAAGACTATTAGCAAATTCAGAATAAAACATTTAGAATAATCGTGAAATCACTAATTGTTGTGATCCTTGGTGACATTAATTAGCAATAACAGCATAAATAGATTATCTAACAATAACAAAAATTTAAAATAATAACTGTTTTTATTCTCGCAATAATATACAGAGAGCGCATAAAGTATTAAGACCTGGCTTAATTTTTTCCCCTGCATAAATTTTTGAAAAATGCTTCAACAGGTCAAAATGATTTTTTTGCAAACAAATATTTTGACACTATTTCCATTTTTCCATCTCTATCCGTTTTGAATTTATGACGTCAGAGCCATTTTTTTAAATGACAACCTATATTTTTTATTATTGATTTTGATAGTACTTTTTATTACGATTTCAACAAGACATTTTCAATATGAAACTTTTGAAAAAAATGAGAAAAAGTGCGTTAAAGTAAAACTATTAAATTATTATTTCAATGTGGAGAATGCATCTAGTTACCATTTAAACAACGTCAGTTAAAACGAAATTAGGAAAACAGGCTTGGATTTTAAATATTGGAATAAAACAAAATTGATTAACCTGAAAAACATTCTTATTACAATATCATCAATTACAAAAATAAGAACAGAAAAACCAACAATTTTTATCGAGAAAAAAATACTAATGGCTTGTTTTAAGATAAGTTTTAAAATAATATGATATCACAAAAATAATTAGAATAACGAAAAAATATTGGTTAGGGGAAGAAAATCAAATTAGATGTTCAAATTGTTGACCATTTAGTTCTTGACAGTGTGCCAATCGATGTCGAAAGGCCGCACAGAAATTGAGGAGAACTTCTGGCTGTATTTGTCTCATTTCGACTTGGATCCGTTCTTTCAATTGTTCAATTGTGGTTGGCCGATTAAAGTATACTTTACTTTTGATGTAACCCCATAAGAAAACATTTTAAAGGGGTTGATGTTACAGCTCCGTGGATGTCTGCGCTGGAAATCCTTCGTGTATACCTAGTTGACGTCGTCTAAAGATCTGTACTCAGTCGTTACTGATAACTGTTATCAAATTGTGGGGTTATGTGTGCGCGTTAACAATTGTGGACTGAGTTTTTAGACGCGTAACTTCGGATATAAATATCGGCTTGACAACAATACTTTCTTCTTTTGTATTGCGACCGACGTAGATTCGACGGGATCAAATCTAAATCTCCCTGCCGTCAGACGTTCTGCGTTTTTATAACTTCGCACCTGATAGTCAATTATTGTTGTTGATTTATGCAGGCATCGTTCGTCAAAACTTGAAATGCACCTGTTACTACCCACGGATTTCGCACTGTTACTATGGCTACGAAACAACACTTGTTTTTCACGTATATCTGTGATTGTCTTGTCCCAGGTTTTTTGGGGTCTTCCTCTTGCCCTTGGTCCTTGAGCTGTTGCTTCCCAGATACACTTTACCGGCTTTTCCTCGTTCATTCTGACCATATGGCCGAACCACCTTAACTGTTGCTCTTCCATTTTTTGTGCAATTGGTACCACTTTTAGTACTTCTCTGGTAGCGCCATTCCTTAATTTATCCACTCGTGTTGCCCATTTCACTCTTGGCAGATATTTCATCACCATTGCTTGGATCTTGCATTGCATGGCTTTTGTTAGCACCCAGCTTTCGCTTCCATAAGTAAGTATTAGCCTATAAATTGTATTGAATACACTCATTTTTGTGCTCCTACTTATGTCTTTGTTTCCTGTGAACGTTCTGTTGAGTACATTTTTGGGGCGTTATTAATTCTGTCGTCTATTTCTCCATCCAGTTTCCCATCTCTTTGTAATATGATTCATAGGTATTTAAACCACTCTACCTGTTCAAGTCTTTCTCCACATATCTTTATTTCTATCTCCTTGTTAGATTTACCTATCGTCATTGCTTTGGTTTTAGCTGTATTTGTCTTCATCGTCCTCTTCCTCAACTCTCCTTCTCACATTACCTGGTTATTTTGTAACTGATTTTCTCTTGCTTCGAAAATCCTAAGTCACCTTAAAACGCGACTTCTGTTATCCTGAGCGGTGTTACTTTACTGTACCCTACATTCACCTTATTCACCTTAGTCTTCAGCTCCTTTATTATATCAGCCATAACTAAAGTGAAAAGTGTTGGGCTCATTACTCTCGCTTGTTTCAGACCTTCCTTTACGGCAAATTCTTGCGATTGCATGTTACCCATTCTGACATAGTTTGTATTGTCTCTGTATAAATTCTGTACCCCTTTTATTAGTTTCGCGCTGGCTCCCCTTTGTTCTATGCTTCTCCAAACAATTTCCCTCGGTACTCTGTCGAACGCCTTTTTGAGATCCAGAAAAGCTATACATATATTTTTCTTTTCGCTTTTCTTCTCGTTGATCTGCTTGATTGAAAATATGTTGTCCTGTGTGCTGCTACCCTTTCTGAAACCACTTTGCACTTCATCTAGCTGCGGTCCTATTCTTGTTCTCAATTTCTTGTCCAGTAATTTTTCATAGCTTCTCCACTATGCTCAAAATAGTTATCCCTCTGTAATTTCCGTACTTTCTGCTGTCCCCTTTTTTATGTATTGGTACGATACTTCCTTTTTTCCAATCTTTTGGTGTTTCACCTTCGTTCCAGCAGCGATTAAATATGTTTGTTAGCATTCCCACGCCATTTTCTCCAATATTTTTTATCATCTCCCTGACTATCTTGTCATGTCCTGCTGCTTTTCCGTTTTCAGGGTCTTAATGGCTTCTATTACTTCTTGTTGACTTATCTTCACTCTGTGTTGCATCTTCTTGTTGTTGTTCCTCTTCTCTTTGCCCCATCCCCTCAGCTTCTGCTGGGTTCAACAGCTCCTGGAAGTATTCTCTCCACATATTCATTATATCATTTGCATCTACTAGTGTTTTTCCGCTTTTATCTCGTAATTCCCCTCAGCTTCTGCTGGGTTCAACAGCTCCTGGAAGTATTTTCTCCACCTATTCATTATATGATTTGCATCTACTAGTGTTTTTCCGCTTTTGTCTCTTAATTGCTTGAATGTGCACTTTTTGTCTTTCCTGAGGTTTTTGAATACCTTGTAAAATAGTTTCGGGTTCGCTTTGCTATCTTCTTCCATCTTCCCGCCAAACTCGTCCCGTGATTCCTTTTTTGCCTGTTTTATGATTTCCTTCACCTTGGCCCTCTGATCTTTATACTCCTTGCACCTTTCTTCTGACCTGTCTGACAGATAGTTTTTCCATTTCGTCTTCTCTGTTTTTATCTCTTCTATTATTTCTGGCTCCACCATCGCGTCTGTTTTTTAGTCTTGTCTACTTTTATTGTTCCACATATTCTTTGCTGTACCTACTAATATGTTTTTAAATTCCTGCCACAGTTGTTTTGCATTCTCGCCTGCTCCTGTATTTTTCATAGTAATTATTTTCCTGTTCACTGCTTCCTCAGTTTGTCGCAATAATAAAAAATCCTAATTCAAATATAATATTGGCAGCAATTGCAATTACAGTACAAATAATTGTAAAAGTAGCTTTGCATGGTGAGCTATGGCTCTGACTGATCTATAGAGTGATTAATGCTGTTTAAAAATAGTTATTAGCTAAAGCGAGATAATTTAAATTCACTGTCCATTAGAGTTCATTAATACAGAATAAGGCAATGCGAATAATTGCCACATCAATAATGATTGTAAATAATCCTTGGCGATGTTAATTAGCTATAGCAGCATAAATCATTACATAAAATATTGTAGTTTATAAAACGTCATTAAATAAAAAAAATGATTTGATTTTCGTAATAAAAAGAATAATTAATTTTTTCGATTTAATCTTCATTTTTCTATTTAAAATTTGATTTCCATTCAAATTTTTCGTTGAAAATCATGCAATTACAGTACAAATTAATGTATAAGTTGCTTGGAATGGTACGTTAAGCCTCTGACTGATCCTACATAGTGACGTGTCGTTTATAAACTACAGTTATTAGCCAAAGCAGCCGAACTGGGCTGTCTAGTCCAGCAGTTTCACCACTCCAAGTCCAACGCTCTCGTCGCCCATGCATAAGTAAAGGCACATTAAAGATTCCTCGTGCGTTTAAAGGACGATTAATGTTAATTTATTAATCACCAATGTCGTGAACTTTGTTAAAAGCACGTTAATTAGAACTCAGAGACAGCACCAGTGCGACAGCAGCATTTAACTGATCCAGACAACGGATGAAAATTTGATGAGAGGCGAAATCCTGAAGCGTTATCGCCTTGCATGTTCCACCGTCAGCACGTTAAGGTTAAGGTTACTCACGTTAAGGACGCAATTCATATTTAATTTGTTCGGAAGGAAGCAAGGATGACTGTATATTTAATTCTTGGATATTTATACTCCTCTTACATAGCATTACTATAGTTACAGGGGCTTTGGCATGTGTCACCGTCTTGTTTTTCTCTTGTTTCAGCTGATGACGAATATCTGTTGTGACTCATCAAAATCAGGAGGACATGGTGTAAATTTATAACTTTAAATTACGCCGTTTTCTGAGTCCAATACATAATAGATTCGAGTAGTGTTATCTCGTTTAATGTAACCCATTGTTTTGACTGATAACACAGTCGTAAACTTATAACGGGATATTTACATTAAGTTCAATGAAATAGATCGTAAGGCCGTGTGGTATAACCTTAGATAGGTTCGAATTTGGCCCACAAGCATTATGCAAAATTAAAGAAGGAAACATGCTTTGTTTTGGTGTTTTTGGTGCGTTTGACACTTCATAATACTACGCAGTAATTTGTAGTTTAAAAATAAGATGATAACAACCATTACTTCAAATAAAATACCGTTTACTAAGTTAATTCAAATCAGGTTGATAACTATGATAACTATGATAAGGTACGTAAAAACAGATTCTGATAAAATAATGATAAACGTGGGAGATAATTTTACAGGTATTAAATAAATACCAAACACATGAATAATCAAAACAACATAATGAATTACTGGAAGTCTGAAATTGCATCTCGTACCATACAATTACATGACCATGCAAAACATTTACATTTTCTGCATCATGGGAAGAAATTAATTGAAAATAATTGGAACACAAATAGGTAATTCTATAATATGATAATGTACCTCTTATTTTTCATTAGATAATACAAGTCGATCTTTTCATTGCATGAATTAAAATTGTAAAACTTTCAAATTAAGTTAAAAACGCTCTAAGTAGCACCTAAAATTTGTGTTTCATGGTTTTAACGTTTGAGGAAATTATAGTAAAAAGTCTTGAATAAACAAAAATATGCTATAATTTGTGTTAATAAAAATGTGAGTACACTATGATAAGTATATTTTACATATACATGATAAAAAAGTAACAAAGACTACAATAAAATTGTATTTAAATTATGGAAACTTAATAAGTATGCGGTGTACCTACAATATAAAACATATTATACTATAATATGTAATAATTAAGACATACCTACAGTTTTGCGCTTCCTTCTCTAAATGCGGACACATAAGTGTAACTAAGTGTATCGGGACTGAAAATACCACTTTATGATATTATATATCATAAAGTGGTCACAAGTAACCATAAACGTTCAATATAAAATAATGATTATTTAATAATAATAATCTTTATTTCGCCTCATATGTAGAGACAGATAAATACAAAGAAATAGTTATAGTTAATGATTATTTCAGATTGAACATTTATTGCAATTTTTATTTACATAATATCACAAAGTGGTATTATCGGACTCTATGATATGTAATTAAAAATACCAATAAACGTTCAATATCAAATAAACATTATTTGATATTGAACATTTTGTTTTTCTGGCCCACAATTTCTGAGCACAAATAAGCACCAAACTTGTATAGGAATCGGCTATACAAATGCATTTACTTGTCGTTAGTGGCGTCGTTAGCTTCTAATGAAACATCAACTGACTCCAGCTAATTACACATACAGGTATTTTGAAGGGTGCCTAATTACGAATGTATCCAACCGTCCACGAACCTATTTGCATAATGTGAACGTAAATGTGACTGGAAGTTATACCGCCTGATTGCCACCAAATGCAGCAGGCTTTTGTAATGCCATTGATTTGCATAAGTACGGCTTTACTATAATAACATATTATTTCAATGAACTTTATTGCAGCAGAATAATACATTGCGCGCATTCAATTTATGATTATGTGGAAGAGCAGTGACCAATATATTACTATACAATTTATTAATATAATACGGTTTTATTAGCCATAGCAGCAGAAATAAATATTCATACATCTAATATCCCTTACAGCCGCATTTATGCGGCTGTAAGGGATATTAAGTAAGGGGGTAAGAGTTATTGATAAACCTGTAAACAAAAACTTTTTCGACCCTACTCAAAACACGATTTTGTTTTCATCATTTTGTCAAATCTAGAGACATACTCTCCATTCACGATGTTTTTGCGTCAGGGGAGTCTATGAATACTAGTAATTTTGTTGGTAGTGTTTCGGAAATAACTGAATTCCCCAATGGAACTTGTCAATTTTTTTTGGTTAAGTTGTTTTCAATATATGGTAATATTTTTTAAATAACATTGTTGGCAGGTGTAAAGTTTAAATTATTAGAGACGAAAATGGAACGGCAAAAAATTATAAATCTCACAATGTGGTAGAAAGCAAATATCTAATATACATCGACACAAAAAAATAATTAACTTCCGTTGCATCACTGATTCGCTATGTCCAACATGACAAAAAGAAAACTCAGCCAACTCGGTTGCAAAAAGGTCGTGAATGTATAATATTGACTTTTTTTTTACATTGTCCTACTTTGATTGCCAAAATGGAATGGAAGCCAAAGCAATGAAAGAAATGGCTTCCACAATGGAAGCCAAAGCATCTTAAGCTGTTTTAGTGTGTCCGTAATATGTTGCATATACTTGTATTTATTGCTAGTTTGTCTGGCTTTCTTTATGTGTTTGCTGTAGAGCTGTATACAGCTTTATACTATATAGTGTATTTTTAAATAAGTGACAAATATTTTAATGAAAACTTCTGTGATACACAACTGTTGTAGTGTTAAGAACTGCTGGAACTTTAAATGTGTAATTTGACTTGTGTAAAACTTTAATGTTACTTAACACCAATAAAATACTTTACTTAACTTTACTTATAATAACTATAAGATTTGATAATTTGTTTGACAGATATGGACAATATCTTATTTTTTATTATTATCAGTTTTAATAAAGTTTAAAGTTTTAATGTATTTTTTTTTGTTTTTTAACCAATAACTCTATAACGAGGGACAAACGAAACATTTTCTACTCTAAATTTTCAATTTGTTTTAGTTACTCCCTAGTGAAAAGTTTCAATCCCTCTAAAATTTCGAAATAATTTTGGTATTTTATTAAAATATAATGTTTTTTCGTTTGTTTTTGTGATTCAGATAGATGTTATCCGATAAATTTGGATTAAGGAATAGTATTTAAAAATAATTAGTATTACTAGTTTTAATTTTTTAAGCTAGTTTTGAACATGTCATAATACAAATTTCTAAATGTAGATCAAATTTCCAGCACATTTGATTAGAATAGAACAGAATAGAATATGTTTTGATGCCTGTCGTCATACGACTTACACAAGTCAAATCAATAAATCAATCAATCGAAAAATATATTTAAAAAATTTAACAAATTTTGTGTCTCCAGTAAATTTCAGCATTTTCAATTAAAATATAAATTATTGTATATATAGTAGAATGCAATAGTGAATTAAGACTCTTGGTGATCCTATATATCTCTCGCTGTTATTAGACAGAGCAGCAGAATTGGGCTGGCTTGTCCAGCAGCTTCTAGACTATTAGTTATTCAGAACTATTTCGACGTTACCTTAATCGTTAATTTGTAATAGCATCATAAATAGACTATCGTTCAATAAATAAAACTAAAAATAATACTACTAATATGTTTGATTCTCGCAATAAAAAAATCCAAATATATATTTTTTATTTCAAAAAATAAAAATACAAAGTTTTAATATAAAATTGGCAGCAATTACAGTACAAATAATTTTAAAAGTAGCTTTGCATGGTGAGTTATGGTTCTGACCAATCTATAGTGTGATAAACGCTGTTTGAAAACGGTTAACAATATTGTTTTGATAATAATACATGTACGAAAATACAGTGTTATGTTAAAATATATTAAAGATTATATCGTAATGATATTTGTACATCATGTTTTTATAATCTTCTTAATTTTTAGATTTCCTAGAAAATCTACGAAAGTCTAGGAATATTTATAAACACTTTGAAAACCATGGAATTTATTAAATTTTCGAGAAATTTTCTACATTTTGCGATTATTTTCGAGAATATTTGCGGATGTTTATAATCCTATAACTTCCAACTTGCAGTTTATAAAGAGACAACTATAAATGTGCATTAAGGAATGAAATATAGTATTTTCTCGAAATAATAACTCTCTCTTTCAAGATTTGAATGTTCTCCCCGTATATCAAGTCTAATCTTTTTAGTTGTTAGATTTCCTAGCAGATCTATGGGACTCTCCAGAATATCTATGAAAATTTTGTATACTATGGAATTTTTACACTTCAATTAATTTTCCACACATTTAAGTTTACATTTAAGTTTTACTACAGATTTCCAATATATTTTCGAAATATTTCAGAAGTTTTATAAATTTTTCCAGACTTTTGCGGAACTGTCGCGGATACATATCCGGGACAGTTCCCGGATCATAAATATGAAACTTAAAAAAAAGATCATGAAAGTTTTGAAGACTTTGATTAAGACACCAAGGACTTTTTGAAAATTTTGTTAATGAAATTCTGGTCTTTTTTCCATATATTCTAGAATATGTCCAGAATTTTTAATATTATTGAACGAATTTCCCCAAAAATGTACAGAGACTATAAAGAAGATAGAAATTACCACGAGTTGTCTACAATTTTCAGAATATTTTCTAAATCAGTTTCTTTACTGACCAAACATTTCCTTACAAAAATTTGCTCATAATTTTCTTATATTTTCTACAATTATAAGCATATTTGTACATCTTATTTTTGTATAATCTGGTTAATTATTAGATTTCCTAGCAAATCTACGAAACTCTGGAAATATATATATAAAAAATTTGAAAACCATGAAATATGAACACATTTCGCGACATATTTTCGAGATATTTGCGAAATTTTATAATTCTGTGACTTCCAACTTGCAATTTATAAAGAGATAACAATAAATGTGCATTAATAAATGAAATTTAATATTTTCTTGAAATAATAACTCTCTCTTTCAAGATTTGAAAGTTGTTTTATGTTTTTATAATCTTTTTAGATTTTAGATTTCCTAGCAGATCTATGGAACTCTCCACAATATTTATGAAAATTTTGAAAACCATGGAAATTATACACTTCAATTAATTTTTCACACATTTAAGTTTACATTTTAGTTTTACACACAGATTTCCAGTATATTTTCTAAATATTTCAGAATTTTTATAAATTTTTCCCGCATTCTGTCCCGGATAAATATCCGGGAAATATCCCATATCATAAATATGAAACTTTAAAAAAGTTCATAAAAGCCTGAAGACATCAGACAGTCTTTTTCAAAATTTTGTTAATGAAATTCTGGTCATTTTTCTATATATTCTAGACTATGTACGGAACTTTTAATACTATTGGACGAATTTTCCCAAAAATTTACACGAGGTTTTCTACAATTGTCAGAATATTTTCTATATCGTTCTCTTTTCCTACAAATCTTATAATAATTGGCTCATAATTTTGTTGTATTTTCTACAATACTAAGCATATTAAAAGCCGGAAGTTATTTTTAGGAATTTTCTGAAATATTTATGAAATATCCGAATATTTATTCAACATTTCAAAAACTATGAATGTTTTTACACTGTTGTGTAGTTGTTTTTAATTTAGTAGTATTGTTTTTAGTCTATTTTAGCTCTTGTTTGGCACATTTAGACACTTTGTGTAGTTTTCTAAATATTTACGAAAATTCAATGACCACAATTTTAATTGGATTTATTTTCTATAATTTTCTACATATTTGCAAAATATTTGAGAATTTTTATGACATTTCCTAGCAACCCTGTAGAATTATTTCGTATATGGATATGTATGAACATTTCAAATACAAAGAAAATGTGTACTTCAATTGAATTTTCTCGCGAAATTTTAATTTTCTCGCACATTTTCGCGAAATTTGAGATTTTTTTTACACCTAACACGAAAATTTCAAAAATCATGTAAACCTATTCACATTTTTTTTTTCTAAACATTATTAAAGAAATTCTGGTGTATTTTCCTTATATTCTGGAATATGTTTTTTTTTATTACTAAAGAAATTTCTTCAAACATATTGCCAATAAACTATTTCCAAGAAGCCATTTGTGTTTTATTTTTCTACAAAGTTATAAAAAATTTGACTGTGCTCACGATTTTGTTGTATTTTCTATAATATTCAGCATATTATTAAAACTTGTAAATTAATTTTATGTAATTTTCTGAAACATTTGTGGAATTCCCGAATATTTGTGAAAGTTTCAAAACTATGTAGGTTTCTACACGTTGTAAAAATGGAATCATTTCAAAGATTTTGTTTTTTACTGATATTCTGTGCTGTTGTGAGGCAGCATAATCTTATTCCTGGAACGAGTTACTAATTGCACAAAATATTTCAAAATTTTCAGCATATGGCTCTTTCAAAGAAATGTTAAAATGTAATTAGGTGATAATTCTTATAGAAGTGGGTTCAAAATGTTACTTATAATTTTAAGAACTTTATAATCAAAATTATACAATGGTCTAGAAAAACAGTACTCGAAACAGTATCTAAGAAGAACTAAACTCTGTTCCATTTTTATTTTTAACTATGTTGACTCTGTTAGCGTGACAGTATTGTTGGCCAATGTAAAAAGTTATTAGACTTGAAAAAAAGAGGTTAAATTTTAAAAAAAGAGGTTAATTAATAAAGAAAACATCACGCTTGAATTGAAGCAATAATTTAATTATTTTAAAATATGAATTTTGAAACGTTGTTAGACATATGATAATTAATAATTTTTTCACTGTCAGATCATTTTTATTGGTGTAAAACTTTATAAAATGAAACCACAGCCTTCTTAGTTAAAAATAAAAATGGAACATATTTTATGCAAAATATGTAAAAATATTCTTTTATAAAATATATGCCGAAATATGCTTATACATATTCTTTTATGTAAAAACATAAATATCAATGACATAGATATTAGCCAAAGCTGCAGAACTGGGAGAATAAAGCATTTAGAATCATCTCAAAATCATTAATTGTGATTTAACAACAATTAAACATTGTAGTTAAATATATTGTGGTTATTAGCTATAGCAACAGAATTGGACCTGTTCGGCAGCGCCCAGGTCACTATTAATGCAAAATAAAGCAATGCGAATAATCAGGAGAAGAAAGGTTAACATTATTATGCCGGAAGTGTCTATTGTAATATAGTGGATGTGAATTGTCGATTAATAAACTCTCGATTATTGATTGGTCGGAGCCTTAACTCATTAGACCTTATATTGGCTTGTATTTCTAGGTACTTGCATGTAATCATTGAACACAAACAGCTACCACACATTAAATCTGTAGGAACGCATTCATAGGTGTGGTGGATCGTATTCCGATAACGATAATTGGTTATAGCATTGTTAAATAAACAAACAAGCTATGACTATAAAACGACGTGCATGTCGTATTAAATTTTGCAATCGGTAACACGTAAAATATCATCGTAAATGTTGGTATTGCGAATCGCAATTATTTGGCAATAAATCGTCGTAGCGGAAATAATTGGCGTTTTCATGTGCATGAAATTTTCGTCGAGAAACTGCGCGTTGAATTGTTTAATCGATGTTTGTTTGTGGGCATAAGATTTGTACTACAGTTATTCCACCAAATGTTCTATACCTTTAAACTTTCTCTCGGCACGACCGCACCTTAACTCCAAATTTTACAGTTATCCAGTCGCGTACACAAAATACACGTCTTCGCCTGGGTATGAACGACGCGTTTTCGCGTCCTCTGGGAACCCGGTTCCGCCCATTATACTCTTACATAAAGAAGACGCAATTATCCTCAATGTACACTTAAAAAGGTAGACTGCTGGAAAAGTTGGGAGCAATTCGTTTTGATCAGTTCCAGAGAGCCGTTCACAGATTTCACAATCATTGTTCCTCAATACACCAAGAGGACTATGACCCAAGCAGAATAATTTACGGAAAAAAAATACGCGCTTGGTGTCCGGACATGTACGTGTTAAATGTTTTGTACTACAATGCGCTGCTTACGCGGTTTGTTTATTAATGTGTTAGCACTCTGTGCATAACCAACTGCTCCAAAAGTGGTCTGAAAATCGCGGAAAATTATAGTGTTTCGCGTTTGTCACGTCGTCACAGAAATCAAACTCGTTTCGTCGCGCAGAGCACAACTTAGTTTAAATATTGAAGCCAAACCGGTTCCCTTTTACCGCCATACAAATTAGAAACTTTAATTCGCAAAGAATTATGCAGCAAGATGATTGTATGAATCACTGTTCAATTTGGAAGTGTTAATGTATGCACGTAACGTGATCAATTACACGCTGGTCATTAACGAAGAAGTTATTATTAGCCATGAGCAATAACGAAACCGTGAGATCCAATTAGAATCCTTCTGAAGAAGAGGAAAGCTGCAACACTTTGGCAGGAAAATTATGTTCACCTCACCTTTTTTTTTCGCTGATCCGCTGATCACTGTTCTGCTAATCACTAACACAAACTATATGGCACTGAACATTCACGTGCGCTCTTCCACAAAAGCTTGGAGTTTTCCGCGTTTTCCACGATTTCCACGCCGGAGTTCAAACTCACCTACGCCCACACGGACACTCGCAGTACACCTGGTGGAGGTAACTTGCGCTCGGTGCGCGTTGGACGGTTGTGAATGTGAAGTTTTCAGCCATGAGAACCGCGACTCGCGAGTCCACTCTTCCAGCTTGACCACTCTTTCTCGCTCCACGGCGGTGTTCCCGTCTCTCTTCGGCACGCACAGGTGCGCTATTCGGATGCGGCGGCGTTTGTTCTTCTCATTTGTTTGACTCGCATTTCGGCGAGGAGCTGAAGAGCCGTTTGCACGCGAGGAATGCGCCCAGTTTGGCGCTGCTCCATCCAGTGTTACGCCCTTTTTGAAACCCGAACAGGGATCTAGTTGGCGGCGATTTTTGGTTTGGAAACAGATTAATCTACTTTTAATGGCACTTCATTTTGCATTGTTTTTATCTGGAGTGCATGCAAATACCGTGAAAGCGTGCGTTACTAAAGATAAGTTTCACTATGCTTTGTAATGAACGCTCTTGTAATTACAACAACCAACTAGGTGTGGCTGTTTTAAGTCTCAGACTGGTAATTTTCTTTTCTTGAAGAGGTATGGGGTTCAGTCTCAATATATCCCTAAGCACTGCGGCCATAAATGTACCTTGCCCATCTTAGTGTCTTTCATGTTAATAGGTTGAATTCCTTTGCTAGGTTTAATAGCGTAAATACAATTAACGTTGCAAGGAACAAGATGTATGGTTGCGGCAGATAATGGAACATCAACTGAATTCAAAATTCCATTAATTTTGAATTCAGTTGATGTTCCATTATTAATGGAGTTAGGCTGGTAGCTTCATTCCAGAGAAGCAAAGATTTGCAAAACATGCATTTCATATCAATGAAGAAGATTTAGAAATCGTAATAAAAATATTGGACAACCAAATATTATGAGTCTATTAATGGGTGAAGGTGGACGAATACATATAGTGGGCGGACCAAGACTAATAAGAAAAGCTGTTTAAAGATATAAACAGAAGTGGGAAGGATACAAATTTGGAGAAATAGACAGATTTGCGTTCTTGTGAATTATAATTGCCACAATACAATACAATACAATGATACAAGCAACAGTAAAAGTAGGAAATCGTCTTAATATTGTGTTAGGAAATAAAAATATCTCTTGGCAAGTAAAATTTAAATTATACAGGGTGTCTCTAAATTATGTGGACATGACTTAACCACAAATTACTAGCATAAAAAAAAATACGATTTAACAAAACTTATCTCTATACAAATGCGTTTGGTTTAGCGTATTCAGCTTCAAAGTAAATTTAAAAATAAACAAAATTTGCGTATAAAAAGAGAACGTTTACATTGATTTGGATGTTGTTTGGTATGACACGTTATACGGGTATAACTCATATTTTGACATAATATTGTTATTATTAGTAGACCGGTTGTATATAAAACAAGTAAGGTCCAACATTAATTCATTCATATTTTTTAATAACAAAAGCAAATATATTTTGAAAAAAATCAAATCGGACGAGGGCATTCATTAATAAGTCTTTTTTGTATCTTTATAGTTTTTGATATCTGTTACAGTTTCGACTCAAAAAATAAAATATAAGTGACTGCGCTACACTCGTTTGGAAACAAATCATCAGTGAACACAATTTTCTGGTTAAAAAGTATATGTTCAGCTCTTTTTTCCTGAATAAATCGGCAAAACGCAAAACGTAGGTCATAATCAGCTGGTAAAAGCTCTTGCACTATTTGGATATCGTATGGATGAAGCAAATGCTATAATTTCCAAAATTTCTTCCTCGTTATTAGGGCTCCTAAAATCCTAAAACCAGCAACATATCTGTTTTATCGACGTAAGTGTACTTTATATTCATTACTGTGAATAAACCATCATCAACCCGGTAACTAGATTACATTTGTTTCCAAACGAGTGTAGGGCAGTCACTCATATTTTATTTTGTTGTGGCGAAACTGTAACAGATATCAAAAACTATGAAGATACAAAAAAAACTTAATAATGAATGCCCTCGTCCAATTTCATTTTTTCAAATTTATTTGCTGTTGTCATTAAAAAATATATATGTATTTATGTTGGGCCTCACTAGTTTTATAAACACCCGGTCTACTGATAATAACAATATTATGTCAAAATATGAGTTATACCCGTAAAAGTGTCATACCAAACAACATCCAAATCAATGTAAACGTTCTCTATCAATAAGCAAATTTTGATTTTTTTAAATTCACTTTGTAGCTGAATACTGGCTAAACCAAACGCATTTGTATATAGATATGTTTTGTTAAATTGTCTTTTTTTTATCCCAGTAATCTGTGGTTAAGCCATGTCCACGTAATTTAGAGACATCCTGTATACATCAGAAATTAGTCCTATAATCACATTTGCCTGTAAAACATTGACATTATACAGGACTGAACTGATGAGAGTGGAGGTATGGGAAATATAAAAGGAATATTTGGATGCAGGAGAAATAAAGATGAGATAGATGGATTAGAAGGGCAAATGCGGAACGGTGTGAGAAAGCAAATATAACAGTCCTCCCCAGGAAATAATGCAGAGGCAGCTTCCGAACTGACATATTTACAGATCTCCAAGAAGAAGAATCAAATCAAATCAAATCAATATTTATTCACGAATGATGAAGTACAGGCAATACACAAATAATATTACAATGAGCTACATATCTGCACATTCATTAACATGAAGGTCGTCACAAATATTTGGGGTCGTGCTGTCCCCGACAACAGAATTATTATCATTTTGACTTAGGATATATAAGACATACGCGGGAGTTTACAACTCCCTTATGTTGTAAGAAGAGGAAACTTCGTTGATTAGGATTCGTAGAAATGATGTTCAAAGGCAAGAGTTCCTAAAATACTAATGTTAAGTACAATTAGAAGATAATCAGAGGGCGACTGAAATTGAATGTATCAGTTGAAAAGCGACAGATTCCTCCCGGTAAGATTTAGGGAAAGTTACAAAAAAAGGTTTTTTGGACAATCCGATCGAATTACAAAAAAAGTTACAACTGATAACAATGCTCGACAAATTTTGACGAATGTGTTGTCCCTTCAATTGAAGGGCATATTTCGGAAAGAATTTACAATGCATATGTAGGAAATAAAAAAAAATTATGTTACAGGTCATTAGAGTCTGAAGAAATGAAAATATCTATTGGAAAGCAAAATTGAAATTGTATACTAATCAGTAATTAGTCCTGCATTCACATTTGCCTGTAAAACATTGACATTATACAGGACTGAACGTATTTAACATATGTACAGATCTCCAAGAAGAAGAAGAAGAAGAAGAAGAAGAAACTTCGTTGGTTAGGATACATACACATGATGTTCAATGGCAAGGGTTCCTAAAATGCTAACGTTAAGTATAATAAGAAGATAATCAGAGGACGACTGAAATTGAATGTATCAGTTGAAAAGCGGCAGATTCCTCCAGGGTAAGAGTTTGGGAAACTTACAACAAAAGGTGTTTTGGACAATCAAATCGAATTACAAAAAAAGTTACAATTGATAACAAATTTACAATTTGGTCGACAAATTTTGAAGAATGTGTTATCCCTTCAATTCAAGTGCATATTTCGGAAAGTATTTACTATTCATATGTACGAAATAAAGAAAATGTTGCATGTCTCTTTTTTAAATTTTTTGCAAAGTTTTTCCACTATTTACTTACAAAAACAAAAAAATTATTAGAAAAGTGATACCGGTAACGGTAAAATTGAAATTTGAATTCAGTATTGCCATAAAAAATAATCGGAATCTGTCTCCATCCCGAAAAAGTGTTTGCATTTTGCAAAAATTGAAATATCACAAAAACGTAATGTGCTAGAAAAATATTTTTGACGTTTCTGAGATCAGCGCAAAATTTTCTATTGGAATCGGTTATTTACGTCTAAGAGAAAACATTGTATTGACTAGTGTAATTTGTAGCTATACAAATCATTCACAGATAAAATATATATTTTTTAATATAACAGACAGTTAAAATATAAATTTAAAAAATTAGATGTATGTGTGATTACCACTTGATGGAACATGTCAAATCAAAAGGTAAATAATTATACTCTTGTATAATTTCTATTCTTAAGAATAGCCGAGAGACCGAAACAATTGTAGAGTATTTCTACAAATTCGTGAAACTTTAACCAAGTGCATTATTTACCTTTTGATTAAATAAAGAAAGAAACTAAGTTAATTTTTAATATTTTTGGAATATGTCCCATTTTCAACTCACTCATTTAATTAAAGTGTAAAGGGGAAGATATAGAAACTACTGAACCAAACTACTGACTGGAAAAAAAAAGCTACAGATTGAAAAATAAAGAGAAGCGCAATGTCTGAAGCCAAATGCCATTTAAGGTAGCAGAGCTTATTTTATTATTAATTTGTATCAGTTTTCTGACTCAAATTATGACAAGCTTTATTCAAAATTCAGATACAATGTAAATGCATTTATGACAACAACAACACAAAATCATATTCAACTATTAAAAAGTGCTATTTGATTTAATATGTATAGTTGTGCCACTGTATTCAGATTTCTATTCAATAATCATATTTAAAAAAAGATTCCATTTAAAAGTAAAAATAAAGGGTCATAACTCAGTCATATCACAAATATCTCAAGAACAGCGTATTGGATATCAATGCAATTGAAAATATAATGAACTCGTACATTACTTATTATCTACTCCAAATTGTACTTCTATGCATATACTGTTTTTGGAGATAACACTAATATAGTGTCAGATGTATTTGAGAATATCTCCCAAAAACACATGTTTACACTAAAAATCAAATATCTCAAGAATAGCACATTAGATATTAAAACAATTAAAAATATTATGTACTAATATATGGCTTAAAATTGTCTCCATATCGCACATATATTGATATGCTAGTTTTTGAGATATCTCCTGGAGGCATTTAAGAATATCTCCCAAAAACAAATCAATCAAAAACATAGAATTACACTACATATCAAAAATCTCAAGAACAGCGCATTTGTTATTTATACAATTATAAAATGTGCTGTATCAATATATCGCAGAATATCATCTATAAATTTTACTATTTTTTATAAGCAAGTTTTTGAGATATCTCTAATAAAGTATTATTCAAAAAGAAATGATTCTACTAAAAATCAAATATATCAAGAAAAGGGCACTGAAAAGCAATGCAATTAAATATATGATATACCTATGCAAAATATAATATATGTATAACTTAATATCGTCTATAAATTGTACATCTTTTAATATGCTAGATTTTGAGATATTACTAATAAATATCACACCAGTGTTTGAGAAAATCATTCAAAAACACATAATTTCACAAAAAAATGAAATATCTCAAGAAGCACACATTAGATATTAATCCAATTAAAAATATATTGTAACAATATATCGCTTAATACTGTCTCCAAATTGTATTTGTGTTTATAAGCTGGTTTTGGAGATATCACTAATAAAATATCAGAAGAATTTGAGTATAAAATCTAAAAACCAAATATCTCAAGAACAGCGTATTAAATATAAATTCAATTAAACATTTAATATACCAATACATCACTGAATATTATCTAGGTACTAACTTGACATTTTATGATAATATAATATCGTCTCTATATTATGCATTATTTAATATGCTAGTGTTAAATGCTTACATATCAAGTATCAGCAGTATTTGAGCACAACATCAAAAAACACTCCATTACACCAAAAAACAAATATCTCAAGAACATTAAATATTAATACAAAAAAAAAGTAATATAACAATATATCACTGAATATTTAACTAATTACTAATTACTAATTTTTAACAATTTTAACTATTACTAATTTTACTATTTTTGATACGACAGTTTTTGAGATATCTATAATAAAGTATGTATTACTAAAAAACAGATGGTTGTACTAAAAATCAAATATCTCAAGAAAAGAGCAGTGAGATCAATTCAATTACAAATATACTGTATTAATATAACATTTAATATATCCCTAAATTGTTCATCATTTAATCCGCTAGTTTCTGAGATATTACTAATATAGTATGAGAACTATTTGAGAAAGCAATCAAAAACACATATTTACAATAAAAATCAAATATCTCAAGCAAAACCTAAATTACCTAACCTAACCTAAATTATACTTATTTTTATACGATGGTATTGGATATATCGCTAATATAGTATCAGCAGTGTAAGAATGTATCATCTAAAAACTCACAATTATACTTAAAAACTTAAAAAAAGATATTAATACAATTAAAAGCGTGATGCACCAATATAACACTTAATATCTTCTACCATTTTTTTATTGATTTTGATACGCTAGTTTCTGAGGTGTCACTAATGAAGAATCTAAATTTCATCAAAAATATAATGTACCTACCTACTAATACGTAACTTAATTCTGTTTTGAAATTGCACTACTTTTTATACTATTTTATAAAAGTATATTTATAAAATATTTATATAATTTTTTTATAAATATTTATAAAAAGTTTTAGTTTTAGAGATATCGCTAATATAGTGTCCGCAGTATTTGAGAATATCTCATAAAAACAATGATTACACAAAAAATCAAGAATCTCTCAAGAAAAGCGCATTGGATATTAATACAATTAAAAATGTGATATACCAATATATCACCCAATATCACGTGATTTTACTGTTTTTTATATGGTAGTTATGGAGATATCACTAATAAAGTATTACTCAACCAAATGGTTTTACTAAAAATTAAATATCTCAAGACAAGAGCATTGCATATCAATAAAAATAAAAAAATATAAAATATAATATAGTAAAATATCAATTAATATCTTCTCTCAATAGTATTTCTTTTGATATGCTAGTTTCTGAGATATCACTAATAAAAGATCAGTAATAGTTGAGAAAATCAATCAAAAACATATAATTACACTACAAATCAAATATCTCAAGACAAATATATATTTATACTATTCAAGATGTGATATACCAATATATCACTCAATACTGAACACAGAACAAATACTATTATAATTTATATTCAAACATTTTTATAACAAACTTAACACTAATTTATATTTAACATAATTATTGTATTCTTTGTAGAAATATCACGCCTCTGATGTAAAAAAACTTAAACTAGTCAGGCAAAATAAAATAAATAAATAATAAAATTAAATTAAAATAACTCCAGTAAGTACAGAATAATAATACCTTAAACTATTTACAATGTTTAGAGTTTTTGATACTTTATTTTTTGAGATATCACTGATAAAGTATCGGTAGTATTTGAGAATATCACCCAAAAACACGTGATTATACTAAAAATCAACTATCTCGGACTAGCACTATCAATTGAATTAAAAATATAATGTACTAATATATCACTTAAAATTGTCTCCACGTTGTACTTCCTTTGATACGCAAATTTTTGAGATATCCCTAATAAAGTGTCAATAATATTTGAGAACATCTCCCAAAAACACACGATTGCACTAAAAATAAAATATCCAAGAATAGCGCATTAGATATTATTACAATAATTAAAAATTGATATACCAATTTATCACTCAACGTTATCTAGAAATTTCACTATTTTTGATACGCTTGTTATTGAGAGGCCACTTATAAAGTATTGTCAAAAAACAAATTATTCTATTAAAAATCAAATATCTCAAGAAAAATGCATTGAATATAAATTCTATTACAAAGTAATGTGCTAATATATCACTTAATAACGTCTCCAAATTGTACTACTCTTGAGACGCTAGTTTCTGAAATATTTGTAATAAAGTGTCAGTAGTGTTTGAGAAAATGGATCAAAAACATATAATTAAATTAAAAAACAAATTTTTCAAGAACAAGGCATTCGATATTAATACATAATTCAAAATGTCATATACTAATATACTACTCAATATTATCTAGAAATTGTACTAATTTTAATACGCTAGTTTTTGAGATATCTCTAGTAAAAGTATTACCCTGAAACTGCCATTAACGAATTTTGCTGTTTTTGATATGCTAGACCACATTTTAAAATTGTAATGCAAATGCACAATGGTATATTGTTTAATAATAAACAATACTGGATCACAACAAATTCAATGGCATCACGTTTTTTTTGTTTGTCGAATGAGTCATGAAATGCACTCATATTTATGTAATACCTATTATATTTAACGGTACGTAAGAAGAAACCTTGTTTTGTCCTTGCGTTTAACAACCATCTTAATTGTTTCTACAACGAATGTGAAACGAGATACTGTGGGATCGTTTACAATTCGCCTCTACATAGCTCACGCACTGCTATTATATTCAGCTAATGTACCGACTAACCAAAAGTCCATAATACCAATGTTCATAGAATTACATTTTCAGTAAATTGAATTTTACGTATGAATATTGTGCATAATTTTTAAGCACAGATTTTTTTGTGATTTGTTAAACTTTAGAGCACATATTTATGAAATTTTTGATATATTTTTGGTAGTTTTTATGAGATTTTGATATATTTCATAGAATTTTGGTATTATTGCTGTGTAAAATTGTCAAATTTACGATGCGTTGGATTTTAGGTATAAATATTGTTTGTTTATTTCACAATTGTTGAGCACAGATTTTTGTCAATAATGAAACTTTAGAGTACATATTTCCGAAATTTTGGACATATTTCTTTTTTTTCTCATTTCTTAATTAGCCCATTTAGCTACAAAAGTTAACATGGATTGGGTATGTCATATTTTGTATGTCAAAATGTCAAAATGTCTATCAAAGAATCTTTGATAGTTCTTTTAGACTATTGATACATTTCATAGAATTTTGGTTACAAATTATAATGTCATGGAAAATTTGCGTATTTACAAATTTACAATAAATATGATTTTAAGTTGCAGGTGCAGTTTTCCGTTTTGTGAATTGTGATCACTGTACTACTTATTACGTTATCAATCGTTTTGAATGTTGAATAGGTTTTCGTAACATTTTTTTAATGAAAGTTTTGCCTAACTCTAACAATGTCTAGTTTATTTCTGAATATTTAATCATTTTTTTAAGGTTTTAAAGAAGTCTAAAAGCGGAAATTGAAAAAAACAAACAAATATTTGTAATGAAATTAATAATGCGGAATTCGAGCATAAATACCTTATATATATATATGTGTGTTAACTATGTGTCTAAATATACTAAAACATACTAAAATATATGTTGCGTTTCAGAAAATTACATTTTCTCATCCTGAAGAATTAAACTAATGCTGAGCTGCATGTGGTAATCTTTAATGCATTTTCTTAATTGCACTTCATATTATTTTGAATGCCTGACGAGGAAACATTATGCAGACCCAAAGATACGCTAATGGTGATGGATTGGATTTTTCTAATGGATCCACTCCTTGATTGCCTAATGCACCCAGCCTACACAGTAAAGTCTACGATTTAAATTTGGCAAATGACTCATATTCATTCCGAAAAAGAATGGGCAATTAGTTGAATGGTACACTAATGTACGCAAGAGATTGGCAATATATTCTTCAGGTGACCATAATAGATATTATTGTTGAAATTTGGAATATATAGGGTGTCCAAGATAAGGATCAACAGCATGGGGATCTCGGAAACCGTAAAAGTTACAAAGGTGGTTAAATTACAAAAAAAAGTTGCGCAATTTAGTGGTCAGTAATATTCTGTTGAGAAAACCAGAAAATTCCGCTTACTTCCGGAGATATTCGACATAATCCGAAATTTTGCGATATCGTTTCTATGGTTTTCTAAAGTTATTTGAAAAGGTATAAAAAACCAAAAAGCACTTTCTCATTGCCACTTCTTTAGCTCTACAAGATAGCGTTTATAAATTTTCAGTAGAACATATCGTTTCGAAACCATTATAAACTTATATTTTTATCATTGATGCATCATATTGCTTGTTTAAAACATCGTGTAGCGTGCATAAAACAGGCTTTCAAAAACGCGCGTTTCCTGTAAAGGTTTCCATGGATACAAATGGAATGTATTGCCCACATTGTTGACGCCTTATAGCATGTAGACATTTTCTGCATGTAAGCAAGAATCATTCTTTCATCTACAGTTTTCACCTCCTGTTCGTCCATCCATTTTACCAATTTATCGTATTCCTTCTTATATGCCAATTCCGATTTTTGGGGAATTAAACGCCTCTCTGCTTCGGAGCTTAATTGATCAATGTTTCGTTGCATTTTCAACCAAAATCAAAACTGACGCCAAATTGAAAGATTGTTACATACGATATTCAACACTTTGACAACCAAGGCTAGAACGATTGCATAGTATCAGCCGCCATGTTAGCTAGTTATTTATTCAGTATCTTAGCAACGATACTAAAACTGTACGGCAAAATCGACGGCACATCAGATAGAAATTATAATTACAAATGTTTAGGCCAATTTACGGCATCAATGATAAAAAATAGCGTAAAGTATGCGTGGATATCTGGCCTTTCAAGCACTCACTCTATTCAAAAAACCTCCCCGCCTCCCCGCGCAGCGGGGAGCGACGGGTCGGTTTTTTGAAAAACGTTCGGGCTTGAAAGGCCTTGATATCCACTTATACTTTAATATACTATTTTATACGGCCCGTAAATAAAGTACACCCTGTATTAAATAGCATTTTCTATTACGAATTCAACGATTTATATCACAGTATCTGTAATATAAATTAATTTATTGAAGTCTACAATTTCAATGGTTGCTTCAATTTTGAAATTTCGATAATCCAAATGTAAAAATTTAAACCTCTGTTTTGACCTCAATGCAAATATTTTAATATTTTCTCGTTAAAAAAGATTGAGTTTTCAAAATTTACACATTTCATTCCTCTAAATTTGAAAATTTAAAATAAATGTTGAAATTGTTCGAAATCGGAAAATGTTGATGTATCTACGATCCTATTAACAAATTTTCACCATATTTTTAGCAAAATCTCCCACATTATTTATATTCGCAGTTTTTTTTTAAATATTTTCTTGTTCCAAATAAAAATGTTGATAATTCAATAATCTAATTGTTAAAATCTATGCCATTTTCGGAATCAAAATCTAAAATATCAATGGTTGCCTCAATTTTGAAATTTCAATATTCCAAATTTAAAAATTTAAACCCCTGTTTGCACCTTATAAATGCTATCTAATACAGAGTGTACATTTTTTACGGGCCATATAAAAAATCAAGTTAATGATGGTTTCTTTGAAACGAAACGTTGTACTAAAAATTTGTAAACGCTATCTTGTAGAGCTAAAAATGTGGCAATAAGAAAGTGCCTTTCGTTTTCTTATAGCTTCTCAAATAACTTCAGAAAAAAATAAAAACGAAATTGCAAGATTTCGGATTTTTGATTTCGTATTTCTGTTATATTTATATTTCAGCAAGGAAAATTTGTTTAATTTCAAATTTTAATAATAATAATCCTTCTGCTCCCAAGCTATAAATTAATAATGATATTTATATTTCGATTTACTAAAAAAGACATTATATTGTGAAATAATCAGGTAACAATAAATGTCGTATTTACGGGCCGTATAAAAATATAAGTTTATAATGGTTTCTTCGAAACGATATGTTCTACTGAAAATTTATAAACGCTATCTTGTAGAGCTAAAGAAGTGGCAATGAGAAAGTGCTTTTTGGTTTTTTATACCTTTTCAAATAACTTTAGAAAACCATAGAAACGATATCGCAAAATTTCGGATTATGTCGAATATCTCCGGAAGTAAGCGGAATTTTCTGGTTTTCTCAACAGAATATTACTGACCACTAAATTGCGCAACTTTTTTTTGTAATTTAACCACCTTTGTAACTTTTACGGTTTCAGAGATGTACACTTGTGCTGTTAATAAATTGATATTTTTTTCTTGATGGTGCATTAGCACCATGGTTTTTATTCAAATCAAACCTTAAATTAAATATGTGTTTACTAACCACTCGGTGAAACATGTCGATTAAAGGTAAAAAAAATATCCTTGGTTTAAGTTTCACAAACTCTACAAATATTTTGTATAAACTAATTGTTTTTGTATAATTATCTTTAAATGAAATATTGTTGTGATCATTTTTATATTTAGTTAATTTATACGTTTACCTTTAAATGAAATATTGTTATGTTATTTTTTATATTTACTTAATTTATACGAGTGAATTTGAATACTACTTTCTAATTTATAATCACGCATCTGCTGTAGTTGAATGTGCGGAATACAAAGAGGAATACCATTATATTTTGTTCGTATTGATTTTCGTCGATTTAATATTGTAAGCAGGCGTTTCAGTGGCATAAGTAATTTATAAACGTTCTAGGTGTAGCCCATCAAGACCCACTTCTTCAAACTTGGATGATTCTTTTATTAGGTTCATTTAAGAGCGTTGACACTGTGTGTTGACCTTTCCTAAATTTAATGTAGGATCTCAAGAAGCCTTCGTCGTTGCAATCGCTCTCCTCTTGCTCACCCGTTAAATGTCATATATGTTAACTTTTCGCATCAATTGGAAGTAATTGCTTTAATCAGGTTGATTGCGATTAATCGGTTTACAGCAATCCATTGCACTTAGGGCGTGTACTGCGTTAAGAATCTGAAATTGCAGTTCGTAGTAATGCACAATCTAAAATAGTCTGATATTTATAAATTTGGTCCACAGCAAATCATAAATATATAAAGATGTGACAAATTGATTTAATATTTATTTTTTAAGGCAATACAAAATAAGTCAGGTTTAAATAAATACGAATTTTGTAAAAATATTTCAGAATATGACAGGCAGATCCAAATAGAGGATGATTAGAATAGTAATAAAAAACAGTGCGAGCGAGGCAAGTGAAAATTTTCCTGTAAACGAGACATTTTCACAAGTTGAAAAACTCAAACTTTTAACTTTGCGAAATTTGATGTCTATTTAACAAGCATTGGCTATTTTATGCCATTGCTTGCCCCTCAAAATTTTGCAAATTGCGAATCATTTTACAGTCTAAATTTAGATTTTTAGGATCACAGCCTATAAGCCTGTGACACTCCTATTTCAATCATAGTAGACTGTGATACTGAATAGATTTTTACTGTAAAATCATTGCAAAGTTTCTGTTAATATCTCAATATCCATAAATGAGACGTTCGTTTTAATAACATATTTGAATTTTACTCCTATAAGTGCCTCAATACTTTCAAAATATTATTACAATGTAAATAGGATTAAACGAGCTAGAGGATAAAATTGCAAATGCATAATCATCAGGATGGTTTCGACCATTACTACGTGGTAGTCCATATTAAAAAATAGAAAAACATAGCAAAGTTGTTTCTCTGTTTTTTGCAAATGCATATTTCAATTATTTTCTCAACAACTATAGTATCAATAATAATATAATTAATTATAAATATTAAGTATAATATTGATAATTGATATGTGTACCTCAGTTAAAATCAGATGCACGCTTCAAAAGATATTGATTTTTTGTGTGAGTGTGAGGATATGTGTTGTTACATGCCATATCACGTATTTAAATTATTATATCTCCAAATCCAGCGAATAAATATTAACCCATAATAATACTTATATTTAATAATATATTAGTAATGACTCTATGAAATTTAAATAATATTTAATGTGCGGCTCTTCCGATTTTAATTTTTTTGTGTGAACATGTAATTTATAACATACTCCAAAGTGGCTCATACTCTAACATCTATAACTCAAAATTTGCCGTATCAATATTAATGAATTTAATCATATACATTAAACATCATATTGGCATTAGGTGTGTAGAATTTAGTTATTATGCAATGTGCGATTCTCGAGATGTTTGCCAATTTCCGACAATGAATTTCTCGGTAGACATTTTGAATTATGATTACATGGTGTTGACATCTGACGGAAAGCGCTCGAACTAATCAACGCGCTTATTAATTCGATATTATTTTAATTAAACATCCAATCCAAAATATCAGCAAATAAAATCGATAGCTTTCGTCCTTCTGAATCCGAATCTGTATTTGTTTTCGCCAAATTAATTAATCAACTAAGAAAAAGTGGAAAAAACGAAATACCATTTTCACCTTATTTTCAAAATTTCTCAAAAACTATTTGTTTGTTGAGGAACTGTTCTTATTCGAAATTTGCATTAACTAGCGGTATATACAATCACGAAACAAGATATAGAAGTACTCTGCTCTGCCTTCAATTGAAATTAAAACTGCTATCAGGAAGGTGCTGCTGGAGATAAATTTCTATGAGGTCGACGAGTAATAGCGAGTTTTTAGACCTAACAGACAGTGATATTTATTGTATGTACATATACAGGGTGGTCACATTTACGACACCCACCATTAGGATCGATTAAACGGAATTATATACAGAGTTGGTCAAATGGGAGAAAAGTTTCTTATTGTCATGCCTTTTAATATTCTGAAAAGAATTCTGAAAAGGATATCTTGCATAGTTCCACAAATATCGCCACTTTTTACGCTAATACATTTACTTCATTATCAGTCTCAATCACATTGCGAACTCTCTGATTTTAGAATGTACCATACTGATTTACGCGATTCCACAAACGCCGAAAACTTGTTGGATCTGGATGTCTTCTTTCGGGATACAATTCACCATACCATGGCAACTTGATTTTTAGAGGAGTCCACAGCAGTTTGATTTTTACAACAAATTTTTAAATTATCGATTTTTTGTGGTTTACATGGTTGAAAACGGATTTTTTGGCTCTTTTGAATGCCATTAAAATCCTATATTGCGGCCATAAGAAAATTAAAAGTTAACTATGAAAATTTGGGCATCTAGTTGGCGCAGAAAATGTTTGACACTGTCATCAGAAAGCTCTCGTCGAAAAATGTAAAAATGCCAAGTATCGCAAAATTTCCTTAAAATGTAAAAAAGTTATAAAAAGAAAAGGAAAGTGCACTCTTTCAGTTTTTCAGCGATATTTCAGGAACTGTTCAAGATATCCCGAATTTTCGTTTCAGTATATTGAAAGGCACAAAAATGAGAAACTTTTATTCCATTTGAACAACTCTGTATATATTTCAGGTAAACAATTTAGATTCACTAATGTGAAATCATAAGCTGCAAAGTAATTTTACATGTACATCTGGGAATTATTTTCTCAGGCAATCGGAGACCGGTTTTGTTCTTATTAGAACTCATCAAATAACTTTGCAGTTTATGATTTCACTTTAGTCAATCTAAATTGTTTACCTGAGATAGTTGCACAAATCGTTTTACATCAATTATTAGAATAATTGCAAAACATTTTTTGCAAACCTAAACTTATCACATTCCGTTTCGCAATTTACGCATTTATTATGTATATTATGTTATAGACACGTTAAATTAATCAAAAATTCCTGGTTCATACAAATCATCACTATCAACATCAGTATATATGTTGATTTGTATTAAACATTTTTAAGTTTCCTCAATTTCAGCGCAAGTAGGATAGTGCATTAATTGAATCCAACTGGGCACAATGGTTCGAAATTTAAAAAAAATAAAGGAGTGTTTTAATTTTATTCCAAACCCATTGAATTATAAGTTCCATCGAGAATATAGTCCTGAAATTATTGATTATATTTAATAAATGTAACAATCAAATCAAGTAACCTGTATACTTTTGAATAGTGCGCCATACCGAAGGTTATTATCGGCAACCCAATAAACTCGCCAATTAAATAGTTTAAGCACCAACAGATGGCGCCTCTATAAACTTTGTTAACCTAAAAACCATGCAAAACAAGCAAGTATTGAGGACATACGTCATTAGAACTGTTTATGGGTAAGTAGCAAGTACAGCGCAAAACGTTGTCGGTGATTGAGCTGCACGTTGCTTCATTTCAAACTGTTTGCTTGGCGTTGGCAAAGTTTTTTACGCCTCAACACAACTGGATATTTTCAAAATCACAAGCAAATCGAAGCAAAGTCTGTGATATGAAGGAGGAAGAGGACTCTTTCGATGTGGACGATGCAAATGATCCGGTTATTAGAGAGGTAATGATTTAGTTTTAGGGTTATGTTACCATGTGTTTTACCCTTTTCTTACTTTATTAGCATAAATTCAATAGAAATCAGGTAAATGCTGTTTCATATTTATTAATATACAGATATTACTGGGGCTACATTGCTTTCATTAGCAATTGATTAAATTTAATCCGAACTTACAGGGCTCAATTAGAGCGTTCATTACGTGAACTTCGATTATAAGCAGCAGAAGCCAAAATTTTTAAGTTTGCACAATGTATGTATGAAAATTTTTATATTTTGTGGCGACGATGAAATATTTTGCAATCGGTTTTTTAAACATTGCATGTACGGTTGATGGCTACATTTTGGGTAGGCAACTGAAGTCTGCCCAACTTCTCGGTACTGAATATGCACGGATGTTAGCAATTCACCTACCCACGCAATTTTTCCGTATTTATACTTTATATATTTATTCAATTGCAGATCCCCATCTATCTATCGAAGCGCCTTGAAAACCAGCTCTACGTGTTCCAATACCCCCTTCGGCCGAAAAACCAAAAGAAGCCCATGAACATCCGAAAGTCATTCTTCAAGTCCCAGAACCAGGAAGTCAAGCTCGAGATGAGCGTGAACGTCGAATCGAGCAACTTCGACGCGATCAAGGCCGAGGACATTGCGCACGAGGTGGACGGCGGGCGCGATGCTCGGAAGAAAGACAGAGACGTCATGTTCGAAAACGAAATCCTCGACAAGGTGACCATGACGTCGACGAAAGTGGTGCAAGAGACTGATAAGTATGCCATCGGCGTCTACACCGGCCGGGAGTACCACGTAACGCCATTACAAGGTTTCTTGCAGCTGCGCCCGTCTATGGACTACCTCGATAAAAGCCTGAAGCGAAAGAAGGACGCACAGAACAGTGCCGACGACGAAGAGGAGGAGCCGGGGCCCAGTGCGGCCCAGGCCGTCACCGTCAAATTCGCTCGGAACGAGAACGAAAAGTCTGTCAAGGCACGTGAGGTCAGCTACAAGAAGCTTAGGGAGAAAAGTGACTCCGAGAAGTGGGTGCAGTGCGCTTGGTATAAAAATAACGGAACTTTAAGCGAGGTAGCTACAATTTATATCTTTTAAACCCTATTGCAAATCCGCTAACCTCTGAGCTTTCAACTATATACTTTATCATTAGCAACCAAATATGTTAATTGTTTCTGAACAAAAATATCAATTCCAGGTGTACAAAGCGAAGCTGCTATCGGAATCGTACGATGACATCGGGCAAGCGATGAACGTGACTCCCTCGGAGTACATAAAGGTGTTGGTTCCCGATGACCAAGAGCAGGCGATAATGAAGCCGTCTCTGCCTTCGAATGTGGTCTCCCTCCACGCGTTACGGGCGCTGCCTTTACAGGAGCAGTGCAGGTTGCTACTGAAAGACGGTAAGCGGACGTGAATCTTGTAGTTTCTCCAGTGATAACGGTCGCATGTTGCAGCCAAAATTGTGCAGTTCCAACAACTCATGATGCTGCTGGCCGGCGGTGAGGGACTGACAGCTGACGCCCTTCTGAAGTCGCTGCCGCACGTGGGCGTACTGGTTCGCGGTAACTGGGTGGTAAAGTCCGAAATACTGTACCCCGCCAATACTTTCTCCTCTGTCAGCGGGGTGCCCGCCGATTTAATGTGCAGGGCGAGAGATTATGTGGTGAGTGAAATTATGTCCAGCCTCCATGGCGCAGCGGTAGGTACTCGCTGTGCAGCAGAAGAGATATTAAATACACTACTCAAAAAAATTATCGCGTATTCATTATGAATAATAATGATTATATGTTAATGCAATTATAAAAATATAAAATATTTTGAATATGCAATAATTCTTTTGAGTAGTGTAATAATAACCAAACGGCTGATCGCTAGCAGCAAAACAAAAATTACATCATCCAAGACATATTTACACCTAAAATATGAAATTGATATGTTTTGATCTGCTAACGGGCACATCTAAACATCGTTTATGAAATTTTCTCCTCTAAGTTGGCTGTGAAATTTCTGGTACATTTATTTATATATTTATATTTTATGTAACAATGTAATAATAACTATTAAACAGTAGATAATTCACGTAGATTACGTAGATTCACGTAGATCACGTAGATAATTATAAGTAAATAACCCTACATTTATATTTCAGCTATATCTGTTCACACAAAACCAATATGTGGAGAGGCGGAAGGTGTGCTCGGTCATCCGGCTGCCGACGGAGGAGGTCAAGGAGATATTCGTGGGCATATCGAAGCTGCGGCACAACAAGGGATGGGAGCTGGTGCTGCCTATCGACGCGGACTTCATCGGCAAGTACAACGAGGTTGTGCAGCGCCAGCAGATGCACTGGGAACAGCGCTGCCAGCAGCTGGGCGACCTGTTCAAGGAAGGCGGCACGAAGGAGAAGCGACAGCGGCGCAAGAGCAAGAGCGTCAGCGAGGAGGTGCGCCTGAAAAGGGACTCGGTCAATTCAGACACGGACTCGGGCACCGAGAAGAACAAGTCACCGGTTGTGGCGCGAAAGAACAAGACCAAGCTCGGCGGCGATGAGCAGATCAAAGTGGAGTCATGATACAAATTCAAATTGGGCGTGCGAAATTGATTACATCAAGGCTTAAGTTTTTGTGTTATACGTAAATCTAGTCGGTTTAATTTAAAAAAAAAAACAGAAACGCAAAAATTCTATTCCTATTAATCTTAGTTCGACATGACTAACCCAATACTAATTGAATCGCTGATTACATTATGACTGGTTGCCGATTATTCTGCATAACATGATTTTGACAGTATTTACCAGTAATCGTTACTTATCAGTAAATTATCAATTCGTTGCTTGAGAGCAAAACTAGTCTATCCAATTTACTTCCTATTGACTTAGAATACTTCTGCTTTCAAGCGACGAGTTGTATCATGACAGATTATCAGTAATTTAACTACGGTGAGCATCTGCATAAATATGTCATTCCATTTCTTATCAACGATTCAATTGTATAACATAGCTTTTTTAATCTGTATGAATGATCCATTTTTACAAAGTATAATGAAGTTTGATTCCTGCGTCAATACTAAAAATTCATTGAACGGCAGCATAGGCCCGGTTCGGCACTCAATTATAGCACTTGTTTGGTGGCAGAGCGAAGCAATTAGTTTGCAATGTTTACCTGTGCACACCTGCAGTTCATGAATAGTTGGCGCAATCGGGATTGAGCTATATAATAATAACCACCGCATTGAATTTAATTTAGATACCTGCAGAGTTGTAGGAACTGTGATAATTTAGATAATAATATGATTAACTGCGGTTACTGATTAAAAAGTATGCTATTATTTTGGGCATAACTGATTCTTGTACTAATTTTAGACTAATTATTCCCATGGAGCTTGATCCACATTGTTGGTTAAGTACGATACACATTCAATATTAAGGACCTCCGAGATGGTGAATAATATTGTCATTGATCATGTTTAAACTGATTAATTGCTTGTGGTTGGTCAATGAGTTGCACTTAATTTGAAACTGTCAATATAATTAATACTATTATTGACCGTCTCCGGGCGACTGTAGCCACACGCACTTGTCAAACATGACATGTTTAGGCCTAGTGAATACCAACTATACAACATAAAACTGCCCTACGGTTTGCACAATTAGATGGCTTATACAACTAATCTAATTGATGATTGGCAACATTTATATAGTATCTTTAATACCCCAGCGGAGTTTTAAATTGTGTTAGTAATTTTTAGTAACCAAAAGTATGTGAATTCTTGATGTTAAAAAAGCCAAAGTCATGAAGTTTTACGTAACACTGACAGATAAAATGACATACTGCACCTTAGTTTGGTAATTTTTTGTTTCATTCAGATTAGAGGTAATAGACATAGACACTATTCCGCTGGGGTATCAAAAATACTAAAGCCAACAGCTAAAGTGCACTGTAAACCAAATTGACTTTATTTTCTACTATCAGCCTCATATGGCAATTCTTAACGCCAATTGTGTACTGGAATAATTCAATCATTCTGACTGACCTAACACCACCGAAACACATTACAGTCAAAATGATTATTTTGTCTTATTATTGGACTTAGGTACGACCAATTTCGGACCGAATTTTTAACATTACAATCTACCATTGGCTGTCCGGAGTCTGCCTGTTTAAATTCGTACCTCTCTGAACCCACTTTTACGGTGATGACTGAATTGATTAGGTCTGAAAATGATATATCACGGTATACTGTAATTGGACCTATATACTAAAACTGGAACAAGACTTAACAATAATCATAAGAATTTGATTTTAAAGTAGTGCCTATGTAAATTAATGAGTAACAGTTTATCTGCTTTAATTGTACATAAATTTGTATTTATTGGTATCGCCATTTCGTTATTACTTTCATGTGCAGCTATTTATGTTATAATTTTTAAACTAACTGATAATGCATTAAGCAACTGGTGTATTTTTGTTTTGTTTTTTGGTTGCTGATTGTAATTGGTTATTATTTAAACTGTGGCTTAATTGTTTAGCAAGATATTACTTTTATACTCTTAATTTTGTATTGTATTGTCTGAACTTATATAACATTGTAAGTAATGATTGTATATACTTCTAAATAGGAATTAAGTTTGTATTTTAATTATGTCATCATTTTAATTGAATGTTATTTATTTCATAAAAATATAAATTATATTATTTGTACAAAGTTGCTTTATTTTCTACTATATCAGACTTACTACGCTGTACTACTTTATCAGACTTACATACTACATATATACTATATTATACTATCATTATATACATTATACTATCATACTATATTATACTATATTACTACATCAGACTATATTTTACTTGTACGGCCGGATTTAGGTACTGTGGGGTCCCTAAGCACTCACGTTTGGATACCCTCCTGCAAAGTTGAAAATATATTTAAAATAAGAAATTTTATTTCCGTTTAAAATACAAGCATTAATGTTTCAGGGTCCCTGATATATGGGGGCCCTAAGCAACTGCTTATTACATTTATACGTAAATCTGGCCCTGTATGCAAGTACAAGTATTTAAAACAGCAAATTGATTTAAACATATTTAAAAATATAAATATTGTGAATTCTGATTATTTCTGTGAATATTGGGTTGCCTATAGTTAGATGTCACAGCGACGCCAGCGCAGAAACTTGTGAACTTTATTTATACTTATGAATTAAACTGCAATAAATGCACAAAATAGACATATCACTAGAAAGCACATTTTAATTTCTGATTATTAGTGCTATTTTCAATCGAAAATACGCTGTATTTATTGATACATAGCTCAATTAAAAATAGGTTTATAACTAGGCAGCCCAGTGTATTTACAATTACCCAACTTTTCTAATTCCTGTGTCATTTAAGTTGCCTCCTTATTATCGATTTTTATTTATTATTCATTATTTCATTTATTTTTTATCAATAAATATAGGTGTTTATATGGAAATTGAGTGGCAGGAATCAATGATTGAGTTTAAATCCATTGAATCCAGCAGAGACGGATATATGAACTGCAATCCAAATGTACTCTGGAAATACATTTCTACACATTTTCCCCATTCTTATGCAATCAGACATTGCCAATAGAAAATTATATTGAATCCTGGACCAATTTGCATTAATATATAAAGATACTGATAATAATCGATAAGTATGCAAGCAACTTAAATGACATCGATATTAGATAAGTAGGCTGAAATGTACACTCGGCTGCCTAGTTAGGAATGTTTTTTAATTAAGCTATAATCAATAAATAAAGCTTATTATCGATTGAAAATAGCACCATGAGCGAGGAATTGAAATACGCTTTCTCGTGATATATCTTTTTTGTTCATTTATTGCAGTTTCGTTCAGCAGTTTCAGCGCTGGCGTCGTCGTTACTGCAAATTATAGGCATCTAAATATACACCGATTGGTATATTTGGTGAACTGCATTTGTAATTATGTATGTACATTGATTCAATATAATGTTCTTGATTGACTTTGATTTATGTGCACATTGACCTTTTAACAGATGCACAAATTACTGCATTTTTTACCATTTGAAGAACATCACAAATTTAAGTTGTCTGTAAACTTTTGATGCATAACCTCACTAAATCTGCTGCGTCTGTTCTCAGCCGGCTTTATTCCACTGCAATGGCAAAGAAGGTCCTTGTATTCCTACCCATTGGGGCCGAAGAGATGGAGTTTGTGATCTCCGTGGACGTCTTGCGAAGGGGTGGAGTAAGTACGATTAAGAAATTGCATGTCTCAAAACCCTCCGAAAAATTTATGGTATAGGTTTTACACATGAGGCCCCCTGATAAATTACGGTTGTGTACAGGCTTTTGTTACCGGTCCCTAAACATGGTCTTCAAGGGGCACTGTAATACCCATTTTCACAAGATACGTCTTCGTGACAACAAGACGACAAGACTGACATGTACACTGCCACTCAGTGGCGCGTTATCCTATGGGCAAATGGGGCATTTGCCCCTCCTGAAAAAATCAATTGTTATATTGTTTATTATATAGTACAATAAAAAAAAAAAAACGCTGTACATGGGGGCCCCCAAATTCAAATTTGCCAGAGCCCCATGAATCCATAACACACTGCTGCTGCTACTGTCGCCAATTGGCGACATACTGATCGCACATCCTGTGCTATTGCCACCATATGGCGACATGTTCCCCCGACTGTTGCATTGTGTGTCAATTTGCGCGGCTCCTGGCTAAATATAACAACCATTTGGTGACAGCGAACGTATTAAAATGGAGGCTCATATATCGAATTTATAGATAGCTGTCTGCAGATACGAGAGGATATTTTGCATCATTGTATAGCAATCTGCTTTTCAGATTGACGTGACAGTGGCTGGTCTGCCCGACAAAAACACGATCAAGTGCAGCAGGGGCGTATCCATCAACCCCGATCTCGGTATCGATGAAGTCCAGTTTGGCGAATGTTACGACGCTATGGTGCTGCCTGGAGGGCTCGGCGGTTCCAAGATGCTCGCCGAATCTGAGACCGTCGGAAAGCTTCTGAAGCAGCAAGAGGAATCGGGAAGACTGATTGCAGCCATTTGCGCTGGTATGCACATACATGCATTTCACGTAAACATTCATCTAAGAATGTAGCACAGCCCAGGCTGATGTTAAATCTAAAGAACCGATTTTATTCCCTTTACTTTCAAGTTATTTAACCAACGATGTATTTGTAATTCCAGCCCCGACTGCTTTGAAAGCTCACGGAATTGGTTTGGGCAAGCGTGTTACGTCTTATCCTTCGGTTGAAGAGTGCATGACTGAAGGTGGAAAGTACACGTACGAGAAGCACTCGGTTGTAACCGACGAAGGTTTGATAACCAGCCGCGGACCCGGAACGGCATACCACTTTGCTTTGGCCGTATTGGAGAATTTGGCAGGAAAACAGAAGGCACAAGAGGTAGCCAAGGGAATGCTCGTTGATTTCTAAAACAGCTCAAGTTCGAGTTTTGTTTTCTATGTAAACGCTTTTCAAACATAAATAGTTAATTTTCATATGTTGTTTATTTTAATTGTTATTACATTTTAAGTTTCATGTGGATAACGTTTAGTTATTTTCTATTATAGTTCAATAGAATATTGTAGTTAAGTTATACTTTACATCGCGTTATTTTCTCTAACATTTAAATTGTCTAAATAAACATAAAAATAAATAACATCTACATCATTTATTTCTTCATTTTGATGCTTAAATACTTTCAGTTGTTTAAAGATACGAGCACTAGAAATATATGTAAATATATTAACTAAAACTAAAACTCTAACTATAATTACGCTCATATTACTGATCTTTTTTAGTGAATTGTAATTTATTTAATATATTAACCGTTTTCATATTTCCTATAAATATGCCACTACACAGAATTTTGGTTTATACACGATTTTTAAATGTATTTGAGAAAATTCTGTGCAATTTTTTTCAGCAACATCACTAACTTTTCCTGTGCTCACACCTCAAATGACTGACTGATTGGTGATTATTTATGTTTAAACGTTTTGTATACTGCTCAAAAGGAACTTAGATACTTACTAAAATAGCTGTATAAATTGTACTCTTTTTACAACTTAAGTGTTCTACTTTAAAAGTAGTTATAAATAAATATATTATAACTAACAACGTATTTTAATTGATCAGGAAAGTGTCTCACGATTTTTGAAGTCTGAGACTTAGTTTAGTCCACATTCAATCGGTGCCACTTGGTTAGTGTTAGTGTTTTTTGGAAAAAAATTATAAAGAAACCTAATTTGACTCAAAAACGAGATTAGTTTTTTGTGATTTAAACTCTCAGCAGGCTAGGAAAATTCTTGAGTATGGTATAGAATTCATTTCATCCATAGAAATTCCAGAAGACAAAAATTATTATCTCAATATTGAAATTTACAAAAATGCTGCCATTCTCTACTAATATTTGCAAATTCATTTCCGGGAAAACTAAAGATGTGATGAATTTGGATTGTTCAATTTTCTAATACTAAAAAGCAGTGCTTCGAAACGTTTTTTTATTCGGTTTTCGTTTCAGTTCAATTAAATAAATCATTGATTTTTTTTAATTAATCATTGCTTTTGCACTGTTTGTACATACCAGAAGGTGAACAATTATAAATATAATGTAACTATAGAGTTAGCATGCTTTAAAGTAGACATTTTTGATGTTTATTTAGTAGCTGTAAAACTATACAGCACTGATAAAATAAAATCATTGATTTACTAAAAAAAATATATGGTTTAAATCGTGATGTAAATTCATTGATTTAAATCACATCTATCCTGGAAAATATTCATCAGAACCATAAAAAAATCAAAAACTAGATTAATTTTTTTTATATCATGATTTTCAACCCTGGTTATAATTGAATTTTTAAATAGCTGAACTTTTTTCTGCAATTCGAAATGCGTAAAGTTTTTTGTGTTTTCGATATCACCAATTTAACATTAACCTTCTTCTTTGCCTTTAAGTGTTATTAGTGCGACATATTTGCTACATTCAATGAATTGAATTTAATTTTGTATGGCTTTGGTAGAATCCATTTAAAAAGGAGACCAAATTTTGTGCCCCGGATTTATGGTAGACTCTGTACACTCGAAAATACTTTTAAAAAGTAGCACATCAAGTGTCCAATAACTTCCCATCAGATTTTTTCCTCAATTTGCATTAGTCTAGCAGCAATGCTCCGAGCGAGGATAGGTGGGCCACCCTGTACATATATAAATTAAAAAATGACTTACAAATATTCTTCTTCTTCTACTTCTTCTCCTTCTCCTTTTTCTCCTTCTCCATCTTCTCCTTCTTCCGATTATTCTTCTTCTTCTTCTTGTGCAGCTCCATTTCTAATCTTTGGCGACAACTTCACTAGATAATTGCCGTGATAATTGCGCGTGAAAAATCATCAGTAAAAAGAAATCAGTAAAGATAGTAAAAATAATTCAACATTTGGCTGGTTGATACACGGAACCAGTATGGCCAATATAAAGGGAACCTCATTCCGAAATAATTGACAAACTTCGCGGTGTGTTATTAACTTATTAATATGGTGACTATTCATTCAGTTTATTAATGCGTCATCATGTATGCACTATGCATGGACCAATCAAAGTGTATTCTTGTAAATTTATGAACCAATTGCATTTGATTTTCGTGAATAAAAATCACGTTGCTAATGTATCATGCGAAACTATCGAGCGTTCAACAAAAATCGACGACGAAATTGGCGTTGACAATCTCAAGTCATGTCTGCACTGAGATGACTTGAGATTGCCAACGCCAATTGGCAATTTGTTGAACGCACGATAGTAAGTTTACGCTATGTTCAATTATTCTTTAGATTTATGGACAATGTTTTGACTGATTTCCAACATCACCTACAAGGTACAGTCTGCAAAATAAATGCTTGATTTGCACCTTCAACTAAAACATTATTTACTGTAGAGTTCTTCAGATACATGGTTTTCCCTTATAAAAAATATTTGTTTTTCATATGGCATTCTTTAAAACAAATGTGAAACACCGTGCATCATAGAACAAATATCAAATGGTTTATATTAATAATCATGATTCAGTGACGGTGATTTGTAGTAACTAAATAGTATTATTTACTATTTATTACAAATTAATTACAAAATTACGTTGATTAATGATGCAAATCAGGAATTAAATTTACTGATGCCGTTATCTTTTTATTTTATACATGAGAGATATCGCCTAGAGCCCTATTATACTCATGTATACTCAAAGAACTTGCGAGATTTTGAAATGAAGATATTGGATATGAAAATCCATATTTCTGGCCCATCAGAATGATAAGGACCCAAAGAATTAGGAACTGACAAGACTCCTAAGTAGACTCCTGAAGAAGACTTGATTGAGTTCAACAGTGTATATGAACGCTCAATTGCAATCTACAATGTAACTCTATAGTAATCTATAAGCTAAGATGCAGCAGAGAACTCTGAACTGGGCTCAAAAGGACCTCCCATTTGGCCTCAACGAGGAACTCCCAATAACGTTCTACAATGTTGCACCCGAACTCAATGAGTTACTACAGTGTCACAGAGAAATCCCAATCTGGCTCATCACAAGAACTTAATCAGGTTTAACTACTGAGGAAACTACTCAGGAAACTTAGTCAAGTGAAGAATTGCGAGATGTTGAAAGGAAAATAATGGGTATGAAAACCCTTTTCCGCAATATCTGGCCTATCAGAATGTAAAGGACCCAAAGAACTAAGACAGGGTATGACAAGCCTCCAAAGAGCTGAAGAAGACTTAATCGAGTTCAACAGTGTCTATGAACGCTCAATTGTAATCTACAATGTAACTCTATAATACTCAATAAGCTTAGATGCAGTAGAGAACTCTGAACTGGGCTCAAAAGGACCTCCCATTTGGCCTCAACGAGGAACTCCCAATAACGTTCTACAATGCTGCACCAGAACTCTATGAGTTACTACAGTGTCACAGAGAAATCCTTATCTGGCTCATCACAAGAACTTAATCAGGTTTAGTGCAACTACTCTGAAAACTTAGTCAAGTGAAGAATTGTGAGATGTTGAAAGGAAGTAATGGGTATAAAAACCCATTTTTCCTCAACATCTGGCCCATCAGAATGAAAAGGACCCAAACAACTAAGGACAGGGACTGACAAGACTCCAAAGAGCTGAAGAAGACTTAATTGAGTTCAACAGTGTATATGAACGCTCAATTGTAATCTACAGTGTAACTCTAGTACTCAATAAGCTTAGATGCAACAAGGAACTTTTAATTGGGCACAAAAGGACCTCCCATTTGGCCTCAAGGAGGTACTCCCAATAACGTTCTACAATGCTGCACCAAAACTCAATGATTTATACAGTGTCACAGAGAAATACCAATCTGGCTCATCACAAGAACTTAATCAAGTTTAATGCAACTACACTGGAAATCTAAGTCACATGGTGAAATTGCGAGGTTTTGAAAGAAAGCATATTGGATATGAAAATCCATACTAAAGTGGTCTAGCAGAATCTTTGCAGAATTGCAAGATATTGAAAGAGGATATGAAAATCCATCTTCTATACACAAGCACAGACATTTGTATAAATGATCGCTTCATGATAAAGGAGCCCCAAAATCTGGGCATTGGTGAAAAGCTGATTTTTTTGCACGATTATAATTCACAGCAAAATCTGTGTTTTTTGAAAATTGGGAATTCCAATAAAAATACCTCTCCAATACTTGATCTCGTAGACATCTTAAACCTCAAGATACGTAACGCAATTATATAAATGAATGCAAATTAATTGCATAATATTCAAATTTATTGGAGTAATATGTAAGTTGCAGTAGCAATTGTGTAAATTATTGAAATTAGTAGAAGTCGTAACATTTTTAGACCGCCGTAAATGATCTTGACTTGCTATCTATATTGGGAGCTTGTATAAGCTATGCGTTGAACTAGTGAATGTACTATATGATCAAATTTTTTGGAAAACTTATTTTAATTATATTAATTTGATTACAGATTAATAAACTTATTAGACTAAACATTGTATGAACGCAGTGTGCATTTGTGAGAAACTTGAAGAAGTTTCTATTGTGCATATATTTTAGTGGTGTTTTGTTCTCAAGTTGTAGCAACGTAAAAATAAAACATTACTAAAATATGTGCAAGAAGTTTCTTCTAGTTGCTTGTAATTGCTCATTGAGTGTTGATAGTGTTTTACCTATTAAGTTGATTGATCTATAATATAGAATTAATACAATTCGGTTATAGTTTTCTAAACAATTTGATACACATAGTTCATATACCAGTTTAGAGTATAGCATATGAAAGCTCCAAATGTAAGATGTAAAGTCAAGAACATTTTAGCAGTGCCAAGTGAAAGCATTTGCAAGTGGAAAATGCACGCGTAAATATTTGTCGAGGCAAAAATTGCTCATCATTATAAAGACTACAAGTAAGACTAAACATGAAGATCTGCCTCAAGGCGAAAGTACATATCTCAGCACAATAACTTCGACTCATCTCTGAGCTATCGACAACACACACCACTGCCAATTTTTGTCGTTTTGCGCCCCAATTTTACGCCCCCGCGATTTCGAATGTCGGCCGAAATTATTTTTACGTCTCACCGGATATGGATCCCGATTTCCGGAAGTACTATACATCCTTTCATCCGTCCCAAGCTCCAATGCCTACCCGCTTTTGACGTATTGCAGCGAATTTTACTTTTCTGGCACACGAGTTCCATGGGGAACTTGGACGTTTCCTATTTCCTGGGATAAAATTTTCTTTTGGATAAAGAAATTTTTGCTATTATAACCATACAATGTTTTATCTTGGGTGTGTATTCAAAACTTCGGAAAAGCTTGTGCTCATGGATCATAGACATCAGGTTTTTCCACCTGAATGTCCTGATGTAGTGAGATACCATTGAAGAAAACTGGCGCTCATGAATCATAGACACTAGGCTTTTCCGCCTAAATGTCCTGATGTAGTGAGATACCATAAAAGAATAACTGGCGCTCATAAATCAAAGACAGTAGGCTTTTCCACCTAAATGTCCTGAAGTAGTGAGATACCATAGAAGAAAAACTGGCGCTCATGAATCATAGACAGCAGGCTTTTCCACCTGAATGTCCTGATGTAGTGAGATACCACTGAAGAAAACTGGCGCTCATGAATCATAGACACTAGGCTTTTCCACCTAAATGTCCTGATGTAGTGAGATACCATAAAAGAAAAACTGGCGCTCATAAATCAAAGACAGTAGGCTTTTCCACCTAAATGTCCTGATGTAGTGAGATACCATAGAAGAAAAACTGGCGCTCATGAATCATAGACAGCAGGCTTTTCCACCTGAATGTCCTGATGTAGTGAGATACCATAGAAGAAAAATTGGCGCTCATGAATCAGACAGTAGGCCTTTCCACCTAAATGTCGTGATGTAGTGAGATACCATAGAAGAAAAACTGGCGCTCATGAATCATAGACAGCAGGTTTTTCCACCTAAATGTCCTGATGTAGTGAGATACCATAGAAGAAAAACTGGCGATCATGAATCATAGACAGCAGGCTTTTCCACCTGAATGTCCTGATGTAGTAAGATACCATAGAAGAAAAACTTTCGCTCATGAACACAGACAGTAGGCTTTTCCACCTACATGTGCTGATCTAGTGAGATACCATAGAAGAAAGACTGGCGCTCATGAGTCATAGACACCAGGTTTTTCCACCTGAATGCCCTGATCTAGTGAGACACCATAACATTGAGAAGAAATCTTTGGCGCTCATGAATCCAGACAGCAAGCTTTTCCACCTGAATGTCCAGATGTAGTGAGACCCCATAAAATTTCGAAGAAAAATTTTCATAACTTCAAATACACACTTCGATATATTTTTATGGTAAAAATAAATTAAAAAGACGAAACAAACATACAAAGGAAACGTCCGTAAAGTATCCCCACCGCTTATACCTCATGCGCCATAACAAATTCACCGCAATATGCCCATTCTGTGGGGGTCAGGCATGAAGTTGGAGGGATGAGAGGAAATATTTCGTTCCGAAAAGCGAAATCCATTTCCAGTCGGAGACTATAATTCCAGCCAACTATCAAAAACGTAGGGTCGCAGAATTACGGCGCGAAACGGGTAAAAAGGCAGTACTGCAGGGATGAGGAAAACCACAAAGTGTGTATTGGTTGCTATGCTTGGATATCATCGTCACATTGAAGAAAATATTCGCGCTAAAAATTTGGAAACGTTTCGTTTCTTTGAAGACAAACAAAATGATAATTTAATTGGTTACCACGAAAGATATGTAAAATGAAAAAATATATACAGGGTGTCCCATGAGAAGGGCAACGCCCTAAATATCTACGGATACAATTTTGTTTCGCGAAATCGTGAAATACGCCAATTTTTAAATGAGGGGCAAAGTTTGGCGAGCAAATGATCTCCAATATTTGAACCCCCTTACATAATATATATAGGCTTACGGAAGTAAGCCTATATATCGTTGGTGTTCTGGCAAAAGTCACCAAGCCCAATAAGGTCACTGTACAGTACACATTTTAAAAATCTTACTAGGTACGAAAAATCGCTTATTTAAGATTATAGGAACATTCTGTATACGATACGTATACGTATGGTGCTCAGAGTGTTCCTATAGTCTTAAATAAGCGATTTTTTGTACCTAGTTAGACTTTTAAAATGTGTACTGTACAGTGACCTTATTGGGCTTGGTGACTTTTGCCAGAACACCGACGATATCTAAATTGCAGTAGGGGTTGAATGATAGTTCATTTGAAATCTTACATAATTTACAATACAACGCTGTAGCTTTATAAAATCTTGGGATTTCAAAAGTAATACACCGTTGCATTCCAAATTATGCTTTCAAATGAACCATCACTCAACCACTACTCCAAAAAAATTGGCTTACCTCCCCTTCGGCAAGGGAGCTAAAACCTTTTAAGATAACTTGCTTAACAAAAGTTGGCCTCCTGTAATTAAAAATTGACGCATTTTGGCGATTTTGCGAAAAAAAAATCGTAGATATTGAAGGCGTTTCATTTCTCCTGGAACACAATGTATATACAGAGAGCTTTTTTATCGTGCAACATATGGTTATTCATTTCAATAGTTACACACTTCAGTCGCAATGACAACTATGTATCACTGCGTCTTTTTCAAAATGCAAAATAGAAATAATTCTCTGTCAGGCAAATATTACAGTTTATGAAGTGAACAATGTTAAGCTGAGGTTTGCAGCATCATTCACTTGAATAACAGAGCTCTTTCTTCAGTTGAATACATTGTACAGCCACGGACTCTTAAGATTTACGCGTCCGTCCGTCCGAGCAGTCTGCTATTCTTGTCTGCTCCCGCACGGCAGGGGCACAGTAGACAGGGATAGAAGCCTGCTACAACATACGGACGCGTCATTCTTACAGTCCATGGCTGTACAATGTATTCAACTGAAGAAAGAGCTCTGTTATTCAGATGAATAATACTGCAAACCTCAGCTTAACATTATTCACTTCATAAACCGTAATAATTACCTCACATACACTTGTATGTTGCATTTAAAAAAAAAAAACTTTTTGATACATTGCTGCCATTGTGACAGAAGTGTATAACTGAAAATGGTTAAACCTATGTTGCACGATAAACAAAAACTCTCTGTATATGTATATTACGACTTCTACATGTAATAAGCATATATTGCGGCCGAAAAGCCCCAAAATTATGATTAATTAATACTGCAACCGATAAAGCAGCAAACAAATCAAGAACATAATTCATTTACTTAACTACTGCATTTTGTTGCCAAGCACTAGAAATAAAGTAATTTCGATTGCATTTTATTGTAGCATACACGGTAAAGATAAAAATAGTATAACCATGCTAGAAAAACACATTTAAAATTTTATGAAGTGACCAATTATTTATATTTGTGCGTGTGTATGTTTGTAAAAGCTAAGGATATTGTCGTAACGACAATTTTGGAAAGCGTGGGAGAAGTTTAGGGGCGAGCATAATTCGGCAAATAGCACGAAATTTGCTTCATGATATGAAAATCATTTGGAATCTTCAAAATCTAAGAAATAAGCGAAAACCCTAACTTTACGACGATGTAGTGCGAGCTGGCGCTGAAATTAAAATAAGTCTAAATATTGATTCGTCTTTAGATGTTTCGTTATTATAGTTGCAGCATGGAAATGCATTTCAAGCAAATACAGAGTTAAACTGTTCCATTATTTTTAACTAAGTTGGCTCTGTTAGGGTGACATCATTGTTGGCCAATGTAAAAAGTCACTAGACTTAAAACAAAAAAATGGTTATGTTTAAAAAAAAGAGGTTATATTTTAAGACAGTGGGCAATTTTGCCATCAAATTGAGTAACTATTGAGTACAGAATTTATTTGCTATATTAATTTTACAAAAGCAAATCAGTCAAATTATGATATAAAATATGTTTGGTAATTAGTTTACTTACTAATAATTAAAGAAACCAGCACACTTGAATTATTATTATTATTATTATTTGAATATATGCATTAGGCAACGTTGTTAGAAATCTGACACTTATTTTTTTTTTCACTGTCAGGTCATTTCTGTTGGTATTCATGTGTAAAACTTTTTAAAATGAAACCACAGCCTTCGTAGTTAAAAATAAAAATGGAACAGATTATAGGTATATCAGTAAAATATTGAATAAAATATTCAAATATTCAAGTTAAATTGAAGCCGAACAACAATAAGAAGTAGCCAGAAATTATTTACGAAATTGAACATGTAATAAAAAAAAGCAAATATTAAAAAAGTGTACAATTTAAATCTTTATATTATCATTATTGTTAAACAATAATGGGTAATTATTAAAGGCGCATTTTCACGAATCAGGTTCACCAATGAAGTTAATTGATCGATTGTAGTTGATCGACAAAAGTTGAACAAATACAATAGTACAATGCGTGCAAAAATAATTATCATCAACTTTTGCTTTGCATCTAAGGCCATACAGCCTATCAGTAGAGCTTAATGCCTCTTGGATGAAAATAAGTTCTGCTCGCACAGTATAAAGTTGATCAACTCTATTGAAACAAAATGTTCTATAGTCACTACATCACTATTACTATATGACTAATCAGTATAGTTACTATAGCACTTATAGTTATCGAACCTATAAACTTGATGCGATTTCGAAAAATTGGTTTGGCAGTGCAACTATTTGATTTTGGCTTAAATTTACAAACATATCCGAATAATTAAAGTTGTAGCGATTTCGTAAAAATGTTTTACATTTTATGCCCAGTAACTGTTTGATTTTGGCTTAAATTTACAAACATGTCCATGCTTACTTTGCAGAGTGATGTAAGCAACCACCTACACCTGCACTTACAGGTACGTTCTAGAAATATTGCAAATTGTGAGGTAAAATATATTTTCGACGATGGTACTATTTCGGCACTAAGCGTTACTACGGCGTTACTTACGTTACTTTGCAAACACACATTGATACTTGAAATACAGAGTGACGTAAGCAAACACCTGCACCTGCCCTTACTGGTACATTCTAGAAATATTGCAAATTTTGAGGTAAAAATATAGTTTAGACGATGGTACTATTTCGGCACTAAGCGTTACTACGGCGTTATCTACTTTGCAAACTCACATTGATACTTGAAATACATGACTGACGTAAGCAACCACGTATTGCTGCACTTACAGGTACGTTCTCGAAATATGGCAAAGTTTGAGTTAAAAATATATTTTAGACGGTGGTACTATTTCGGCACTAAGCGTTATTACGGCGTTACTTACGTTACTTTGCAAACACACATTGATACTTGGAATAGTAAAACACCCAAAATTCCACTTACTTTGCAAGCAGCGCTGAAGCGTTCTGCTACAACGCGCCAAGTCGACTGAACTGATATGCGCGCAGAACATCGCCGCTCACCAATGTACTTTTATCTCGATCTATTTACAATAAAAACGTCCGGCGATGGGATTTGAACTTGAGGTTCTCGCCTTGGAGAAGAAGAATTGCAGCGCGTGCGAAGGTTATTGTGCGTAAAGTATCGATCGGCAAAATACATCTATGTCAACTCTTCGATATTTCACGTGTTCAAAATACACGTAATATCACACATCAAAATACATATAATAATAACAAAATATATATAACATATTTCAATAACATCTATGTTGCAAATTCTTTGCCATAGAATCTGGGTACTACAACATAATATAATAAGATGGCCTATAAAAGTGTGAAAAGTAATAAACCATAATAATTTGAAAGCATATTTTGGTAAGTAAAGATTTTCGATTTGTCTCACTTATTTATTTGTAACTTATTGAATTACTTATGACTTATTTTTTGGGCAAAGTTGGGCAACATTTTAGCATAAAATTTCTTCCAAAAGGTACTCTCTGGAAGTGTTTTGAAAATTATGGTTGTACAGCATCTTGCAAACTTTACTCAAGAAAACATAATACTTCTGGGAATGTACATCAAATCTAAAATGCTACTTACACAGCTTACACCCTGACATTTTGAAGAAATCATAACAAGCTACTAGTAGTTGTAGTACAAGCAGTCAGGCTATCAGTAGAACTACAACTATAAATATTAAAGTAGCTTAGCTTCTGGGTACATCAAATCTTAAGTGCCATTTAGATAGCTTACTAGCAGTAGTACTACAACTATAAATATTAGAGTAAGTTAGGTTCTGGGAGTACATAAAATCTTAAGTGCCACGTAAAAAGCTTACACGCAGACATTTTGTAGAAATCATACCAAGCTACTAGTAGTAATAGTACAAGCAGTCAGGCTATCAGTAGTACTACAACTATAAATATTAAATGAAGTAAAATAAAACGCTTGGTTGAGTTTCACTGACTTACTCTCTCTGACTTTTTGAATTATATGAAATCAAATAAAACACTAGGTTGAGTTTCATTGACTTAAGACGTCAGTTGGTGAGTGTCAGTGACCAACTGACTTAAGTCAGTCAAACCCAAACTAGCGTTTTATTTGATTTCATGTAATTCAAAAATCCTTTGCTCGCACTGTAAAAAGTTGATTAACTCTATTGAAACTAAATGTACTATAGTCACTACATCACTATCACTATATAGTGTAGTCTAGTCAGTATAAAAGAGACTTACAACTTAATTATAAATATTAGTTGTGCTAGTGATACTGCAGATACAAATATAGACAAGTGGGCATCGCCTACTCATATTTTAAACATTTTCAATCAAGTGCATAAGTCACAAAAAGCAAATAACCAATCATTTTCGAATACGAGATCATTGAAGGAAAGCCATCTTAAAACGACAACAAGTTTTCCGGCACACATTTATACTTGTGCAGTGTTTATTTTTGCATCATCATGCTTCATCATACGAGTCCAATGCACTTCAAGGATATGTAATGATACATATCCTTGATATGATAACAAAAGAGTTTTCAATCAAAATTGACGGTTCTGAGTGATAATAATAATAATATAATCGGTTGGAGCTTGCGGAATATTAATACTTAAAGAGAAATAACAAATTATTCTTTTTCACAACGACATTTATTTCTCTAAAAGTACATTTCAACCACTACATGGTCATCTTCAGTAGACATTTGTACAAATACAGTAGACTTTTGATAGTTTAACAGATATGAACAGGTACAATTAAAACTATACCAGATTTGAAAAATTGTAATTGTTAATTTATCTGTACGAAAAATGTATGGAAATTAATGTTTTAGTTTCATAGTTAGAGTTCAAAATCAGACGAATATTAGCTGTCTCATTTGAAAACTTGACGAAGCTGCAAATTTAAAAACAAATTTAATGACTTAAATCAGAATATATGGAAAATGTTGACAGGCAAAGTAGAAAATTTACAGATTTTGCAACATGCAGTTGAAAATTGGACAGATGGTCACTTTTGAAGCCAAGTATTTGATAGATTTGACAAGTTGCAGAATAAAAATTTCATGACTGTGACAGTTTCGGTTGAAATTCGGCAGATTCGGGCAGTTACAATTGAAAATTTGACAAGTTTGCACAGTTTCAATAAAAAATGTACTAATTAGTGAGATTCGATTAGAGTGGTACTAATTACCAAACCAAGAAATACCATGTAGCATAACTTCGACCAGGTGATTTTTTTAAGATTATATATCTGCACCTTTGAACTTAAAAGATAGGAAACCCATTTTACAAAGTGCATTACATTACAATTTTACAAAGTACATACTTACATTATACGCGTGAGCATTGTCAATCTATTTCACCACTCTGTGAAATGGGTTGACTATCTCTGAACATCTATGTATGTTCCGGATTGAGAAGCTCACTGTATAACACCTAATTTTTTTTAATAAAAAAATGAGGGCGAAACAAGCAGTCTTCCTAGGGCTATAGACCTCTCGTGGGGTCTTTTCGTCTGAGGAACTGAATTTCACAATATTCTTAAAAGTTAAGATGTTTTTTTATGTTTTTTGTTTTTTATATACAGGGTGTTTCAGACTACCCGTCCCATACGTCTAATTTGACGTCTTATATGTTCTGAGAAAAAAAAAATAGCATAACATAAACCCACCTGAAGAATATAATACAGGTAGTTTAAATTTCCGGAAGTTGCCGGGAGTAGGACTAACTGCACTTAACTTCAGAATTTTAAATAGGAACCTAGGTCATGTATGGAATCTTTGGATAAGTATTTCAAGCAAATACAACTTTTGTAAGAAAAGTTTTTATGTAAATTATATGCTTAACGAAATAAAATTAATGTTTCAGAAAATCAGTCCTGCCATTTTCTCGAAATTATGACGTCATAGAGGTTCAGGAAACAAAAATTGCATCACATAAGCCTACCTAAATAATGTAATAGTGATAGTTTCTGTTTTTGGAAATAACCAAAAGTAGGCGTAACTGCTCTCAGCTTTCAAGTATGTTTGTAAACACTAGACTTTGTCTCCAATTACTGTCAAAGTGTGTGTTTTAGGCGTGCTTTCGCTTGTAAAATTTACTATTCCGGTACAATACCTTGTTGCTAGGCAGTTAGACTCAATTGTACTGAAATATTCGTTCCGGCTTAACCACATATTTTTCTGACAATTCAGGCAATAAACACGCCTAAAATTAGTCACTTTGAGACAAATCGGAGGAAAAGTATAATATTTACAAAATATCTTAAAACCAGAGTGCAGTTACGCCTACTTCCCGTTATTTCCAAGGATCGAAACTATCACCATTTAAATCTGAAGGTATGCTTCTGTTATGCTATTTTTTTCCGAACCTCTATGACATCATACCTCCGAGAAAATGGCGAGCCTGGTTGTCAGAAACATTAATTCTTATTTCGGTAAGCAAATTATTTATAAAAAAACCTTTTTAACAAAAGTTGATTCTTTTTTAAATACCTATCGAACGATGCTATACATGATATAGGTTGCCATTTAAAAATCGGAAGTTGAGTGTAGTTACGCCTACTTCCGGTAACTTCCGGAAATCTAAAGTACCTCTATTATATTCCTCAGGTGGGCTTATGTGCGCTACTTTTCCGCCTGAACCTCTACGACGTCAAATTACCAAGAAAAAGGCCTGGGGCGGGTAGTGTGAAACACCCTGTATTCCTACCAAAGAATAATTTAAAAATTTATTTCTTGTAATAAAAATTCAGTTTTAGTTTATCTTTATCTAAATATAAGTCATTTTCCTGGCAGTAGACAATCAGATACTGATGAATGGATAATTGTCGGGTGTGAGGTCGCTATCGCGACTCCAGATAACATAATGAGCAGTTCAAGCACTGAACAATCAATCAGCATCAGTACTGATGTCGCTGACGTGATTTCAGTTGGAACAATATACGATTAGTAATTGATAAATGGAAAATCCTTAGGTTAGGATTTAGTTAGACTCCAATTGTGCAGACCCTGAATAATCAAAAATTATCAGGTCTGATTGCCTCAGCGACAAGTTTCGATTTTTTCAGTGTCTGATTAGTCATTATTCCAACATGGAATTTCCTCCAGCAACATCAGAACCGATAAATGTTGATTGTTCAGTGTCTAATTGTCTTAAGACTCGTCAGTTCTCATGTCGCTGAAGCAATCAGACCTGATTACTTTCGATTGTGCAGTGTATAATTCATTATTCATTATTCCAACTGGAGTCCCCTTAGCGATGTTAGAATCGATAAATTTGGAGTTTTCTGGCCTGATTGCCCACTATTCTATCTCGACTTGGCAATTTTCGATTTATCAGTATCTGATTCAATTGGAGTCACGTCAACGAAATCAGACCTGTTAATTTCCGACTTATCACTTGCAAATCGTTCGTTGTTCCAACTGAAATTGCTTCATAAATATAAATAAATATAGTGTAGGCCAGAGTTCCCCAAAGTGAGGGTCGCGACCTGGCACCGGGTCGTAGAAAACTTTTGCCGGGCCAAAATAAATTGATACTCTTTTTTATAAATCATCACTAAAAAAAATCTATATGATAAATGGTTAATCAACAAACCCAGAAATTTAAATGATGATCAACCAAGTTCGAGCAAAGCTAAACATCATGATTATGAAGATACTTTGTCTGAAGCCCCTAAAGGCTGATATACAGCGCCAAAACAACAAAACTAATTGGACTCGCAAATATTGTGACGAATATTAACGGTTAGGGTTCATTGCCGGAAACAGTCAAAATAATTTGCCTCTATGTGTTATTTTCAATTCGCAACTTTCAACTAAAAGTATGAAATCGTCAAAGTTAAAACCGCATTTAGACACATTTCATTCTGAGTACGTACTCTGATAAGCCAATTAACTTTTTGTTGATACAAAAAGGGATCAAGTGCTGCTCAAAAAAAAGAAAAATGCACTCTTTCCTCACCAGTCAAATAAAAAGCTCACTTGGATAGCTTTTTAAATTTCCAAATTAATAGCTGAGACTGGGTATCATCATAGTGCTGGAGAAAAAATAATACTTCCCGCTTTAAAAATTGTCGCAAATAAGTTATGCGGAATAAAGGAAAAAAGTTTATTTTCGGCAATACCATTATCAAATAATACAGTTAAACGGAGAATTGACGATATTGCGAAACATTTAGAAGAAGTACTAGTTGCTAAAGTAAAAATAAAAACATGTTTTATCCTAATCTAATGTGTTTTATCAGACATATTGACCAAGACAAGATACAAGATTTTGTTTTGTTTTGTAAAATGCTTCCGACAAGAAAAACCTCAGATTAGATTTTTAAACTACCAATGATTTTGTCACTGGTCACGGTATTGATTGGATGAAGTGTGTTGGTCTAAGTAGCGTCGGAGCAGGTGCAATGGTAGGTTGTCATAAAGGTTTGTTTAAACAAATTCAAGAATTAGCCATTAATTGTGTATGTATGCACTGTTATATCCATAGACAAGCGTGGCTTGCCTATAAATTTAAACATAACTTTGGAAGAATGTGTCATGTTTGTAAACTACATAAAATCTCGTCCATTAAATAGCAGACTTTTTACCGAGTTATGCAAGGAAATGGAGTGTGATCATAAACACCTCATTTTGTATTGTAATTCACGATGGCTTCAAAAGCAAACGTTTTAAAACGTCTGTTGGAGCTAAAAGACGAAGCTTTGTTATTCTGAATGGACACCCACCATCTAAAGAAGATGCTATTTTTCCATTTAAGGAAAGATTATACGATTTTGAGTGGTTAATAAAAGTGTCTTATTAATGCCACATAGCGAATATGAACATTCAATGAATTACATTTAATTTTGCATGGCTTTGGTTTAAATATTTTCAAAGTATCGGAAAAAGTCGCTGCAATAATTAAAAAAATGGCTCTGTGGAAACAACGACTTTTTGTCGAGGTTCTGTACTATCACATTAAGCAGATTCTAAAAATGACAGAATTCATTTAAAAAAGAGACCAAATTTTGTGCCGGATTTATGGTAGACTCTGTACAGTAGCAGATCAAGTGTCCAATTACTTCCCATCAGATTTTTTCCTCAATTTGCATTAGTCTAGCAGCAATGCTCCGAGCGAGGATAGGTGGGCCACCCTGTACATATATAAATTATAAAAATGACTTACAAATATTCTTCTGCTTCTACTTCTTCTCCTTCTCCTTTTTCTTCTTCTCCATCTTCTCCTTCTTCCGATTCTTATTCGTCTTCTTCTTGTGCAGCTCCATTTCTAATCTTTGGCGACAACTTCACCAGATAATTGCCGTGATAATTGCGTGTGAAAAATCATCAGTAAAAAGAGAATTCAACATTTGGCTGGTTGATACACGGAACCAGTATGGCCAATATCAAGCGAACCTTATTCCGAAATAATTGACAAACTTCGCGGTGTGTTATTAATATGGTGGCTATTAATTCAGTTTTATTAATGCGTCATCATGTATGCACTATGCTTGAGATTGCCAACGCCAATTGGCAATTTTATTGAACGCACGATATTAAGTTTACGCTATGTTCTATTATTCTTTAGATTTATGACACCGACCTGAAAAAAGTGTTTGATACTGTATCACTAATTATTTTTTGATTGCGCTGTCAAAAGGAGTATCCAAGCGTAAGCGAAAAATCGATACAATTTTTAATGCCTTTTGTCACCACTTATAGGTTACGTGTGAAGCTGCGTTCTCAGACTTGGTGTACTTAAAAAATAAGTATCGAAACAGATTGGATGTCGAAAATATTTTGAAAATAAAATTAACATCATTACCTCCTAATTTGAAATTGGTAAATTGTTATGTGATGACAAACAACATCATCCTTCGCACTAACGACAAATTATGTGGAAACAAAATTTACTATAATTGTTAATTTTTTTAATTACTTTTTATTATTTAATATTTAATATTTTTCTTATATAATTATTTTGCATTTTTTGTGTATGAAATAAACAAACAAATAACTTGATTTTTATAAAAAAAAATGTTTTGTAAATAAATGGTATTTTTCCATAAAGTGGGTCGCGAAAAATTTTAGGACCTCGTACCGGGCCGCGGTCAAAAAAGTTTGGGAAACGCTGTCCTAGCGCATTTATAAAATGTGAAGGTAATACTGCAAAAACAATGCCAGTAAAAAATAAAACTTAGTTTTAGCACAGGGGGTGAAAAACGATATTAGGGGATGATACCGTGCCAATATGGTATAAGAATACTGTGGTAGGTGGCAACTAAAGGGTGTATGCAAAATTTTTAGTTTACTGATCCACAAATAGTGGCGGAAATTTGTTAGCAAATTTGAGGTAGCACAAAGATATGGTAAGGCATTGGGGGGTAGTTTTTGAGTAAATATGACTGCAGTGTATTATATAGCTGTCGATTTTGGTGCATTTAAATTTTTTTAAGGTAATATCTACAAAAATATTGCCAGTAAACAATAAAACTTATTTTAAGAACAGAAGGCGAAAAACGTAATTAGGGGATGACTCGTGCCAATATAGTATAAGAATATCGTAGTAGGTGGCAACAGGAGGATGTATTTTTGGAAAAATAAGTATTGTTTTGATAATAGCTACATCAAATATTAAATCTCTACAGGAACGTTACCGTTAGGTTATTGTTAATGTTACGTTATCTCTACAGCATTGTTAAAACAACTTTTGAACATTAGAAAATCAAAATTTCTAAAATCTAATTGGAAATTTTTCTTCTAAACGGGTCAGGGTTGGTTTGATTTAAATCGTTATTTAAATCTAATATATTTTTTAAAATAATCGTTAAAATAATTGGTTTAAACCGAAATTTATATATTTAAAAAAATTATTGCTTTTGCAATAAAACGTTTGTGTATTCCAATAGGCGAACTGTTCAAAATATAGAGTTAGCATGATTTAAAATAGATATTTGTAAGTAAATAAAATATTTTTCTTTTCTACCATTTATGATCCATCATATGGTATAGACGATACACATAATTTTTGTTCAAATGCAAGAATTTATTAAAAATATATTCCATAATTAAAATGGTTTAAATCGTGATGTAAATTTGTTGATTTGAATCACACCTACTCTGGCAAAAACTTATCTCAGAAATAAAAAAAATCAATAAATTAAATAAAACGATTTATTTGACTTTTTCGATCATTGATTTTTTATTTTTGTGATTTATTCCAACCCTGCTTGGAACCGAAATAAACAGATATTTTTTTTAGGTTCGGCTCCGGTTTTCGTTCCTACAAAAATAACGGGTTTTTCCGGTTTCCGGTTTTCGGTGCAGTCCGATTCGAAGCCCTGCTAAAAAGTGTATTTCATATGAAAAACATACATTTTTCCCAATTTTGCCTATTAAAGTGCTCATAAGATATATTGAATTTCATTATTAAAACAACATTTTAATCATAAAGGTGAATAAAATTAATCAAAACTGTGAATAAAATGTTTCCAACAACACTTTTTCACACTGCTATTGACAACACGAATAAAGTTTAAAAAAAAAACTCGGCTTGCGGTTCGTGTGCTAAACAATGTTTTCGTGGATAAAGTTTGTCTTTATTCCATAAATAGCATTTTTTCTATATTATTAGTCTAGCACTTCATAAAATATTGATTTCCTCGAACCTGCAAATTTATTTACAAAATATCGATTGCACAATGCATTATAATGAGTTGCAGATGAACCAGACAATATTAATATTTTTAGTGCATTGACACGCAAACTCTTTCAAACGAGGGCATTGAAAATTGAATACCGCAGCTGACACACAAAATTAAATTATTGAAAACATAAAACTATGTAACTTAGTGAGTTTAGGCTGCAACTTTTAAAATTATAGGCTAGTAGGAACTGAAATTTAAATATTTATGCAGATATAAATGAATACTGTATTTTTTGTAATTCAAACCTTGTTATAAAATGTTTTAATTATTTAAATTCACATGGAGGAAATTGCAAGACATCAAATATCATTCAAATAAATGATGAATACTGGAAAATATTTCCTTATCACCTATTGTAATAAGCCAATTAACTTATAACACTAACTTGATTGCAATATTTAATTTAATTTTATATTATTTATATGATTTAATATAAAATTTTTACAATAAAATTAAAAAGCCATTTCGTTCAAGGCAGTAATGAACTACTATGATTAATGTACCACAAATAATTATTATAATTGAACAATGTGTTGCAGAGATGAAAATATGTAAACAATAATTTACTAAATTAATTGGCCAGCTTACCTTAGAAGTACAAATAATGCATGCTTAGACAATAGAATTATTGGAAATAGATATTAGATTAAGAAACAACAATTCACTGTATTATAATAAAATATAATATATATATATATATATATATATATATATATATATATATATATATATATATATATATATATTAAAATTAATATGGTATTAAAATTAAAACAATAAATAAATAAAAATAAATCAATAAATATTTTAAATCTATTGTATGTACTGCATTTTACACGTATGTTTAGTTGCAGTAATATATGGCGTACTAGAAGAATACCTCTTTGCCAAGTTTAGCTTCGCTCCGACAGATGGCCACCTTGTCTAAATGTGATTCATTTTATTATTTAATTTTCGAATTTTGACTAAATTCTTGCACAATTCCATTAGGATAGTTGATGCGAATTTCGGGTCTGAAAAGTTCCCTGAAAGAAAAATTGTTTTAGAGAAATTTTGAAAATAAGGTGAACATTGTTGTTTCATTTTTTTATTTCTCTCTCGGTTATTTAATAAGTTTGGTAAAAAAATATATATTCGAATTCAGAAGGACGATGGCTATCCATTTTATTTGCTGATATTTTTGATTTGATGCTTAATTAAAATTGTAGCGCATTAATAAGCGCGCCTATTAGTTCGAGCGCTTTCCCTCAGATGTCGTCCCATGTAAATATCATTCAAAATGTATACCAGTAAAATCATTGTTTCGGAAATACGCAGATATCTCGAGATTCGCACATTGCATAATAATCAAATGCGACATACCTAATACCAATATTATACTTAATATTGATAATTGAATTCATTAATATTAATACGCTAAATTTTGAATTTTGAGTAATACTGTCTAGGATATGATCAACTTTGGAGTAGGTAATAAAATTTTATGTGTACGTACATAAAATAAAAATCAGAAGAACCGCACGTTAAATATTTATAACATTGCACAGTCATTACTAATAATAACATAGTACTTAATATCAGTAATAATATGCGTTAATATTTATATGCTGGATTTAGAGATATAACAATTTAAATACTCGATGTGGCATATAACAACACATATCCTCACACAAAAAATAAATATCTTATTAAGCTTGAATTGGATATTAACTGGCATGCACAAGTCTGTTACTAATATAATGTTTAATATTTTTAATTAATTACATTAATTTTCATACAACAGTTTTTGAGATAATAATTTAAATATGAGTCACCTCGGAGAATACTTGAAGTAACCTATAAATTACAAGATTACACAAAAGATAAGTAAATGATGAAGTATGCATTAGATCAGACAATAACTAAATTACACACAGTTATAACTAACATGTCACTCAATAGTACCAATTTTTTTTTTTAATATTTATAAGCTGGTTTTTGAGATACTAATGTATTGAATAATTTTAATATATTTTTAATTTTAATAATTTTGAATAATTTTTAATGTACCTGGGCGAGCATCAAACCTGAAACTATTGATTAGTCGGAGGAATACTTTAATTATTATTAAATTGAAATCAAATAGAAATCCTGACCTCTTTCCATGCATACTTAATAGTACACTTAACATCACTGATCCTACATGTGACTGCAACCATTTACTGTTTACTAGTAAAAATCTATCATAAACACGTTTAGTGCCCAATAAAAATTAAATTTTATCGATTTGCAACGTGGAAGCGAAAACACGTGCGTTCATCTGTGTGTGTCCTGAACCCACGCATCTGCATGTGTGCGTACAGTACTGTACGCAGTAAATATATTTTTATGAATGAATGAATATTAAAGTGCGTATAAGACCGGAGTTTATTTAACTGGGCATATACTGAGCGTCAACGGCGATCTTGATTTACGGCCACTTGTTTGGTCCTCGAACCACCTTTTAAGTCAAACTCAAACACCTAAAACTAAGTAATAATACGCATTGTGCTTATTTCAGTGTCACGAAGAGATATATGTGTGACCTGTTGGAATGAAACGGGGGCGCTAATACACGCATGCTTTAATTATCATGCCATGGAGGAGGGCCCCTTTAGGTGGGGAAACTCCAAATAAACGCGAGGGTGGTGGTGGTGCTTCAATTACCAACGGACTTACACTAAATAATCTAATTCAAAATAAAATTAATATCAATGATAGTCTGAAATTTGAAAACATTTATTTAAGACAAAATTTATGTTTGAAGAACTTAGACTTTAGAGTTACAAACACGTTTACGATCGAAAGTGGAAATTTATAATTAAAGAAATTGTCTTAAATCAAAATGTATGTTTGAAGAAAACCCATAAACCAGAAGTGGTAGTTTATTAGATAGATTTTTCGATTCTTGCAAATACTTCAAGAACTATCAGGTTTATTAAAAACATATAAGAGTACCAAACATTTTCATTTTAAAAATTTTCCTTCATAAGAATTAGGTATTATTCGTTGCTAAGCAATATTGCTATTGTTTCAACAAAGAACACACTTGTTATTTTACTCAGCTGATGATTAACGTAATGTGGTTATGTTTCTGTCATAAATTGTCAAAAATGATGTCAAACAAAGTACAAATTGTACATTCCGATTGAAAACCCTTGTGACTATTAGAAAATGTAAAAATCGGTATACAGAGAGCGCACAAAGTATTAAGAACAGGCTATTTCTTCCCCTGTATACATTTTTGAAAAATGCTTCAACAGGTCAAAATGATGTTTTTTCAAACAAATATTTTGAGACCATTTTCAATTATCCAGCAAGCCTATTATCCTAATTTTGTTTTAACTGACGTTGTTTTGAATGGTAACTAGATGCATTCTACACATTGAAATAATAATTTAATAGTTTTACTTTAACGCACTTTTTCTCAATTTTTTTCAAATGTTACAAATCCAGTACGTCTCCATCGAAAGTGGATTGTCTAAAGTACGTCTGCATCGAAAGTGGATTCTCTCCAGTACGTCTCCATCGAAAGTGGATTGTCTCCAGTACGTCTCCATCGAAAGTGATTGTCTCTTGTACGTCTCCATCGAAAGTGGATTGCCTCCAGAACGTCTCCATCGAAAGTGGATTGGCTCCTGGACGTCTCCATCGAATGTAGATTGGCTCCAGTACGTCTCCATCGAAAGTGGATTGGCTTCAGAACGTCTCCATCGAAAGTGAATTGGCTCCTGGACGTCTCCATCGAAAATGGATTGTCTCCAGTACGTCTCCAGTACGTCTCCATCTAAAGTGGATTATCTCCAGTAGGTCTCCATCGAAAGTGGATTATCTCCAGTACGTCTCCAGTACGTCTCCAAAGAAAGTGGATTGGCTCCAGTACGACTCCATCGACAGTGGATTGCCTCCAGTACGTCTCCATCGAAAGTGGATTGTTACCAGTACTTCTCCAGTACGTCTCCATCTAAAGTGGATTATCTCCAGTACGTCTCCATCAAAAGTGGATTATCTCTAGTACGTCTCCATCGAAAGAGGATTACCTCTAGTACGTCTCCAGTACGTCTCGATCGAAAGTGTATTATCTCCAGTACGTCTCTGTTGAAAGTAGATTATCTCCAGTACGTCTCCATCGCAAGTGGATTGTCTCCAGTACATCTCCATCGAAAGTGTATTGTGTCCAGTACGTCTCCATCGAAAGTGGATTGGCTCCAGAACGTCTCCATCGAAAGTGGATTGTCTCCAGAACGTCTCCATCGAAAGTGGATTGTCTCCAGCACGTCTCCATCCAAAATGGATTGTCTCCAGTACGTCTCCATCGAAAGTGGATTGTCTCCAGTCTCCAGTACGTCTCCATCAAAAAAGGATTGGCTCCTGTACGTCTTTATCGAAAGTGGGTTGTCTCCAGTACGTCTCCATCGAAAGTGGATTATCTGCAGTACGTTTCCATCGAAAGTGGATTGTCTCCAGTACGTCTCCATCGAAAGTGGGTTGTTTTCATTACGTCTCCATCGAAAGTGGATTGTATCCAGTACGTCTCCATCGAATTTGGATTGTCTCCAGTACGTCTCCATCGAAAGTGGATTGTCTCCAGTACGTCTCCATCGAAAGTGGATTGGCTTCAGTACGTCTCAATCAAAAGTGAATTGTCTCCAGTACGTCTCCATCGAAAGTGGATTGTCTCCACTACTTCTCCATCGAAAGTTGATTTTCTTTAGTACGTCTCCATCGAAAGTTGATTTACTTTAGTACGTCTCCATCGAAAGTGGGTTGTCTCCAGTACGTCTCCATCGAAAGTGGATTATCTCCAATACGTCTCCATCGAAAGTGAATTGGCTCCAGTACGTCTTCATCGAAAGTGGATTGTGTCCAGTTCATCTCCATCGAAAGTAGATTATCTCCAGTACGTCTCCATGGAAAGTGGATTGTCTCTAGTACGTATCCAACGAAAGTGGATTATCTCCAGTACGTATCCATGCAAAGTGGATTCGCTCCAGTACGTCTTCATCGAAAGTGGATTGTCTCCAGTACGTCTCCATCGAAAGTGGATTGTTTCCAGTACGTCTCCATCGAAAGTGGATTGTCTCCAGTACGTCTCCATCGAAAGTGGATTTTCTCCAGTACGTCTCCATCGAATGTAGATTGTCTCCAGTACGTCTTCATCGCAAGTGGATTGGCTCCAGGACGTCTCCACCGAAAGTGGATTGGCTCCAGTACGTCTCCATGGAAAGTGAATTGTCTCTAGTACGTCTCCAACGAAAGTGGATTATCTCCAGTACGTATTCATGGAAAGTGGATTCGCTCCAGTACGTCTTCATCGAAAGTGGATTGTCTCCAGTACGTCTCCATCGAAAGTGGATTGTCGCTAGTACATTTCCATCGAAAGTGGATTGTCTTCAGTACGTCTCTATTGAAAGTGGACTGTCTCCAGTACGACTCCATCGAAAATGGATTATCTCCAGAACTTCTCCATCGACAGTGGTTTGGCTCCAGTACGTCTCCATCGAAAGTGGATTGGCTCCAGTACGTGTCCTATTGAAAATGGCATGTTGTTGAAAACATAATAAAAATTACTATCAAAATCAATAATAAAAAATATAGGTGGTCATTTAAAAAAAACAGCTCTGACGTCATAACTTCAAAACGGAGAGAAATGGAAAATTGAAAATGGTCCCAAAAAATTTGTTTGAAATAAAATCATTTTTACCTGTTGAAGCGTTTTTCGAAAATTCATACAGGGGAAAAAATAAAGCCCGGTCTTAATACTTTATGCGCTCTCTGTATACAAAATGAATGAAGGCAGAATGGTGAAATTTATCGCAAGTTTCTTGAAGATCAATTGTCAATACTGCTTGAAGAAGTTCCTATTTAGTTAAGACAACAAATGTTGTTTATTCATGACGGTGCTTCGGCACACGATAGTTTAGTCGCTCGGCAGTATTTGGATGTTGCATATCCTAATCATTGGATAGGTCAAGGAGGACCACAACCTTGGCCTCCACCGTCACCAGACTTAAATCCACTGGATTTATTTCTTTGGGGACATCTTAATCAATTGGTTTATACGACTCCAATTGATAATGTGTAGGAACTATGGAACCGCATTTTAGCCTGTTGTGAGACAATTCGGAAAACTTCGAACATTTTTATGAACGTGTTTGCCGATCAATGCTTCGCAGAATAGAAGCTTGTATTGAAGTTGAAGGCTAACTTTCAACATCTTTTATAAAAGGTATTTGATGAAATAATTGAATAAACCAATTATGTCCTCCAGGTTTTTTAAAAATTGAATCTGACGTATGCCCACCTACAGTGCAGGATTTACGTATAAGCTACATAAGCTACAGCTTAGGGCCCCCACTTTCTTGGGGGCCCAAAAATATTGTCCGAGTGAGCAATTATCACATATACTTAAATATACTGCAGCATTATTTGTCCCAATGCCGCACGTCCGAACCTTACAAATGAGGGCAATATAGATTTTAGTAAGTGTCGTGGCCAGTCATATGATAATGCTACCAATATGTCTGGTAAATATAAGGGTATGCAAGAAATAATATTGAAGATTAACAAGTATGCTAGGTATATCCCATGTGCTTGTTATTCCCTGAAACTTGTTGGTAGAGCAGCAGTTGACTGTTGTTTAGATGCAGTTAACTTTTTTGGAATTGTTCAAGAAATATATTATTTATTTTCTTCATCTGTACACAGACGGGTAGTACTGTTGTCATGCTTCAAAGATGATTCAAAAGTTCCAAAGTCTTTGTCAAAGATCAGAAGGAAATTACATGCAATGGCCACAAGTGCAATATTTAATAGTTATGATGGAATTTCTGCATTGCATCAGCTGCATATTGATACTACAAAGAAAGGCGAAACAAGAAATCAAGCTATATACATTTTGAATAAAATTTACGAGTTTTAATTTATGGTAATGTTATATTTGTGGAGTTATTTGCTGGACGAATTTCACAAGACTACTCAATCACTGCAAGACCCCCAAATTAGTCTAGATGTTTGTAGGAAATTGTATGCTTCATTTTCGGATTTTGTTAAATGTTCCAGGACATTAAAGTCGAGAGGTGACCTATCACACCATTGTTTTTATTTCTATTTAGTCTTATGGTAATTTGTATTGTACAAATATATCGATAGTTGGACCGAAACGTTTTTGAGCGCTCAGAAATGGTGCATTTAAGAATTTTCACATGCAAACGCTCATTTATGGAAACCAGGATGTTAATTATTCCCCAGAACGTGAATAATATCGAGTTACAAAGAAATTAGATAAATTATATTTATAACCAACCATATATCATGGCTGCTCACAGTTAGATGGCGTTTAATATTCTCGCGGTGGCCAGTTCTAAAGAGTGAATGTAATACCTAATTATCATACATCAAACCGAGATAAACGTAATAAACCAGCGTGTGACACATTTAATTCCTGCCGGTACCCACTTATCTAGGCCATCGCGATCTGAAAAAATGATTAGGATGGGTAATACCAAAATACTCGCATCGGAATAGAAGAAAAATGAGTCGTGCAGCCTGAGAACTGGAGGAATGCTCGATTAAGGTGTACGTTGGCATCAAATAGCTTTAATTGAATGTCTTTCTGCTATCCCTAATTACGGTCATCAGCCACATTTGAAATAGTTGAGAAGTAAACGAATTTTGCCTGTAACGTTCACAAAACAAAGGTTTCTTAAGGTGCACACATAATTAAATAATTGAATGTGTGAGCTGAAAAAAGGACATATATCTCAAGAGTAAGATTTTGGGAAACTGAAAAAAAAAGTTACAATTTATAATTTGTAGCTATAGTTGATACACACTGACCGAGAAAATATATAGACCAATCAAGAAAAAAGCCAAAGTCAAGAAATATACAAAAGCTGGATATAAGGAAGGCTTATAAATTTTAATACAACTGACAGTTACGATATAAATTTAAAAGAGTGATGGAATGTTTGCGGAATATTTTTGGAATATGTCCCCTTTTCAACGCACACATTCAATATAACAGCACACGGGACCTCCAATTTTAGATCGCTTGAAGGACACATTAATAAAGCAAAATATCGAGAGATATCTCACCGCCGTCTGATTTTTGCAAACTCGCGTTAATGATTTTCGGCGAACTAATTGAGTCACATTGATGCTTGATTTGCCGCTTAAAATAGATTTTGAATACAGTCATTAACGAGCCAATTCGTAGAACAATTAGCGAAATGTGCTATTGAACTTGACGATCTCTAAAATAGATTAGGATGGCGTCATCGTAACAAGCGGCGCCATTGATACTTGATATATATTTACAGGGTGTGTCATGCAAACAGTTTAATCAAAGTTTATGGGTTTCTCGAAAAAAAAATCTTAGTTGTTGCCTCAAAAGAAATACTTTCAACTTTCTTTCACATCCGGATATATTGCAACTGACTATGTCTTCATCTGATATTATACCTGCAAGATACCTCTATGAAAGGAATATACAGGATGTCAAAGAAGGACTTTCTCATTGCCACTTTTTTAGCTCTACAAGACGCGTTCTTAAATTCTCAATACTTCGTTTCGTTATGAAGAAACCATCATCAACTTGATATTTTTATATGGCCCGTAAATAAAGCTCACCCTGTATTAAATAGCATATCCTATTACTAATTCAACGATTTATATCACAGTATGGTTTCTCATATTCTTATTCAGAAAAAATGGCTCGTAAATACATTTCGAACATTTTCTTGTCGTAGGCGTTGAAATGGTGACGATGAAGAAAAAAACATTATCTAATTTTAACCCAAAATAGGTACCAAAATAGTAACTAAAAACAATTTAGCAAGAATAGTTGTTAAACTTGAAACATTACAGTTATTCAGAACCACACTTATTATTTTTTTACTTACTGTGGTATTATCAGAATTGTTCTGTTCATCTAATTATCCTAAAATCATAAAATTAGGTAATAAATGTTGTCTTCGTCGCTCATTTCAACGCCTACTACAAGAAAATGTTCGAAAACATTAACAAGCCTTTTTCTGAATCAAAAAATAAGAAACCATTCCGTGATATAAGTTGTTGAATTCGTAATAGGAAATTATATCTAATAGGGTGTACATTTTTTACGGGCCATATAAAAAAAATAAAGTTGATGATGGTTTCTTCGAAACGAAACGTTTCTGAAAATTTGTAAACGCTGTTTAATAGAGCTAAAAAAGTGGCAATGAGAAAGTACTTTTTCATATACCATCAAATAACTTCAGAAAAAAATAAAAACGATTTTTTGGATTTTGCCGAACGCCGAAAGTAAGCGAAAAATAAGTAATTAATTTACTACATAAAACTTTTTTTTTTAATTGTAAAATATGATAAGTATTTGTATACCTTTACAGTGAAAATTTACCCTGAAAATTGACTACGGAAATAATGGTTAATGTAAATAAAATGTGGATCATATAAAGATAACATTCCTACCAAAATTTATATGTGGTCCGCCAATATGTTTGTAAAACTGTTGTTTGCGTAATAACTAAATTTATTATATTGGCAAAAATATGCAAACCTCAACTGCATCGAAATAGAATAATGAAAATAATCAATATTACATATTTTTAGGAGGAAAGACTGCAGATCGATAGCAAGTAAAATATTATTTCTACCACACATATTTTTGAAAGAAATGTGCAAACACTGTAAATTTTCTTCTCTAACTTTGTATTGGAAATCTTAATACAGGGTGTCTCCTAAAAAACGCCGCAGGTCATAACTCCTTTATTTATTGGCCGATTTCAAAAAAATAAAAACAATATTAAATGGCTCTACAAAGGAGCCCTAATTTTGTTTTTTTTTTTGAAAAATCAACATTCATTTCAGCGATAGTCAACATTTATTTTTCAAATGGTTACATATATTTTCTTATTTTTTTTTTCTGGGAGAGATTATTTTTCTTAATCCAAAGATATATAACAAGTTGGCTTTGATGGAATATTCGTTGCAGACAAAAAAAAATGTTTGAATAGTTTTTCAAGTGAGGCGTGAAAACAAAGCGAACACAATGTGGAAAACACGAGAAATACCTCCGAATTGTATATTAAATACAACTTATGCAACAACGAGAAGATGTCAGTAGTGTATTCAACTATTCAACAAGATGGCTACCAGTTTGAGCAACTTTTGTATTTTCTGATGCATATTTTCAATTATTCTAATAAAATATTACATATTGTTTTCCACATTGTGTTCGCTTTGGTGTTCACGCCACAGTTGAAAAACTATTTAAACATTTTTTTTTCTTTCTGTAACGAATTTTCCAACAAAGCCAACTTATTATACATCTCTGGATTCAGAAAAATAACCTCTGCCAGAAAAAAATAAGAAAATATATGTAACCATTTGAAATCTAAAAAAGTTGACTATCGCTGACATGAAAGTTGATTTTGCAAAAAAACAAAATTAGGGCCCTTTTGTAGAATATGAGGAGTCATTTAATCTTGTTTTGTTTTTTTGAAATCGGCCAATAAATAAAGGAGTTATTGCCAGCGGCGTTTTTTAGGAGACACCCTGTATAATCAATCATTCATGCTGCATAGTCCCTGGTGCACTAATGAAAATGACATGATATATTTTAATTTGCAGTTGTATTAATCACAATAAAACCTATAAAACAAAGTAAAATATTATTAAAAAAAAAAAAAGTAGTTTCTAAACTCAGAATATATAGTTTAGAAAAACACATTTTTTGGAAAACAGTTTCAAAAGTTAATAAAGTGAACCACCTAATCAAAGATTGATATCAAACATATACGATTAGATTTGTATGCATATGGATGTAATCTTATCGATATCGTCATTATTTGATTTGGTGGTCTCATATTACGCGATATTATGATTACATATAACTTGTGTGCGATTTTATTTAATCCAACGTAGGATGTTGTAGACTCATACAAAATATATCCCATTTCAAAGTCACGTATCTAAATAGTAAATTTACGTCTTGGCAGAGTAGATACCTTTTTAAAGAGTGAAATCTGAACACACAAAACCTATTTTTATCAAGTATTATATTATATAGCATACAATAAATTGTTCGGCGCTAATTATAAACCACCTTAATCGGAATTTGATATTCACACTGTCCAGATGCCTTCCTTAAATTTTAACAAATCGTTTCGCAAAAATTAAATTAAATTGCTGCAGATTCTATTTTAGTCTTGATGGCCATCAAGTGGAGTAATGTAATTAATTTTGATGGAATCAATGGCACACAATCTATATTTAACAAATATTATACCATATTCAATGCAATCAAAGCTAATTATTAACCACTTTAATCGAAATTTGATATCCATACTGTCCAGATACAATCCATAAATTTTAATAAATCAATTTGCAAAAATATATTAAATTACTGCAGACTCAATTGTTTTCTTGATTACCATCAAGTGGAGTAATTTAAGCAAAATTGTGTTGGCACATAATATTTCATGAGATTCTTTCAGATTGTATAAAAAATCTGGCGTAGCTACTATACATATAATCTTACTATTTGGCACTTCCATAATAATATTAATAATAATAATAATAACAATAATAAACTGCAGGGCTGGCATAATAATTGATATAACTAATAACAAACAAAACTTCTCTGTAAATTAATTTCTAACCAAAAGTAGTCAGTGTAAGACTAAGATTATTTTCAATTTATACAGAGAGTTCAAGAAACCGGTGTCAACTTTTACGCTAGATACTAATAGATGAACACTGTTCAAGATGCAAATCAAATATGTTTTGCTATGTTGCTGAAATGTTTCCTAGGATAGAAGCAAATAATTTAACGATTTGCCGAATTTGAACGAAGAGAGATAACGATCTTTGTTAGGCTATTTATTAGCCCTCGGTTTTATTAAAATTTACCCGGATTCATTTAAATGTCATTATTTCATTATTTGTCATTATTTGGTTCTAACTAGTTAGAAAAGTTGACATCACTTTCTTGAGTACTCTTTATTATAATATTTATCATAATCTGTCACATATTCTAAAATAACAGAAAAAAACTTGAAAACTATCAGAATGGCACAATTTCATATTAGGTATATTATGTTTATTTCCCCGTACTTACTGGTAAAGTAATTAGGTCTTATAATGTTGTTTTGTTAACAACATTCCAAAATTGGATTATTTAAAAATTTATAGACTGGTTTGAAATTTAGATTTGTTTGTTCGTTAAACATGAAACAAACACTATTAGAATCATACGAAATTCATAAACTTTTAAATAAAGAACAAAAAATACAATAACTTAACGAAGAAAAGAAATCTAAATTTCAAACCACTCTATAAATTTTTAAATAATCCATACGACATTTAACAAAACAACAAAATAATACCTAATTACTTTACCAGTAAGTATGAGAAAAGAAATATAATATAATATATACAACTGGTATAATGGATGAAACTATAATAAAAACAATTTCATATATTTATTTCAAAAGTTTTTTGAATCTAGATTTTCTGTGATGAGGATTTATTTCTAACAAAAGTTATTTCAGATTTCCAATATTATCTCGATGGGTAAATTTATTGCCTGAATGGAGCCTAAAGTTGCAATTTATACATTCAGTATAATTCATGTATTTTCCAATAATAAAAGTATTATTTTTTTTTTACTTATCTACAATTTTTAAATATCTCAATATTTCGTTTTGAGTATTTCAATGTTTAAACATCATTATACAAATTTTCAATCATTCTTCTATACCTAAATTGTATTTTTTATTATTATTTTTTTTACTACTCCATAATTTCGTCATCTACTTTAAATGGTTACCTATGATTATTATTTTTTTTAATTTTAGATATTGTAATTAGATTTTCAATTTCAATTTCTCAATAATTATTCGATATTTTTGTCAATAATTCCTGTACAATTTTTTAATATCTCAACAGGTATACGATATCTTTTGACTGTTTACTCGTTATTCTACAATTTTTTAATCATTGTTCCAGCAATTTAAATTTTTTCAATTATTCATTTACATTTTTTTCATAATTAGTAAAACTTTGAAATTTATAATGAATATTGAATATAATTTATATTGAAAATTTCATAATTTTCCATAAAAAGATTCCAGTTGACAATTAATTGTTTGTCATCGATAATGAAAATGTTCTTACTTGCTTACTACAAATAAACTTTTATAATTTTACAATGAAATTTAGTAATTTATATTACAGGAACTAACTACCATGGCATTAAATTCTTCAAAAATTTACCATTCGAATTTAATAGTCTATCTTTAATAGCATTTAAAAGGAGAATAAACGAATTTGTAACTGGAGTTTTTTCTGTCCGTGTTTGATTAAAATGATTCATATTGTGATTGCATTATTATTGCATTATTGTATTATTGTACTATTGTATTATTGCTGTTATGCGTTTTAATATTATGACCTGTGTAAACAATTGTATCAACACCAATAAATTACTATTACTACCACTACTACTATAATAACACTTTAACAATTTCCGTTGAAAGATTGTAATTAAAAATGAAAATTTCAGCATTTCCAATGAAAATTCCAATGACGAATATTTCACTAACTGTAATGAAACTATAAATCTTGCGGAAAATTTATTTTTTCTAAAACAAAACAAAATAATTTAGCAATTCATTTCAAATTTTCATCATTTCTAGAAAAAATGGGAATTGCGTAACTAATTTAGCAATTTATTTAAAAGGTTCATAATGTCTAGAAAAATAGTGAATCTCTAAATTGAATATCTATAAAAAAAATGCGGTTTGTAATAAAAATATTCATATGTATCATAACATTTATATTAATTCCACAATAATAATAAACTTCATAATCATCATGATTATGTAATGCATAATTCTACTCAAACCGTATGGAATAAATGTTCATAGTACATAATACTAGAATACTTGATACAAAAATGTTGTATATCATATGAAAACTTTGCAATTTACAACAATACTTCTTGATTTCCAATAAAATTTTGTAATTTATAATACAATTTCAAAGTTTTCGCAAACAGTTTCTTACGTTGAAAATATTATAATTTTATAGAATTTATTTTTTATAGAAAAAAAAAATCGGAATTGCGTAATTGCGGAATTCGGCAATTTATTTCAAATTTTCATATTTTCTAGAAAAATTGAATATCTATAAAAACATGCGGTGTATAATAAAAATATTCATATGTATTATAACATTTATATTAATTCCATAATCATTATAAACTTCATAATCATCATGATGATTATGATGATCATGAAAAAGACGATTTAACAAAACTTATCTATATACAAATTCGTTTGGTTTAGCCAGTATGCAGCTTCAAAGTTAATTTAAAAAATAACAAAATTTGCTTATAAAAAGAGAACGGTTACATTGATTTGGATTTTGTTTGGTATGACACTCTATGCGGGTATAATTCATATTTTGACATAATATTGTCATTATCAGTAGACCGGTTGTATACAAAATAAGGGTGACGCAACATTAATATATTCATAATTTTTGAATAACTAATGAATTGCGAGACTTACGAGAATTGCGCAACTAATTCAGCAATTTATTTCAAATTGTCATAATTTCTAGAAAAATTGTGAATCTCTAAATTGAATATCAATAAAAAAATGCGATTTGTAATAAAAATATTCATATGTATTATAACATTTATATTAATTCCATAATCATTATAAACTTCATAATCATCATGATTATGTAATACATTATTATATTCAAACTATATGGAATAAATGTTCATAGTATGTAATACTAGAATTCTTGGTACAAAAATGTTGTATATTATATGAAAACTTTGCAATTTACAACAATACTTCTTAATTTCCAATAAAATTTTGCAATTTATAATACAATTTCACAATTTGCGCAGATAGTTTGTTACGTTGAAAATGTCAAAATTTTCAACTATCTGCGAAAATTGTGAAATTGTATTCTAAATTACAAAATTTCATTGGAAATTAAGAAGTATAGTTGTAAATTGCAAAATTTTCATATAATATACAACATAATTATAACTTTTAAAGTATGATCATAATTTTTCTAAATTTTTAATGAAGTTGCAATGAAAATGTATAATTGCACTGAAATAAATTAAATGAACAATACGTAATTTACATCAAATATTTTGAAATTAGTTTATCCAGTAAATCCAGTCAATTAGACATTTTGGCGGAAATAAATTACCTATATAATTTTTAAACTTTTCCAAATTGAAATTTCTTTGTTTACATTGGTTATCACAGTGAAGAAAAATAAGCATATTTCGCAAACTATGATGCATGTGTAAATAGCATAGGCGAAATTGCATGATGCAGAAATTAGAATGGTCGAAATATTTCAAATACTACATATTTTGGGAATATGGTTGTGCAATACTTTTTTTTTGTAGCAAGTTGTCATGACAATTGCTCTATGAGAAAAAAAACTATGTTATTCCATTAAAAAAAATGAAATACGGTTAATTTAAGTGTGTACATAACTAATGACATTTTAAAATGACTAATTGTCAAAATTTTCAGCTGCAAAATATGTCACTCATAGAGGTACCTTACAGATACAATTCGAGATAAATTTTCCGTTTTTATCTTATTTGTAAGAGAAATTGAAACCATTATTCATAACGTCTTTTTCAGGTCAAAATCTTAGAATTTAATTTTTATCTCAGAAAAGATAAGTGTACAGTCATGCTCACATAAATCTAGTACAAGAAATTAGGTTACAATAGCAATTTTATATAGCAATGTCAATTTGTTTGTACTAGATTAATGTGAGCATGAGTGTACATACATCTCTACAAGAGATGTTTAAATTAAACGGGAAGGCCAAAAACGTAATAATATATAGGGTGTTCCATTTAAAAAATAAAAGTTGATGGCTACTACCGGTAGAACCAGAAGTGATATAAGGTTTAAAGTATTTTACCTGAGGAGAACGGAATCGACCATGTTTGGATGATTTTTTCAAATTTTCATTTTATCGGGAACCACATAAACATTTAATGGTAAATTAACGTGGGACAGCCTGTGTATACAGGGCGTTTCTGACTGAAAATCGTACCAATTTTTCATTCAATTATTCATTCATTAATGCATGCTATGGTTTGCCACTTATTTCAATTTAAATAATTCCCTGATAAAGTGGCATGGAGTGGAAGTGGAAATAGTAAATGGAAAACTGGGAAGCTTTTTTGAAACACCCTGTATATAGATTTTTTTGTTTCTAATTGCCAAGCCATTTCTTTGCACCAGTTGTTGTCAGTCTTTTTGATTGTCCTTCACCTTTAACATTATATCGTTTTAATTGTTTACTCTGAAACTTTTTCGTCTGACCTTTTTACCATTGCGTCGATTAACTAGTGTGTTGATAACAATTCCATTCTATAAAGTCCTGAAAACGAGACAGCCGATATTCTCACAGGATGCACCCCATGGAAGAATATTCGTAAGCATTGAGAAATGTTAGAAAGTCAAATCATCGGCTGTAATTGTCGGGGCGCAATGAATGAGGCATCCGTGACACGGGATGATCTGGCGCAGAGAGATCGACACGATCCAACAATGGAAACTTAAGAAGTTATCAGCCGCTAATAATACAATGGCACTGGCAAAAAGAGGCGGTCCGATAAAGCTATACAAGTGCAGCGTGTGCAGGAACTCGGAGCGGTTCGCTCAGTTTGGGCCCCCCCAGTATAAGACGAAGCCTTAACTTTGATTTCGTATAGTTGCGCCGAGGTTCTCCGCGACTACATTCACGGACCTCCACGTGCACAGCTCCGCGCTTTTTAAAACAAATCTCGCCTCAAAGCACACGCTCAAAACCTAACCGTAGTGCGCTCACATATTTGTTTTTTCCACTTAAACGCCGCGTTTGTGTCAGTGGTTTTAGTTATTTTTACCCACGTTTAAAGGATACTAACAAGATATTTATAAAAGGTAAGCAATCTTCTTAGTTTGTTGTACTATTAGTTTGAAATAAATATATTTAAGAGGTCGATTAATGATACAAATAAATCCCAAAAATAAATCACAATACGATAGATAAACTGGACATGTATGCAATTTGAAATTATAACTTCATTTTTGTTGATTACTAAGATTATTTAATAAATTAGAATATGCCCAAATACATATTCAGGGGAAATTTCAGAATTTTACGATAAATCCAACACGCGTCTATTTCTTAAAAAAAATATTTGAGTTTTGCCTTGTACTTTTAACTTTTATTTTCAATAAATTTTCAAACAATGTTTAATTAATTTTCTCCTTTTTATTACAATTTTTCAATTGTAGTAATTCAAGTTTCAAATTTTATTACAGTTTTCAAAGTTATAGAAAAAAAGAGCCTATCGAACCAATAATACAAATAAAATGTATTTTACTAATGAAAACAATCGACATCATAATTCGATAACCAATCATATAAAAATTGACTACTCATTTCATGCTATGAAATTTAAAGCACGTTTTGGACACGTTTTTTGGATTTTTTATAATTGCCTTAATAATACTAATAATAATAATAAATATTAATAATAGTAATAATACAGTATGCCTTAGTAATATAGTATGCTAAGAATACCAAACATTATTAAAGAAATGTAAAAATTTTCAAGCTATTATGTAAAAAAAAACTATGAAACAACTTTTTAGAATTTTTGGCACGGATTCTAGATAATTTGCAAGAATTATTAAATTAAATTTAATTCCAATCAAATTTCAAATGTTTTAATGAACCGTGTCAAAAAAGTTAGTGCTAAAGTTTTAAATAACCAAAAATTAAAAAATTGTATACATATTGTTAACAAATTGTTATAATTGTATACATATTGTTAACAAAAAACGATGGTCACAATTCTACCATTAATGTAAAATTTTAATATTCCAGACTAATAAATATGCTTTTAAAATATCGCATGTTCTATCGCTATTCTTTTAATTACTGGGTTTTATCGGTTTTATCATTTATCCAATTAATTACGAACACTCGAGTATACACTTAAGCATATCTACTATTCAAAGGTAAATTTGTAAAAATTTGTAAATTTTACTTAATAACTATATAACTAATAATTGGCATAATAACTTTAAATTAACAAAAAAAATTTATAGTTTCGTCCATTTTGGATACCAGTTATTAAAATATATTTTATTGTTTTCTTCTTAATTGGAGTACTTACAAGTAGTTATATACAGGGTGTCTACTAAAAAACGCCGCTGGCCATAACTCCTTCATTTATTGCCCGATTATAATAAAACAAAAACAAAATTAAATGGCTCCACATGTTCTACACAGGGGCCCAAATTTTCTTTTTTTGCAAAATAAACTTTCTTTTCAGCGATAGTCAACTTTTTTTTCCACTTTAAAATTCGAATTTATTCACTTATACCATAAATAGCTATTTTCAAACTTAAAGAAAAATAACAAATTATCCTTTTTCACACCGACATTTATTTCTCTAAATATATATTTCTACCACTACGTGGTCATCTTCAGTAGGCATTTATACTGAGGAGAAAACAAGACAAAACACATTATATAACCCTCCTTTAACAATACATGCTTAAATCCTAAGCAATAAATCAAATTTAAAACATTTAAAAACCTAGGAAATGACTTTTTAGAATTTTTATCTCAGTATAAACAATTACTTAGAATGTTTAACTTGGTATCCATACTTCTAGATAACTTGCAAGAATTCCTAAATTTAATTACATTTCAATCAAATTTCAAAACTTTCAAAATCTAGAATTTTTGTCTCAGTAGATATCCATAATTCTAAACAATTTGAAAGAATTCAAAAATTTAATTACATTTCAATCAAATTTAAAACCTTTCAAAATCTAGGAAATTACTTTTTGAAATTTTTATGTCAGTATTAACAATTGTTTAGAATTTTTAACTCGGTATCCATAATTCTAGATAACTTGCAAGAATTCTTAATTTTAATTACATTTCAATTAAATTTAAAACCTTGCAAAATCCAGGAAACGACTTTTTAGAATTTCAGTATCCAAAATTCTATATAATTTGCAAGAATTCCAAAATTTAAATAAATTTCAATCAATTTTTAAAACTTTCAATGGACTGTCTAGAGAAAAATGAGTTCGATCAAAGGAATAATCTAAAAATTGTACCTAATACTATTAACAAAAATCGATGGTCATAACTCTTCCACCAATCATACAAAATTTGAACATTCCACACACAACAATACATCAAAAAAAAAACAGCGGATTTGATCGTTATTTTGTTAAATTGTTTTTAATCGATTTATATGATATTTTTGGAAACATCTTTTAGATTTTTATAATTGCTTCAATAATAATGTATTATCTGCAAGGAATGCCGAACCTTAATTAAAAAAAATTGATGACATCAAAATAAAAAATAAAATCAGGATTGATCTGCAAACTTTTTACATAATTAGAAATGTTATTACGTACATATATATAAAAAAAAAAAACCTAGGAAACAATTGTTTAGCATGTTTAACTCGGTATCCATAATTCTAGATAAATTTCCCCCTGGGGGTCATAACTCTTCCATCAATCATACAAAATTTGAACATTCCACACAAAAAAATCTTTAAAAAATCAGCGGATTTGATCGTTATTTTTTTTAAATTGTTTTTAATCGATTTATATGATATTTATTCACGTAATCACGGACAATGTCATACATGTAAGTGTATTTTTCATATTCCAGTTAATCTGCAAACAAATTCAAATATTAATATTTAATTACAAAATTAAAATTTAAAAAAATCAGTATTAATAACCCCATTAAAAACATTTGATATTCCTATTTGTGTGATTATCTGTGATCACTTATACGACTTCAAAAGACTTCAAGAAGACTTTCTAGAATTTATATATTTCACTCAATATCCTTGATTTATTGTAAAGATTGCATAATTAAATAAGAATTTTTGTAAATTTAAAAAAAATTCCTACAGAGGATCGTAAGAAAAACATTTTTGGAAACAACATTCCAGTTTTTGTTTTGTTTTGTCTGAATTAACAGTGTTGGGTAATCCATATTTACATAACAGAATATACTTATTTACTTAAGGGTCAGGAAAATGATCCATTACTTACGAGGAGCTTCAGTGAAATACGAGGCACTCCGTGCCGAGTATTTTACTCCGAGTAAAGTAAAACATTTTACTGACGAGTCGTGTAGTAATTTTTATCTGAAACCCTCAATTATAATACACATTAATATCTATTAATTTAATAAGTTAACTGGGCAATTTTCTTCGTATCTATCTATCAGTATGTTTCTCTGTTTCTAATGAAACACAAACATAAACATATAATATATCATGTATAAATGTTTTCGTGATTAGTCAGGAAACTGTAATTTTCTCACCGCATTTCCGGAGCGAAAACGGTACTTTCGCTTCGGTTTCAGAAAATAGTTATTTACCGAAGGGTCACGTATATGATCCATTACTTACGAAGAGCCAGTGAAATACGAAACACTCTGTGATGAGTATTTTACAAGGTTCCGAGTAGAGTTAGACATTTTATTGAAGAGTCGTCTATTATTTTTTCTCTGGAACCCCCAATTATAATAAAAACTATATATGTTAATTTAATAAATTGAATGGAAGATTTTCTACATATATATATACGCTGTTCCATTTTTAATTTTAACCATGAAGGCTGTGGTTTAATCTTTTAAAGTTTTACATGAACACAAACAAAAATTATCTGACAGTAAAAAAAAATTAAATGTCAGATTTCTAACAACGTTGCCTAATTCATCTATTAATATAAGTAAATTATTGCTTCAATCATTCAAGTGTGCTGGTTTTTAAGTAAAATTTTAGTAAACCAATCATTAACTACATTTTATACTATAATTTGACTAAAAATAAAAATAGCAAATAAATTCTGTACTCAATAGATTCTCAATTTGATGGCAACATTGCCAACTGTCATAAAAGTGACTTTTTACATTCTCCAACAATACTGTCACCCTAACAGAGCCAACTTTGTTAAAACTAAACATGGAACAGACTTTATCTAGTAGTATGTGTTTCTGTTTTTTCCCTGACTAGTCAGGGAAATGCAACTTTCGCGCCACATTTCCGAAGCGAAGGTAATACTTTCGCTCTGGTTTCAGAAAAAAAAAACATTTACTATGTTTCAGCCACCTATTTTTTTGTTATATATACAGGGTGTTTCACGGAAACCGTCCGTTAATAGTTCACGGTGTTCCTGAAAATCCTGAATAAAATGATCCACACATAATTTGGAAATAAATTGTTTTTCAAACCCACCTTCGATTTTGATTAATTAAAATGGCCATTGGAGTTGTTTATAAAACGAGTTTTCTGAACATAACTTTCAATGTGTTAGGAATTGCGATAGAGTTGTGATTAGGAAAAATGTTTGTCTTTTAATTCCACATGGAATGACATAAAAATATACAAGGGCTCCAATTTAAAATAAGAAAAATAAAGTGCTTTAAAATTTGAAAAGTTTGACACTAAATTCTGGACACTCTGTATAATGCATATCAATAAAACTTGGTTAACGCAACTATCAGACCTTATTTAATGAGTACCTTGTATGGTTTTATTAACAAGGCATACTTTTATCTCTTATTAATTTTCTTAACCAATGGTGCAAAACTGATTTTTTCAGTTTTTATATTTTTGGGCTGAAATCACTGAACCGATTTTAATAAAATTTCATGGGTATGTGGGCATCCATAATGGGCACCCAAATAAGCAACAAAAAATATACCATGCAATTTAAAAATACATATCATCATGACGTCACACTTTTTTGGGACACCCTGTATAATCAAAAATATTTTCCTAAAATACGCCACAGAATGCAAGTAAAGTCTGCAAAATATCAAAATCCTAACTCAATTAGTAATTGAGCTACAGAAGACGGGAGGTGAAATGACGGACCCTGTATATATAATTAATTTACATCTCCTATATCCTTTCGGGTGTCGAGATTCATGCCACCACAAATTTTGTTGGTCTTCCTCTTTCCTTCTTTTTCTTTTCGTCTTTTGATGTCCATACTATTTTTGTTGGTCTGTCTTCTGGCATTCTTATCAGGTGCCCGAACCATCCTAGTTGTCGTTTCTGTATTAATTTTTGCACACTTTGTATTTGTAGGCTTTCCCTGATCTGTTCGTTTCTTACTCTGTCTAATCTCGTGACTCCTTCAACTTTTCTTAAGTATCTCATTTCGGTTTCTTGTATTTTGTTCATTGTCTTTTCATTTGTTGTCCAGGTTTCGCTTCCATGTAAGAGTGTTGGTCTATAAATTGTCTTGAAAAGTGTCATTTTCGTGTTTTTGTACATTCTTCTATTGTTTAGAATGTATTTGTTCATTATATAGTAGGTTTTATCTGTGGCCATGATTCTGTTATTTATTTCGTTTTCCATGGTACTTTTATTATGTATTATTGCACTTAAATATTTGAAGGTTTCAACTTGTTCTATCCTTTTCAAATTTATTAGTATTTTTGCTTTTGTTTCATCTTTTGCTACTACCATGACATTTGTTTTGTTTATATTAATTACCATGTTGTGTTATTTCAGTTCCTTCTCCCATAGATTATATTGTGTTGCAGGTCTTCTTCGCTTTTGGCATCATGACTAAGTCATCAGCAACAGCACATTCTGCTATCACTATTCTTTACATTTTATAGTATCCTATTTTTACCTTCTTGGTGTTATCCTTAATTTTTTTCATTATGTTGTCTAAGAATATAATAAGGAGCAGAGGGCTTAAAGCGCCCCCTTGTCGAAGGCCTTGTGTGGTTGTCAAATTCTCAGATGTTGAATTATTTGTTATTACGTAGTTTTCTGTGGTTTCATACATACTCTTTTGCTTTTATTATTTTTGCTTATTGCTTTTATTAAATGCACTTTTATCTTCCTTTCTTCAAGTATTTCCCACACTTTGGATCTTGGGACTCTATGAAATGCCTTTTCTAAGTCCACGAATATCATGTATAGTTTGTTGTTTTGTCTTAATATTTTTTCTGTCATCTTTTTAATTGTGAAGATATGGTCTCGTGTTGAATGTCGTTTCAAGAATCCACTTTGTGACTTTTCCATTGTGTCTCGTATTGATTCATACAGTTTTTTGGCTGTGCACAACAGGGATATTCCCCTAAAGTTGTTGCAATTTCTACTGTCTCCTTTTTTATGTATTGGGAAGATCACTGCTTGTTGTCAGTCTGCTGGAATTGTTCCTGTTTGCCATATTCTATTTATTAACTGTAGTAGTAGTTGTTTCCCATCCTTGCCTATGTATTTCAGCTGTTCAGATTTGATTTTGTCGTGACCTGGGGCTTTTCCGTTTTCTAACTTCTTTAGTGCGTTTTCTAACTCTTCTTCTGTTATAGATCCCTCTTCTTCTTCTGTTTCGTTACTATTTTCTTGTTCCTCTTCGTTTTCATTTCCTTCATTGGTTGTCTCTTTTCCAGACAGAAGCTCTTGGAAGTGCTCTTTCCATCTGTTCATGATTTCTTTATCCTCTTTCATTAGTACACCGGGTTTATTTTTGAGTAGCTTTAGGTTTGTTTCTTTTGCCTTTCTGCAGATTTTCAGTATTCTGTAGAATAGTTTTTGATTTCCTTTAAAATGTTCCTCTAATTTGGTTCCGAAATCCTCCTATTTTCTTTATTTTTCCTTCCTTATTATTGCTTTTACTCTCTTTCTTTGCTGCCTGTATATTTCGTAGTCTTCTTCGTATTTTGTGCTTAGGTATTTTTTCCATTTTTGTTAATTTTTCCTAACTTCTTACTTCACTTCTTTGTTCCACCAGCTTGTTTGTTTTTTTGTTTGGTGTACTTTTAGTTTTTCCACAGGCGTGTCTTGTTGCCTCTCTTACTATATGTACTATAAGTGGAGTAAGTCAGTGGGCAAGGGAAGGGAAATATTGAACATTTATGATTTTTTTTTTCAAAAACTGTGGCTTATCAATCGAATTTTTCTACAAGGTTATTAAGTATTCTTAATACTATGCAAACATCAGAAATGGAGACGTCAGAATATTTTATCTCCATATAGATTTACAAATCGATTTGACTAATATCTATCTCTAGATTTTCTGGAAATTTAATTTCAAATCAGAGGACGTAGACATAATGTTTAATGAATCTCTAATAATAAGTCGCACCTCACAAAAAAAAGTGAGCCAATAACACGCGCGTAAAGTTACAATCTTGGCATCGGGTCATAGTGGAGCCACCGCAGAGAATCCTTGGCAATCATTTCGCATGTCTCGGATAACTGACATGAAACGTTATTAATACGAGTGGCACAATAATTTCCCATCACGGTCAGCGGGCAGAAAAGTCTCTAAATAAATACAAGGGTGGAGGGCTTTCATCGCGTTATCGTTTTTCGCTATTGTTACGCGAGTCGGATGCGTTTAAGACGGCCGTCTCGGCGTGCAAATATTGAATTGGATTATCTTTACGATGACTTCCTAATCGATGTCGGAGTGCTCGGTTTAGTGGTCCGGAATTTATTAGCGCGTGTTCATCGTTTTTAAATTTCAATGCAAATCGTTAATGCCGCATGCCTCGCAGGTTTTTGGCATTCCCATCCGCATTTACATAGTAATCGGCAATAAAACATAATACTGACCAGGAACTTATTTTAACAGATGTATTACTCAATTTTCGAAATCTATAATTCAATTCAAGTTTTTATTTGTACGTAATACAACATTCAATACAAGATTTGATTGCTATTTATACGATACGAGTCTAGACGTATGCTGAGAAAAATAGATTTTATGGAGTACCATAGATATCTTACTCACTGAATATGGGGACAACTATCTAATATTGTATTCAAGACTATCCATATATAGTAAAACCATGTAATTAATAAAACCATAAAATGTAGTAAAATTTTATGGTCTTGAATAAAATAGAATAAATTATTCAATAATAACGATGATATCATAACAATGTTATATTTATATTGTAAACTTTATTTCTATGGTTACTATGGTTACTCTTGTACATTTTACTATTTCATGTAGTGCACCATGGATATATGTATATTGTACCTTAGTTAGTAATAACAATACGTATTTACATTTCTGCATTTAACGTAGAAGAATAACTGTTGATAAGGTAAAAGAAGAAGCAAAATTTATAGAGGCAACAATTTCATATTGGAAATTAGCTGTAGCCTGCGTCTTTGAATAGAGAAACAGAAACTTCACGACATACATAATTTTGCATCATGTCAAGTAAATTTGTCGTAAAGATCGTTACAAATCTTGTTTTACTGTTAGTAGAAATAAAACCTATATTATAACAGTATTGATGATTGACTGTTTAAATCTTTATTTCTTGAAATTTCCGTTTTCCCATTCTATACGTTTTAGCCAGTGCGCAACGGCCCACCCACGCAAAACTGAGTCCTGGATTGGTCCCAAATAATTGCATCCGCCGCCGCACACCAATAACATCCTGAGGGCTCCTCTGCAGAATTTGCTAACATTGTAACAAACTTGCAACAAATAGTAATCTCAAAAGAGCATGAATAATAATTGAAGGTAAAGCGTTATGAGCCTCATTAGTAATTTGAACAGATTATGAACAGTTCAAAGTAAGGCGTAGTGCGAAGGCTCCGACTAACCACCAGTAATTCGACCAAATAAAATTATAATCATCCTTGAAAAAAAAAAGTTAAAAGTAAAATCGACTTTTGTACCATCAATTTTACGTTTAAAATATTTATTTGTACTTACATACATCTGCATTTTAGTGTCCGCTGCTTCAATATCTTTTTTTTATACTTGAAAAATGTTTAAGTACCAAATTGTATTAGAATTCTAAATTGAGATAATGGGAATTTTCTTATAATTATTTATTAATTTTATATACCGGGTGGTGCATCGGACAATGCACCATAGGAATTTACATGTAAAATTTTAAATCTTTATGTATTGTCTTCCCTAATTATTTTAGAGGAAAACTATAATGAACTCTTTTGTGGAGCAAAAAATACTATGTCAATTTATGCTATTACTTTTTATTTTTCATTATCCATAACCTAAAATATCGACGAAATGGAAGTTACACTTAAAAAAAAATCATAGCTGAATTGAAAGTAAAAAGCAAAGTATATACTTTTCACATGTGTCAGTGATGGTTTATAACGGTACGCAATTTTAGTGTCCGCTGCTTCAATATCTTTTTTTTTACTTTGAACTACTTGAAAAGTGTTTTAGTACCAAATTGTATTAAAATTCTAAATTTGGAAAACGGAAATTTTCATTTAAATATTTATTAATTTTATTAAAAAAAATTATAAATTTTCGCAATAAAAAACGCAATTTGTTTGCTTTTTTATTTCCAGGCACCTATAAGATTTTAAAAGTGTTACTTTTATTTCGACGATTTTTTGGGTTATTGATAATGGAAAATAAAAAGTAATTACATAAAATAACGCAGTATTGTTTGCTTATCCGTTAATTACGGAAGACAATATTTAAACATATAAATTTTTACATTTAAATTCCAATGGTGCACTTCCCGATGCACCACCCTGTATATACATTTTTTTTATTAGGCTATCGACCCCATGTGGGGTCATTCCGCATTAATTTTAATATTTCAATTATCTACCAAAATAAAAATATAATATTATTAATGTAAAATATATATAAACTATACATAAAATATACAGGGTGTTCCTTAATGACATGCTAATATTTAAGGGTGTAATTCCTTAAAAAAGAAAAAAAAATCATATGAAGATATATCGACGGCTTAAATTTTTTGCTACAGGGTGTTGAAATATTTTTTTAAATAGTTATTCTTTTAATATCTCTATTCATATTGATGAATAAAGTTTGAACACTAAATCATGTTACTATGAAACAAATAAAGTGTTTACAAATATCATTCAAAACAATAATTGTTGACGTAAAGTAAGTTGTAGGTGTTGTTCGATATTTAGTGTTGAAAATTGAAAATAATATCTAAAGTGTTTTCGGAGATATTAAAAAAAATAACGATTTAAAAAATTATTTCAACACTCTGTAGCAAAAAATCTAAGCCGGTGCGGATATATGGTCATATGAAATTTTCTTCATAAAATGAAATGAGGAATTACACCCTTATTAGCATAAATATTAGCATGTCATTAAGGAACACCGTGTAAATAATATATATATATATATTTATATATATAATACAAATGTATCTACACTTTACAATTTCTCAAACTGACTTTGTTGAATACATTGAATACATACACAACTGACATCTTCTCTTTATTGTATAAGTTGCATTTAATATACAATTAGGAGGTATTTCTCATGTTTTCCACATTGTGTTTGCTTTGGTTTTCACGCCACACGTGAAAAACTATTTAAACTTTTTTTGTCTGTAACGAACATTCCTTTGGATCTTCGGATTCAGAAAAATAATCTCTACCAGAAAAACAATAAGAAAATATATGAATTAAAAAAATTATTAAAAAAATAAAAGTTGACTGTCGCTGAAATGAAAGTTCATTTTGCAAAAAAACAAAATTAGGGCCCCTTTGTAGAACACGTGAAGCTATTTAATCTTGTTTTTGTTTTTTTGAAATCGGCCAATAAATAAAGAATTTATGGCCAGCGGCGTTTTTTAGGACACACCCTGTATATATATATATATATATATATATATATATATATATATATATGGTATAAAAACATTCCATAAATATATAGCAGTCGATAGCATAATAAGGATGTTACTGAAAACTATTTTTTATTCAGAAAGTTCCAAAAATTATCCTTAATTAAAGATAATTAATTATATATACAGGGTGAGTTTTTTCGGATGGTTAGCATGGGGATCTCGAAAACTAGCGGAGATAGAGGGACGATTAAATGGGGAAAGAATTGCAGTTTTAAGAGTCCAATTTCATGAGCTTTTTGTTTTTTGGAAAAATTGCATGGCTAACTAGATATCTCGAAAAAATATATTTTTTGTTATTTCCTTCGTAGCATATTGCTCTGTTATTATTGACTTTAGAAAAAATGAGTAAAGGAAAAAGTTATAGGAAATTATATGCTTAATCCTACAGTCCAACCGATTATTTTACTTAAGCTATAATTTTTGAGTTATGACACAAACTTGTGTTTTTTCTAATGGAAACCATAGTCGGCCATGACTTTATAAAAAAAGGCCTCTTTTCAACGATTCTAATGATATATCATATTACATAGGTATTTTTATAAATAATTAAATTATGGGATTTTTTTTCCTTTCAGTTTCGAACTATTCGAAGTAGTACGCTATAGAAACAATTGATAGTTACATCGTATCAAACATCGTACGTCACAGTAGATGACCTTAGAGAAGATGTACTTACAAGTTACAAGTTTTTGCTAATATTGATGTACGCTCCGTTAGAAAAGCAACAAATTCTGCTTTAAAAAGGTGTGCATTAATCATAATGGTGAACCTTTTGAACATATTTAGTCTTAAATACTTTCCTAACTTTAATTACGTTGTTTTGGTACTACTTTAGTTCTCAATTTATCGTCTGTCATTCCCTGTTTAGTAGTTTTGTACTTATGTAATTTTGTTTTATCAGAAATATTTTTTATATAAAATTGTAACTAAAACGAAATAAACATTTTATACCAAAATAATAATGTTTTTCCACTCCCTGCATGGTAAGTACACTGTTATAACATTGATTTGGTGGAAGTAAGCCCCACTTACCGATAAAGCTTAGGTTACTATGAGCAACGGGAAGTAAGTAATCACTTACTTCCCTCAGGGAAGTAAGTAACATAATTTCAATAGCGTTCTTTCTCTGGCACCAGTCTTTAAAACACTTACACGCATTTTGATAACACCCCTACGACTTCTCCGGCAGTAGCAAGGAACAGGCAGCATCTGCAGCTTCTTCAATGGCCATTTCTTGTTTATTTTCATTGGGATTCATTTTACAACTGAACGAATGCAATTTCTGACAGTCACACTTTGTTTGAAGTATAGTCTTAGCAACCAAAGCCGTACTGACATTTTGTTCAAGTTGCGAAAATAAATTAATCAAACAATCAAACCAACTTCAGGAGTGGAAAAACAGTTATAAGCAATTGGAGAGGTAAGTTTTGACCAGTCTCGGACTTTATTGCTAGCCCTCGCTGTCGCTCGGGCGCAAACTCGACCTCGACTGGTAAACGATACTTACCTCTCTTAATGTTTAAATAACTATTATAATTTCGAAATGAAAAGAAAAATTTTAATAACCAACTTGAATTTTATTAGTTTACGCTTTGCGCATCTATCAATTGTTTCCATAGCCTACTTCTTGAATAGTTCGAAAATGAAAAGTAAAAACTAACGATAATTTAATCATTTATAAAAATAACTATATCAAGGGTATATCATTAGAATAGTTGAAAAAGGGCCTGTTTTATAAAGTCATGGCCAACTATGGTTTCCATTAGAAAAAAATCAACTTTGTCTCATAACTCAAAAATTATAGCTTTAATAAAATAATCGGTTAGATTGTATTATTAAGCACATAATTACGTACAACTTTTTCCTTTGCACATTTTTTCTAAAGTCAATAATAACAGATCCATAGGCACCGAATCTAATAACAAAAAAATATTTTCTCGAGATATCTAGTTAGCCATGCAATTTTTTCAAAAAACAAAAAGCTCATCAAATTGAACTCGTAAAACTGCAATTCTTTCCCCATTTAATTGTTCCTCTATCTCCGCTAGTTTCCGAGATCCCCATACTAAACATCCGAAAAAACTCAACCTGTATATAAACAATCTTTATTGGGCTATCGACCCCGTGGGGTCTTTCCGCCATATTAATTATATTATCCTTAAAAAAACATCTGTAAGTTAAAATTCACTGTTCAATAAAATAAAATACTTCTACACAAGTCCTGAATAGAAATAGATTCTTAACTATCTTAAGACACACAATGTTCCAAATTTAACTCTCTTTTATAGCAAAAACATTCTAAAACTTAAAATTGATTTTTTTTAGGATACAAATTTTGTATGAATGGTTTAAAATTGTACTATGATTGTATTGCCACAATATTCTAAAATTCTAAAAATGTTGAAAATTTGTTTAATCCAAATGGTTACAATTAATATTAAAATGCTCAGAATTTATTGCCACAATATAAAAAAAATTCTAAGAATTCACTTAAGAATTCATTTTATACACGAGCCGAAGGCGAGTGTATAATCATCTGAATTAATACGCCATTAAATGATCGTTAAATAATATACTAATCGCTTCTAATGATTTCTTTAAATTATTCAAACAATAACTTTTTGTTCAAAAAAGCGACTCAAGATTACTGAATAGAATTTTCAAATTAAATTTTTTTGTAATAAAATATTTTACAAATGAGATATTTAAAAAAAAAACATATATAAGTAAAATATGTATCTACCTTATTTGCTAAAGAAATGGCAATTATTCTTCCACAAACAAAAATTATAGCATGACTTTATTTTTGTTTTTCATTTTAATTTTTTCATTTAAAAAATCATTGAAATAATGATTGTATATAAATGTCGAACATTCTTGTATTTCCAATTGAAAATAATAAATTACCACTAGAAAAAAGTTATAATTTCATAAATATTGAAATTAATTATACGATAATTTTAATTAACTTCAAGTGCAAATACACAGATGAAATTAAAAATACATATCTATAATCAGAGAATTGGAAAAAATTGGATTATACAATTCAACTTTGGAAACAATTTGTGATATGCAAAGAAAGATTTTTTATTATATTATCTTCAGCAAATAAGTTAAAAATATTTGTTAGGAAAGAATTAACTGCTATGTTAACACTGGTTAAAATCAGGTTAAATGAACGTACCAAAATCCTAAATAGAAATATATTCAACTTAAGAAACATAATTTCCCAAATTTAACTTGCGAAGACTAAGAAAATTGGCAAAAATATATGGATAAATGTAATTATTTTGTAAATATCATTGTAAAAATTTTGAATAATCATTTATAAAATCGAAATACATAGTATTTAATGATATGTACCAACATGTACTCAAATTATGATTAAAAAAAGTTTTTGGCATTATAGAAAGTTCCAATTATCTTTAAGAAATACTTTAAAAATATTGTTGTATTCTATTCTATGTGTAATTTGACCCTTGTAACCTAGTGCCAGACATGAATAAATTATTATTATTATTATTCTTATTATTATTATTATCTGCAAAGTTAAAATTATGGGCGTAATTTTACTTATATAAAAATTAATTTTGCAATTTTTTTTAACCAAAAAGCTTATGATTAATATAAAAATGCTAAAAATTTATTGCATTTATTGTCATTATTCTAAAATTTTAAGAATTTAATGAGAAAAGAAATCATGACGGAATGAGAGTATTGAATAAGCAGCCACATTTTGTTTGAAAGCAAAATATTAAATATCAGATTTCAAAGAAAAATAAGTAAAAGTACAAAATAAAGAGAATTGTGAAGAACAAGACCGAAAAACTAAAAAAAGTGTTGTGTTAAATGTCAATTTGAATAGTTTTAGAATAAAGAAAGAAAGAGAGACTAGAATAGTTCATTTTTTTGTCCAGCCCTGTATACAAGGTGGTTGATTTTTCAATGTCCAGCTTATCTAAGACCGGAAAATTTTTCAACCACCTATGAAACTACCTATAAAAACAGTATACAGAGCTACCAGAATACGAATAGATGTTTGTTGATTTATTTTTGATTGTCAAATTTTAGTATACTATGATGTTTAATGTAAAACATCACTGATTGTGCCAAGTTTTCACTCTATGAACATTTTTTTATGTATCTTTAACAGTTTGGCAGATATAAGCAGGACACTGAAAAATCAACAACCCTCTATAATTATTCTGGTAGTTCATCGTATTGTTTTTTTTTATAATTGTTGTTATAAATTCCTGTAAGTATTTTGTGTTTAAAAAATGTTTCGCCCTAAGATCTGATTTTCTCTCGACTCGGCTGAATATTATGAATTTCTTCGCCTAAAAATTTCCGTTTCATGAATTGAATTATGCACGTTTAGTCGCGATATAAATGTTTGTCGATTTCACATCGTCGTCACTTCCATTTCGCTGTGCGGTTTTGCAGGTTGCGTGTTGATATTAGACGAATAATGGCCTCAATGTTTCCTCTTGAGTAGGAATTCCGTGCGATAAGATATTTTACTCGTAATACTAAAAACTGACAAAAATCCCATTCATTCACCAGGTTATCAGCGGACGGCTGATTTATGGTTTCGAATTTTCATTGTGCGCTGACACGTGTTAAATCATCCAAGAGCTGTTTACATTAAACTAATGAAGGAAGATCAAATTTCAGTGTTGGATATAAATTTCGATAGTGGATGTAGACCAGTCGCAATTATAATTATCAATCAATTATTTAATTAGATGTAATTATATATGTTTATTTGTTAATATTTGAGTAAAGAAAAAAATATATTTCCAGTTTCGTCAAAGAAATGAAACAGCTAAGTTTTAATTTGTCCTAAAATTCTATGTTATAGTATTTTGGTGAAATGTTCTATTTCTATTTCTACCAAACTTAAGCAATTTTATGGCTAATCCAAAATTGAATGTGCAATATTTGTATCATATGTAAACTTGTTTTGCTAGTCAGGTTTTATTGTCTGGTTGATTTTAAATTTCCTATACTCTACTTTGATGTTCTTTCATTTTCGGAAAGTTTAATGATTAAAAATTTAATACTTTGTGTTTGTCATTACGGTAATGAAATAGCATATAAAACCTAACTCGAAATCTAAATATAAGTTTAGCCTTATAAGATTTTAGTTCATTTGCAATATTTTCGAAAACATGGCAGATTGTAATCAAGATAATTATTACTCTTGACCTCTTTGTAGAGGTCAAGAAGGAAGTAACTTTTTATTCAAACTTTGATTTTGGGAGAAATTAAGTTACGATTTAAGTAATATTTTGTGATGGTCAATAACTAAGGTATTAATGAAATTAAATTTTATTTAGTTTACTGTTATAATTTATTAGTTTATTAGCAATATATTCGAAAATATGGCAGTTTAAAAGAAATGTAATCATTAGTGTTGTCATTTCTGTAGCAAATATTGTTTTATTAAAATGTTGATTTCGGGGAAATTAACTTCAAATTTAATATTTTGTGTTGGTCAAGAACAAATTAGATAATGAAATAAAGCTAAACTAGATTTAAATGTAAGTTTATACTTACTTGTAATATTTTAGTTTCTTTGCAATGTTTTCGAAAATATGGAATAAGTATTATAAGAAAGATAATAAAATACTGCTTATTTTCTAATAAAATTTCATTTTCCTAGAGGTGTGGACTAAATATTTTATTGTTTTTTTATTTTTATTTGACTTTATCTAGTTAATGAACGTAAGTTTATTCTGTAATAGTACAATTATTGTAATTATGACTGTAATGATAATTAGTCTCGTAAAGTTATATTGTGGTCATATCCAACAGTCTTCAAGGCACGTTATTACATTATCTATCGACAATGAAGCTGCTTTTATGTACACGAGGAAATTATAACTGGTACAAATTACATAAGAGATATTCTAATTTTATACATGTATTTCATTAATTGATCAGCACAGCAAGCCATTAACATGTCGAGATATTGCATTTTTATGGGTTCGGTTATCAACTGCAGTCAGTCGAGGAAATTAATAGCATTTACGATTCGCGCCTAAATCGGAAACCGAATAAATACTTCAAATTCCCAATAGATTACGCAATGCTTATACTAAGAATGTAGCTCGGCTGTCTAGAGGTCGCGAGTTCGAATCTCGTTATTGCGGTTCTTAAACTGTCGGTCGTGACTTAAATATCAAGAGTATAATCACCAAATTTCTACATACTTCTGGAGAAAAAATAAACCGTATGGAGAAAATTAAGTATTTTGAAATTTATTGTAAAATCTAGACAAGGTTTTGGAATAAAATGTTCAATTGAACTGTTTGAATAGAAAATAATAAAAATATAATCAAAGTTGAATAACTTCTCTAACATTCAAAGTAGAATCTTCTTGTCAAAGAAGATTAAAAAACTACAAACTTTTTGTAGGGAAATATTGTCCACAATATTCTCTTCATCTGACGATATATCACTAAACACTTCTTTATAGGATAGACCTCTAACGTTTTCACCATCAGAATTATTTATAAGTTCCCAGAGCACCCCAAAGTTCTTTTTCAGTTAGTGGTCTTCTAGAATTCCAATCCATGATGTACTTCGATCGTCAAAATTGCCTAGTACGACTAACTAAAATAATCCAAATAAAATAACCACTACTGCGTATATAAATAGGTACTAAAAAGACCTTAACAAAATATTCAAACGCAAAGACCCCCAAAATGGGTCATCGGTGACCCGAGAACATTAAAAACGTTATAAATTGGGTAAAAGAAATTGAAATCAAATTCCAACCTTTTGAATGTTTGTAATACAATTTGTTTGAGGAACTTGTAAATGCTCGAAACCGCAAAAAAATGTTTTTAAAAATACAAATGTCTTACATGCAACACAATATGTATAATATGGTATTGAAATAAAATATTAAAAAAAGTGATTTTTAAGAAAATCTGGACTTAATGAAGTTTTTGAAAAGACAACCGGAAATGGGTATTTACTGTTAATCTTAGTTTTGTCGTAATATCTTTGAAAATATAACATATTTTGTGAAAAGGGTGGACATCGTTTAATGTTTTGAAGTGAATATGCATTAATATTAAAAAAAAAACAATTCATTATACAGGATAAGTCATAAAAATAGTATATTTTTAATTAATCACAAAATCATTAGTTTTGGGTGAAAAAAAAGTAATTCGCGAAAATGAAGAGATTCATTTCAAGATAGTCATTTGTGAACAATCACTTCTTGCAAATGATTTTTGTTGAACCAAATTGAATTATTTGCAGCAGGATTTGATTATCCCGAAATGCAGTATTCACGAACGTTTAAAAAAAAAGTTTAAAGTTGCTGTGTTTAGAACTCACTGGTGAAAATTAATTTTTATTTTATTTTATGATTTATTTATTATATTTTGCCTGACTAGTTTCGATTATATACAACCATCATCAGACGCATCTATGAAGAATACAACAAATTAATTACAAAATGTTTAAATATAAATTAAAATTGTATTTGTTATGTGTTTAATGTTATAGTGGTATAAATGGTTTAGTGTTTTGGTTATTAGTGAATAGTATTTGTTATGTGTTCAATGTTATAGTGTGTATAAATAATTCAGTGTTTATGTAATTTGTTAGTGTGGGGAAGAATTAAAATGTGTGAAAATTATTTTTATGGGGGTGTTAATTTTGGTGATAGAAAGTGAAATCAATTCTTAAATACCTAAGTGTTTCAGTTATTTTATATGTATATATTTAGAATTATTTACTTACGTATTCAATGTTCATATATCTTGAATTCATTTGAATTTTAATTTTAATATTTGAAGTCCAATTTGAAGTTTCATTTAATTGTTTTTGTTGTTTTATGTGTTAAATGGATTATTTACAAATTTATAAAGAGGTTTAAATGTTAATTGAGTTAGGTCATTAAGGCACTGTATGTTGTGTTCTGTGTTGGTAGTTTTATCTATTTCAAAAGCTTATAATAAAATTTGTTTAATTGAACATATAATTGAACATATAACAAATACTATTATAATATATTTAAAATTTTTGTAACAAACTTGACTCTAATTTTTTTAACCTAATAATATTTTTGAATACTTCGTAGATGCATTTGATGATGGTTTTATATAACCGAAACTAGTCAGGTGAAATAAAATAAATAAATCATAAAATAAAATACAAATACATTTTTACCAGAAAGTACTAAACATAACAACCATAAATATATAACTGGTGATTTATGGATAAAACCATAAACTTAATTAAAAAAAGTTCTTACATGAACTAACGATTTTCTTATGATTTAAAAAACATACGATTTCTATGACCCACCCTGAATATTTACAATAACCTAATTCATTTTTTGTACTCTTCGTAGATGCATCTGATGATGGTTGTATATAACCGAAACTAGTCAGGCGAAATAAAATAAATAAATCATAAAATAAAATAAAAAAATTTACCAGTAAGTACGAAACATAATAACCATAAATATATAACTGGTAATTTATGGACAAAACCTAAAACATAATAAAAACAAGTTCTTACATGAACTAACGATTCTGTGATTATTTGAAAAACATACTATTTCTATGACCCACTACGTATAAGGGTTGGTCACCCTGTTTTATTCTGACTACATCAGTTTCTTCTGCACTAGCTTCACGAATATTTTTCTGTAATTTTTTTTTTCAATCAAAACTAATAATTTTAACTATTGACTATTTCAAAAGCATCATATTTCTGTGATTCACCCTGTATAACTGGCCACAAATGGGCATAACAGTCGACCACACCAACACACACACATTCAACGTAAGAAATCATTGAAATTTTGAGAAATTTAACTTATATTTGGCAGTAATATCTCAAAATTTGATGAAAATAATTGAAATTTCATTACAAGTAGATGAAATTTTACGTTACGTATGATAAAAAAATTGATAAAATAATAATAATAAATAATAAAGAATATTTTCATTAGCAGAAAAGGTACATAATATACAAAATTTACATTTATTTACAGTAAACTAATTGCAAATTTGACAGTAATCATTGGAATATATGAGAAATAATTTTTTAAAAAACACTTCAGCCACATTAGTTGACGTCTTAAAAAAATGATTCCAGTACAATAAATTGAAATTTTGACAAACATTATAAAATACGTGGCAAAAATAGTTGAAATTACGACGAAATATTTGAATAATAATTTATATCGTGATAACAATATAAATTGTAATATTTCAATAATATTGAAAATTTTACATAAATCATTGAGATATGCCAGAATAATTAAAATGTTTACTAAAATAATTCAGAATTTCATAGTACACTCAGATGCAAAAAAACGGATCATTGGGCTATTGTTTGCAAAAGAACCTATTAAAAAAAAAAAAAGATGTTGGTGTAGTCGTTAGAATAAAATTTGCCGAATGAGCAATAGGTAGTGAAGAACGCATACCTTTAAATGTTATTTTCGCTTATTAAGTGAACTGATAAGTATCATATGTTGTTTTGTTTTATTATACATCCTGATGGTATCTTTAATTGTAAAATACTAAAACTTTCATTCTAAGGACTATACCAACATCCAAATTTAAAAAAAAAAATGGTTTTGTTTGCATCTGAGTGTAATATTTCAAAACTTGAATATTTGAGTTTTCTATAAATTCATAATTATTTTTTTTATAGAAATCCTTGAAATATTGAAATATGACGGCGTTATTAAGAATTGAAAAGTTGGCAGTAATAATGGTAATTTTAATAAAAATAATTAAAATTGTGAAAGATATCATTGATTGTAAAAATAGAATCATCTGGTATAAGTTTCAAAAGTTATATTTTGTGACTATACACACACACACATTCAATTTGAGAAATCATTAAAAAATTGACTGTAATCATTGAAATATGAGAAAAAATAAATATAAAACCCACGTATTAATTGACATCTTAATAAAAATAATTTAAATTTTACTATAATTTATTGACATTTTGAGAAAATTAAATACATAGCAGAAATACATAAAATTATGACGAAATATTTGATTAATAGTTAAAATCTTGATAACAATAATTGAAAACCGTAATCATTGAGATAAGGCAGAATAATTAAAACGTGTACTAAAATGATTCTGAATTTCATGGTAATAATTAAAATCTTGTTAATAATATTGGGAACTTTTTTAAACGTAATTGAAATTCAGACAGAATCCCTTTAAACGTTTTAGATATGACAGAGAAATTAACAATTGTAAAGTTGACAGTAATAATTGTGATGTTAATAAAAATAATTGAAAGTTTGACAGTAATCATGGGAATTTGGGTGAAATTGCCGAGCCGCTCGCTAGTGGAACGAAGTTTAATAATGGTAGAAATGTAGGCCTCTGTCGCCGAATACTGCGTAGTCGAGCTTAACTGCATTTCATAGCTTGTCCTGACAATATTTTCACCAAGACTGTAGAATATTGTTAATTTCATTTCTTGCACTCGTCGCAAAACATTTGATAATCGTGTGTTCATTAATCAAAGACATTTGGTAGTCGGGTGGGTTCATTAATTAAAAACATACAAACAGCTAAAACTCCTCGTAGATTCAGGGTAAAAGGTATTTATAAGATTAAATGATACACACAACAATTGAAATGTTGAGTCGAATAAGAATAAATGAAACTTTCTTATTTCAGAATATATCTTAAAGCGATGCTGGGGCCGGATTTAGCCACTAAGTCCGGAATCCGATAAAATTTCGGTTATCAAATTTGCATACATTCCAGTTTGCCTGTAGGGTCGCGGCCGGTCAATTAACGAAGTAATAAGAAAGCCGTCTATTGAAGATATCTCACGTATCTGACATATCATTTAGATAGCGACATGTCGTGCAATGCTTGACCGTTCTTTTCTTTCCGCAGCAGCGTGGATCAGCGTTATCGCCGTGGAGAAGAGGTCCTCGATGTGAGTGCGTACCAGTTTGCGAATTGTGGTGCACGCGATGACTACGGTCGGTTTTTTGATCTTAAACACCTCCGAAAGTTCTGTGCTCAATTAATTGGCAGTGATGGCGCAGAGGAGGACGCTTTGGTGGCTCGGCTTCTTCATACACTTGTGCATAATCGCCGTCAGCTCGGTGGAGATCACCGACTTTTTTTCGAGCAACACCCTGCCTGACGGCGAGGTGGAGACGAGGATACACTACAGAGGAGTCAGTGCCAAAGAGACGGCTGTGGCAAAAGGGTGAGTCGACTCTCGTAGATTACTTGAGGCGGTAAATTATGTTTTTATTTAGTCGTTAAAAAAATATCTTTCTGGTAACGTATTCATTGGCAGCTTCTGATGAAAGGTAGCCGACGTTTTTTTTCCAGATCAGTGGCGAAATGCAGACATGTTTATGTTATTGCCTTTTAAGGCTCTTGTGCTATAATGAATCTTCATAGCCCACATGGATATCGCGTATACGTCTCCTGGGCATATTTAATTGGACGTGTAAATTATGCTTAAAAAGATTAATAAGTCTGTCCATGCTGAGGTACAGTTTTTTGATTACCTCGACAGTAATAATGAAAGCTAATTATTTCTCACTTGCATTAATTGAAGTTTCTACAGATGGTAGCTGCGAATAGTGTTACAGAAATGAGATGGAACTGCTGATGCAAAGATATTTAAACATATATAGATAATAATAATTTATAAAAAATACAGAATTTACTTATTTTATGATAGTAATCAATTAACCCATAGGAAGAGGCGAAGAGGAAGAGGTGGGAGGTACAAATCAGTACGGCTTATTATTATTAGTTTTATTATTATTATTATGTAGACGAAATACGTCGATCGCGATTTAATATTGTTATTTTTATTATAATTATTATACTCGGGAATTAGGCAATTTTTATGAGGTTTTTTTGGAAAATCTTTGTGGCCAGTTTTTAAATATAAAAGACACAAAAGACATCGAGGTCGATAGCTTAATAAAAAGTGTTACTATTATTATTATTATTATAAAGAGGAAACACATCGATAGTGGTCCAACGTGGACGTAATGCCTAAATATTAGGTCCAAAATTAACTTTTAAGAGTATATGTAGATTTCTCATTCATTTTTCCACAAGGCAATGGTATATTTAGGCAGCATCATTAAAATGTTCACACATTTAAAAAAATGAGGAAATTGTACCTATAATTCAATATTTTTCAATTTTCTCAATACCTTATTTTGAAAAGTAAGTACTTATTTAATTTTTTTAAATAAAATGTAATTAAAGTTGTGATTTTGTTTAGTTGGTATATACTACTTAATTTGCTATTGAAAGTAGAATCTAAATGCCATTTCGAGGTGAATACCAATTACTACAGAGACAATGAATAATAAAAATAAAAATTTGGTGTTTGTTTTAGTCGCTACCTCCGGGGGATAACTGTAGACCGGTTTCGACCTGGTTGGTCTCATCAGTACAGTGCGTCCGAAGTGCGCATTTAGGCGCACGAAGTGGGAGTCGTTGTCACTGTGATAATGGATTTCATCACCAGGTGGCATTTACATGCTTCTCGCAATCATTAATTCACCAAGACTGATTAATAGTCATGATTTTGGTAACTTCATTCGGGCGCACTGTACTGATGAGATCCACCAGATCGAAACCGTTCTACAGTTGTCCACTAAGGTGGCGACCAAAATTCCCACCATATTTTTATTTGTATTACTTAATTTTTATAATATTGACAGTCAAAAAGATAATACTTGTAAAGTTTACAAAAAAATAATAGATTTTTCAAATTGGGTAAAAAATCTTTTAAGCCCAAGAAATGTGTATACCGGGCAATTCAAGTTTTATTACCAGGCCAAAAATGGCGACTTCTAATTGAAATAAAAAATCCAATATAATTACACATGTTTAGATATTGATGAAGCCCAATCTGACGATAAAAAAGATTAATTTTAACCATCCGGTAGTTTACACGTTATTTCACAAAGAATTCGTAATTTTATTTATATCGTTTTTATCAGAACATACTTTAATGCTATTCCAAACATTCCAGTGTAATCCAAGTCAAAAAAATTGCACCAATTATTAAATTAAATGAATTTTGATATTGCAATAGTAAGAATTATTACTAAATAGTAAAATATGACGGGTGCTACCAGTAATACTCCCTATAATGGATTGTATGTGTTTTATTATAGGGCCGTACCCAATCCGTCCTGCAAGGCCCGTTCCGCCCGTGGGTTCCTGCAAGGCCCGTTCAATCCACGGGCGACTGGTGGAATCATAAAAAGTCATAAAACGTTCCAACCGCACCATCGCGGTCAATGCGTTGTAGGGCTCTTGACTTACAAAATCATAAATCTTACCGAGAAAAGTTAGTCAGTAATGTAAAAAATGCTTTAATTTGAAATCTAATCATTTTCTTAAATTTTTGATTTCATAAATTGGTTATATGAATAAAATAAAACCGTTTAGGGCAAAAATAACGATAAATAATTTTGCCCGAAAAGAGTTTTTTTTAAATTTTATAACCGTCTATATAATTATTTCGAAAAAGTCAAACTACCTTTCTGTAGATTAGTATAAGACCTATATAAATCCAAATTTTCAAATTTTTGGGCTACTCCAAATGCCTAAAAAACCCATGGTAATAAAACTTGAATCACCCGGTATACCTTGAGCAATATTTAATTTATATGTTTTCAAAACTCGCAAAGAAAAGAATATGTACAAACTCTTAGAAATTTGGAATCATTTCAGTTTAGAACATTATACAGACTGCGCCTAAAGTATGGAATGAATTCATTAAAACCGAAATTAAAAAAAATGGAAAAAAATCCTCGAACACGATTTTCTTTTATAAAAATACACATTTTTGCAATTTTCATATACACGAAAAAGTTTTATATAATATGGCAACATTTATTTACTGTCACTTTGACAATGAAAAGATCTCTCAAAATCAAGAACAAAAATTGGGGGTTGTCATTTAAAAAACAATGGATGACGTCATTACTCAAAAACATATGATGGTTAAAGATCGACTGTCATGCAAAAATGTGTATTTTTGTCAAAGAAAATTGACGTGTTTTTTTATTTTGGTTTTAATGAATTTATTCCATACTTTAGGCGCTCACTGTATAACTGAAATAATATCAAAATGTATTTGATATTATTTCAAATAAAAAAAAAATCAAATTAATTTTCGTGAAATTGACGTTTACATAAAATAAGCCAATTTCACAAAATATATCATTTAAAAACTTTTCACTCTTCTATAAAAAAACATGCACGTTAACAAACAAAAAAGAAGGAAGCATTTCAAAATCTGTTGATAATAATCTTAAAAAACATTCCTAAATATTTTGCAATACTTTGAAACCTATTTTAAAAAAATATTGAGAAACCTTTAGACTTTTTGGAAATATCTTAAATATAGTATAACTTCTAAATAAAAAGAATAAAGAGAACAAGAAATCAAAAATGTTACTTGAAAAAAAAAATGTTGATATAAAAAGAATGTAAGTAATCAATTTTCATGAAATCAATTTGTACATAACATCTGAAAATTTTACAAAAGAATAATACTATATTATTTAACAAACATATAATGTAGCCAATAATTCACCAGGATAAATATGCGAGCTCGAAGCTAAAGACTGTAGCACATCATACACATGCGGACAGGTCTTTAGGTCAGGCAGGATAAAAATAATTAATATTCTTCTTTTCACTGTTGAGCTACAAATGGCGACGACCGACACTATAAAATGTATTGTAAACATGACAGTTGCACTGACAACTTCATCATGATTGCTCAATAAAACTGTTTTCTCTCTCTCTCTTAATTATTTAAAAAAAAAACTGTTGGTATAAATTGAATTTTAACTATTCAATTTACGTAAAATTGCATTAACATAATATCTGCAAATTTTATATAATAAAATAAAATTGATTTCAGATTACAGATTATTCAAAAATCCTCTACAATTATTTATATCAAAATATTTCAAAAACCCGGGAAATTTGCATATACCTGGAACAATATTATATTAAAATTATATCAATACTCATGAAACTAATACAATATATCTATAGACTTTTGGATATTTCAGTCTTAAAAATTATATTATTTCAAAATAAGTAAAATGAAACAAAATTGTATTACTACCATTTTATTACTATTGCAAAATTATTCTAAATTATTTTTGTTTATATAATATCTGTCAGTGATAAAATATATCATTTAAAAATATTTCACACTTCCTTGAAATTACTTGCAAATTAGCATAAAAACAAGAATAAATCATTTAAAAATCTGTACAATAAAATTTTCAAAAGAAAAACACAAAAATGCATAATTCTTAAATAATTTCCAATATTTTCCAACCCACTTTTAAGACAATATTCAATATTCAGATTCTGCAAATATCAAAAGATAATATACAGGGTCCGTCATTTCACCTCCCGTCTTCTATAGCTCAGTTGGAATTGCGATAGAGTTGTAATTAGGAAAAATGTTTGTCTTTTAATTCCATATGGAATGACATAAAAATATACAGGGGCTCCAATTTAAAATAAATAATTAGTAATTGACCTATATAAGACGGGAGGTGAAATGACGGACACTGTATATTGAGAAATGAAAAATACTTAAAAAAATTGCTTGTGTAAAATGAATGTTACTAATCAATTTTCGTGAAAATGACTTGTACATAATATCTGAAAATTGTACAAAAATATTAAATGTAAAAGAGTCATTCAAAAATTCTTCACGCTGGTACATAAATATTTCAAGAAACCCATGAAATTAGCAAATATTTTACATACTCATATATTTATTCTCTTCATACTCTTCATCTTCATACTCATACTTCAAATCTTATAATAATAATAATAATGTATCTATATTAATCAATACATTAGTCTCATAAAACTTTAAATACCTAACTATTTGTATTACAAGGGAGTGAAATTTATCATTTCCTCACGCGGATGTTTGATTTGCCCTCCGCTTCGCGTCGGGCATCAAAATATAAAGGCTCTAATCTGAAAGAATGAATCGTCTAAAAATCATGAAAATTGTACAATTCCAAAAATATTTTTCGCTATTTTCAAACCCATTTTTGTATAATATTCAGTAACATTCAGACATTTTGGAAATATGTCTATCTGCGATATAATATAACTTCTAAATAACAATAAATGAAGGTCGCAATTTATAACAAAGTTCTTAGTATAAAATGAATTATCGTGAAGTTGACATTTACACAATAGTTAGAAAGTTACGAATAAATATATAAAAATCATTATATTCGAAATGGAAAATATTCGAAATAAATTCCTCGAAAAGGTTGATTTCTAATTTTGAAAATACACATTTTGGCATAAAATAAAAAAAACTTTATAAGGGCTGAAATCTCATCAAAACTCATGCAAAAGAGAATTAATCGCCTAAAAATCATAAAAATTGCTCAATTCCAAAAATATTTTTCACTATATTCAAACCCATTTTAGTATAATATTAAGTAACATTCAGACATTTTGGAAATATGCCGATCTCCGATATAATATAACTTCTAAATAATAATAAATGAAGGCCGCAATTTATAAAAAAGTTCTTAGTACAAATTGAATTATTGTGAAGTCGACATTTTCACAATAGTTAGAAAGTTAGGAATAAATATATAAAAATCATTATATACGAAATGGAAAATATTCGAAATAAATCCTCGAAAAGGTTGATTTCTAAATTTGAAAATACACATTTTGGCATAAAATAAAACACTTTAGTGACACCCTGTATAATTATTTCAAGAAATACGCAATTTGCAAATACCTAACCTAATATTTAAAATAAAACACTTAAAACAACTAAAGAAAATTTAAAATAGATATACAAATATCTTGTAGCTGCTTTTCCGATGCTAGCAATTTAACATTTTTTTAAGTTAATTTTTTTAAAATAAAACACTTAAAACAACTAAAGAAAATTTAAAATAGATATACAAATATCTTGTAGCTGCTTTTCCGATGCTAGCAATTTAACATTTTTTTAAGCTGAATGTAAACTATTATATCGATAAATAGTAATTTGGAATCAATATACAATGTGGCCGAAAAGTCGCTATACCGAAAATAGCATAATCTCCAAAATATGTATTGTTTTTTTAAAATTGTATTATTTTCAGTAAAGCGACTTTTCGGCCACCCGGTATATTTCTTGAATTACTCGTTAATGGCTACAATAATTCTCGAGAAAATAAAAGTAAGAAATTCGAGATTTCGAGAATCCAAACCAAATCATATAAAATTGTTTATTTTAGAGATAACATAATATAACAAATCAACACTAACAATCAACACCTTACATGTACCACAAAAAAGGTTTCTATAAACCAATAAATTAAAACGTGCAAAACACCAACAAATCAGAATCAACAACAAGTTTTAACAACATTAAAATTAACGAAACCTAATCAAAACTTACTCGTGGGAATCGAGAATCCAATATTATTTACATTTGTCCAGATTTCTCTTCCAGCAAATGAATTATTTGTCATTTATTCAGAAAATGGCACGTAGATTTTACAACAATCATATCGCGTGCATAAATAAAATTTTAAAAAGTTGCAGATAAGATTACTCGTTTGGCCTTTAACATTATGATCAATAGTAAACAATTAGTATCAGTAATTCGAGCAAAAATTCGTGACACTTGAACATGAGGTGACATGTTGTCATCAATGATTATACGTTTGGCTTGAAACATATGATCAACAATTACTTAGTATTAGTAATTCCGTGCAAAAAAGTCATGGCACTTGAAAATGAGGTGACATTTTGTCATCAATGATTGTATTGTAAATAATTGCGTAAGAGATTAAATTCAGACAGAAAATGGGAAGCGAGATTAAGTAATAATTATCGTACGACCACGTAATGACTCAGCCATTGTGTTTTGATAAGATGTGCAATTGATCGGTAATCAATATTACATTAGAACGGCTTTCTCGTGAAAGACAATACGCACGATAAAATCATGTGGTCGATTTCTTTTAGCAGCCCAAGTAGATCGTGCTTTTGCGTTGATTTTATTGGCACGCATAACCGTTGCGGCTGGTTTAAATATGTATGGGAGGCAGAGCGATAAACGTGCAGAATCGAGTCGGTGATAAAGAGTTAAAATAAAATTTTGCGTGGAAAACCCGCTCCTGTTATGCAAATAGACCATTTCTGGGTTACCTTAGCTTCCAGATTCCTGCGTTTGGCGCTGTTTTAAGGAGACCCATGGCAGGAGCGAGCCAAGATTTGGTTTTTAATTAAAACAATGTTGAAATTGTGTGTTTACTTCCAATTGAATCACTTTTATGTGCGTGGTTAACGTGCTAAATCAATTATTGTGTACATTTGGTTAGTATCATGGTAAATTGTATGGTGATGCGGAGTGTTAAGCACGGTTAATGTTATATGGAGCGAGTTAAAATCAATTAGTACGTTAATTATGTTGAAATATTACCATATAAGAGACTATATGTTTATAACGCTCGATTACATTATTTGAAAAGTTCAATTGTTTTACAAGGAAAACGTAAATTTGAAAATGCACTTTTTCGGTGAAGCCAAAACCATTCAATCTTGTGAGCTGTTATTTTCTCTGCAAACTAGGCCTTAGCTTTAAGATTATTTTGTCTCATTTAACCAACTCTTTATCCTTATCGTTTACGAGATCACCATGTTAAGCACGATAACTGAGACACCCTGTATATTGTGATGATATTTGTTAGGTAATTTTTTAATTTATTTAGGATTGTGTTGATAGTTGTATTTAATTAGAACTAGGAATAGGTTTAGTTAGATATTTATCGAGTTAAGTAATTAATTAGATAGAGTTTTTCTTAGCTAATGTTATAAATCAGTAGGGCACAATTAATAATTAATAATGTAATTAATAATAAATATTCATAATTGCAATGAAAACCTCAAATAAGACGTACAAGGACGTACGACATTTGAATGGAAGCGGAAAATTGTCAGGATAATTAATATTGCATTAAATTTTTGATTGGATATTCAGATTTGCGAGAATATCAAAAAGTAAATTTAGCAATTATACATTATCGAATCGTCACCATGGAAACGATTCGGGTGTGCTGCAAGATGCCGTAAATTTTCAAGTTCTGAAGAACGACAAATGCGAAATCAACAAACAATACGTGACTATCTGACCAGAAATTATAAAAGGACGGATAGCAGGGGACGCGTGGGAGTTGCATTCCATTTCCCGGCCAGCTCGCGTCGAGGTACAACAGAAACGGAAGAAAGTATAGGTACTAATGCCCACGTTTCGCATCTATATGTAAGCGATGATGACATACACAAATTCACAAGAGAGGTTAGATCGAGAAAAGAGAAATTAATAATCAACTACTTCCTGGTAAACGCTGAAGAATGGAATAAAGTTATAGATATTAAGGTAACAAGACAAGCGGAAATCGGGAGCGACCACTACCTGGGAAAAATGGAAATCAACATAGGAGTAAAAGATCCAAAGAGCAATGAAACAGAGAGGAAAATAACAAAAAAAATCAACAGCTACAAACTAAAAGAGGAAGAAACAAGAAGCAAATACCAAACAAAGATAGAGAATAGCTACAGACAAACAAACAAAGTAGAAGGAGTAGAGAAGAAATGGCAGAAGTTCAAGAAAAGCATAAGCGACGCAGCCTAAGAAAGCTGCGGAACAAGCACAATTTCAAATAAACAGACGAAGAAAAATAAATGGTGGTCGGAAGAGATAAAACAAACAATAAAGGCAAAAAAAGATAAATGGAAAACACCTACATAAGAACAGGAAAAGAGGAAGATTATAGGAGATATTAAACAGCAAACAAAGAAATGAAACGCAAAATCAAGATAGCAAAGCAACAAACATGGGCAGAGTTCGGAAAGAAAATGAAATAAACGTTCACAGAAAACCTGAAGATGTTCTACAGCACAATCTGGGTCAACACAAATGAGGATCAAAAAAACCCTGAAACAAATTAACATAAAAGATAAAAATGGAATTACAATAACAGAACAAAAGAAGATTACGGAAAGGTGAAAAGAATACTTTAGTGAAATGACAGGAACAAAGCACAAAGGGAAAGAAGAAAAAACAGACAACAGAACCAATGGGGAATTCAGAAGGATGTCAATGGAGGAAATGGAGCTAGCAATCAAAAAAGCAAAACTAGGAAAGGCTCCAGGCACAGACGATATCACAGCGGAAATGATGAAATACGTGGGAGATGAAGGGAAAGAGGAATTCCAGGATATTCGTAATGAAATAATAAAGGAAAAAATAATACCGGACGAATGAAACAAGGGAATCATACTCCCCATCCACATAAAGGGAGAAACAAAAATATGCGACAACTACAGAGGAATTACACTCTCAAGCATACCAGGGAAAATATTTACAAGGATATTAGAGACAAGACTGAAAGAAAAACTGGACCCACTATAGGGAGAAGAACAACACGGATTCAGGAGAAATAGAAGTACATAGGACTTGATACACATAAGAAGACAACTAACAGACAAGACGATCAGAAAAGGAAAAGAACTACACATATGCTTCATAGACCTGAAAAAAGCATTTGACAGAGTAATAAGAGAGGACATATGGAATATGTTAGAAAAAAGAGAGGTAGAAAGAGACATGATAAACATAATAAAAGAGCTGTACAATAACAACAGAAACAAGGTGAGAATAGAAACAACCGCATCAGAGGAGTTAAAGACAGAAATTGGACTAAAACAAGGTTGCATTTTAAGCCCTTTACTCTTCGCATCACTCATAGATAAAGCAATAAGGACAAGCAAAGAAATAGCAGCAAACACGATTATAGGATATAGGAAACTGGAAATGATAAAAATGCAAATACTTATGTTCGCAGACGACATGATACTAATAGCAGACTCAGAAGAATAACTTCAACGTAACCTTAATATATACGAAGAAGAACTGAAAAAGATAAATATGGAAATAAACATCAGCAAAAGTAAAACAATGGTAATAGCGTCAGAGGAAAACAAACACAAAACAGAGCTAGAAGGGAAACAAACAGAACAGGTGAATCAATACAACTACCTAGGAACAATAATAGAAGAAAAGGGAAAGATTGACCAAGAAGTAGAAGAAAGAATAGGAAAAGCAGGAAGGATCTACAACACAATAAAAAAACACGTTTCAAGAGAAAAAAAAAATTAGTAAAGAAATAAAAACTGAGGTATACAAAAAAATAGCAAGGCCCTCTCTAATATATGGAAGTGAATCGAGGACAATTACGGAAAGAAACAAAAGCAAGATCAACGCAATGGAAATGAGATTCCTAAGGAAGATGGAGGGAATTCCAAAAAAAGATAGAGTGAGGAACACAGTAGTAAGGAAACGGCTCAACATAAAGCCAATAACAACAATGATAGAGGAAAGACAGCTAGGTTGGCTAGGAAATATACACAGACTAGAAGAGAATTGAATAACAAAAATAATACCTGAAGTAAAAATACAAGGCAAAGATAAAGTAGGAAGACCGAGGAAGGGATGGAATGAACAAACGCACCAATCAGCGGAAAGAAGAGGAATGGAATGGAATGAAATAAGAAAATTGGCACAAGACGGGGACCACTGGAAAAGAAGAGCGAAGGAATTAATTAGCGAAGACATGTGATTGTAAAATGTATTATAAATGTAATTGAGCAGTCCGACACCCGAAAGGGTAAAAGGACGAAGGATAAATAAAAATAAAATAAAATAATGTAAGCGATGGTATGTACACGGTTTGGACTATTTTTGCCTTGGTCTTATTCGTGATTTCTTTCTTCCTTATAAAGCTCTTCTTTAATACATAGCACAGCCTGTTTGCACTAGCTATTCTGTTATCTATTTCGTTTTCTAAGTTTCTATTCATGTTTATTACAGAGCTAAGATACTTAGAGATCTCTTCCTGTGTTAATTTATTTCCGTTGATATTTATATTTATTTGTTTATATCCTCCCATCACCATGACTTCCGTTTTTCCATAGTTTATACTCATTCCATGCTTTATAAATTCTGCATTCCATATTCCTAAGTTGATATTAAGGTCCTTCTCTGAATTTTCTATTACACTAAGTCGTCTGCGTACATCATTTTCGTTACGTATATTTGGTGTATTTTATAAGTACTTATTCTTGTTCTTTTCAATCTGTCTTTGCAGGACTTGTAGATTTCGTCTAGCAGCGAAATGAACAGCAATGGGCTTAGTACTCCTCCCTGCCTAACACCGTTTGTTGTAATGAATTCCTTGGAGTGGCAGTTATTTGCTCTTACTATGTTCCTGCTGGTCTCATATAAGAATAGAATTGCTCTCATCAATACTTTACCTGCCTCCTCTATCTACTGATATTTGCCAAATCTTATTCCTTGGTGCACTATCAAATGCCTTGTTTAAATCGATGAACCCTAGATATATCGTTTTGTTATGTACTTTTATTTTTTCGCTTAGTTGTATTAAGCCAAATACCAGGTCTGTCGTTCCTCGTCGGGCCTTAAACCGCATTGATTGTCATTTATTGTTCTTTCGATTACCCGCCTTAGTTTATTTTCCAGAATCATTTCGTATACTTTACTAGCTATGCACAGCATGGAGATTCCTCTATAGTTCTGACATTTTTTGGCATCTTCTTTCTTATGTATTGGCATAGTTATGGCTGTAGTCCAGTCCCTGGGTATTTTTCCTGTTTTCCAAGCAGGATTTATTATTTTATGTCATAGTGATAGTCCCTCCTCACCCAAATATTTGACAACTCCCACCTTTATATTGTCGTATCCTTCAGCTTTTCCATTTTTTAGTCTTTGTGCTGCCTTTTGTACTTCTGGCCTGGTTATGTCTTCATGTGCTGATATTATTATTCGTTCCTCTCGTATTGTTCCTCTCAATCCTAGACCGCATTGTCTCCATCTCTCCATTTGGTAGTTCTGAGAAGTACTGCTGCCATATTTCCACTACTGCTTTATCTTCTATTAATATATTGCGTTCTTGATCTTCTATTATTTTGCATTCCTCATTGTTTCTCAAATTTTTCAGCGGTCGGTATAGCAGATTTTGAATTTCCTTGTCCATTTTCATCCATTTTGTATCTGAATTCTTCCCATTATTGTTGTTTGGCAAACGTTCTTTTTCCTTTTAATTTTACTTTCCACACTTTCGTTCCACCATTCAGTCGTTTTGTTTTTCTATTTTTTGTTACTCTACATACTTATTCAGCTGCTTTGCAGACAATTGAATTGGTTCTACAATTGTTCTACATTTTCAGTTTCTTGCCATTGGCTGTTATTTATCTTCCATGTTACCTTTCTAACAAATTCTGCCCTGTATCTTTCTTGTAATAGTTTGTGTGCTCTTATGCTAGGACAGTTAAAGTATTTGTTTCCAAAGTTTTTTGTAACGCTGTTTTTTCCGGGGCGAGTTTAACTTACTAAGAAGTGATCGCTACCAATCTCTATTCCTCTCCTCACTTTTACATCCAATATCTCTAATTTGTGTTCTCTTTGGATCAAGGCAAAGTCTATTATGGATTTTTCGTTCCTGCTTTCCATCTCCCTTATATATGTATGTATATATTTGTGCTTAAAATGGGTGTTACTGATAATAATTTTATTGTTAATGCAGAAGTCTTTAGTTCTTCGTCCATTATTGTTAGTTACATTTTCTCCATATTGTCCCACCGGGTGGTCTCTTTCGTTATTTATTCCAAAATGCCCATTGAAATCACCCATAATGATTACCTGATCTTGTTCTTCCTGCAACGTTTCCCAAAATGTATCTTTGTATACCTTTGCTTCATTTTCCGATGGTCCATAGGCAACTAGTAGTGTCGTTCTACTGTCCCCTGTTTTTAGGTCCAATCTTACTAGTCTTTCATCGATGCACTTCCAGTTCAATATATACTTTGCTTGGTCTTTGCTGGTTAGTATTCCCACTCCTGCCCTCGCTCTTTCAGATTGTTCTACATCGCTGAATATTAGTAAAAGCTCATTTTCCAGTCTGCGAGATCCTTTACCTTTAATTTTGGTTTCCGTGAGTGCAATTATCTTCAATCCACTTTTCTCGAATTCTTCTACCAGTTCATTATCCTTATTGTTTAGTCCTTGTACATTTCAAAGCCCTATTCTTCCCTTGCTCGTGTTTCGTGTTTGGTTGTTTATTTCATTAGTTTTGTTCGTTTCCACATTCTTTCCAGTATTTTCCATTCTAAGTTCCTTTTTCCTAGCCGGGTAGGTTATCCTACACTCGTTTCCTTTTAGGTATTCTAGTTTTTTTGTATTATTTATGTAAATGAGGGTTTCTGTTTCTTCATCCCACCACCATACTTGGTTCTCTATGACCAGTTTTTTGTAGCCTATCTTAGTCTGTTTGCCTTAGTCTCGTTGTTCTTTAGCGATTTTCCTTATCCCTTTTTGGACTTTGACTTCTTTCTTAGTTAAGTCAGAGTCTATATATATATATATATATATATATATATATATATATATATATATATATATATATATATATCTTTTCCTCTAGTTCCTTGGGTTTGCTTTTGTTCTTTAATACCTCTATTTTATCCGCCAGGTTCTGTAACTCCACTACGCATGCTCTTCCTCCTATCTTTACAGCGCTATTTAATGCAATATTTACCTTCAGATTTTGTTCTAGCAATCTTTGCATTGCGTTTTTAATTTCGCCTCCGGTGTTTGTACCTATTTCTATTCCTGGTATTATATTCCTTTCTTTCTTAGCCTTCTCTAGTTGCTTAATTCTTCCACTTAGTTCTTTTTCTATAAGTTTTGTTTTATTACCTAATTTTTCGATTTGTTTTTTCATTGCTTTATTTTCTTCCAGTACTACGTCCATTTTTGCTTGTTGCGTTTGCTGGGTTTCTCGTTTTTTTTTTTAATAATAATAGTTTTTAAATTTTATACCAGTACAATAAATAGCTTATATAAATAATATTCTATATAATATAATTAATAATACTGTTTTAAATATTGCGTGTTTTTTTCCTTCTGTCTTCACCTCGGGAGTTGTGGGATTTCTCTCCCCTCCTGGTTTAATGGTAGTGAAGAATGTTGTTGGTCTTCTTCATTCCTCTTGTTTAGAACTTGTTATTTAAAATTAGGTGTTGTATTTTTAGTTTAAAAGGTATGTATTTTAGTTTTCTTATGTGTTCGTTCAGGTTGTTAAATTTATTTATTGTTTTCGTTGTTATGTTTTGTGTATGTTTTGTCGTTGTAGATTTTTCTGTTCTCAGATCTGACTTTCTTCTTGTATTGTGTTAATGGAATTGTTTATTATTTGATAGTGTCGTGTTCGTTTTTGTTAGGTTGTTTTTAATTTTATATATTAATAGTAGATTACTCAGTTCTATCATTTTTCTTACATTGAGCTCCTTAGTTTTCTTATATAATTCTGCTGTATTTGTTCTTCGGTCCAGTTTGTAGAGTATTTTTAATATTTTGTTTTGTTGTGTCTGTAGTTCATTCAGGTTTTTTTCAGTTGTGTTTCCCCATATATTGTAGAGATAGTTGATTTTTGATGTAAATAGTGCATGATATATTTGTTTCTTTTTCTCTTCCGGTACGTAGTTTCTGATTTTCATTGTGCCGGCGATAGTTTTAGAGTTCCCTTTTTTTAGCCTTTCTATGTGTTGATCTCATTTCAGGTTGCTTTGTATTTTAAGTCCTAGATGATTTACTTCTTTTATTTGTTTTATTTTTGTATTCTTCGCATGATGTTTATATCGTTTGTTGTTTTATCGTTTGAGAATATCATATATTCTGTTTTTGCTTCGTTTATTGTTAGCAAGTTATTGAAAACCCAGTTTTCCAGCAGTTTTATATCTTCGTTCATTTTGTCTTCTATTTCTCTATAGTTTTTTCCCGTGTAAACTAAACAGGTGTCATCTGCATATATATGTGGTTTTCCTTTCAAGTTCATTTCCAGCAGATCGTTTGTGTATATAATATTTAAGATTGTTAGTAGGTTTCCTCCTTGTGGTATTCCATATTCAGCTGCAAGTGGTTGGCTTTCTGCATTATTTACTTTGGTTTTTTGTGTTCTGTTTGATAAATATGTGTTCAATATATTTAGCTCCTTTCTCGTTATTCCTATTGCCTTAAGTTTTTCGATTAATTTTGGTTTTGATATAGTGTCGAAGGCTTTTTTCATGTCGATGTATATAGCTAATACTAGTTGTTTCTTGTCCATCTTCGATGATATGTGGTGTATGAGATCTTCTGTGGCCGATGTCGTTCCTGAATGTTGTTGGTAGGCATATTGTTCTTGGTTGATAATTTTGTTTTTAAGCAAGTGATTAGTGATTTGAATTTGGATGGTTTTCTCTAATACTTTATTTAGTGTTGATAATAATGAAATAGGTCTGTAATTTTCCGGGTTGTTTTTGTCTCCTTTTTTGTAAATTGGTATAATTGTGCTAGTTTTCATATATTCGGGATATATTGCTTCTTCGAGTACTGTATTTATTATTTCTAATAGAATATGTTTTAGTATTGTTCTCTTTCGTTTTAAGATTTCGTTTGTTATCTCATCAATAGTATGAATCTTAGTTCCATTAATTAATATGTCTTTAATTTCTTCCATTTCCGTACTTGTTTGCCTTTGTGTACTTTTACCAGGTTTGTTTGTTGTTATACTAATTTCTGGGCTTTTCCGCCCCCCCCCCTCTCGTTTCGCGATTTTGTTCCGTATTCCTCGTTCATTAGCCTATCTAGTTTTTATTATTATTTATATTTATTAAAGTTAAAAATATAAAAGTTTTAAGATCTTTAATGTTTGTGTTCAGATTATTAATTATATTATTTATATATTGAAAAGTTACTCTACTTCAGAAAATTAATGCTTGAGTTAATTATCTATTTCTCAGCTGGATGTAAATGATCTACGTATTCACATACCTGTCTTACTCGTATGTGTGTGAAGCAGACACACAGTCAATGTAGGCGCAAAATTTTAATACAAACGTATTTCGTGGCACCGGTAAATATATAAATACAAAATATGGATGTGTAATTGTGATGAATTATTCATATCGTTTGCACCATGAAAAAATGTCATGTTACATGCTTGCAAGTATTTATTTAAATCCCAAGTTCATTAAAACTAAATCCGTTTATTCATGTGCCACTACTTCTATGTAATACCTCAAGAAATTATCTAGTTTGTGTCAATATTCTGTACATCCGAAATCGCGTGATTAAATTACGTGGATATTAACCGCGCTATTAGTATTCTGGGTATATTCCTGGTAGAACCAGAAGCCGCCGAAAAGAATATATTATGCTAATGCGTCAAAAACAAAGGGGTTTTAAACGTAAAATATCTGATGTTTCCTAGGGTTTTGTGCTTTATAAGGATCTGAAATAATCTAATATTTAGGATCTAGATTTTTGACGAGTGCCACATATTTTCCAGCAACGTTAGTAGATGAAAGTGGCAGCTTGAGGATTCCTCTCTTTTTTTTGAACATTCAGTAATTAACATAAAAAAATATGTACATGTAAATGCCTCTCGCCATTACTTATATATTTACAAATGGGCTGTGCGTGATGGATTGAGGGGTGGATGTTTAATAGTATTTTTATCAATATGCATATAGTGTGCATCAATATATATTGCAGTAATCTAATACGTGTAGGAGGGACGGGGTGTTTTTAAGTGTAGCCGACGGAATGGGGTTCTGCTTATCTAAATCATTAAGGGGACGACCGGCCGTCCCCCCTAATCTCCAATTCGACTTTTATATTTTAATTAACCTGTAGGCTGTAATTAAAATAAATTCTTTTGTACAGATTTCATTTCACCACTTTAATTAATATAATTATAAAATGATAACTGGTTATTTAAGATATAATGCGCATATTTATGCGTATCGTGAAAGTCGGCCGACCATTAATCTCCAATGTTCTGCATTTAAATCGCGTCCCTTTGATGATAATTGCGTGCGATGCGCTATGACAAATGCGCCACTAATTTTTTCCCATTCCCATCGCATTATTAATTGCGTTAATTCTGAAATCCGATGGATGCAATAAGAAATTCGACCGAATGGATGGCAACGTATTAATTATAACATTCTACCAGCTTGCCCACGAAAGCTAATAAATAAATTAAATAAAGCGCTGCATTGAATTTCAATTCCCTAATTTATTTTCAGTGCACTTCTACGATTAGTCGGGAAATTGCGCAAGCTACGACTATTTTTTTTTAGTACGTTTAACCAATAGGCAGCCATTTTTAGGCGTTAAGTGTTTCCGAATGATTTAAATTTATAACTTATTCACGGAGCATAAGGAGTAATTTTAAGTTAGAAAGGTGGTACATGCACAAGAATACAAGTGTGGCAAAAAACGATATATCGCACAATTAGGCAGATTATGTTACAAATTACAGAGTTTTCCGATTGCTTTTCATCGTGTATCAGTTGTGGTTCACTTTATCTCAAATGCTTTTCCATCTTGTGAACACTTAATAATTGAACACGTCAATATTCTTTCAAATGTATTCCCCATATATCAAATTGTTTTCACTATTTATCAAATGCTTTTCCCTCTGGCCGAAATGGATTAAATAATAGATCAGTCAAAAGCATTTGATAAATAGTGAAAACAATTTGACATATGGGGAATACATGTGATACAACAGTGACAAGTGTTGACAAGAAGGAAAAGCATTTGAGATAAAGTGAAACACAACTGATACATGGTGAAAAGTAATCGGAAAACACTATATTTCTAAACCTGAACACTGATTTACAATTCAACTCATAGTTACATTTTTCAATATAAAGTATAATTAAAAAAAAACGGTCGCTGTGTCACAGAATAACTTTAAACCTGTTGCTCGTTTCATTGTGTACCATTTGTTAAGATGGTGGTCTTGAAAATCAAATATAAAATTATAGGAGTATAATATACCAGTAATGGCCGCAAAATTGGATTTCGCGGACTGTTTTGGGTATGCCAAATGTACAGTCATGCTCACATAAATCTAGTACAAAAAAAATGACATTGCTATATAAAATTCCTATTGTAACCTAATTTCTTGTACCAGATTTATGTGAGCATGACTGTACACGTGGCATACGTTTGCCCAAAGAATTTTGTTTAGTAAGTATTTTAAAATATGTATCCCTAAAATGTACTTTCAACGAAGCATATTTGAAGTTGAGAATACAGATGTGAGTTAGATGTATTAGGTACAGTCATGTTCATATAAATTTAGTACAAACAAACAACAAAAGATACAAAAATTGAAAAAAATTATGATGCTATATAAAATTGCTATTGCACCTAAATTGCTTGTACTAGATTTATGTGAGCATGACTGCATGACTGTACAGGGTGATCAAATTTCGATGTTTTAATAGGGAATCTCGATAACTGTAACAGGCATGATACCCCCCCCCCCCAATCTCTTTTTTCGAGAAAAACTTAATGGTGAAAACCAAAATTGGGTATTGTCCTTTGTTTTCGAGCTACTCGCAAAACTTCGATTTTTCGACTTTTAGGTCGACTTTTAGGTCGCTTATTTATGAGAATAGCAACAAAATTATTCGTTCTTCATGCACTTTTTGATAAGAATGCAGCAGCATAGTCAATTTTTCAAAAAACGGTTCGAAGTTCGAAAGTCATAAAGTTGTGGAATAGTTGTGGTTTTTTATATGAACTCATAGTTGGCTGTGACTTAAATAAAAAGAGGGATTTTTTCTCATTTCAACAATATACGACATATGGGCCAAATTATTAATTTTAAATGTGATCTTATAAAAAATTCTTATTTTGAAGGTGAACCAAAATTGGCTATTGTCTTTTGTTTTCGAGCTATTAGAAAAAATCGATTTTTCGATATTTAGGTCGACTTTTAGGTCGCTTATAAATGAGAATAGCAAAAAAAATCTACGTTCTTCCGGCACTTTTTTGATAAGAATGCAGCAGCATAGTAAATTTAAAAAAACGGTTCGAAATTCGAGTTAAGACATAAAGTTGTGGTTTTTTATATGGAACCGATAGTTGGCTATGACTTAGCATAAAAGAGGATTTTTTTTTCTTTTCAACAATATACGACATGTGGGGCGAATTCTTAATTTTCAATCTGATTTTATCAAAAATTCTTATTTTGGAGGTATATACTTTTTTCCATGTTTTTCGCCTAGTAGGCTTGTGTCATTTTGAATATAGGTACCTTATTAAATGAAATTTTCCCACCCTGTACTTACCTATGGCATGAATGTGCCATAATAACGAGCAATAGCAAAAAATTATTCCCCTAGGCAGAAACAGGCACATTAGCCTCTTAGGGAGAAAAAATAATAATTTCTGCCTAACAAAAATTGTCATATCTACTTGAGGACTTAGATATATGGAATGCAGCGATGAAAGAAGAAAGAATGGTAATATCAAACGAAGAGGAAAGAATAAAATAGAGATAGAAGGGAAAAAAGATAAATTACCTGATTATCATCACAGCAGATAAAATACTTTTAATACCTAGGGGAAACAAAAGTTAAAGTATACAAAACAATATTTAGGCCTGTTCTAACATTGGATGCGAAACATGCATACTAAACCAAAATACTTTCAATACCTAGGAGTAACCTTTGAGGAAAATAGAAAACACAAAATAGACATTAACAACAGAATTGAAAAGGCAAGCAAATTGTACCACGTATACAAAACAATATTTAGGTCTGTTCTAATATATATATGCGAAACGTGGATAGTAAACCAAATGCAAAAAAGAGGGTGCAGGCCATAGAAAAGAAATACCTTGCAAAAGAAAAAGGGTTAACGAGAACAGATATGATCAGAAATGAAAACATAAGAACAGAACTGAACATACAGTCAGTCAATTGAGAAATACATAGAAAATATAAACTAGGATGGTGGGGACACATATAGAGAATAAATAACATGACACGGACAAAAAAAAATATGGAAGGCAAAAGTAACAGAAAAAAGCAAAATAGCAAGACTTAGGCCCGTATCTATAGTCCGTACTTGAGCTTGAGTTCGAGTCAAGTCGTATATTTGGTTGCGTTTGGTGCATAAACGTTTATAGAAAATACGCAACCAAATATACGACTTGAGTCGAACTCAAGCTCAAGTACGGACTATAGATACGGGCCTAAGTCTTGCTATTTTGCTTTTTCCTGTTACTTTTGCCTTCATATATTTACTAATGTATGAAATAAAGTTACGCACTTTTTTAAAATTTTCAAAATTGTTTTTTATTGTTCCATATTTATTTTTGTCTGTATCAAGTGCGGACTATTGATACGGGCCTTAAAGAGACATGGAATAAAATAATACAAACGAGCCTATCAAATAGAGGAAAGACATGAAACGACGCAAAACGAATGGCAATGAATAGATAGGAATGGTGGAAGTTCTTAGAAGAAAAATAAAAAATTAAAAAATTAAAATTTGAGATTTACCAATATACCAAGACAAATATGTACTTTTTTAGCCATAGGTTTGCTATTAAATGGATGCGGGCTAATAGAAGAATAGGAAGAGGAAGGGAAACAAACGCTTTACATATTTCCAACATTTTTGATTTCAGCATGCAAACGCATAAATGTGTATTTTCTTCAAAATTTTAATTTGCGCGTTCTAATGCCTTTTATACATCAAAATTTTGAAATGTGCACATACATTACATTAGATACATTAGATGGAGACAAATATGGGCGTTTCTAGGCATATTTTTACATTTAAAAGTATTAAAATGCAACAAAAAGATTACATCCCAAAAGAAAAATTGGGATTGTTACGACAAATGATACGTCTAAAATATATTCAGAATTAGTAACAAACATTCTGTATTAGTAGTTTCTATAATATTTATAGAAACATTGATATTTAATCAACTGTTTCTATATTATTTGTTTAAGAAAACAGGTATATGCATGATAAAATTATATAAATTGCAGTTTTTTCAGCCTTCAGTTAAGAAATTATTATTATTTATGAAACAATACAATAATTTAAATTTCCTACTTTTAGATTATTTTTATTATTAAGATACATATATAATTTATAAAACGTTAAAAAGTTTAAGGTTTTATCCATAAATTACCAGTTATGTATTTTGTTATATTATTATTTGGTATTTACTGCTCAGACAATATTTTTATTTTATTTTATTATTTATTTATTTTATTTCGCCTGACTAGTTTCTGTTAGTATATAACCTTCTTCAGAGGCATGTATTTAATGTTTATACCTCTTGATTTCACTTTAATTGTAATTTTAAATTTTGATATATGTCTAATTTAAAAATTTGTAGAACAGTAAGTACCAAATAATGATATAACAATCTTAAATACATATTTTAGTCAAACATAAAATTGAATTCTTCATAAATTTTGTTCAGTAGTATGTATTGAGTAAGATCAAAGCAATTTTAACTTGAAATGAACTGCTGCTATATTGTTTGTTTTAGAAAACAAAAATTTTAACATGGTCACGATGAAATTATTTACTTGTCCTCAAAATATAACATCCAACTTATATTTGTAGTTTATGCAGAATTTTTGTAAAAAATAATAAAGCAATCTAAATCAGCAGAAAAAACAATAGAATAAATATGTCATTTGTATAACTCTGAAGATGAAGAAAACGGATTTTTGTCTCTGATAATATTTTTATAAACTATGAACATTGGTTAAGTAACACAATTTGAAAATCAGAAAAATTATGAAGTTATTCAAAAATTGCTTTTGGCTTATATTATGCAAGTAATGTCATTATCATATTTCATTTGAAATATATGAAAATACGCAAATTGTTTCATCAGGCACATGGAGATCATTTTATAATAAGTCATAAGTATAAATATTGAGCAAACATAAAATTTGTGTCATTGCATTCCGCTATGTGGTCCTATAAACACAATATGCACGTATATCAAATATTGCAGATTTTAATAGTACGCTATTTTTAGACCCAGTGGTAAATCACTTTGTATATTGTACAGCCACGCATTGATGATAATTTATGCGCCGGTCGATGCGAAAATTGCAGTTAATTCGATTATTCGAATTGGAAAAGAGCGCGCATAAATAACGACGCACCGCACAAGACGCATTGTCGTCACAAGCAGATCGGGTTTCAATGCGGCAATCAAATTACTGTGACATGACTAACTTGCTCTATGATCTGTGGACCCTGACACCCCCTAATTCTTATATGGGGTTTTTGGTTAACTCCCGCACAACATGGGGGCTACAAATAGATTTTTCATACAAAGCGAACAAATCGCTTTCGGCTGGGGTGAAGACATCATGACGTGGGGGCATTTAATCGGGACAAATATCAAATGTACCCACCATTTTTATAGTCTTGTGGATTTTATCTATCATGTGAATTTATTACGTATTCACCGGTACCAGCTCAGAAACTCCCTATTTAATTTAATAGAAACATTTACATTTTTTCTGATTTACTGACAGTTTTTTTTAAATCGAAAATTAGTTTTTTACCTGATATACAGAGGGATTTACGAGGAAAGGTAATCAAGGAGTGGTAGAATATGTCAAAAATTAAATAAAATATATGACATATGTACCTATAATTCTCAATAGTCTCTCAAGCTGTTTGAACTTGGCAGAGTTTTATTGTCTATTATTATTCAGCAAATTATCAAAAATAGAATTTGAAGAATAATTTTTTTTTGCAAAAGTTTATTACATAGGTAGGTACAATTCTTACTAGTTTCGGAGATAAAGCTGTTTGAAGTTGGCAAAGTTTTATTGTCTATTATTATTATTATTATTAAGCGAATTCTCAAAAATAGAATTTTAAGAATAAATAAATAGATAATATAAAATAAATTTATTCTCTTATACGAAAGTTATATATGTTCATATGATTTTTTTAAACGTTGAGTTATACTACTCTTTAAAATATTTACCGTTCCTCGTGACTCACCCTGTATATTTGCAACAAGATAAGGCTAATGTCTTTGTGGGTATATTTTAAACCGCCGAATAATTATTATGACTATTTAATTCATGCTCTATTAGCCAATCACGACGCGAGTTTGGACGTTCACATATTGACAAACTACACTTCATAATTATAATTCATGACAAAGCAACATTTCTACAGGACATTTTCGAGGACCCCTTTTGCGTTGGGTACAGAGTATAAGGGATGTCTTTTTCAGTAAATAAGTGATACATTATTACTTCAATACAGGGAGATTTGTACTTATGTGTAAGCATTGGTATATAAAATATTAAAAACAAAATTTCCAATGCGTTTCCAATAGAATTTACAAAATAATTTAAAAAAACTCTAAAAAAAACTAAAATACATTATATTTTTGAAATATAAATTTCTGTACACTAAAACATCACACATCAAAATTTCTATGCATACGTAAAAATATTCATCGGCGATGAAATACGTATAGAACGAAATACATATTACAGTATTGTGATTCTCTTAGGGCCGGTTTTACAATCGTGGAACATCTTTGTTTCTGGCACAATTACCTAGGATATAATTGTGTCTACAATTGTATCCTAGATAATTGAACCAGGAACAAGGACGTTCCACGATTGTAAAACACGATTGTAGACACAATTGTATCCTAGGTAATTGTACCAGAAACAAAGATGTTCCACGATTGTAAAACCGGTCCTTAATAATATGTTACATTCAATAAAAATATTCGAAATTTACCACAATAATATCTAAAAGTACAAAATATGTTCCCTAATTTTTAATTCCTATGTAGTAATGTATTACAAATGCAAAACTGTTAAATATATAAATTTCCATGCAGAAATATGCAGCTGAATTTAAAAAAACGGGAAATGACATTTTTCCTAATGTAAATTTGGTTTATAGTATATGTCAATGAATTATCTACTTGACAGTACCTATCAAAACATTTTACTAAAAACTGTTCACTATTGTATTATGTAGGTCCTAGTGTTTCTGGATGTTATGTTATAATGTATTAAAAACTATATTTGTTCAAATTTAACCTATTTATTTATAAACTACCATGCCGTCAAATAATTCTAACCTATTTCTAAAAAAAAAATATTAAAACTAAGTGTGAAAAAAAAACGTGACATTTTTATTGACGTTTGCCGTTTTTTGTAATTCAACTGTATGTATCAATATCTAAATTTCTATACATGTACCAACGTATTAACAATTTATATTTCTGTGAACTAAAATGCTATACTGTGATATTAGATATCCAAATTTCATCACATAAATTTACATCTAAAAGTAAAAAATCAGTGTTATTTATAAAAACTTAAGACGCGGTTTAACGGTGGTTTACTCTTAGTAACCTAGGTAACCCTTTGTAAAACCATGAAAACCATGTAAAACCATGGTTTCCATTTTTATGAATAACGCTGTAAATATCTAAATTCACTTTAAATTTAGGTACCTATCCAAAACAAATTACACTTACACTTAAAAGTTCCAAATTAGTATACACTAAAATATCAAACATACAAATTTTAGTATACAAAAATGTTCATCAGTGCATAAGTAGTAATTACAGATATCATCAATTCGTAAAAATGTAATATGTGTATATTATCTAATAATAGATATTTAATTAGGTAATTTTAATTATTTAGTTATTATTCGAATGTTGTGGTTAACTTAATAATAGTCAATTTCAACGCAAACATTCTAAATTTGTCAGAATAATGTAAAAATGCTAATTATGTTCATCAGTGCGTAATTCGTACAGATATCATTAATTCGTACAGATATAATTTGTGTGTATTATCTAATAATAGGTTAATTAGGTAATTTTAATAATTTAGCTATTATTGGAACGTTGCGATTTACTTAATAATAGTTAAATTCAATGCCAACATACTAAATTTGTCAGAATAATGTAAAAAAATGCTTATTATGTTTTCAAAATATTAAAAATTCCAAATTATATACTAAAATACCCAAAGTCTAAATTTTTGCATAGATACCTACTTACATACTAAAAATTTAAAAGTATTAAAAATTCAAACTATGTTCTGCATATCATACATTCTGAAGTTTATCCGAAAATACTTAAACTCCAAATTTCAATGCACTAAAATATTAAAAATATAAATTTCCATGCACCAAAATATCAATATATTTTTATGCAATATATCAATAAAAAATATGTTCCTACAATTGATTCCCAATGTAGGTCTTTCTGATTTCTAATGAGAAGTTGACGTTTTCCGAGGACGGTTGCTATTGACAACATTGTCGCGCGTTGCTATTGACAACAAGCGCCAAGTTGGCGTAATCACTTTGTCGCTTACGAATAATAACCAAAACATTTTTGTGACGAATTCACATAATAATAATAATAATAATAATAATTCCTACTACTCCTCCACCTATGGCGTAATTGGTAACTGTCATTATTTGACAGAGAATTCTGATCTAATTAGATTTAATTTTACCATAGGCCCCTGAACTATTACTTGTTATGCGGGCGTTAAGAGGAGAGGGGCATTATTATTATTATTGCCTATCTGCGCTTGCATGCGACTTATTTTCCATCAGTTTCAGGAATTATTATTAAACATTGCAAAAATTGAACTTTTAGCATTAATGTATCCAATAAATAATGTTATTTTTATTATTAGGTACCAATTAAATTTTTGAGAACATATTCTGACAACTTTCCCCCGAGAGCAACAATATACCACTTTGCGATATAATTCCACATATAGCATTCCGAACACTAAAATACTAAAAAAGAGATTTTCCACATTTTGATTTGTATGTTCGAAAAAATATGTTCGGATATTTTATAAAAAAAATACCAATTTTAGTAATTATGGAAAAAAAAATCTTGGTCAACATGACTCCGCAACTCAACTGTTTCCGAGATCTGTTTGAACAGTTGTTTGTGCATACATGGTTTTAGCAATCTTTGCTTGCTCTTCTTCATCTTCTAAATTTCTTTCTTCCTCTAACAACTCGTAAAAATACTCTATCCATATTTTTATTATATTCGTTTCTATAATTTCTTTCTTGCTCTAACAAATCTTTAAATATACTCTATCCATCTTTTTATTATGTCCGTTCAGTAAAACGAATTATATTTTGCATATTATTATGAAAATTTTTGTATTTACAATAATATAGTAAAAATTAGGCAACTTACAAAATACTGATATTATGATATTTTGCATTTTATTACGAAAATTTGGCTATTTACAATAATATAGTGAAAATTACATTACTTGTTTATACAAACAAGTTTTATAATTGCAACTGAAATTTTGTAATTTAAAATACATATTTTGCAATTCGTTACGAAATTTGAGCAGCAATTATGAAAATTGTATTGTAGTTTTGGCATTTAAAATAAATCATTTTCAAATGCCACTGATGTTTTGCATTTTATAGTGTATACAATATTTTGCAATTATAATTAAATTTTTCATGCTACCGAAATTTTGTAATTTATACTACAAATTTTATAATTGTCATGTTAATGATATTTTATGTTGTTCTTTATTAGTGTTGTTCATAATGTTACACATGTTAAGTCAGTAGAAAATATAAAACAGTAAAATACACAATTTACACATTTAACAGATAAAGACGATCCTATTCCTAACAAAAACCAAGTCAAATTTGCATTGGTCGCAAACATATACTTACATATAGAAAAATACAACTTCATAGTTAAACACTTTTGTATTTTATATTTTATTGTGGAAATTTGGCTATTTACATTAAAAATTTCTACTAGTGTTTGGAAAACGTTAACATTTGAATACTATCCAGATTAAGGATTAACTTTTTTACATATATTATTGAAATAATTAACCTTAATATGAGAAATATTACAGTATTACAGAATTTTAATATTAATTTGAGTTAGGAAAGTTGAATTTTTGTAATAAGTGCGAACATAATATTTCAACATTAAAATACTAATTTGAGTTGGGAACAGTGAAATATTTCCTAACAAGTGCGGAAATAATACTTCGACATTAAAAGTTATAAGTCAATTTATTGAAATTGTACATGTAATTTTTTATCATTATTATGAATCTTAACAGAAACATGTTCACAATTCGTCAATGAAATTCCAGAACAGGTCTTTGTGGAAGTAGAACTAGGGTTATTATTTACGTTAACTTCTTCATTATTGAAATCAGAACAATCTTGACTCCGCTATTTAATTTTGAAATAATTTAAAAATATAAAAATTGTAGAAATTTAATTTATTTTCCAAACTCTAGTAGAAACAAATATGTGTGCAACAAATAAAAAAAACCTTTTTTTTTCAATATGACATCTGCTAACTTATTGCACAAATAGCTATTTCCCATTTTAACCACTTACGATAAACATATCAAAAAATTTAACTTACGATTAACTAAATAACTAAATAACTTACGATTTCCAACGAATCACCCTGTATATTGCTAAAACCAAATAAAGTAGAAAAATTCATGTGTGCAACCCGTAGGAAATCCATTTTTTTCCATGTTTTTAATTTCCACTATCGCCTCGATCAAAAATCCCATGCCTAGTACGGAAAAAACTACATTTCCTAACTTATTGCACATACAGCTATTTCATAATTACTAACATTTTATAATTTAGAAAACAAATTTTCATTTGTCAATATTTTACATTTTATTGAGAAAGTTAGGTTATTTACAATCACATTTCAGAATTGCTGTTGAAATTTTGTGATTTATAATACAAATTTTGCAATTATCAATAATATTTAGCATTTTAAGTGAAAATATGACAATTTACAATAAAAATGTCACAATTGCTGCAGAAATGTTGTAAATTACAAAACAAATTTATTTTGCAATTGTCAATGACATTTTGCATTTTATACTAAAAATTTGTCCATTTTCTATAACATTTCATAAATGCGCCTGAAATTTTGTAATTTATATTACAAATTTTGCAATATTCACGGATAAAAGTTACAACGAAAATAACATAATTTTAGAATTATGTGAATTATTAGAGTGTTATTAGTAACACTCATATACTTATTACATTATAACTTTTCTAGTTTCATTGATAAACAAAGATATTGCATTTATAAACAAAATTTTGTATTTTTTACAGATATCTTGTAATTTGTATTTAAATTTTATCAAAATAAATGAAAATGTACAGAATTACAATGACATTTTTCAACCGTTAGTGCGTATTATATTTTCAGGATCAAATTCCATAAACATTAGTTCTGAATTAAAATTTCATAATTTCTTCTGAAATAGTATAACCCATCATCAACATTTCGCAATACGCATAAAAAATTTGTCATTTACAATACCAATTATATAATTCCAATTAATATTTTGTAATTTATTAAATGTAAGCTTTGACATTTAAAATACAGATGTTGCTATTGCTACTGATATTTTGTATATTATGGTGAAAATAGTGAAGGTAGTTTTAGAAGCCACTAAGTTTAGCCCCTAACTAGTGGCCAGACAACTAACTAGTTGTAGTTGTAGTAGTATGTTTATTAATATGTACAAGTACATATGAATAACATCAGTCAAATATATACATAAACGCAGTATATTTACATATCAGATTTATTTTTATATAATTAGACAGAACATGTTTAAAACTATACAGACTAGGTAAACATTTAATTTCAACAGGTAGGATGTTAAAGTCGTTTAGACCCTTAAAAAATAATGAATTTCTTGTGGATTCTTTATTGGCCTTCGGAACATAAGATTAATAATTATTAATGATTAATTATTGATCGTATGTTCCTAAGGCCAATAAAGAATCCACAAGGAATTCATTATGTTTTAAGGGCCTCACTGATACTAGAATTTCAGATATCTGAAATCATTAGGAAATAATTATCATAATGAATTGTAAACTCGAGATTATGTGTGCATATCGATGATTAATCAGTCCCGTTGGCGTTGAATAACAGAATAATGCCCTATCTGTCAGTCATTGGTTAACATTGGATTGTTGAATTGCAGAATAATGACCTATCTGGCAGTCATTAGTTATCATTGGGTTGTTGAATAACTAAATGATGACCTATCTAGCAGTTATTGTTTAGTATGATACAGTGTCATATGGGTGGATATTTAAAACGAAAGTATTTCGATTCATATCATTTATAAGACACTTTTCACTTCTTAGAAGACTTACGAAAATGTATGCGTTACCTAATAACGATCCTTGCCTTTAACCGATATCTAAACACAGATCAAAGACATAACAGAAATATACATATAACAACTACATGCATCGATTTGCTGGAGATTAAAGAGAAATCGCCAAGTATCAACTGCAATTCGAAAATAGCGCGGTGCAAAATGTATCCAAATATATTTAAATTTATGCCCACTCTTTGAAGATACCGATCGAGCGAAATACACGAAATTGTAAAAACATTTATATTACTAAATGCAAATTGTATACATACATGTGTCTTTTTTTCGGTTCCCAATAAAATTACGAGGAGATTTCTCAAAAATACGAATTATTTATGATAGAATTCTATTACGTATTGGAGTAAAAAAAATCTCATAATGATCGTTTAAAATGTTTGCAAATTTTACGTAGAGATGATGGTTCGCCGGAGCAAAGGAAGAATTTTTATTCTACAGAAGATTGAGATAGAAATTGAAACGTCCCACCTCATTTCAGATGCACATTCAAATTCTCGTTCAAAACACCCATTAATTCTCAAAACACATCTTGTCCCTCACTGCGAACTTCTATAAACACCGCAATTTTATGCCTTAAGATTGTTTTTAATGCCTCTCCTCTCACAATAAAATAAATAATCCACCCACATTAGTTATGCATGCTTAACATCCCGGCGTAGGTATAAGTCTACATGGACTGGGAATTATGCATTCAACCGCCGTTCTTCGTTTTGTCCCGATTTCCACGAAACGCGGCGGCAAAATGGGACCCAAAACTGAAATGGGTCACATTTCTATTAAGATGTAATAAACTGCAGTGTTTATGTCGTAACAAGAGCTCTTGTAGGTTTAATAGGCTTCAGTGGACATATGTGATACAGACGTATCCATTGATTTCATCCACGTTGTTTACATAATTAACAAAGCATTTAAAAGTGTTATGAGCGGCGCTTTCCTATAAACATGTTCATCATGACAAGATATGATTACGATGAGAAAACTTATGTACTTCAAATCCGTGGGTTAAAATCTGGACGTAAAAGATACTTATGGGTTATATAAAATATTTTGAATGCTGACAAGCTTTACTTCATGATCACGTTAAGTTGGATTATTTTTTTACAATTAAATAATTCAATTATAAATCAAATATACGTTATCTTTGTTAATGTGACTTTATTTGTGACTATAGTTTAGACTGGTTAGCCATTGTTAGTTATAGACACTCACTGTTTGATAATGAGTGACTAAACAGTCACAAATGAAGAAAAATCGATAATAACAATCCAACTTATGCAAACTGTGCCCTGTAATTCCCCTAAGTAACTGCAACTCTAAAGCCTCTCCGATAAATTGGCAGATTCCGGCAAATTGTGAAATCTGTAAACGGCGCCTTTACACATCAAACACGAGTATTCAATTCGGTTGTAACCGCAAGAGGCTTTGTGCCTTTTTTCGATGGCTAATCTGTTAATCTTTTACAAATAAAAGTGCCCCTCTCAGTGAGCGTGCCGTCCAGCGCTTAATTCGGTTACTGGGATGAGATTTAAAGCTCCGGCGCCAGCAGGCAGCATCCATTCCGAAGTTTATATGTCTCAATTACACAGGACTCGCATGGAATAATATTTAATCGTTCAGTCGCGCTGTATCATATTCCTGCATTAGTATGGTAAGCAGCCGATTACAAGATTGGCTGCTTGACACACTACACAACTCACACACATTCGGAATTATTACTGCTTTAGGCTACGTCTCAATTTGCGTCTGCGATCGCACGACAAAAAAAAAGAATCTGACAGCTGAGTATTAAATAAGCCAATATTTTAAAACATTTATTAAATTATAAAGAAAACATAAGTTAATTTATTAAAATCACTTTAATTTTTATTTGTGTCTACAGTTTTGACTGTTTGGCCAGTCATTATCAGACTGAATTAGCCATACTATTTGTTAATCATGATTAAACTAATATACAAGGTGTCCTATATCTTGGTGGCATAAATTTAGCATGCTAAGAAAGGCACAATTAAATGAAAATGTAAATTTTGTTTTCTAATCGCTTTTGTTTCCAAAATATATAGGACCTTAAAGTGTTACTTAGCAAATCAATTTTCTTAGAAACATTTCTACTTGGAGTACACTTGAAAATCTGATATTTTGCGAATAGTCGCCCACTATCAATACACATATTCACAAATAATTACATTTATCTGAGAAAACACAGTGCTGTAGAAACAGGGGTTCTTTTATTGTTATTCCTACATAACTTTGAGGTTAGAATTTTTTTATGCCCTATACCATTTTTTGGTAAATTAGCTTCTTTGTTATAAAAAGGGATACTTCTTGAACTTACTAAAAATTTAGAGTTTCTGAGATATTCGTGATTTCGAAAAAAAAAATCATTTAGTGTTGCCCTTCTTAGCATGCCACTAGATGTATGCCACGAAACTGTGGGACACCTTGTATAATAATAATATTATTATAAAATTTTATTTTTAATGCTCCTAAGCTTATCGTGTGTTATATTATTTTTTGTTTTAAGAACCATATTTTGTTTATTAATGAAAAATGAACTAATATTCCTGTTAACAAATGGAAAACTTATTAAGGTATAATCTACCAACAAACTTCCATATCTTATATGACTTTATCTCACCATAAGCAATACACATTATATAGTATATTATACACCATACACCAAGGTTGTAAAGTATACTATTACAGCCGAGGCGTGTGGTATCGCGAGGTGCGTAGCACTAAGCGATACATGACCCGAGGCTATAATAGTAGTCACAACCGTGGTGAATTTACTATTTTTTGCACAAAATATTTATTAAAAATGCATTTACCATTTGAAATTCACTAATGTCTTTTAAATTGCGTAAGATTTCCCTATGTCATGGATATTTAAAATTCATATACCTACATATGTACAGTCAGTCTCACATAAATCTAGTACAAGAAATTAGGTTACAATAGCAATTTTATATAGGAATGTCAATATGTTTGTACTAGATTTATGAGAGCACCACTGTACATTATATCGAATGGATTTCTATAAATATTGAAAATTTCTGAAATCTTGAAAAGTTTAGTGAAATTTTAGAAGGTAGAGGCTATAAGAATATGTTATAGATTTTTAAATATTTATTGCAACTTAATTTTTAAACGAAATTAAATAATGTCTATAAAACATCTTTAAATAATATAATTTCGTGTAACTGAATTTCTAAATTCGGAAATTGTAAAACAGATTTTTAATAATAACGAAAATTATTGAAAATATTCAAATTCTCATCAAAATACTGAAATATAACATTGAAATATTGGGAAACAGTCGTGAAATTTATATTAAATATTTATTGAAAATAAATGTATTGTTTCTGACGTTTTAAACGGATGGTGAAATATTTTTTGTTTTTATTCACTAGTGAATTATACACTTTTAGTTCACTACAAATCAAGAACATACTTCATCATTTTCGTAGAACATCTTTGGCTTCATAGGCATCAACATTCCCACTACTTCTGAGGCTGCATTTGAAACTCCTACTAGTACAAAAACACTAAAATGGCCTTTTTTAATTTTAGTTTGTCAATAAATGTCAGTTTGACTTTCCACCGACATATTATAAAAATTAGATATGTAACTAAACTGTTGTTCGACAAAATTTAAAAAAAAATATAGAATAAAACACGTGAGTTAAGGATGTTGTATACTCGAATAGATTAGCCCACTCGCCCTATCGGGCTCGTGGCCTAATTTTATTCTCATGAGTAAATGTCCACTTAACTCACTTGTGATATAAATAACTATTAAGTTCATTACTGTCTATGAAATAGTCTCTTTAAAATTGTCAAAACTCGTAAAAATGTCATTAAAACTGTGAAATTGTCAATAACTGTATTATGTAACTCACTTGTTATATAAATAACTGTTAAGTTCATTACTGTCTTTGAAATAGTCTCTTTAAAATTGTCCAAAATCATAAAAATGTCATTGAAACTGTAAAATTGTCAATAATTGTATTATTTTCAAGAATAATGAAAATTCTTCAAAGTCCAGAATTTCGTGAAACTGAAATTATAAATTTGGATATTGTGAACGATATTATTTTAAATTTATTACTGGTATGAAATATCCTCTTGAAAATTGCCAAGAATCGTGAAAATGTCATTGAAAATGTAAAATTGTCAATCTTCATGAATCTTCAATCTTTAAGAAAAATGAAAATTACTGAGTCTTCATAATCTTATCTAAAGCCTAGAATTTCGTGATACTGAAATTATAATTATAATAGTTATTAAATTATAAAAAATATATTATAAAAATCTTCAAATTGTTATCAAAATTATAAAATATATTTCCAAACTATGTCATTTAAATATTTAACAAATATTTATTGAAAATACATTTACCATTTGAAACTCAATAACAGTTATGAAATATCTTTAAAATTGTAAAAATTTGTGAATACGTCAATTAAATGATAAATTATGAACACAAAATTACGAAATGGTTATTATGAAAAATTAATAAATTACCAAATCATGTTTGTAGAAAGTAGGTATTTAGATAAATATTCAGTAAATTTTTAAATATTTTTTGAAAATATTGAAGTTTGTGAATGTTATTGATATTCATGAATATATTATGATATTCCTGAATATACAGTGTGTTCGATAAAAAGACGCATAAGACTGTAGCGACTTCATTTGTTATTTAATCATCAACAAACCAATTACCGAGTGTCGGGGATAAGGGGCAAACATAGGAATTTATCATGTAAAATTAAATATATGTAATTATTAGCTCCCTTATTAATTTTAGAGAAAAATCGCAAAGGAATCAAAAGGAAAGTCTAGAATTTCGTGAAACTGAAAGTATAAATTCGGAAATTGTCAACAAGTAATCTTCATGAATAACGAAAATTGAAAATAATTTAGTATTTTTAATCAAATACTTGCTATGAGGTAGCCTCTTTAAAATTGTGAAACATGAAAATGCCATTGAAACTGTAAAATTATTAATCTTCAAGAATCTTCATCATCTTTAAGAAACATGAAAATTACCGAGTCTTCATAATCTTATCTAATCTAAAGCCTAGAATTTCGTGACACTGGAATTATAAATTCGAAAATTGTTAACAAGTAGGTACGAATTTTCAATAACGAAAATTATTAAAAATCGTCAAATTCTTATCAAAATTCTAAACTATATTTCTAAAATATGTCATTGAAATAATTAACAAAAATTTATTGAAAATACATTTACCATTTGAAACTCAATAAAAGCTATGAAATATCGTTAAAATTGTAAAGAATTGTGAATACTTCAAATTATAAAATATGAAGGCAAAATTCAAAAAAGTTAGTTAATATTAAAAATTAATAAATTACGAAGTACCTAGTGTTATTTGTAGAAAGTATTTGATTAAAACTATTCTGTAAATTTTTAAATATTTATTGATTACTTATATTATATTTTAAGTTTGTGGATGTTATTGATATTAATGCATCAATTTTTGATATTCACGAATATATTATTGATATTCATGAATACGTTAAAATACGTAAAATGTTATTGAAATTCCGTATTTATAAATTAAAAGGAGCAATCTTCAGCATGAATAATGAAAATTGCCGAAAATCTTGAAAATTAATGACGAAAGGCTGATAGATAGATCGCTTAATAACGATTGATCTATCCCTCTATCTCTCTCTCTTTCTCTCCATCTCCCTCTTTCTTAAACATTTTATAAAATATCTATCTCTCTTTCTCCCTTTCTCCTCCCTCATAAAGATTTTATAAAATGTCTCTCTTCTTCTCTCTCTGTCTCTCTCTCACACACAGACACACACTCTTGAACATTTAATAAAAAATATACTCTCTCTCTTGAATATTTTATAAAATATTCTAAAATTTATGACTGAAACTTCCATAAACTTCATTGAAAAAAGTGACATTTATTTCAGTTTTGTATCTATAATGATTTATAAATATATAATAGTTACATGATGTTGTACAACAGTATTTATATAAAACAAACAGTTTTGCACAGAAATGGTTGTCAAAATGCCGTTGGGCTAACTTTATAGCAGTAGATTATTTCAAAATAATGAGTGTAATCTTAAATCTAACTGAAAATATATATAGTACAGCCACTGATTTATTAGAATATTGGTGTTAGCATTTATATTAATTCCATTTCTTTATATTAATAAATATACGAAGAAAGTGCATTCGAAATCTGATGTTTTAATATGTCGCGCTATTATAAAGTTAAGTTAAGATGTAGCCTTGTCGTTTCCAATTCGAAATGTGATTATATAGATGCGAGATGGTAAGAAATGTTCAAAGCAGACGTTTCTTAATTAGCTGATTTAACAAATGGGTACTTTGTCACCGTTTATTGTTTGGAATTCGTGTGATTATGGTAAGCGGCGTAATCCGATATGGAGATATTAAATACTATACAAAAACTAGAGTTTGTTAGATGGTATCGTGTGTCGCCAATTAATCCAATTACATCATTTGGTAAGGTCGCCTGCAGTTGCTGTGATCCTCCTCAGCTCTGGAAGGATTTATTCGTGGGACTCAAGCCGGTGGTTGCAAATAGAGGGCGAGCCTGTTAAAAGTACTTCATAAACCAGGGGAGGAACAACGAGTCCCCACGATGAGCACACCCCAAGTGCCACTTATAAAGTCATTGATTGACAATATTCGTAAGATCAATGTGTATTCCATTGAAAATTATACATTATTTATGGATGCTGGACGGAGATTTGACTAGAAGTTTTGTAGCATTGTCACGAGAAGAACCACAATTAGTATTAGTATTTTTATGGATTAAAGTATTATTTAATTTAATAAATACATGTTATAATCGTAATGAAGATAGAGCAAAAAACTTCGTATGTCACAATACTTTAATAACTTCAACAAAAGTATAAAATAAATTACAGTTGCAAATTTAAAACTTAAGAAATCCTACGGAATAATAGAAAGTAGAAGAAATGCTCATAGAGTAATATGGAAAAAAAGGAAAATATGAGAAAATTCCAAATTGATATTCAAAATTCAAGCAAATTATGATTTAGATCACATAAAATTAAAAAAAAAAAAACAAAAATATGAATAATTTTGGCAAGTACACAATTTATATCCATTAATTCATGAAATCTTAAGAATCCTAACCAATGTTATTGCTTAGGATTTAGATTTGTTGGATGGATTTGTTTAAATATAACATAAATGGAGAAATTGGAAAATTCACCTATGTCTAATATTATTTTGTTTTATTTATAAATAGTTAGTCAAAATATCTGAAAATAATATTAAAAATTAAATAAAATTATTTACAAATAAAAAACTTGAAAATTGTATATTCGAAATTGTGAAAAATCAAAATATATGCATTTAAAATCCCGTTAAAAATCAGAAATTGCTTCTAACCTATTTTAGCAATTATACCGAATAGTTATTTGCAACTTTTGATTTACGGAACAAGACATAATTATACAAACAACCATTCCAGTAGATTGATTACATTAAATCAGTTTATTAGCTTAAAATACTGTGTTTGTATAAAGGTAATTATGCAGCAGACACGTTGCACATTGCGGAAGCACCATTCGATTTAGGCTGTCACAAATGAACACATATCATGCAGACTCAAAATTAATCCATCTTCTATTCAAAAATAGCATTGCAGATATTCGTTCTAGTTTTATAATAAATTTAATTTAGTTTTCTAACATAATATTTGATTTATATCTTTATATTAAATTTATGTTAAATTTGCAAAGTATTTCACGAGGGATGAATAATGGAAAACTGCTTACTTTTAAAATAATTTTGCATGGAACTTCGTTTGTGGACCAGACTTAACTTCAAATTTGATATTTTATGTTTTGTAGCAATTTTAAATAGGATCGAATTCCTACAAAAAAAATACCACAGATTTTTTTTTCTAAAGTTGAACCTTATTCATACAATTCATGCAAAACTCAATTATATAATAATGAATTATTTTTGCAATAATCAATAATGGTTCTTAATTTGTAATCAATTTTCAGTATTATAGTTTTTATTATTATTACAATAAAACATGATAATCAATGTTATTGATAATTTACAAACTTGTAATTCCAATGAAATATTCACGAATTTTCACAACTTATATTTCATAGTTGACCTAATTTAATGCCTTTGAAATCTTAGTAATACTAATAATATTTTACATTATAAGCCCGGAAAATGGTTATTACTGGCTATACAAGCAAATGACTGGCGAGTCACAGGCAAGCCTGTCACTTGTAGAGCCAGTAAAAACCATTTCTCAGCGTATAATGTACAATATTTAATTTGTTCAACACTTGAAAAAGATATATTAAGACAATAACATGACAGGTACATTATTAATAAAATTTATCACCTGTCAGTATCAACATTTTTTTAAACACAATATCATAAATTTAATTATAATTGCATTTATTATTAAATCGAATGACTGCAAAGTTGAAACAAACATACCAAATAATAATTTAATATTAAATTAAACTAAATAATATTAAAATGACATAGGAGAGTGACACATTCTCTAAATTTATCTCTCTCTCTCTCTCTTTAAATTTGATACGACACAAGTAAAATCTTTACACAGGCTCGGGTTACGTTTACAAGCTTGGTGCTTGTAAATGTCATCTTACCAGGTTAGTGTACAGAGGGACACGCGTGTGTAACAACTAAATATATTTTCAATAAATATTTGTTAAAAATTTCATTTATACTCGTATTTCACAAATTTTTAATGATATATTTTAGAAATTTAATAAAATTTTGAATTGTATATTTTCGAGTTATCATAAACTTCTTAAATTTTCAATATTTTTTATTATCCAGTTATTGACAATATACAAATTTATAATTTCAATGAGATATTCAATCAGACGAATTTTCATTTATATTAATGAATTGATGAGTTTCAAATAGGTAATATATTTTCAATAAATATTTGTTAAAAATTTCAATGACATTCGTATTTCGCAAATTTTAATGATATACATATTTTATAATTTAAATAAGATTTTTAAGGTTTTCCTTAATTTTCACTATTGAAGATTATACAATTATTATAATTGATTATATTAAGCTGTATGGCCTTGGATGCAAAGAAAACGTTAATGATAATAATTTTTGCTTGCACAGTATACATACTACATAGTATACATACAGTCACGAATGTTCACAATTTTAAAGATATCTCATAGCTATTAATACATTTCAAATAGTAATTGTATTTTCAATAAATATTTGTTATAAGTTTCAATGATACTTTTCGAAAATTTCAAATATATTTTTCGAAAATTTCAATGATATATTTTAGAATTAGAATAGATAAGCTTTTGATGAAATATATTTAAGTACATTCAATAAATTATACTATAAATGTCAATGACATTTTCCGGAAATTTCGATGTTATATTTTAGAATTTTAAATGATAATTCGAAGATTTTGATAAATATTTGTTATTCGTGAAGATTGCTTATTTATAATTTGCGAAGCTAGGACGTGTTTCACGAAATTTCACAATTTAAAGATGTTTTATTGACATTAGTGAATTTCATTAAAAAATGTATTTTGAATAAATATTAAAAAATCTATACACAATGAATTTCAATCAAATTGTTATAAGTTTAGTAACGTATTTAAGATTTTTCATAAAAATTTCAGTATTTTTATTTTTATGATTATTGCTTACCTGTTTACAATTTATGAATGTAACATAATATCTATAGTTTGCTATTTTTTTTCGGGAATTTCAATTATAAGTATGTTCATTTTAGATTTTACTAAAATTTCAGAGATATTCAGTAATTGTCAATATTTTTTGAGTTTACTTTGTTATAATTTATGAATTTAAAATATCGCTGACATATTCATGAAGTTTCACAATTTTAAAGACATTATTATATTTCAAATAAGTAGTAAATGTATTTTCAATAAATATTTGATATAGGTACATTTGAATGATATTTTTAGAAAATTGCAATGGCAAATTTAGAATTTTTATAAGATTTTAAAGATATGCAGCAATTTTTTATTATTCCTGAGGATTACTTGTTTAGTATTCAGTACTAAGAATTCGGAATATTTAGTATTATGACTCTTTACATAGTATTACATTGTCAAATTGAAGCTACATGGGACATCATTAACAATTTTGGAATTTAGAATTTCAATGACCTATTCAGTTTCAAGTTTCAAGTTTCATTATATTCTTATTATTATTCATTATCATTTTATTATTTAAAAATGTTGATAACATTTTTAAGATTTTCAGCAATTTTCAATATAATATAGGTATTAAATTGTATGAGGAAGTGGTTACTTCTTGGTGAAACATTTTGATTAGGTTAATAAAGAAAACACTTGGTAAAGTTTCAAAGGTTTTATAGAATTGCTCTACAATTATATAGGTATGTTTATTGCATGTATAATTCATGAACTTTTTATACTGACGTAGATTTGATATATTGTTAGTTTTGATGAGATGAGAAATATTGATGAAGGTAAATGTTCTGATGAATTTACAATAAATGTTTTAAAATTGATAACAGACCGAATTTCAATCAAATTTTTTAGAAATTTCAATGACCTATTTAAACAATTTGATAAAAAATCAGAATTTTTAGTGTTAGGAAAATTGTTTGGTTGTTGGCAATTTATTGTATATCGATATTTACAAACACAAAAATGAATAGATTGCTATATTTGCTTAGGAAGTTGGAATAATATGGATTATTTTGGAATGCTGATAAAATTTTCACGATTTTCAGGAATTCTCAATGTTCATTATGTTAATTATATGAACTTCTTATACTGACGTATTTTTTTTGATTTTTCACTCGTGAATTTAAAAGATCTGAAGAATTTAGAATAAATATTTATAAATCGATAACCGAAAAAATGATTGTAAATCCAATTTTTTTAGATTTTTGCATGACGTAATAATAATTTTAATAAAAATTTCAGTATTTTAATTTTTATGAAAATTGCTTGGTTGTTAAATTTAAAATTTCACCGACTTATTCTTAATCTTCAATAATTTCATCAACGCTAATTGCTTTGAATGGTGATAAAAGTTTAAATAAATTTTTAAGATGTTATAGGTGTAATACATTCTTGTAAATTTTAATCGAAATTTTAAAAATGAACAGCGTTGTTCATAAAAATTTAAACCGTGGTTTAGCGGTGGTTTATCGGTGTTTTACACTGAGTTGCCAAGGTTACTAAGATTAAACCACTGTTAAACCGCAGCTTAAATTTTTATGAATAACGCGGTTAATTTTCAAAATTGAATAATTTTTTTATTATATTAGTAATTTTCATAACATTTTCATTCAGAACCTTCTCCTCCTTTTCTAAAGTTTGTAATGTTTGAGTTGTGTTACTATCCATAGCCAAGCCAAGCAGCCATACAGAAATATGATTGAAAAATATATCAATATAAGTTATAGACAATATTCATTTCTGTTAGAAATGTATAGTCATCACATGTCTCATGCAATTATAGCTAAATTTTTCGTTCTATTGCTATATTATTAAATATACTTAAACTTGATACTTTATCCACATTATGTTTTATATTAATAACTTTATTTTTACGATTATAAATGAACTGCCAGATTATTCCTACATTTTTATTTATCATAGAGATTATGCCGACTCGCCCTGCATATTATTAATTGAACATGAAGTGATATATCAGCACTTAGTTAAGGATTTAAATGTGCTTATTACCCAACGGTAAGATACACATGTCTGTTTTTAAATTTGCAAAAATGCAGATTAGAAACTCCGTTGTTGCATACAAAGCATGCACCATTACTATTCACACCCACGAATGCAGCGAATAATTTCTCCGTTTGCAATCGTTTCTTCTACACAGAATAAGACCAGCAGCAAACACTGACCACAAAGATTAATTCGTGAAAGTGCGTTTGTTCTTGATTCTGAACTCATAATTACATTAATATAAATACAATAAAAATAATAATAACTGCAAGATTGAAAAAAAAAATCTATATTTTGGAAAACATTATTGATAAATATATTAGGTAATATATTTATGCGAAAAAATTCTAAAAATTGTCTTTAGTCTTATGGAATGTTAAATTTTTGTAAATTATTTCGAAAATATTACATATACTTGCCTATTTAAAAAAAATATTTGATTAAAAATTAATGTCAATCTTTTGTAGACCAAGTTTTCTAATTAAAGTATTTCTATCTTTGTCATCAGATCATAATATTTATCAGTAGGAGAAAATACATAATAATATAGAGAAATATAAATAAATGCGGACGAAGACACACACACAAAAACACAATAATACAAATAAATATGACAATAGTAGTTAGACTATGGGGTTTCTAACGCAGGCCAGGTTAGTTTTCGATTAATTTAATCCGCGGTTTTTATTGGCGGATTAATCAATTACCGCGGGCAGTAACAATGGGTTGATTGCGGAAATCGCGAGTAATTTAATCACAAATACAGGATAACAATGGAATAATTGCAGATGCATTACATTAATTACAGGTGCATTACTGCAATTACAGGTTCTTTAATTGCAGGTTAATTGACGATCCGCGAATTTAATTGGCAGTCTAATCACCGCGAGCAGTAACAATAGATTGATTGCGAGTAATTTAATCACAATTGCAGGATAACAATGAAATAATTACATCAATTGTAGGTACTTTAACTACAGGCTAATTGGCGATCTGCGAATTTAATTGGCAGTCTAATCACCGCGGATCAAATTGATATCATAGTTCGCAGGACTGAGGATCGCCACACAGTCGCCGCCCCCGACACCACCGCCCCCGACCTCGCCGCCCCCAGACCACCCACGAGGCCAGAGGCCGCCGCCCCCGCGCCGCCCCCCGCGCCGCCCACACCCGCCCCCCGGGCCCCGTGGTCCACTGTCACACCACCCCCGATGCGGCCGTGCGGGCGCGAGTGGAACCAGCCATGTGATAATGCTCGGCGTGTAATGCGATACACGATTCGGCAGGAAGTGATCATTCAAACCTCCATAAGTATGATAAACTTAAGTTAATGAGCGTCAAAGGTCAAACATCTTCGCGCTAGACTGGCCATAAAAACATTTCCCCCGATTTTAAGGGCCGATAGAAAAAAGTCGTATTTAATATAGGCGAGATTAGATATTTAACTGCGGAGATCAACGGATGTCAATTATATCAATAGCGTAATTAGACAGGATGTATTTACCTTAAATTAATTAACTACAAAAAGCTACAGGTACACAAACAGCCTTTCTGTGCTGGGAGGTAAAAAACACCATATTTATCCGCCAATAATTAGGTTTTATACGTATGCAATATAGATAAGGAATATGCAAGACAGGGGACAGACACATTGTAGGATTTATGTGTATACACTAGTAGTTGACCTGAGACCTGAGGCTTGCGGAACGTAACTCCACGATTACAAAGTTACAATTGCAAGAAATTACCCAGAGTCTAAGTAAATGCATATACACTTTAAATAAACGCCGATACAATCAAATCAACTTCGAACTACTTAGCAATTCGTTGTTTTATTAATCAGCCGAGCATAAACTAAATTGATTACACCTGTTCATAGACAATAAATTATACTATCGCAACATAAATTTATTTACAATTAATTAAAACGAATTAAAAGGACAGCGATGGCAACATACTAATAGACAAAAACGCAATAAAGAACATATGGAAGCCGTATATCGAACAACTATTCCAAGACGAAAGACCAGAAATTCAGCATATACAGCCAGAAACAGGCCCAAGCATTCTGAAAGACGAAGTACGAAATGCCATAAAACAAGTTAAAGACGGTAAAAGTCCAGGACCAGACGGAGTCCACGCGGAATATTTAAAACTACTAGACGACGAAGGAATTAAATGGCTAACCGACATCCTTAATAAAATCTATAACACAGGTGTAATACCACAACAGTGGTTGGAATCAGATTTCGTAACACTCCTAAAAAGACATCGGCAAAAAGATGCGATGAATATAGAACAATAAGCCTAATGAGCCACCTATTGAAAGTGTTTCTAAAAATAATACATAAAAGAATATACAATAAAGTGGAAGGACAACTGGGACCCACACAATGTGGATTTAGAGCCGCATTCGGGACAAGGGAAGCTCTCTTTAGTGTTCTTTAGTATTGGTACAGAGATGCAGAGACATGAATTGTGATGTATACGCGTGTTTCGTTGATTACAAAAGGTCTTTGACAGAGTCCAACACCAAAAACTGATACAAATTCTGGAAAATACAGGAATAGACGACAAAGACCTCAGAATAATTACAAATCTATACTGGAACCAAACGACAAGCGTAAGAATCGGAGACGATAGCACAGAAAGAATAAAAAAATTACGCGGTGGGAGGCAGGGATGTGTACTGTCTCCTCTGCTATTTAACATCTATTCTGAAGTCATATTTCGGGAAGCCCTAGTAAATACACAAGAAGGAATTTGTTTAAACGGGAAACGTATAAACAACATCAGATACGCAGATGATACCATGATCATGGCCGACAACATAGAAGACTTACAACTAATAATGAATAGCTTAATAAGCACTAGCCACTGACATGGGCCAGATATCAACATAGACAAGACCAAATTCATGATTATAAGTAAGAACAACCCACAACACCACCAACAGCAACTGGAGCTGGAGCAGGGGAACATCGAAAGAGTTAAAAAATATGTATATCTAGGCACCGTTATTAATGAGCAATGGGACCAGACACAGGAAATAAAAAAGCAGGATTGAAAACAGCAAAAATATATTCATTAAAATGACCTCAGCCTTTAAAAGTCGTAATGTAACTATTGATACCAAAATGAGACTCTAACGCTGCTCCGTATTCTCTGTGTTATTTTATGGAATGGAAGCTTCGACGCTCACGGTTGCTAACATAAAATGCTAACGACACCCCTCAGCCAACAGAGCAAAAGAATAGAAATAAACTCAATAAAATTCAAATAAAAATATTAAATTCAATATAAACACAATAAACAATCCTACTTTTTCACCAAAAATAAAATTAAATCACAATTACCTAGCGCTAAAGATAAACTGCAGCGTTTATGCAAAACGGACTAACTGCAAATATTGTGAAGCAAAATATTGTGGGGTAGAAATATATATATATATATATATATATATATATATATAGAAGAAGAAACCTGCCGAGCCATAAAAATTAGAATAAAAGAACACATATGCTTCTAAAACAGCTCAAATTTTGGTCGCCACTTACCACAACCACATTTTCGACCACAACGCAGATTTAAAACTCTTACATAACATACACTATTAGAAGCGTGCACAAAATTGATAAAATGCTAAATATAGATCTTAATGGCTAAACGAACAAACATAATTAAATTCCAGCTGATAACACGGGAGTAATATGATACGCGTTGTGAGCGCAAACTATAAACATGACAATTTTCATCATTATGAATATAACAAACTAGTCAGCTCATCAGATGTCAGATGTGCCATAAAAAATAGTCGGTGAGCCTGGAAATTAAGCCAGACATGATAAATATGGCAATTTTATCATTGCGAGGGTCATAAATTCAATACTAATAGGCAGATGCAGCCGAAAATTGAGGATTAGGTATCGGGAAAATATGTCAGGCGGTAAACGGAGCAGAGCGATTTATGGATGGCAGATGCTAACCAGACATGGCCGCGGTAATTTAATTGGAGTGGAAACCATCCATCACCTGACACATATGGGCAATAAAAACTGTACCCTTCACCGATAATTTAATCAGCCCAGGAAGATATAAATACGGCAAAAAGCCATTAACATGTCATTTGCCCATAGTGTAATTCGAGCAGCCATAACGACGCATAAAAACTATACCCTTAGCCGGTAAAATAATCGGCCCAGGAAGCTATAATTTAGATAAGATATCGTAAAAATATGAATTCCACCTCGTTCACTGACATATTTATGTCCGTTATATATGGGCACCTGACATGCTATCAGACAGGCCCAGCAAGTCGAGACGTGTTTACCCCCACCACCACCACCGAAGCTTACTTAAACGCGAGGATTCTAGACACCGCTCCATTTCCAACAACACAGTTTCGGCGAGTAGAGTTATCTCACAGTCTGCGAGTGTGCTACAACAAAGTGTTCCTTAATTTAAGCTTACCGTCCAACATACAGCTATAATCCAGCGCCCGCCCAGTTTCGAATAGGTAAGTGATCATTTATATTAAATTAAATATACGCGGACCCCCGTTTAAATAAAATTATTCGTGTAGCTGTGTAAACTTAATCAATTTGAATGCATTATCCTGGATATATAGCAGATGCCTCACATCGTAATTTAATGCAGCTTTTGAATGAGCATGAATTAATAGATTGTATTTTATTGCTCACAGATATGGACTTCGTAAGTAAGCTGAATAAGATTGGGGCCAAAGAGCCAAAAGCTTTCATCAAAATCGGTGAGCTGCAGCAGGACGCTCGCTATCGCATCATCGAAGGCAGGAAAATAACCACCAAATTTGGCGAGAAGCAAACGGTCGACCTTGAGCAGGGAATACTATTCCTACCGAAGCGCTTCAACAACATCAGCAGCGATGAGTTTGGGGAGGCGGTCGCACGAGGCCTCTACATCAGCAGGGGATCGAACAATGGACTGTCGTTTGAGAGTGATGAAGAGAGATCTGCGAGCTAGGACGCTGTTGCTAAAGCATAAAATCGAGGAGGTTAAAAGGATGGTCGAGATGCGCGAACTCACGAAACAAATGGCAACGCTAAAATTTTGTGATTAAAATCAAAGATTTCTGTATATATCTAACTAACCAACACAATAAATAAAGAAATAATAAGAATAATATATACTTATTTCAACACTAAATTATCTATCCTATATTGCAAGAGAGAGAGAGCGCGAGAGAGCTAGGAGGTTAAGAGGAAAACACATGACAACACAGTAAAAGTATTAAAAAATGAGGCCTGCATTTATGGAATGCGTTAGCCTATTAGCGGCAGTGTAAAGACAGGGGCTATTATAATGATGTGAAAAATGAGCACGCCCGATGTGATGGATAATAGGTTCGCATAAACAAGCACTTCGAGTACAAATAATGTTAGAGGGCATTTACATGTATAGTGATGCTGTATTGTCAACATTTGAATGTTTCAAACAAATGACTCTAATGAAGTGTTTTATCAACCTACAATAAATAGAGAAATAATACGATTTATTACTCATGCATATCCTCGAGTAGCTAGGAAACTGGATCTGTAATTCGAGCCTGCTTAATTACAGTATTAACTCTAATCGCCCGCTAGGTCATAGGTGCATTGATTTGTACACCTGTCAGAACTTGTAGCTGGCAGGGCGCTCCTCCCCACCACATGAGTTTCGGGGGGCTATCTTTAAGCTTGATTTCTGCATACATTAGGATAGTTCTCAGGCAGCAACGACGAAGCATGCATCCACCCAAGAGCACTAACACTCGCAGTCCTCCGCATATTAAGAGAAGTAAGTACACCGCTTCTAGCCAAATAATTATGAATAAATCATATATTTTATTGCTCCCAGATATGGACTTCGTAAGTAGCCTGAATAAGATTGGGATGGTAAAAGCTTTAATCAAAATCAGCGAGCTGCAGCAGGATTTATTATTAAAAATAGTATTGTATATGTTTGCATGATTTTTCTTTATTTAATATGTTCTGTTCTCTCTATACACTATGGAGGGGTGAATAAAAATAAAGTTTTACATTGTATTATTATTTTTTATTACCATATAAAATATCAACTACATACTCGTGACGGAGTGGCGGAGGGGCTTCGGGAGGAGCGGAGGGGCGGAAGGGCTGGTTGTGTTGGTGGAGGGGCTTCGGGACGGTACGGAGGATATATATATATATATATATATATATACCACCACCAACAGGTGTGTCACGGGTATCTCACCGGTGTCTCACAGCTGTCTCAGAGGTGTCTTACAGCTGTCTCACAGCGTCTCACATGTGTATCACAGCGTCTCACACGTTACTACATTTTAAGAATATAAAGGGCGTGGGTGCTTCGGGAGGGGCGGAGGGGCTGGTGGGGCTTCGGGAGGGGCGGAGGGGCTGGTGATGTTGGTGGTAGCGGAGGGGCTTCAGGAGGGTCCGCATACTAGCGAACTGATTGTATTGGGTGGCAATTTGCTGTGTCTAGTGAAGCTCGGCTCGAATCCAGCACCCCTGTCCATTGATCCATATTGATCACCTCGAGCGATTGTTGCTGCTTGACGACCTTCATCGTACCAAACCTCTCACACCGCGGATGAGACTCTAGCTCACCACCTCCTTTTAACGTTTGCTGGTCATTACAGGTTCTCCCTGAGCTATTCAAAGCATCCTTTTCGGTCTTAGGTTGTCTCATCGTGGCATTTGTTTGATGTTTAGTTTCATGCCGTTTGAGATTATCGCTTCTTGTAAATGTTCTCTCACAGTGCAAACACTTCAATAATCTGGCAGAATTAGTAGTCTTGTGTCTTTTCAATCCACGCAGCCACCGGAAAGAAGACTCACATCTATTACACTTATACATGCTGATGGATCGAATGCACCTGATATCTCTGTGATAGCCACTGTGCCAGTCTCTCTTATATATATATATATATATATACCACCACCAACAGGTGTGTCACGGGTATCTCACAGGTGTCTCACAGCTGTCTCACAGCTGTCTCACAGGTGTCTCACAGGTGTCTCACAGCTGTCTCAGAGGTGTCTTACAGCTGTCTCACAGCGTCTCACATGTGAATCACAGCGTCTCACATGTGTATCACAGCGTCTCACACGTTACTACATTTTAAGAATATAAAGGGCGTGGGTGCTTCGGGAGGGGCGGAGGGGCTGGTGGAGTGTACGGAGGGGCGGCGGGGCTGGTGATGTTGGTGGTAGCGGAGGGGCTTCAGGAGGGTCCGCATACTAGCGAACTGATTGTATTGGGTGGCAATTTGCTGTGTCTAGTGAAGCTCGGCTCGAATCCAGCACCCCTGTCCATTGATCCATATTGATCACCTCGAGCGATTGTTGCTGCTTGACGACCTTCATCGTACCAAACCTCTCACACCGCGGATGAGACTCTAGCTCACCACCTCCTTTTAACGTTTGCTGGTCATTACAGGTTCTCCCTGAGCCATTCAAAGCATCCTTTTCGGTCTTAGGTTGTCTCATCGTGGCATTTGTTTGATGTTTAGTTTCATGCCGTTTGAGATTATCGCTTCTTGTAAATGTTCTCTCACAGTGCAAACACTTCAATAATCGGGCAGAATTAGTAGTCTTGTGTCTTTTCAATCCACGCAGCCACCGGAAAGAAGACTCACATCTATTACACTTATACATGCTGATGGATCGAATGCAACTGATATCTCTGTGCCAGTCTCTCTTATATATATATATATATATATATATATATATATATATATATATATATATATATATATATATATCCTCCGTACCGTCCCGAAGCCCCTCCACCAACACAACCAGCCCTTCCGCCCCTCCGCTCCTCCCGAAGCCCCTCCCGAACGAGGTGGAATTCATATTTTTACGATGTCTTATCTAAATTATAGCTTCCTGGGCCGATTATTTTACCGGCTAAGGGTATAGTTTTTATGCGTCGTTATGGCTGCTCGAATTACACTATGGGCAAATGACATGTTAATGGCTTTTTGCCGTATTTATATCTTCCTGGGCTGATTAAATTATCGGTGAAGGGTACAGTTTTTATTGCCCATATGTGTCAGGTGATGGATGGTTTCCACTCCAATTAAATTACCGCGGCCATGTCTGGTTAGCATCTGCCATCCATAAATCGCTCTGCTCCGTTTACCGCCTGACATATTTTCCCGATACCTAATCCTCAATTTTCGGCTGCATCTGCCTATTAGTATTGAATTTATGACCCTCGCAATGATAAAATTGCCATATTTATCATGTCTGGCTTAATTTCCAGGCTCACCGACTATTTTTTATGGCACATCTGACATCTGATGAGCTGACTAGTTTGTTATATTCATAATGATGAAAATTGTCATGTTTATAGTTTGCGCTCACAACGCGTATCATATTACTCCCGTGTTATCAGCTGGAATTTAATTATGTTTGTTCGTTTAGCCATTAAGATCTATATTTAGCATTTTATCAATTTTGTGCACGCTTCTTGTGCACGGTTGTGGTAAGTGGCGACCAAAATTTGAGCTGTTTTAGAAGCATAGGTGTTCTTTTATTCTAATTTTTATGGCTCGGCAGGTTTCTTCTTCTATATATATATATATATATATATATATATATATATATATATATATATTTCTACCCCACAATATTTTGCTTCACAATATTTGCAGTTAGTCCGTTTTGCATAAACGCTGCAGTTTATCTTTAGCGCTAGGTAATTGTGATTTAATTTTATTTTTGGTGAAAAAGTAGGATTGTCTATTGTGTTTATATTGAATTTAATATTTTTATTTGAATTTTATTGAGTTTATTTCTATTCTTTTGCTCTGTTGGCTGAGGGGTGTCGTTAGCATTTTGTGTTAACAACCGTGAGCGTCCAAGCTTCCATTCCATAAAATAACACAGAGAATACGGAGCAGCGTTAGAGTCTCATTTTGGTATCAATAGTTACATTACGACTTTTAAAGGCTGAGGTCATTTTAATGAATATATTTTTGCTGTTTTCAATCCTGCTTTTTTATTTCCTGTGTCTGGTCCCATTGCTCATTAATAACGGTGCCTAGATATACATATTTTTTAACTCTTTCGATGTTCCCCTGCTCCAGCTCCAGTTGCTGTTGGTGGTGTTGTGGGTTGTTCTTACTTATAATCATGAATTTGGTCTTGTCTATGTTGATATCTGGCCCATGTCAGTGGCTAGTGCTTATTAAGCTATTCATTATTAGTTGTAAGTCTTCTATGTTGTCGGCCATGATCATGGTATCATCTGCGTATCTGATGTTGTTTATACGTTTCCCGTTTAAACAAATTCCTTCTTGTGTATTTACTAGGGCTTCCCGAAATATGACTTCAGAATAGATGTTAAATAGCAGAGGAGACAGTACACATCCCTGCCTCCCACCGCGTAAATTTTTTATTCTTTCTGTGCTATCGTCTCCGATTCTTACGCTTGTCGTTTGGTTCCAGTATAGATTTGTAATTATTCTGAGGTCTTTGTCGTCTATTCCTGTATTTTCCAGAATTTGTATCAGTTTTTGGTGTTGGACTCTGTCAAAGACCTTTTGTAATCAACGAAACACGCGTATACATCACAATTCATGTCTCTGCATCTCTGTACCAATACTAAAGAACACTAAAGAGAGCTTCCCTTGTCCCGAATGCGGCTCTAAATCCACATTGTGTGGGTCCCAGTTGTCCTTCCACTTTATTGTATATTCTTTTATGTATTATTTTTAGAAACACTTTCAATAGGTGGCTCATTAGGCTTATTGTTCTATATTCATCGCATCTTTTTGCCGATGTCTTTTTAGGAGTGTTACGAAATCTGATTCCAACCACTGTTGTGGTATTACACCTGTGTTATAGATTTTATTAAGGATGTCGGTTAGCCATTTAATTCCTTCGTCGTCTAGTAGTTTTAAATATTCCGCGTGGACTCCGTCTGGTCCTGGACTTTTACCGTCTTTAACTTGTTTTATGGCATTTCGTACTTCGTCTTTCAGAATGCTTGGGCCTGTTTCTGGCTGTATATGCTGAATTTCTGGTCTTTCGTCTTGGAATAGTTGTTCGATATACGGCTTCCATATGTTCTTTATTGCGTTTTTGTCTATTAGTATGTTGCCATCGCTGTCCTTTTAATTCGTTTTAATTAATTGTAAATAAATTTATGTTGCGATAGTATAATTTATTGTCTATGAACAGGTGTAATCAATTTAGTTTATGCTCGGCTGATTAATAAAACAACGAATTGCTAAGTAGTTCGAAGTTGATTTAATTGTATCGGCGTTTATTTAAAGTGTATATGCATTTACTTAGACTCTGGGTAATTTCTTGCAATTGTAACTTTGTAATCGTGGAGTTACGTTCCGCAAGCCTCAGGTCTCAGGTCAACTACTAGTGTATACACATAAATCCTACAATGTGTCTGTCCCCTGTCTTGCATATTCCTTATCTATATTGCATACGTATAAAACCTAATTATTGGCGGATAAATATGGTGTTTTTTACCTCCCAGCACAGAAAGGCTGTTTGTGTACCTGTAGCGTTTTGTAGTTTATTAATTTAAGGTAAATACATCCTGTCTAATTACGCTATTGATATAATTGACATCCGTTGATCTCCGCAGTTAAATATCTAATCTCGCCTATATTAAATACGACTTTTTTCTATCGGCCCTTAAAATCGGGGGAAATGTTTTTATGGCCAGTCTAGCGCGAAGATGTTTGACCTTTGACGCTCATTAACTTAAGTTTATCATACTTATGGAGGTTTGAATGATCACTTCCTGCCGAATCGTGTATCGCATTACACGCCGAGCATTATCACATGGCTGGTTCCACTCGCGCCCGCACGGCCGCATCGGGGGTGGTGTGACAGTGGACCACGGGGCCCGGGGGGCGGGTGTGGGCGGCGCGGGGGCGGCGCGGGGGCGGCGGCCTCTGGCCTCGTGGGTGGTCTGGGGGCGGCGAGGTCGGGGGCGGTGGTGTCGGGGGCGGCGACTGTGTGGCGATCCTCAGTCCTGCGAACTATGATATCAATTTGATCCGCGGTGATTAGACTGCCAATTAAATTCGCAGATCGCCAATTAGCCTGTAGTTAAAGTACCTACAATTGATGTAATTATTTCATTGTTATCCTGCAATTGTGATTAAATTACTCGCAATCAATCTATTGTTACTGCTCGCGGTGATTAGACTGCCAATTAAATTCGCGGATCGTCAATTAACCTGCAATTAAAGAACCTGTAATTGCAGTAATGCACCTGTAATTAATGTAATGCATCTGCAATTATTCCATTGTTATCCTGTATTTGTGATTAAATTACTCGCGATTTCCGCAATCAACCCATTGTTACTGCCCGCGGTAATTGATTAATCCGCCAATAAAAACCGCGGATTAAATTAATCGAAAACTAACCTGACCTGCGTTAGAAACCCCATAGTCTAACTACTGACAATATAATAGTTCAACAAATTATTCTTGAAAACCACTTAAAATATGAATGAAATTTAATATTGTTAATATTATTATTAACTTTTGAAAATACATATTGAAAAATATATCATTATTAAAATTGTAAAATGTTGCAATACGTTAATATTTGGCGATATATTATACGTTACTACCATGGTGGTATCGTATAATACGATTAAATAACTAATGTTTGATAAATGCGACAGCTTAGTATCTCCATTTCTAAATGAACCCTAATTTAATTCTGTACATTCAGCGTCACCTGTAAATTGGGCATTTCCCTCGGAAAAATTAATTAAGACGATTAAAATCGGAATGCTATCAGAAAATCCATCGGTCCAATTAATTAAGCCGCTTCTCGATTGTATCATCGTGTTGCGCAATTGAAAGTCCCAACAGAATTATGTTAAATAATCATTCGGCTTTAAATCTTCGGACTGTTGAAAATCGGAAAGAATGCGGACGTCGGCTTTATAACGAAGCCAAATGCTACTCACATTTCCACCATTATTAGATATTTATTAAAAAAACTTCACTCACAAGCAAATTAAGATTGGACATTGAAGATATTTGTTTTAATTAATACTGCTATTAGGTTTGTGGCTCCATTTGAAAATTCTACAGAAAATTAGCTATCTTTATTTTTTTCCGTTATTTTTATTATCATAGTACTAGTTAAGCAACAACAACACGATTAATTTAATTGACGCTTTTAATTCGCGGTTTTAATCAATCACCGCGAGCAGTAACAATTAAAAAAGCGTCAATTAAATTAATCGAAATCTCTGCTGGGGGTGAAGTGGAACTGTTGTTGCTTAACTACTAATAGTAGTAGTAACAATATTGTACTGGCTATCGACTTGCGGTCTCTTCGCCTTATTATATAATATTATATAATATTATTTAATTTCAATCATTTATGTAAAAAAAATGTACGTCCTTAATTTTACATAATAATATAGAGAAAAATAAATAAATACGTATGAAGACACACACAAAAACACAATAATACAAATAAATATGCCAATATAATAATTCAACAAATTATTCTTGAAAACCACTTAAAATATGAATGAAATTTAATCTATGAATTTTAAGACTTACATATTTTTTTTTACATAAATGATTGAAATAATTAACCATAATACGAGAAATATTACAGAATTATTTAATTTATTGATAATTATAGACAAGGCAGGCGATTTTTAAAAATTGGCCTTGACTAAGTGGTTCTCAAATCAAACATATCACTTGGGGCCAGTTGCAGAAAGTTAATTATCTTTGACCTTGGTTCTGTTATCTAGGATATAATTGTCGATACAATAGTAACCATAGAAACTGAATCACAATCAAAGATAATCTCAGATATAAACATTTTGGTGATGAAAACTTTCCCAAAATACTTTTATGATGAAAAACTAAATATTAAATCTTTTAATATGAAATTTTTTCACAAAAGTAGAAGTTTTGACAGTTCCTCGCAGAGTAAATCTATAAATTAGACACCTGCAGGAAAAATAAAGAAATAGTGAGAAGGGAAAAGTGAAAAGGAAGTGAGGAAGTCAAGAAAAACATAGGGCAAATAAAGGGCAAATAACAACAAAAGTAAGAAGAAAAAACGGAAAACAAAGGAGGCGTAAAGAGGTTTACGGCCGCTTCCATAATGGTATTAAAGTTTTTTTTAAACCGAAGGGGCGCCTTTAAGTGATGAAACGTCTTCCATAATTGACTTTTAAACGTCACTTTACGAAAAAGTGTCTTTTATCATATGGAACAGGAGCAGACTTTAAAGTCGACTTTTCTATTAAGTAAGCTTTACATAAAGGAGACTTTTCTGTGATATTATGGAACCGGCCCTAAGTTACCTCTGAGGAGAAGATCTGGGTGGCTCGCTTAGCACGGCGCACGCGTAGTCAGGAAGAGACAGGACCGTCTTAGATAATTTTTCCGAATATTTTCTAGATACAAGGAAAGCAAAACAAATGACCAGCAGGGGAGAGAGAAGGAAAAGGAGTGAATAAAAGGAAGTGGAAGAGAAGGAGGGCGTCAGCACCTCAAAGAAAATGCTCAGATCACCAGAGCAAATAAAAAGAGAAGAAGTAAGGAAGAAAGGAGAATAAAGAAAGTGTAAATCACCAAATGGAGAAGAGGCAGACACTGAGGAATTGAAAGAAATGTTGTCCAATTTAATGAAGAGCAATGAAGAAATAAAAACTGAGATAAAAGGACTGAGAAACGAAAACAGAATAAAAGAAGAAAAGTGGGAGATTGAAAAACGAGAAATGGTGACTAGAATAGAAAAACTAGAAAACTGGATGGAAAATATAGAGACGAAAAAGACGAAAAATTACATCATGATTAAAGCATTGCAACTAAAAGGAGCAGATATAAAGGAAGAAGTTGATAGTCTTGTAAAGAAAGATAGAAAGTAAGAGTACACACAAAGATAGCCAAGTCATACATGATAAACAAAGGTATGAAAGCAGAGATGATAGTAATGGAAATAGAGTCATGGGAGAAAAAGGAAGAAATAGTGAAAGCAAAAAGTAACAAACTGCGAAACTCGAAAATATACATGGACAATGATTTTACAATAGCGGAAAGAGGCATTCAGAAGGAAATCAGATGCATTGCTAGAGAAGAGAGGAACAAAGGTAATAGAGTATAAGTGGGGTATAAGAAATTAGTTGTAAATGGAATTGAATACAAATAGAACGCAGAAACAGACAGACTAACAGAGGTCGGAAGTAGGGACAGTGCAAAATACTAAAATCAGAAAAGAAGAAACAAAAGAAAGAGACCCGGGCAACGAAAAAGGACTCAGACACAAAACGAAAAAGCCTAAATATACAATATAGAAACATGGAACATCATAGGAATACGAGGGAAAGAAGAAGAGCTCACAAAAGAAATGCAAACAGTAAAAAAAAGAAATACTTGCCATAACAGAAACGAAAAAGAAGGGTAAGGGATGCAAAAATCTGGAAAGCGGACATGTGTTATATTATAGTGGAACAAATGAAGAAACTAAACCAAAAGCAGGAGTAGGACTAATAATGTCAGTGGAAAAAGCATCAGAAGTTACAGAATGGAAAGCGGTGTTAGAGGATAATGTCAATTGAGATGGGATAGAAATAAGGTGCAAAAACCACAAAAGATGTAGTCTAGGGCCCAACGATGATGGCAATAAAAGATATAAGGAAGTGTTCTGGGAAGAATTATAGATGAAAACCGAAGAAAGTGCAAGACAAATTATTATAGCTGGGGACTTTAATAGCAGAGTAGGAAACAAAATAGAAGGGTATGGGGAAATAATGGGTAAACAGAGGGAAGTTACCAGGAACAACAATAGCACAAGAATGCTTGACTTCTGCCTAACAAACAGCTTGGTAATTACAAATACAAAGTTTCAGCACAAACAGATCCTTAAATACACAAGGGAAGTAAAAATCAGAAGGGAAAAGCCGATAATAGACTACATATTAATAGAAAGAGCCAATTTCAAGCAAGTAAATAATGTTATAGTTAGAAGGGGAGCCAAGATTGGGAGTGACCACTACATGCTAGAAGCAAAAATAATTAAAGAAGAAGCAGGAAGCAAGGCACAGACAACGAATAACGAACACAAAAGTAAAGAAGTAATAAAGACTTACAAATTAAAGGAAGACGCAACAAGAAAATAATGCATGAAACAAATAGACAGGCAGGAAAAGAGCTGGAACAAATGTACGCAAACTTTTAAACAATAATTAGATCTGCATCGAAAGCAGCATGTGGAACAACGAAGCAGTACAGGAATCAAAAACAAACGAAGTGGTGGAACCAACAGGTAAAGATTAAAGTTGCTACAAATAGAACAGAACAGCTATTCGAAGAATACAAAAGGCAAACGAAAAAGGCAAAGGAAACTGTACAAAGAACAAAAACAAAAGCGTGGGACGATTTTGGAGAGAAGATGGAAGAGGATAGAAAAGGAAACCAGAAACTGTTTTATAAGGTACTTAGAAATCTAAGAACGGAAAAAACTCGGCAACTTAAACAAATAATGAATAAAGGCGGAGAAATACTCATAGAAGAAGAGAATATAATGATCACATGGAAACAGCACTTCGAGGAACTACTGGAAGTGGGGAAACCGCTGGAAGGAAAAAGAAGAGAAGCAGAAAAGAAGAGAAGAACAAATACAAATATAGAAAACTAGACGACACACAGAGTGCCTTTAGGCCAGGGCACAGTGTACAAGACCAAATATTCACACTCAAGCAAATAGAGAAGAAAACAAGAGCATACAATAAAACAGGATAAATGTGCTTCAAAGACCTACAAAAAGCGTTCGCCAACGTCCCAAGAGAGGAAGTACGGAAAAGCCCACAAAAGAAAGAAGTAGGAGAACAACTACGAGAGGCAAGAAAATCCATATACAAGAAAACCATGAATTACATCAGAACCGCCAACAACAAGTCAGAAGAATTCTCAACTAACCTACGAGTAAGGCGAGGAAGGATACTGAGCCCATTACTCTTCATAGCAGTAATGGATGATATCATCAAAGAGGCCTGATTTGAAACAACAGGACTTACAGTGGGGTACAAAAACATGAAGAAAGTTGAGATAAAGGAGTGCGTTTTTGCAAACATAGTCATCTTTGCAAAAGTAGAAAAAGCTCAGAACAAGAACATCGAGATATGGATGGGTGCCTCCTTCCATATCTCGATGTGTTAAGCAAAAATAACTTAAAAATAAACAAAGGCGAAACAAAAATAATGGTATTATCAAAGACTGAAAATAAAATAAATTGACAGCTGGAAGGGGAAACACTGGAACAAGTAGACGAGTTTAAATATTTGGGGGCTATAATTGACAGCCAGGGAAAACAAGACAGGGAAATTAATAATAGGGTGAAGCAAGCAGGAAGACTGTATAGTGCAATCAGACGCTCGTTCATAAACAAGAGAGATATATCAAAAAATACAAAACTGACGGTATTCAAAACAATATTCAGGGTGATTCGGGAGGAAATGGAAGTAATTTAACAACATGTCCAGGAAGCATAAGAAAAAAAACAAAATAAGCTCATATTATCGAGTCCGCTTTTTCATTTGTTTCAGAGATATTTTGAACAATTTATAAAATTAAATACTTGGATAAATACCTTTATAATAAAACAAATAAAACAAAGAAACAAACTTAAAAAAATCAACTCAAAAATCCAAACAATGAATTAATAAAACAAGAATACAACAAGCAAAAGAAATTAACAACATCACAAATAAAAGAACAGAAAACGCAATACTACAAAAACAAATTTCAAATAAATAAAGACAATCCAAACGAATTGTGGAAAATAATAAATGACCAAATAAACAAAAAAGAATCAAACAAAAACTACATAGAAGAAATAAGAAAGAAAACCGGAGGCACCACAAATAAATCGGAAGAAATCGCTGACGAAATAAACGCATATTTCACAAATATAGGCAAAGAACTTGCGAAAAACAAATAAGAAGCAGCCTAACAACACCCGTAACAACAAAAACAAAGAGGCCAATCGAAACCCTCATCTTCCGAAAAACAACACAAGAAGAAATTAACTACATAATAACAAATTTAAAGAACCATAAAATACCGGGCTTTGGAAAGATAATAAACGAAATCTTAAAACGAAACAGCACAATACTAACACCTATTCTTGTAGAAATCATAAATACAGTACTCGAAGAAGGAATATATCCTGAATATATGAAAACTAGCACAATTATACCAATTTACAAACAAGGAGACAAAACCAACTTAGAAAATTACAGACCTATTTCATTATTATCAACACTAAATAAAGTATTAGAGAAAACCATCCAAATTCAAATCACCAATTACTTGCTTAAAAACAAAATTATCAACCAAGAACAATATGCCTACCAACAACATCCAGGAATGACATCGGCCACACAAGATCTTATTCACCACATATCATCGAAGATGGACAAGAAACAACTAGTAGTAGCTATATACATTGACATGAAAAAAGCCTTCGACACAATATCAAAACAAATATTAATCGAAAAACTTAAGGCAATAGGAATAACGGGAAAGGAGCTAAACATATTGAACACATATTTATCAAACAGAACACAACAAACCAAAGTAAATAATGCAGAAAGCCAACCACTTGTAGCTAAATATGGAATGCCACAAGGAGGAAAGCTACCACCAATCTTATATATTATATACACAAACGATCTGCTGGAAATGAACTTGAAAAGAAAACCACATATCTATGCAGATGACACTTGTATAGTTTACACGGGAATGAACTATAGGGAAATAGAAGACAATATGAACGAAGATATAAAACTACTGGAAAACTGGGTTTTCAATAACTTGCTCACAATAAACGAAGCAAAAACAGAATATATGATATTCTCAAACGATAAAACAACAAAAGATATAAATATCACGATCAAGAATACAACAATAAAACAAATAAAAGAAATCAATTATGTAGGACTTAAAATACAAAGCAACCTGAAATGGAATCAACACATAGAAACGCTTAAAAAAGGTAACTCTAAAACTATCGCCGACATAATGAAAATCAGAAAGTACGTATCGGAAGAGAAAAAGAAACAAATATAGCATGCACTGTTTACATCAAAAATCAACTATCTCTGCAACATATGGGGAAACAGAACTGAAAAAATCTGAATAAACTACAGACACAACAAAACAACATATTAAAAATACTCTACAAACTGGACCGAAGAACAAATACAGCATAATTATATAAGAAAACTAAGGAGCTCAATGTAAGAAACATGATAGAACTAAGTAATCTACTATTAATACATAAAATTTAAAACAACGTAACAAAAACGAACATGACACTAACAAATAATAAACAATTCCATCAACACAATACAAAAAGAAAGTCAGATCTGAGAACAGAAAAATTTACAACAACAAAACATACACAAAACTTAACAACGAAAACAATAAATAAATATAACAACCTGAACGAACACATAAGAAAACTAAAATACATACCTTTTAAACTAAAAATAAAAAACCTAATTTTAAATAACAAGATCTCAACAAGAGGAATGAAGAAGACCGACAACATCCTTCAATACCATTAACCCAGGAGGGGAAATCCCACAACACCCGAGGTGAAGACAGAAGGAAGAAAACATGCAATATTTTAATCGGTATTATTAATGATATTATATAGAATGTTATTTAAATGAGCTATTTATTGTACTGGTATAAATTTAAAAAAAAGTATTATTAAATTTAAAGAAAAGGAAATGTATTACTGAACTTACAAACAAAACAAAAGAAGAAGTAGCATTAATTCACGTTAAGTTTGACAACGTTATCAGTGACAGTTGTAGTTGTTTTACGAGATTATAAAAATGCCTCATATTTTCAGTCATAGAGAATATGCAGATATGGTGTTTGTTTATGGATTTTGTAATGGTAATTCTGTTCGTTCAGTAGAAGAGTATCGACGTCGTTTTCCGAATGTCGTATGGAACTTGTAGAAGATATTCTGGATGTTGTAGAAAATAATCCAAATAATGAGTACAAGGCGCATTGCAATCGAATTTAAAACTCCACAAGCAATGGTATGGAAAACATTAAAACGGCAAGGTGGAATATAAGGAGTATATGCGGTAAAGAGATAGAGTTGGAAAAAGAGTTCGAAATAATGGAAGTAGAGATATTAGCAATAACTGAGACGAAAAGAAAAGGGAATAAAATGTACACAACTAATAACAAGCACAAAATAATATATAGCGGGGTAGACAAGGATAAAAGGGCGTCCGCAGGAGTAGGATGCATAATGCACAGAGACATAGAACACCAAATAGAATCATGGCAAGTAATATCACGAAGGATATTAACCGTAAAACTAAAAGAAAACAACAGAACCAGAACAATAATTATAGTATATGGACCAAATGAAGACGCCACGGCTAGCAACAAAGAAGAATTCTGGGATCAGCTCAACGAAACAACCGAAAATGCCATTGGAGAAATATATGTAGCAGGAGACTTCAACAGCAGAATTGTCAAGGAAGTAAAAGATAACGATACAATGACAGGAAGATACGGGGAAGACACAATAAACAAAAATTGGAAGAAAATGCTAGATTACTGTAGAATGAATAATCTGATAATAGCGAACACACTATTCAACCACAGGGAGATACACAAATGCACCACGGAAGTGATAAGTAGGAACGACATATCTATAATAGATTACGTATTAACAGAACAAAGAAGAAAGAGCAAAATAATAGACACAAGAGTAAAGAGAAGCTACGAAATAGGAAGTAACCACTACCTAGTGATGACCACACTCAAGTAAAACAACACTCAAGAGAGTCACCGAAAAATTCAGCGACCAACTATAGCAGTAAACTACATGAAGGTACGAGCATACAAACTAAGAGATGAGGAAACAGCAATACAATACAAAGAGAAATTAGAAGCCAAGTTAGAAGTGGCCAACGACAGCGAAGCAGTAGAGGAAATGTGGAATAACATAAAAAGAAATATGATTGAGGCAGCACAAGAGACATGCGGGTTGAAGAAAAGTACAAACAAGAAACAACAAACAGCGTGGTGGTCAGAGGACATACGAGATAAAATAAAAGAAAAAAAAGCATGGCAAAGATACCTAAATGTCAAAAACAGTAATAACTACGAAAGGTACAAGGAAAAAAAGGAAAATAGTAAAAGACGAGGTTAGAATAGCAAAGACCAGGGAATGGGAAAAGTTCGGGGAGACAATGGAGAAAAACGCAAAGGAAAATCAAAAGGTATTTTATAAAACAATAAAAGGATGCAGGAAATAAAAAAGACAAGAAACGAGATACATACAAGACAAACAAGGCAAAATGTTGAAGGAAAACGAAGAAATAACAAAAAGATGGAAATAGTATTTCGAAGAATTACTAACTATAAATAGCGGCAACGAACACAAGACAAGAAATGGCGAAAATAACATCACAGAAACAGTAACGGAGAGTATCAATGAACAAGAGCTTCTAGAAATAATGAGGGAACTGAAAATATAAAAAGTACCAGGACAAGATCGGGTTACAGAAGAAATGATTAAACACATAGGACCCATAGGAAAAGATAAACTACTGAAGCTACTGAACCAAATATGGAAGACAAATATGATACCAAAAGACTGGAAAACAACGTTAATAGTACCGATATACAAGAAAGGTGACAAGACGAATGCGCAAACTAAAGAGGCATAACACTAATAAGTATAGGGATGAAAATATTAGAAAAGACAATTAACAAGAGAATAATAGCAAGAATAGAATAGACCCTAGAAGAACCGCAATGTGGTTTCAGGAAAGGGAGATCCACGCAAGACAACATCTTCACAATAAAACAAATCACAGAAAAAATAATCGCAAATAATAAAAATACATATCTGGGATTCATAGACCACGAAAAAGCGTTTGACATGACACCCAGAAAGAAACTATGGTTAATACTAAAAGAGAGAGGAATAGAAAACAGGACAGTGAAAGTAATACAGAATGTATATAACAACAACAGTAATGCAATAATATACAAGGGGCAAATTTCAAGAACTTTTAAAACAAATAATGGACTAAAATAAGGAGAAGCTCTCAGCCCAACACTATTCAACCTATATATGGATGAAATAATGAAGAGCATGAAAACAGAAATAATAAAAGCAAACGTAGGATACAAAAACATGCAAATGGTTAAAATATCAGAAGGAGCATACGCCGATGATGTGGTAGTGATAGCAGAAAGTGAGAGGAACCTACAACATAACATGAACGTATGGAATAAACACCTAGAGAAAAATAACATGAAGATGAACTACAGCAAAACAAAAGTACTGATAATAGGAAAACGGAAAGAACACATAAATATACATAAAGGACAGGACCAGATTGAACAAGTGGAGCAATTCAAATACCTTGGAGTAGAACTTACAGAAAACGGGAAAATGGAAGGAGAATTAAGCAACAGAATAAACAACACAATAAAAACGTACTATGCCCTGAATAATATACTTACTAACAAGACAGAGATAAGCAGAAAGACAAAAATGAATATATACAAAACTATATACAGAACGATTTTGACATATGGGAGCGAGACGTGGAAGTTAACAAAGAGAGATAAAAGTCGAATACAGGCAATAGAAATGAAATATCTGAGAAGAGTAATACAAGTAACGAAAAAAGACAGGATACGAAATAAAGACATCAGAGAGGAATTGGATATAGAATCAATAGAAAAGTTTATAGAAAAGAAGCAGCTCAACTGGTGGGGACATCTAATTAGGATGAAAACTACGAATCAAACAAAACTAATCTGGGAAGCAAAAACAGGACAGAAATGAGGAAGAGGCAGACCAAGACAAGAATGGGACAACAAAATAGAAGAAATAATAAACAGCAGAGGGAAGACATTGAAACAAGCAAGAGAAATGGCAAAGAACAGAAGAGAGTCGAAAGAATTTGCAAATACATAACAAAACTATAACGTAACTGTAGTAATATGTATAGCCCACACCGAAAGGTAAACTGCCTTTTGATAATAACAATAAAGTATGGAACTTGAAGAAGATATTCTGGATGTTGTAGAAAATAATCCAGGGATGAGTACAAGGCGCATTGTATTCAAATCATTCAATCCAATTTGAAATTCCACAAACAATGGTTGGTAAAACATTAAAACGGCAAGGTTTAAATGCTTTTCATCTTCAGAAAGTACAAAATCTCCAAGAAGGCGATTATCCATTACGACTACAATTTTGTCAATGAATTCGTGAAAATAAAAGATTACTCAAATGCATTTTATTTACTGATGAAGCTCAATTTACTCGAGATGGAATTAATAATTGCCATAATAATCATCGATGGTTGGATAAAAAAAAACCTCATGCCTTGCAAGAACACAATTTCCAACATCGGTTTAGTATTAATGTATGGTGCTGCATTCTAGATGAACAATGGTTTGGTGCTTTTGTATTGGATGGCCGCCTTACTGGGGAAGGTTATTTACTTTTTTTTAAAGACCATTTAGAGGAAATATTAGACGAAGTACCTTTGAATATTTGACGACGTATTATCTTCCAACATGATGGAGCCCTTCCTCATTATGCAAATATTGTCCTTTTTAATTTTGTCAAAATCCTTTAATTTTATAAATTGTTCAAAATATCTCTGAAACAAATGAAAATCGGCCTTGACAATATGGCTTATTTTGCTTTTTTTTGCTTCCTGGGCATGTTTTTAAAATATTTCCATTTCCTCCCGAATCCCCCTGTATACACCAATTTTAACATACGGGAGTGAAACCTGACTGATGAATGAGAAACAAAAATCAAGGCTACAGGCGTCCGAAATGATATCCCTAAGAAGAACAGAAGGCCTCACGAAGAGAGACAAAATCAAAAATGTGGATTTAAGAGAAAGGCTTTTAGTAAAAGCAACACAAAAGAAAATAGAAGAAGGACAACTAAGGTGGTTTGGACATATAAGCAGAATGGGCAGCGATAGGCAAGTAAAGAAACCAAGGGAAGCAAAAGCAGAAAGACATAAGTCAAAAGGTAGACCGAGAGAAACGTGGAATGACACGATCATGAAAACGCTAAAGAGTAGAGGTAAAAGCTGTAAACAGGCTGAGGACCTAACAGAGAAAACAGTTGATAGAGTTCTACAAGCAATAGAGCAAAACCCCGGCAGACAAGAGGGTACAAGGGGTCAATGACTAAGAATATGAAAATTTGGCACATCAGAAGTATCTTTGGCCCCAACTCTTTGGGTGGGATATGGACAACGATCCCAATTGATCGTCTCCCGGCATGAATCGCTCGCTAATCCCACTTGCATTCCCACGAAGATTGCTTCTATTCTCAGTTGTGAATACAAATAGTACATAACTTATCCAATCTTCGTGGTCGCCTTCGATACATTATTACATGTTAATATCCTATTACTAACACCGAGAAAAGTTTTTCAAAGCTACAACGAGTCGCACAATATATTTTTACGTCAATGCTCGACTCATCATTTTACCATATAAATGCTGTATTGGCTGGTACACGAAATCAAATGCAATGCAATTTCTGCAATCAAATTTTATGAACACTGAAAATTACTAAAACCACTTCGACTCGGGTGTAATGGGCACATAACACCTACAGAGTCTTCCTCGACTTTCCACCGACGACGTAAATACGCGCGTTCATTTACTCATCCAGTATTTATTATCCCACGATAGAGGGGCGATTCCCTCGGGCTCACGACTATTTCAGAGAATCAATCCCGTAAACATCGTGAAGGATTTATGCGGCCAAATGCACAAGGTAGTCCGAAGATGATGGACGCTTTCTAAGAAGAAAAGTCGCTCGCCTCTTAATTGTCCTCGGGGAGCACACCGAGGAGTCCGAAATAGACTTCTGGGAGTCACATTTCTTTCAGTAACACCGCAGGAATTTAATCAGATAAGCAGGTGAAAGAATATTCGTGCGTTATATTTACATAATTAATTAACCGCCTCAGTAATTACATTTATTATTGTAATCTGAGATGAAGAGTTCGTTTGGAGATGCAGGTGCTGGAACAATATTGATTATAATTAAGCTTAGGATAGTTATGCATTTGCATATGTTCATTGTGTGCAATTGCATATTTTTGCCAATATTAAGGATAAATGCATATTTTGAACATTTTTGGCTTAAATGCATATTTTCAACATTTTTGGTCTAAAATGCATATTTTGGTAGGTAGGGTTTGTGCAAATTTGCAGCTCCTGAAAACTGAAACTGAACTATTTGAAGGGCGGAATTCTTAATTACCTACGTACATAATTGGCAACTAATGTATTACTGATACATACAAGAAAATCTGCATTTCTTGAAATTCAATTATGGACCCAAAATTTTACGATCTAAATTTGCCTAATGGACTTTATACGTGCTTTATGGATGGTAGTGAAAGTATTAAGGAATTCAAGGAAAGGACTGATGAATGGGGGCGTGGGGTTTTCAGAAGCATTTTGGTTCAAGTGTTATTTATTCATTCAGTTGCTACTTCAACTTGGTTTTGTACACTTCATAAGTAAATTTATTGAAAATATTTACATGCCAAAGGATAAAAGGTCCAAAAGTGCAACATTATGTGATTTTGTGAAGGAATTCGAAGACTTTCAAACCGATGGAAGCATTTTACTATGTAAATATTGTAAAATTCCGGTATCAGTGGACAAGAAGTTTAAAGTCGTGCCACATATAAAAACCGCCAAACATGTGAACAACAAAATAATTAAGAAAGCAACTCATCATAATGCTCTAATTAGTACAGCATTACAACGATCTGGACCCAACATGTCAACATTCAACAATGAGTTGTGCAAAGCTTTTGTCTCGGCAGATATTCCATTGGGCAAACTAAAAAATGTACATCTAGTAGGATTTTTGAAGAAGTACACAGCACAGAAAATTTCTGATAAATAAACTTTTAGAAAAAACAACGTGCCCCATTTATTTCAATCTACATTGAAAACGTTGCAAGACAAGGCTAAAGGAAGGAAAATCTGGATTTCCCTTGATGAAACCACTGATGTAGAGCAAAGGTGTGTAGCCAATTTTGTATTTGGAATTCTTGGAGATGAGGCCGAAAGTTCCAAATCATATTTAGTTAATTTTAAAGTTTTGGATAAGGTAAAGCACAGTACTATCGCAGATTTTTTTAACGATTCAATGAATATATTGTATCCTAGTGGCATCATATACGAAAACGTTCTCGTAACTTGTACAGATGCTGCCAGGGCTGAAAGTCTTGTACCCAAAAATGATTCATCTAACATGTGTTGCACATGGACTACATCGTCTCCCACAATATATAAGATCTACATTCCCTTATGTTAATTCACTAATATCGGCGATGAAAAAAATATTTTTGAAAGCTCCTAGCCGAGTGCAACGTTTCCGAGAAAATGTTCCCGATGTCGCACTAGCTCCAGCACCAATTGTGATAAGATAAGATTAATGCTGGAATATATATTACGCTGACAATTATGAGAAAATAAAAATAAATTGTTGAAAAGTTACATCCGGAAGAAAGTCAAAGTATTCGAGACGTGCAGCAACTATTCTCCTCCGACAAAAGCAATTGTGAGGATCTTATATACATTTGCTCTAACTTTTCACATGTTGTACAAGCCATCACAAAATTAGAAAAGAAAGGAATGGAATTAATTGAATGTGTAAATATTATTGAAGTAAGTTTGGAAAAACTCACGAACAAAGAGTTTTGCAACAAATTAAATTAAGTGCTTTTAAAAAATAGTGGATACCAATAATTAAAAATATTAAACGGCGTATTAAATAATTCTCAATAATTAAGTGAACAATCAAGTTTTAGCATTTGCGACGTTTGTTTCTTAAAATATGTCCCTATTGTTTCGTGTGATGAGGAGAGAATATTTGCATGTTATAATATATGCATGCCGACAACCGAAGAAAATTGTTATGTAATAATTTGCCAAATTGTGTAATTGTCAAATGCAATTCAAATACTTATATTTAGACAAAAAACTGTATTTTTTGTATTAGAATAATTAGATTAATATAATATGTATCGTGTTTTGTAATATGTAAACATTTGAATTGTGTGATTAATCTGAGTGCCAATAAATAGATATAAAATGTAAATTTGTGTTTTTCTTGCATATTTAAGTGCATATTTTCAACATTTTCAGTGCATATAAGTGCATATTTTCAACATTTTTAGTACATATAAGTGCATATTTTCAACATTTTTAGTGCATATTTAAGTGCATATTTTTAACATTTTTAGTGCATATTTGCATGCATATTTTGGGATTTTTTAGTGCATAACTATCCTAAGCGTAAATATAATACATTTTTATCACCCTTTAATAATATTAGCACATTACTGATTTACATATTTTACGATGTGCGACAATGTAAAAACTCTCAGTGTTCATAAAAAAAATATTATATCTACAAATCTAAACACCAATTCATAATTTTGAATATATCTTCATTTGCTGTACATTAAAATCATATAATTAACAAATATCTGATATTAGTAGCAAATTGAAATATTTTATTTACTTCAATTTCCCATTTCCGACTAACCTTGTGAAGTAATTTTTAGCAACAAATTCTTACCTACTACGCTATGACAAAATTAATCTTCACATTTAGTTATCATAAATTTTAACAAAATAGCGAATCATAATTCACAAATTTATAATTTTCTGCGACGGCTCGATAAATTAAATTTGAAGCATTTTTCTACGAAAATATTTTTCAGGAAGAAATTGTTTACCAAATATCTATATTCCAGTAGCTAATTTTAAAATTACACTGATATACAAGGTTTTGGACTGGAGTAACCAAATAGTGTTTTTAAGGTTATTTGGTGGGATGAATTCGAATCTGTAACTGTTTTTTTTTTCTATCAGGTCTCTTTTTATTTCGATGGTTAAACACTGGTAGTGTTTGAACATCGTTTGTATTTATCTGGGTCAGTTTCATGTATTAGAGTCCAGCAAAAATCTCCCAGCATACTTTTGTCCCAAAATCCTTGATAATTTTGTTCAATTTTCATTAAATCTTGATGAGCACGTTCTCCTTGTTCGTCACTCACCGCACCCAGGTTTGTGGAAAAGAGTTCAAATGTGAATTCAAAATAATGCATATTTAGTGATATCCTTGCACCTAATTAACAATAATTTTTCAATAATTCAGTAACAATTTGTCTGTAGTTATCACTTTTCTTGTTTCCAAGGACACCATCTACGATGCTTTTGAAAGATTGCCAGGCTGCAGATTCTATCTCTTATAAACATTGTGAGAAATAATCATCATTCAATAACTTCCTGATCTGAGAACCAACAAATATGCCTTCTTTAATTTTAGGATATGAAATTGTAGGAAAATCTACTAACAAATGTTTAAAAGGAGCACCATCTTTACTCAGAGCCTTTACCAAGTTTTTGAAAAGACCTAGTTTTATATGTAGTAGTGGAAATAGAACGTCATTTGGATCAAGTAATGGTTTATTTGAAATATTTTGTTGGCCAAAAAATGTGGTCAATCTGTTTTGGTGTAATTATAACTTGTAGCTCGACTATCCAATAAACAAAGGAAACAACAAAATTTTGTGAAACCTCCTTGCATGCTAGTTAACAAACCAATGACCTAAATACATTTGATTTAATTAAAACTTGGAATTTACGAAATGCATAGAACATTCAATAACATACCTTTAATTCACCACAAATCTTCTATTTTTGATCTTCGTATTTGAGTAAAGTTAAAATGTGAGTCATTGATTCGTAATTTTCCTTAGTATTAACAGCATGAGCAATTGGTACGTATGGTTTTTTATTCCCATTGTGTAAAAGAAGAGCCTTTAAACTGTACTTAGAGCCATCAATGAATAATCTCCATTAATTTTTTATTTCATATGGTCTGTTCATGTTTTGAAATATACCTTGAATGTCGTTACAGTAGAGAATAGTGTTTTTCTTCTCAAAATATGCAGCCAATTCTAATCTTTTTCTCTATAAACTGTTACTTTTGTCCCAACTGCAAGATGTTTCCATTGTTGCATTCGTGAAGCCAATATTTCTGCGTCTTGCTTAGATAAATGTAAATCACGAACAAGATCATTAAGTTCAGCTTGAGTCACTAAATGGCATTCATTTAACTCATACAAACTACCACTGCTGGGAACAATGGCATTGAAAGATGATTCCGAATCACTGCTTGTAGTACCAGAAACGACTGGCAATGGATCATTCGGTAAACTTTGAACTAGTTTCGAAACAGATAGAACATTTGCGTATTGCACACTGTTCGATTTTTCATATTGATCCCAACAACTTTTGATAAACAAAAATAACAATCGGTTTGGTGATTAGTTTGCTCTCTCCATATTACTGAAACTGAAAAGTCGAAATATTTCCTCTCGCCATTTGACCACTTGTATAAAATAGCTCTGCAACTATTGCAAAACAATATCGGTGTGCACATGTTGTCTAAATTTCTGACAGCACAACCAAAGTAATGTAATATGCATATTTTAACGCTTTTTTTTATTGCATATCCCTTTTTACAACCATACATTTACCACAAACAAAGCAGACATTGCTTGAATTAGTAACACACGATCTACTTGATATATTTAAGCACTATTATTATGAAGATAGAGAATAAATGTGGCCCAATTGCTTTACATTAGCGCCATCCATGCGACATAAAAAGAACTAGACCTGATTGCGCAATTCTGGTGGTAAATTTGACTTCTAAGCATCCAAATTACTTGGAAAACATCCTCTTCTTTTCCATTCATTTTTTTTTATTTGTAGGCCAGTGTTATCTGTATCTACAATATCCATGATTTTCATTAAAATGACAACAAAAATCCAGATTTTTTTTATTGTTATAAATTATTCTTTTCAGGTACAGGCATGGGTTGAAATTTCGTCAGCTGACTGACGGCAGACACTTCATCCAGATGATATACGATGACTCTGATGCCGTGCGAGACTGTGAATACATTAAGGACAAAAGTCAAATATTATCGTTCCTAGCAACATTTAAGCAAGATTTAAGAGAGCTGTTAGCTACCTCAAACGTAACCGTAGAGTCATTAGATAATAAGCCACTTCCCGATCGAGTCTCCAGCTGGTTCGATTACATCAAGCTCAGAGATCTGTGCAAGAGGCAGCACAGGGATCTGAAGAGGGCCCTGCAGATCGAGAGGACCTCGCATAACTCGACTGTCATGGAAAACGAGAGGTGAGTGGGGTAATTTGTGGGTTTGCGTTTTGAAGAAATGTTTTACCTCATTGGATTACTATTAATAATAACATCTCTTAGTTTGAGTACACCTTCTAATATAGTTTTTAATATAGAATTTATTTTACATGGAGTACCAGTGATTGAATCCTAATTAAGTTTAACCTCTTCAATGTAATATTTTTATTTCTACTGTTTATGTTCTATACAATTATTATTTTTCAACATCAATGAGATTTCATTGTATATCTTGTCAATATAATATTTTGAATTCTATATTTTATTTTCTTCAACATCAATTAGATTTCATATCTTCAAAATAATATTTGGAATTCTGCCTTATATACTCAATACGATTCTTATTCTTCAACATCAATTGGATTTCATCTCTTCAAAATAATATTGTTAATTCTATTTTTGATATTAAATACAATTCTTATCTTCATCATCAATTAGATATCAACTCTTTCATATAACATGTTTTATTCCACTTTTTATGTTCAATACAATTCTTAATCTTCAATATCTATTAGATTTCCTCTCCTTAATATAATATTTTTAAATCTACCTTATATGTTCAATGGTAGCATCTTATAATCACATATATATCATACGAAAGTATCAATGTAGGTAAAATATTTCTTCTAAGCATGTGTATAATTATTATATTGCTTTGTAGCTTTGTAGCTTTGTTTGTAGAAAAAAATGTGCCAAAAATGCCCCCTCGAGATATTATGTGTTTATAGTTAAGCAGATGGGATTCGTAATAAGATTGTACTTATGTACTTGTATTGTTTTAAGTGCGCCGACAATTACTTTTTTTTTAATTCCAAACACAAAGTTTAGATTTTGACGAGAAGAGAAACTTTTGTTTTGTCTTTCTTTCCAATCTGAAAAATTAATGAAAATTTAACTAGTTACTTCGAAAAAAAATTGATATAATTATTAAAAGCAATGTATTTTAAAAAATAGGTAAAATTCTTGTACAAGGTTTGTCATATATTACCAAAATTTGATAAAAAAACTAAATTTATGTTTCATTTCGCCGACTTACAAAATATTTTCAGTTTTTTCTTCAAGTTTATACATGGATGTAAAAAATGGAAAATTGCATTGCAACTGTCGGGTGTCTTTAAAAACCGGTACGCAAATTATGTTGGTAGCACTCCAAAGTTTCCAATTACAGTTGTCACCACTGACGTTTTTACAGTTGGCTGTCAATGTAACAGTTTCCAGCGGCGTACAGATAGCATTATTATAAACCGTGTTCTAGACTATCCCAAAATGTTTACACCAGAACAAGATGCTTACATCCCAATGGCCCATTTTAGAAGTGCATCTCAAAACCCAAACGGATCATGAAGTTGCTCTCTTCAATTCTGTTTTTATTTGATTGTCAATATTTGTTGGTTGTGTTATTAGACCTCGTTGAAATTACCTCACATGTCACTGAACAGTACCAGTTTAAGAAAAATAAAATCCAAGATACCAACATAATTGTCGTACGGTCTTTACCAGACACCCTATATTTGAAAAGTTACAACATTCTATAAAGCCTGGCGCACATTGAGACGAAGGTGACGTTGGCAACGCAGGGCAGTGAAGTGCAATATGCCTAGCGCATATTGAGACACAGGTGACGAGATTGATGATCTCGTATTTATTATTGGCTGCGAATATAACTGCACTGTGCTGCCCTGCGTTATCTGCGTCAGCTGCGTCTCAATGTGCGCCAGGCTTTATTGGCTGGGAAAATAACTGCACTGCGCTGCCCTGCGTTGCCTGCGTCATCATCTGCGTCTAAATGTGCGCCAGGCTTATATGTTTCATGTAATCTGTACAATATGATTCCGTTTTGAGAAGGATTTGAAAAAAACCTCGATAGAACTTTTAAGGATTAAAGTTAGGGATTTTTTGAAGTGATATGCAATTTTCGACTAAATTGACATTTAGCCGGGGAAAATATTTGAAAATTTGTGAAATTTCTACATTAAAGGTTCATTTTACAGAATTATTTCCTAGAACATTGCAGATTGTTGCAAGTATAGTACTTGGATGTAAAAAATGGAAAATGGTTTTGTCACTGTTGAACAGTTGCAAAATTCTATATAAGTTTCATGTAAACAGATTACAGATTGTAGAAATTGTGAAAAGATTGTACAAAACAAAATTATTTTGTTTTAAGAAGGGTTAAAAGACAGATGATAGAACTTTTAAGAATTGATAATAGTCAACAAATTGTTTAACAATTTCAAGAAGTGCTCAGCAATTTTTAATTAAATATACCTTTCATTCGAAAAAAAATGTTAACAAATATCCTGCAATATTTCCAAAAATTTGGATATAATATTTATATTACATAATTATCTAATATAATTATATTTAATGATCGTTACTAAGAAATTTATTGTAGGAGGGTGTCGATTTTATGTTTCAAAAATGTAGAAGACACTAGTGCGGAATCTAAAAGAATGTCACAAAATTGTATAAAATTGTCAAGTAAAACCTCATATAAATTAAAAATCTGTGCACCCTGCTATAGAAGTAAACAAAACTTTAGCATTTTAGTAGTATTTTATAGGAAGTTGTTATAATTTTCGAGTTTTGGGACAGAAAACTCACTAATTACTAAAAAACTCAGGAATTTAGTATATTTATTATTGTTTTACAAATTCTATGCGCACGCAATTTTTTCGCAAAATCATTCATTCTGACAAAATAATACTTATTAATTTTATCGAAAACCCGCCAAAATGTCGTATATTTGTATAGATTCTTTAGATAACATACGATTTTCTGTCATTATTTACAGGATGCTTACTCACTACTAAGTTAACTCGAGAATTTGTCATATTCTATAGAATTTTTGTCCAGAATTTACAGGAAACTCACTGATTACTAAATAAAAATTCAAGAATTTGGTATATTATTTAATGATTTCTTTTACAAATTTTACACATACGTAAATTTTTCTTTTTTTGCAATTTCATCCGTTAAATAATTATACAGGGTCTGGCAGTGAAACCTGACGCTTTTTGAAATGGAATAATTCAATGAATATTCAAAATATTTTGTTATAATTTTTTTTATTTGAAAAAGAAAGAATGGAAGTTTAAGATGTATACAAAAAAAAATCGAAAAACCAATACGAAGCCAAAATAACATCACTCAAATGATGACCTCCATTTTCTCTGCAGTGCTGCATTTTTGTTTTCTGTGGGGACTTACTTCAGGGTAAAAGTGTACTTTGACAAGTCTAGAAATTTGCCAGCTAATATTCAGCGGGAAATGCGTACGATCCCACGAAAAACCTTGGAAAGAGTGATGAATAACTTTGCTATCTCTAGACTTGAGCAGTGCAGAGGAAATGGAGGTCATTCGAGTGATGTTATTTTCTTCTTTCATTCTTTCTTTTTTAAATAAAAAAAATATTTCAAAAAATGGCGCATCAATATTAATATAATTTAATATTGATATTAAGTGATATGTTGATCGCTAATGTATTAAATTATATCAATATCCAATGCGTGATTTTGCGATATTTACTGTTTACGTGTATAATCACGTTATTGTTATCCAGTAATATTCTTAATACCTTTTTAGCCATATCTCAAAAACTAGCGTATTCATTTGTATATATATATATATATATATATATAAAACAATCTTATTGGGCTATGGACCCCATGGGGTCGATTTTCTTTCCGCCTTGTTATTATATTATAATATATAAAAATTGTTATTATTACTATATTAAGTGATTTACTGGTGTCTAAGGTATTGAATTACATTAATATCCAATGCGTAATTCTTAAGATATTTGCTTTTTATTTTGCTTTTCCTGACTAACTTTTTAAAGAAGCACTTGCCACAGTTAATAAATTATCTAGTCTTCTCTTTCCAAGACGATCGAATCAAAATATATTCTTCAAAATGACCAACTCAATAATTGCGATAGAATCATCAACAATTTTTAGGATAATTAAGTCGTCAAGGACATTGCTCGATGATTAAATTATCAAGCTTTTTTTTTTAAATTTCGGGTCTGAATAACAAACAACTCGAAATTACATTCACTATGATTATAATAGAGTAAGTGCTGATCTCTAACTTGGTGCTGAGAAACCACCACTTGAATAAGTAGATCTCAGATTATATGGGTATATCGGACTGAACCGTTTTAATCTTCAATGTTACGTTATGCTAAACTTCTTGTGGTGGTGGTCAACCTTTCGTGTTGGTTATTAAAATTGGTTATTATAAAATCAAATTGATTATTATACGTAGCCATTTTTTGTATGTGGCTTCGACTTTCCTGGTGCTGTGGACTCCTGTAGTTTAGCCATTCGCCCTGTTTATTCGAACTCATCCAATGTGATTCAACACCCCTGCAGGATGACCAACGGTCACGACAGGAGCAAACGCGCTTTGCTCCTGCCCGGCACCATCTGGTGTGGACCTTCCGATGCCGCATACAGATACACGGAACTCGGGAAAATGGCCATGACTGATAAGTGCTGCAGGAAACACGATTACTGCAGGAAAAGCATTCGGCCGTTCTCGACCAAATACAATTACTATAATTCTGGGCCGTTTACAATATCGCACTGTTTTTGCGATGCCAGGTAAATAAAAACATATTTATTCCTAAATGATTAATTTACAGAGAGATCATAAAGTATAGTTTAATAGCAGCTTTGTGCAACAATTTTTAATTAAGTCAAGACTTCATCATTTTGGTTAAGCCTCAATTAAAATGCTTTGCTATAACATTTTGTAATCATAGACCCAAATGGAAAATGGCTTTGGGAAATTGGAATTTGAAATTCTTCAACAGAATAGTAGCACTTCAACAGTAAGTTATTTTTAACAAACATTTTGAAATGATGACTATTTTGACACGAATTGCTCGTGACGATGGCTCATGATGACTCAAATGGCAAATGGCTTTGAGGGGTCTATGGTACCAATGACGAAAAGTAAGAGCTATCATCATGAGGTGTCATCACGAGCAATTCATGTCAAACAATTCTTGACACGAATTGCTTGTGATGCTAGCCAATGATGATAACCCTCACTTTTCGTCATTGGTACCATACACCCCTCAAAGCTATATTCCATTTGGGTCATCATGGGATATCGTCACGAGCAATTCGTGTCAAAATAGTAACATTTCAAAAATGTTGTTAAAAATTACTTACTGTTGAAGTCCTACTCTTTTGTTGTAGAATTCTTTAACGATTCCATTTTCTAATTATAATTTAGCAATACTCAGTTGCTACATTGGGCGATGCATACATATTACACCCATCCCTATATTATTGCTTGTATATTATGACCATTTAATTTTAAACTTACGACAAATATATCCATTATTGTAATGGCTGCATCCCAATAAAATTATTACTTTATGACCTCACTGTATAAAAGAAATGTAGGTGGAAGTTGGTAGGAAATCACAGCAAACGGGGAATTACACGTAAAGTTATTCGCATTCGTGCAGAACTGTGGCATTCATACCACAGAGATCGTAATAACACGTATTGTGCTCATGGGCGAGCAAAATCGGTCCAACAGTGAAATGCTCGTAGGACATTTACGTGCATTGTAAATCAAACATGCAAAGCGAAACCGAAAGAATGCGGTCGATAAACGCACTAATCGAGTTTGATTACGAAAATTAGCAACGCATAATATGCAATAATATAAACTGTATGGCAATGGAAATAACCACTCGGATAGATTCTGTCATTTTTATTTACAACGTAATATCACAAAGTTATTTTATGTACATGCTCCCAAATATAGCTATTTTACCAACTCATTTAAGTCCCAAAAATGAGTCTTTTCCGGACTCAATCCCAAAAAATTGCCATGGTTAAAACAATCATAGTAACCATGGTTACTATGGCAGCATTGCAATTCAAATCTAACTATTTTCGAGAAATATTTGCTCTGGTCACATTAATCATACCTACATAATTAAAGGGTTGAATGTAATTATGGTAGCATTTACAAAAAAAAAAGTTTCTAACACGTACGTAAATTCACTTTCTTCGGACTCTTCTACTCATCAAGTAAAGGAATTTAAATAGTAATTTGTGAGTTTTCTGAAAACTATATAAAAATATTCTACAATTTGAAAAGTTTCCTATAAAAATTAATAAGATTTTTTTTAAATTTATAAGTAATAATAATAATGAGGAATATTTATTAGCAGAAAAGCTACATAATATACAAAAGGTATACTATATACATGAAAACAACAAAGTTACATCAAAGTTCTTTGAGAACTTCTTTAAGATTTTTTCTCAAAATTTCATAAAACATAGCTGAGTATATAATTTACTCTACGAAAATATACAATATACAAAAGGTAAATATATAGACGAAAACAGCAAAGTTGCATCAAAGTCACATAAAGAACTTTAAGATTTTTTCTCAAAATTTCATAAAACAAAGCTGAGTTTATAATTAACTCTACGAAAATTGGACCAAAGATTAAAATTTTATAAGAACCCCAAAAATTTGAGAAATTCTTGAATTCTTTTAGTAATGATAGATTTTTTACCATGGAATATTCATGCCAATGTATGGTAAAAATTTATATTTGTGCCTAAAACTTTATAACATAGGCACATGATTTTGCTGAAATTTTCGAAAGTTGCTAGAGACTCATATCAATCAACATACATAAATTCTTGAGTTTTGTTTATTTATTTAATTAATTAATGGAATCTTAATTTACTTAACTAGTAAGGTTTTTGTAAACTCCAGAAAAAAAAATGATGCAGGCTGTAAAGATGCCTATAAAAGTTTTGTCAAATTATGAAAGATGAATATGAATATGAGGTTTTGACGAGTTTCAGACAAAATTAATATGCAATTTGGCAGTATTTTGGCAATAAGCATTTGACAAAAATGCAAAATGGAATATTGTAGATATGATAATTAATTTTGAAAAAAATACGTAAGTGTAAAATTTATAAAAGAAATCATTATAAATAAATAAATAAATAAATAATATATATATATATATATATATATATATATATATATATATATATATAAATTTAAAAATATACATAATTATATATATACATATAATATATACACTGTGTATCAGCCAAATGGAATAAATTCGATAATAAACAAATGGGGGCGTGTTCGAAAAAACGCTCGGACACGTCGATTGTTATTTTTAGTTGCGCATTTTTTTCAATAAAAACTTTTTATACAGGGTGTGTCATGTGACCGTGGCCAATACCAACTTTCTTATTTTAAATGCAATACCTGGTATATTATTCAATTTTTGGATTCTTCAGAAAATTCTAGACATATTTCATGTACAATGTCCTATACCTATCTTCAACTGTTTCGGAAATATTAATTTTATTATTATTTTATTGAATAATATACCAGGTGTTGCATTTAAAATAAGAAAGTTGGTATTGGCCACGGTCACATGACACACCCTGTATAAAAAGTTTTTGTTGAAAAAAATGCGCAACTAAAAATAACAATCGACGTGTCCGAGCGTTTTTTCGAACACGCCCCCATTTATTTATTATTGAATTTATTCCATTTGGCTGATACACTCTGTATATAAATAATATACGAATTTTTTTAATTTTCTTAATAATTATTGGGTTTTTTGTAACTACAGAATAAAAATCTACATTTTATAAAGATTCAAATAGAAATTGAGAAGTTTTGTCAACTATAACAAGTTAATTATATTTCTTAGCAATAAACGAGTAGCAATCCTGAAAATTTGTTAAATTAACTTTTGAGTTTTGTAAATAATCTATAGAAATATAGAACTTTTTGGGGTAGTTTTGGACGAAATTAATAAGTATTGCGACAGTTGTTTTAATAATACATTACTTTTCTCAGAATTTCATACGAAATGCATTATTTTTTAAGATTTTTTTTAATTCTAAAGAAAATATCAAAAAATCATTTAAAATATCATATTTGTAATAGAAATCATTAAATAATTTAACAAATTCTTTAGTTTTCTTAGTAACCAGTGAGGATTTTGTAAAGTACAGAAAAATGATAAAGTGTATCATTTTTTATTATTTATTTTCATTAAAGATTAGTAGAGAAATTTATTAGCTTCAAATTATGAAAAATGTATTACATTTCCTAGCAATCTCATAAGAATTCATTTCAATATATTTCTAAATTTTTGAGTATTTTTAGTAATTTGTGGGTTTTCTGCAGAAAAAAAATCTACATTTCCTTAAGATTCTAATAGAAATTTAAAAGTTCTGTCAACTATAAGAAGTTAATTATATTTCTTAGTAATGAACGAGTATCCTGAAAATTTGATAAATTTACTCTTGACAGTATTACGACAGTTGTCTTAATAATACATTACATTTTACAGAATTTCATACGAAATGCATAATTTTTTAATTTTACAGTTTTCTTAGTAACCAGTGAGGTTTTTGTAAACTACAGAAAAATGATACAGTTTATAAAGATTCCTATAGAAATTAATTATTTTTGTCATATTATGATTTTTTTTCTTAGATTTTTTAGCAATTTCATAAGAATTCATTCAAATGTTGTCAATATTATCAAATTGTTGAATATTCTTAGTAATTAGTAGGTTCTCTGTAAAGTGCAGAAAGAAAAACATTTTCTAATGATTCTAATAGAAATTAAGAAGTTTTCTCAATTATGAATTTTTTTATTGAAATCCTGAAATTTTGATAAAAAACTTTTTCGTTTTCTGAAGAATCGATACAAATATATGACTTATTGGAGGGTTTCGGACGAAATGACTAAATATTATGACGTTGTGTTCCATTACTTTTCTCAGAATTTATTTAATAAGAAAACCCTTAAAGAATTTCTAAAGAAAAAACTATTTAAATATGAAATTTGTAGAAGATGTCTTAAAATAATATGCCAAATTCTTCAGTCTTCTTAGTAAGCAGTGAGGCTTTTTGCAAACTTCAGAACTAATACTACAGTTTGTAGAGATTCCTATAGAAATTAATAAGTTTCGTCAAATTATGAAAGATGAATTTGATTTCTTAGCAATCTCATAAGAATTCATTCAAATATATGAAGTTTTTACGAGTTTCAGACAAAATGAATAAGCAATTTGGCAGCTGTATCAAAATTGAATTAATTTCCTTAGAATTTCGTGGAATGATATGATATGATAATTCATTTTGAAAAAAATTACGTAAGTATAAAATTTATAAAAGAATTCATTAACTAATGTACCAAGTTCTTGAATTTTCTTAATTTATTAATATTATCATTATTTTTTAATAACATTTTATAAAAATTCTAAAGAAAAGCTATTTAAAATAACAAATTTGTAAAAGAAATAATTAAATAACATGCCAAATTCTTCAGTCTTCTTAGTAAGCATGGAGGTTTTTTGTAAATTCCAGAACAATTACTACAGTTTGTAGAGATTCCTATAGAAATTAATAAGATTTGTCAAATTATGAAAAATGAAATAGATTTCTAAGCAATATCATAAGAATTCATTCAAATATATGAGGTTTTGTCGAGTTTCAGACAAAATTATTAAGTAGTTTGGTACTTGTATTAAAAATACATTAATTTCTTTAGAATTTCGTAGAAATATATGATATGTTTGTTGTATACTGATAATTCAGTTTGAAAAAAAAATACGTAAGTGTAAAATTTATAAGAGAAATCATTAAAAAATATACCAAATTACGGAAAGATTACGGAAGGATTACGGAAAGACCCCATATGGGGTCGATAGCCCAATAAAGATCGATTATATATATATACCAAATTCATGAATTTTCGTAATATTTAGTGAGTTTTTTGTAACTACAGAATAAAAATGTACATTTTATAAAGATTCTAATAGAAATTGAGATGTTTTGTCAACTATGACAAGTTAATTATATTTATTAGCAATGAACGAGTATCCTGAAAATTTGATAAATTTACTCTTGAGTTTTGTAAAGAATCAATACAAATATAGGATTTTTGCGGGGGCTTTGGACGAAATTATAATGTATTACGACGGTTGTTTTATTAATTCATAACTTTTCTTAGTATTTCATAAAATTCATTATCTTTTAATGAATTTTAAAAATTCTAAAGAAAAGCTATTTAAAATATTATATTTGTAAAAGATATTATTAAATAATACGACAAATTCTTCAGTTTTCATCGCAACCAATGAGGTTTTTGTAAACGACAGAAAAATGATACAGTTTAATAAAGATTCGTATAGAAATTAATTAGTGATGCCAAACTATGAAAAATTTATTACATTTATTAGCAATTTCATAAGAATTCATTCAAATATATTACCAAATTCTTGAGTATTCTTAGTAATTAGTAGATTTCTGTAAACTTTAGAAAAAATATATACATTTTCTAAAGATTCTAATAGAAATTAAGAAGTTTTATCAATTATGATAAATTATTTATATTTCTCAGCAACGAACAAGTATCTTGAAATTTTGATAAAAAACTCTTGCGTTTTCTAAACAATCTATCCAAATATATGACTTTTTGGGGGGTTTTGGACGAAATTTATAAGTATTGTGACAGTTGTGTTCATTACGTATTTGAATTCTCTCAGAATATATTTCATAAGAAAAGCATTACAAAATTTCTAAAGAAAAAAAAACTATTAAAATATAAAATGTGAAGGCGGAAAGACCCCATATGGGGTCGATAGCCCAATAAAGATCGATTATATATATATATATATATATATATATAAAATGTGTAGAGGAAGTCATTAAATAGTATGCCAAATTATTCAGTCTTCCCATTAAGCAGTGAGTCTTTTGCAAATTGCAGCATTTTAATTTCATTCCATTAGTATTGCAAATTCTAGTAATTTGCAATACTACAGTTTGTAGATATTTCTATAGAAATTAATAAGTTTTGTCAAATTATGAAAAATGAATTAGATTTCTTAGCAATCTCATAAGAATTCATTCAGATATATGAGGTTTTGTCGAGTTTCAGATAATATTAATAAGTACTATAACAGTTGTATCAAAAATTTATTAATTTTCTGAAAATTTTATAAGAAATGTATCATTTTCTATTAAAAGTTCAAAAAAATCTGAAAAAAAACTACTTAAATATAAAATTTGTGACATAAATTATTAAATAATTAACCAAATTATTTCCCTTAATAATTGCAATCTTAGTAATATTATAAGTTTTCTGTAGAACTGCAGAAACAAAAATTTGCATTTTAAGATTTTAATAGAAATTAAGAAGTTAAAAAATTGTTAGAAGTCAAGTTATTTATATTTCTTACCAATGAACGAGTATCCTGAAAATTTGGTATATAAAATCTGGAGTTTTCTAAAGAATCTAAAGAATACCAATACGGGTGTCCTAAATAGAGTAAGATTCTATGGGTATCTTTGTTATTTTGAAAAATATAGATCTGGTAACATGGGCAATGTCATGCAGTTTTATATACTGGTTCAGACTATGTTGAAAAACTTTCAAAAGTCCGAGCAGTTTATAAATTATTCTAAAAAAACTAAAAATTGCGATTTTCATATCTCGATATTTTTCCATAATTATTAAAGATGCGGAAATAAGTTTAAAACAAAAGTAACTTGGTTCGATCGCACAAACTTAAGAATCAAGTCAAAACAAAAGTCAAGAAGGCGGTTTCCGAGATATAAATAGCAACTTTCTTATTTTAAATGGCCGCCATATTAGATTTTTATACGTCTAAATCGAGTTTTTCTTCTATTTCAACGATGTATAACGACCTATGACAAAATAAAAAATAAGGGATATATCAATTGTTCCAATTTATATTTTTATTTTATGAATTATTTTCAAAACAACTGTAAACAAATAAAAAAAACGTAATGCAACGAAGTAGTAAAATAACAATAAATTTTTAAAAAATGCTCAAAATGCCGACTGTTATTGGCTAGAGATTCATTAAAACTATTGAGTCTTGAAAAAAAAACCTGTTTACATATTGAATTCCACTGTATAATTATATAAATTGCATATGCAGTTTCCCCATTTTTTCAATTTTTCTTCTTCAAACAGACGAAAATAATTTAGAGATGAGTAAAAATGATGACTAAGAGAATTTAAGCGATGATGCTCATATATTTTTAGACCGCATAATCAGGGAAACTATTTTTTCAAACCAATAACGTAATAATTACCACTGCTGTCGACTTAAATTAGAGGATTGTTGTAGTGGCACACATGCATTTGGAATACAAATTTTCACCATATAAGAATGCCTAGATAATCAAATCAGCTCCAATTAATTTCCAGAATTAATAACCCATACATATTTGCGACTTAATGAGGAATGCAGCAGCGTTATCGCGATGTTAATCGCCGTGTCATTCCTAATTAATGCGAACAATAGTCGTGCCTAAACTAAAATGTAGGCATGGCCGCCACTGCCAAATTAAAACGTACTTCTCGGAATATAATTTCAGATAATTTTATATGAACGCTGCCGACGAAGTGACAGCGACTTTTAATTAAGAGACGTAAAAATAATACGTTTCAAATATAGCGCGGTGTGAGGGCGCTGAGGCGTAACACAGAAGATGGGAAACTTTTAAATGATTGAAAGAAGTATTCCCATGTCGCTGCTTGCACCTCGCGTTTCGCTTTTTTTGCTCCAGTAACAGTATCGGAATTCACGGTTAAATCATGTCGGCCCAGTCAAATTAATTTTTTGTTTTGTATTGAAAACAGGAGCGAATTATACATTTAAGTCGAATTGAGTATCATTAAAATTAATTGCATTGATAAATTAATTGACCCATCACAGTGGTCCCCAAACTTTTATATCGACTGAAATAAATGTTTGTGTGTTGTATTCCATTATACATCATTAATATAACAAATAAATAATAATGGGCCAGTACAGATTAATAATATAACAAAAAAATATAATGGGCCTAGTATAGACCCTTGAGGTATGCCTGGCTCAATTTGATTTATTTTCGCCCATGCCTACCAACTGATTTGTCTTGTCGATAGTTTTAGTGAACTACCTTATAATATCCGACTTTAGCAGCATTGATGGTAGCCTCATTGCATATTCGTCAAGACGACCATTTTCTCACATGACGAATTCGAAAAGTGAATTTAACGCTCCACAATACGAATTCCTTATCCGGTTAATTGCTCGACTTGTCTTTCGAGTTCTCAGTCGGACGGGAAGAAGCCGTTGATTTACATATTACAGCGCACGTCAGTCTCGGATGTAAATATGACTTTCTATTAATTAATTCAGAATAACGCGGTGATGCAACGCGGTAGCACAATCTCACAGTATTTAGAAGGTTTAATAAGTCGCCGGACATGTGAAGATGAAAGTGAGTAATTTAAATTCTTGTATTTTAATCATTTTCAGTAATGGTATGTGGCAGTGTTGATATTAACACTAATTATACAAAATACACGTGTTATGTCTATAAAGTGAAATACTAAATATAAATGTAGGTACGTACATTTATCTTCTATAACTGCATTATTGGTATTTAATTTCAGGTTGAATAAATGTTTTTGATATTGTGATTCTCTTTTAGTATAAATATTTTTATACATAATTGTGGTACAAATTTATATGATTTTTTTTCATATTATGTGAAATTTTATAAGTAAAAAGTTAGTAACAAGTTTACTAACAATTTTTATAGAATTCTATTGATTTTCAATCACATTGTATGAAACATGAAGGAAATTCTTTGATGAAATTTAAAGTTAAACTAATTAAGTTAAAAAAAATGAATAAAAATATTATACCGAATTCTGATACAATTTCTTGGATTAAAAAAAACATGTTGCTTAAATTGAGGGTATTTATAAAATTTATGTGGTTAAAGTTCTACCAAATTTCAATTGAACAGTAGAAGCTTTCGAGAACATTTTGTGCAATTTTCATCATATTCTATAAAATGTTGCTACAATTCCGTAAAATTCTTGCAGAAATTGATGGTACTTATACACTTTCTGTCGAGTTTTAAAAATTTTCTATTGAACAGTAGAAGCTTTAGAAACAATTTAGTGTAATTTCCATGATATTCTACAAAATTTTGTTACAATTCTACGAATTTTTTACTTAGGAATTTCTAACCTTATTCTCACCTCTAACATTTTCTTCTAACCTCATGAAATTTTGCAAAATCATTACAAATTTTACTAAAATATGTAGACGAGATATGATAGATATGTATACGAAATGTTGTTTCAATTTTTCGAGTTTAATGTAATAGCTCTAGAAATTTATCAATATACTGAAATTTCGAGAAATAGTAATATAGCAAATGTCAAGATAATTTCAAATTCTGGATAATGATTGAATGGAATTTCTATTCGGCATTTTGCGAAATTTTGCTATTATTCCGCCTCTATAAATATAATTTTTGATAGAATTCTATGGAATTTCAATAATATACTATCAAACTTTACTGGGCACAATATTGTATGGTTATAAGTAATGATTATTTAAAGTATAAATTATAAGTATGGTTATAATTTACGAAATTATTATGAAATTAGGTTTTAATAATATTGTATCCAGTTGAATTTCAATTTCGGAATTTCAATTCTGGAATTTCAATATTAACGTATGACATATTGATTCCATTTATTTAGTTTCTATGGATATGATTCACGATGTTATTGAATGTTTTTTTGTAATACCTCTGTGTTATTGACTTTTATCAGTACTGTCTGCTTGATTGATATGACAGGCGTAAAGGCCTTGGCCGTTATAATAACGGCCGTGGACGTTATTTAAATGACAACGCAAATTTATGAAATTTATTTGGTTTTGGCACAAGAACAACAAAGTTTATGGACTAAAATTTCAATGCTGAAAACATCCTTTAAGTTACATGAAAATATTGATATTTCTGGGTTAGTACCTATTAACACTTAAATAAAGTCTTCATATTCTTTCTCATACCTGCTGCTGCTTTTTTGGGGAAGTAAATCGATTGTGGCAGCATTTGCTTCATTTAGTACATCTTCGGGTATACCACAAAACGAAGAACTTTGCACATCTGACATTATTTTTCTAATTTCACTTTGATTTGTTTGTTTGTATTTGAACCGTTGATGTTACTATGGTATCAAATTGCGCCTGGATAACTAGTTTATTAATTTTGAAATTTAATATTGATAAATTGACCAGTTTTTGTAATTTAGGTATTACAAAAAGTATCGAACAACATACGGCCGATATGCAAATAACAGGCTTGGTTGAATATAAACCTCGGCTGCGCTCCGCTCCGCTTCGCTTCGCCTCGGTTCACAAACTTCAACCCGCGCCTGTTATTTGCTACATATCGGCCTAATGGCGTTATATACTTTAACATGACGAGGTTTCTATTAATTTTTTTGGAACATACCAAATTTTCCATGAAAATGTATGGAATTCATAAAATTTCTACATATTTTCCATTCGTTATTTTGCCAAATTTCGCTATAATTCTACGGAATTTTTGATAGAATTTTATGGAACTTCAATAATATACTATCAAACTTTATTCGGTATAAATATTGAATAGATATTTACGAAGTTATAACGAAATTATGTTATAAGAATATTGTATTTTTTTGGAATTTCATGTTAACGTTTGGAATTTTGATTCATTTTTTAATTATAACAAAATGCAGTAGGAATTTCTGAAATTTATAAAAGTACGTAATTATAATGAAATTTTATATAAAAAAAATGATTGTATCTGTAGGAATTTTAATGTTATAAAATTTTGATTCAATTTTCACAGATTTTTTTACTTTGGAATTTCTATGATATGCTATTCAATTTAGTCTCAATTCTAACCTCATGAAATTTTACAATATTATCACAAATTCAACTAACATATGTAGACTAAGATATGACAGATATGTATACGAATGTATACGAAATGTTGATTGAAATTTTTCGAGTTTAATGAAATAGCTCTAGAAATTTATCAATATACTGAAATTTCCATAAATAGTAGTAAACCAAATGTCAAGAAAATTTAAAACTCTGGATATGATTCTATGGAATTTCTATTCGGCATTTTGCGAAACTTGGCTATAATTCTGCGGAATTTTTGATAGAATTCTATGGAATTTCAATAATATACTATCAAACATTATTCGGTACAAATATTAAATAGATATTTACGAAATAATTATGAAATTATGTTATAATAATATTGTATCTGCTGGAATTTCAATTCTGGAATTTCAATGTTAACGTATGGAATTTTATTTCCATTTATTTAGTTTCCACGGATATATTTCTACGATGTTATTGTTTTGATTAAAGTTTTTTGATTATAAAGAATTTTCCGTGGAAATGTATGGAATTTATAATATTTCTACGGAATTTCTATTCGGTATTTTGCGAAATTTGGCTATAATTCTCCGGAATTTTTGATAGCATTCTATGGAACTTTAATAATATACTATAATACTTTATTCGGTATAAATATGATAGATATTATAGAATAGATATTACTAAATTATTACGAAATTCTGTTATAAGAATATTGTATCTTTTGGAATTTCTACGTTAACGTTTGGAATTTTGATGCATTTTTCTTAATTGTAACAAAATGCAGTAGGAATTTATGAAAGTACGTAATTATAAAGAAATTTCATTTCATTTTTTCAAAACAAATATTGTATCTGATGGAATTTTAATGTTATAAAATTTTTATTAAACTTTTGTATTTTAATGAAATTACCGTTGAAATTTACGAAATTTATGAAATTTACGACATCATATTAAATTATATAGAAAATAGCCGCATGCCATTTCGATGTTATTGTTTTGACAAAAGTTTTTGGATTATAACGAATTTGTCGTGGAAATGTATGGAATTTATAAAATTTCTATGCTTTGTATTCTATACAACTTATCTGAAATTTTTCATATTATTTTGTGAATTTAAGTTTTTAATTAACAGATTTTTTCAATTTTAAGGACATTACATTTGAGTATTGAATTTGAATTTTTATTTTTATTTTTATTTAATTTTTTAATCACGTCGCCACGTGTACAATGTATTTACATCTGCTAGTGGCTAGATGATGACTGTCACATCATTAGTATTACTAATAATAATATATAAATAATACTAAAAACATAACGTGTTCTTGTGGAATTCCAATGTTATTGTATGGAATTTTCGTTTCAATATTTTGAATTTTAATGCAAATTGCCGCAGAATTCACGAAATTTATGACATAATGACATTATATAGAAAGTATACTCATAGAATTTAAAACTTATCCTTTTGTTCCTTTTTTTTCCTTTTTTTATTAGAATGAAATTGTTCACGGCAATCTAATTCTATTGAATGTATGAAATTTGTAAAAAAAATATTCTTAGAGTTCTATACAAATTGGTATGAAATTTTATTAGAATTGTTATGGAAATTTATAGAATTTTTAAAATTTCAATGAACTTATACATATTTCTATAAAACTATATTTGAAACGTTTTCATGGGATTATGTAAAATTTGATTATAATATTTTACAGAATATTTTTAAAATTCCATTGAATTTCAATGTCATTGAATTTCAACTTAATGCTATCATGAAATTCGATAATATTGTACAGAATTTTAAATTTTACTGAAATGCTGTAACTAAAATATTGTATTTTATAGAATTGCATTGTTATTGCACGGAATTTTGATTCCAGTTTAAATTGTAATAACATTGCTGCAGAAATTTTACATTTTTACTGCAGAAATTTTACGAAATTTATAAAATTTCAGAAATTTAAGTAACATTTTATTAAAACAATGTATCTTATACATTTTCAAGGTTATTGTATGGAATTTTGATCGACTTTATATAATTTTAATTGTAGTGTCGCGTAAATCCCTTAATTTTATGAAATTTACAAAATTATAATAAAATTTTATAACAAAAAATCGTAGTTTAATATTTTGAATTTTAATGAAATTGCCGCAGAATTCACGAAATTTATGACATAATGACATGTTATAAAAAAACATACTCGGAATTTGAAACATATCCTGTCATTATTATTTTTTTTATTAGAATGAAATTGTTCACGGCAATTTAATTCTATTGAATGTACCAAATTTATAAAATTTGTATACTTAGAGTTCTAAACAAATTAGTATGAAATTTTATTGAAATTGTTGTGGAAATTAATAGAATTTTTAAAATTTCTATGGACTTCTATTTCTATTTCTATAAAAATATATTTGGAACGTTTTCATGGTATTATGTAAAATTTGATTATAATTTAACAGAATATTTTTAAAATTTCATTGAAAATCAATGTCATTGAGTTTGAACTTAATGCTATCATAAAATTCGATAATTTTGTACAGAATTTTAAATTTTACTGAAATTCTGAAACTAAAATATTGTAGCTTATAGAATTGCATTGTTATTGCATGAAATTTTGATTTTACATTTTTACTGCAAAATTTTACAAAATTTATAAAATTTCAGAAATTTACGAAACATTTTATTAAAACTTATCTTACACATTTTCAAGGTATGGAATTTTGATTGACTTTACATAATTTTACTTGGAGTGCCGCAGAAATCCCTTAACTTTATGAAATTTGCAAAATTATAGTGAAATTTTATAACAAAAAATCATAGTTTATGGAATTCCAATGTTAATTTATGAATGTTTGACTCCATTCTTTTAATGAATTTATTTACAAAATTATAATAAAATTTTATATAAAAAAAATCTTATGAATTTTCAATGTTATTTATGGTATTATGGTATTATCAATGCTATCTTATGAATTTTCAAGGTAATGTCATGGATATGTTAAGTCTATTAAGTCTAATCTTATCTAATCTAATCTATGGTATGGAATTTCGATTCACTATATATAGTTTTAATTGGACTGCCAGTGCCGTAGAAATTCATTAAATTTATAAACTTTACAAAATTTAAATTCAATTTGATTATAAAAATTCATAATTCATGAAATTTCAATGTTATGAATTAAATTTTGGTTCCATTTTTATTTTATTTTTAATGATATTGGCGTAGAAATTTCTGAAATTTATTAATCTTTCAAACATATTCTTCTCTAGTGTAAAAATTCAAAATGAAATATAACTTTCAAACATTATCTTCCCTGGTATAAAAACTCAAAATATTAATACTACAGGGTTTAGGGTAATATACAGGGTGTTTGTGAAACTTGAGGTTATCCACAAAATATCTAATTCTATTTTAAGCATATTAACCACACCATCCACTACATAAAAAATGCAAAATACTAAGACCTAGTTTATCGGTCTCCGATTAATCGATAATTTTTGTACTTTTGTATTTGTTTACGTTTTTGTAATAACAATTTTGTAAACAAAAAAAGGCATCCAAGGTTAATAAAATTGATTCTTATTGAAATTAATCCAAGACTTCCGTTTCAACATTCAATAGAATCCTTAGGAAGTGAATCTTAAAGATTACAAAATTGTACCCTTATGTACGTACACCTTTATGTATATATAGTATTATTATTATTATATTTATATATTTATGTTATAATTATAATATATGTATTTAACTAATTATATACTAAATTATCTAATTATTTTTATAAAATTAACATTTAATATAGTACTGTGTTGACAGAACCATACGCTATATAAATTAATCAGAACGGGGTTAATCACTGTGATACATTGAAGAAAGTACGTTTACAATTTAATTTTATTTCGACACCTACTAAAATAAATTCGTTAACGGCTTCCAGTGGATGAAGTGGTCTAATTGCATTAAACAAAAGAAACAATTCATACAAGCTACGTTTAAGCTTTAAAGAGCGTTGCGTCATGTAATTAAGGATTTGAGTACAATTAAATCCATTGCATGCCTCAACTGGGTCGATAATCCCATTTATCTTTGCACAATTCCGTCGTATTAGATTAGCGAGTTGCGCAACAAGAGTCTAGTGTACTCATGTGCTAATTGATCACTCTCTTCGCAAGAATGGTGATAAAAGTTTTTAAATTGAATTTGCAAAACCAGAAGGCGATCAGCTATGGATTGATGACTATTTTTTTATTAGTATACTGTATTTCATGCATTATATCGAGCGTTCAACAAAAATCGACGACGAAGTTGGCGTTGGCAATGTCAAGTCATGTCTGCACTTGGATCTGACATGTCAACATGACAGCTAGCATTGCACGCGTGTGCGTGTGATCTTAGTGCAGACATGACTTGAGATTATCAAAGCCAACTATTTCGTTGATTTTTGTTGATCGCTCAATACTTGTTTTTATTTATTTTTGCAAAATTATGTACAAACAAAAATGGAATCAGTATAACCTAGATACCTATTCTATGTTACTTCAACTTTCTATTTTTAATTCTTATGTTAATTTTAATACTTTTTTTTAATTGTGCACGTTACTCTAAGGGGGCATTTTTGGCACGCTCTTCGTGAAAGGTTGTGCAGCATTGTCTTTGATTCCATGTGGCAGGCACAAAAGGGACCTGTCGGATTTGTTGAGGATCCCCGGCACGAAGTGGTGCGGCAAGGGATATTCTGCAACGAAGTTCACTCAGCTGGGTGGATTTTCGAAAACCGACAGGTGCTGTCGTGTGCACGACACGTCCTGTCCGTTTTGGATCGGCGGGTTCGAGTCCAAATACGGCCTCTTCAACTGGAGAGTCAACACCCTGATGCACTGCGGCTGTGACGAACGGTAGGAACTACTTAATCTGCATGTTGGTCGCAATAACAACAATGAAAAATAAAAAAAATAAACCTACTTTCTTCTTTAAGAAATTATATGTTGGTCAATGATAAAATTGCCCAATGAAATTTTCTAAAAAAATATGTGTAAAAATATAAAAAAAGAAGAGTTTATTTCGTTTTGAAACAGTTTTAAAATTTAGATTTAAAGTCAGTTTGGCATTCAACGCCATTTCTTAAACCTGAATACAAAACACTTTCCACATTAATTTTACTCTTATATCACGTGGAATTTATATGATAATAATAAAAATAATAATAAAAATATAATGATAAGTACCTGTGATAATAATTCGTGAGCATTTGTAAAAGTAACCAAGTAACCTACGTTATTTTTATTCTGATATCGCGTTAAATTTATATAACAATGTGCTAACATAATAATAACTTTGACAATAATACATTGTAAGTATGTGATTAAGTAATTAAGTTTCTGTGCCGTCTAATTCGGAATATTACAGACAATTTTTAGAATTGCTGCATGTTTGTTGACATATTTTTGTAAATCAGAAAGAGCTAAAGTCAAATAGTATAGTTATTTGCGATAAGGTAAAGTAAAATAGCTTAGAATTATAGAACTAATCCGATAGAAGTTTTATTTAAATATTTTTATTATAATTATTTATTTCATTTATTATTCACCTCCAATTGAAAATGTAACTTTCACTTTCAGTGAATACTATTTCAAGAATTTGTCAGTCAAGCCCGAGATCTAGTTAAATGGGCAATGTTATGAATTTTTGTATGTTGGTTCAGATTATGCTGAAAATTTTTCAAAAGTCCGAACAGTTTAGAAACGACTAAAAAAACTAAAAATCGTGATTTTCTAAAAACTCCGATATTTCCATAATTATTAAAGATGCGGAAATAAGTTTAAAATAAAAGTTACTTGGTTCGATCGCACAAACTTAAGAATCAAGTCAAAACAAAAGTCAAGATGGCGAAAAGAGGAAAATAAAGTCAATTCAGACGTTTAAAAACCATAGTGGTGGCCATTTAAAATACGAAAGTTGCTTTTAATATCTCGGAAACCGCTATCTTGACGTTTATTTTCTCGTGATTCTCAAGTTTGTTCGAAACTTGTATTTTAAACTTTTCCCCGCATCTTTAATAACTATGGATTCAGTAAATGATTCAGTATGAATATATCGGAGTTTTTAGAAAATCGCGATTTTTAGTTTTCTTAGAAGAATTTATAAACTCTACGGACTTTAAAAAAATTTCAAAATAATCTGAACCAGCATATAAAACTCCACAATATTGCCTATTTAACCAGATCTCTAGCTTTACGATTAAGAAAGATACCCATACAATCCTACTGAATTTAAGACACCCTGTATGTATTAGATTAAAAAAATCATAAATGTTTTTACTTTTAATTATTTATTTATTTGTCAAATTTTGAAGTGTGCTTTGAAAATAACACCTCTGAACATGGTTCACGATAGCCGAAACTAGTCTAGTAACGCAAAGAAGAAATAATAAAAGTAATAAAAACAACAAAACATCTTTATATTTAAACTAACTACCAGTAAGTACTCCAATAAAGAAGGAAAACCATAAAAAATATAATAATAACTGGTATTCAAAACGGATATATAAGAAATGATTAAAAATTGTACAAGTTTCTAAAGAAACTGAATCAAACAAAATATCTAAAAATTTCAAATTCCAGGTGTTTAATAATTATATAATAATAATAATAATAATAATCTTTATTTGGTGTTACCAGTAGGTTTACCAAAGTCATAAAAGGGAAATACAATACAAATTACAAATTATATAGTATAAATAATAATGATTAATTTGACACATCATATAAGTTGATACATAAGTATACATAAATTAATCACAACAAAATATATGTACGTAAGATATGGCACAGAAGATTTAAACTGTGTAGGCGATAATATATGGGAATTACATAGATCATTGAAATTGTGGCTTAGGTATTCTTCCTCCGAGTAGAATGCTTTAGCACTGGGATAAGTGTTATGGCTAGCTGTTTAAATTGTAAATATTTCAGTTTTCAAGAATTTCCTATTGTGTTTTTAAAATTTATTTGATATTTTTGGACTTGATTGAATATTCTGTCAATTTCACTTTTTTTAAATAATTACTGATATATTTTAATTAATTGCTCCGCTTTTGTTGACTTTTCGAATTCCAGCTAGAAATGCACATTACCCCAACTTGTTGAAAAATTGCGCAAGTTACTAGTTCGCACAGTCAATGAATCAAATTTCAAACATATAAATACCTAAATATTAAATAGTAAAAAAAAAATACTAGTTTCTAATGACATTTTATTATCTGAAATCTCAATTTCTAAAAAAATCAAGTTTCTAAACACCATTACAAAAATGTTGAAATCTTAAAGACACAATAATAAGTTTAGAAAGAAACTTGCCAAACGCAATCTGTTCTACAAAAGGGCACAATCGATTTTTTTCATTTAAATAGGTCAAGTCCATTTGTCAGATTTACTAGTTATTCATTAGAGAAGTTGCACATATTTTGAGGTAGTATTTTTTGAACAGTCATTTTGTCTTAATTTATATGTAAAAATGTCAAAAATTGTCAAACTGTCAAAATTTATATATTGTGTCTAGAAATAGTCAAAATGAACTCAATGCAGTTCTTAAATATATGTAGCAACTCAATATTTATACAGGGTATTGACTGAAGATGTTCCGAAAATTTGGATATCTAGTCAACGATAGAAACCAAACCAAACATGTGAGCCTAGGTGGCGCTGTAAGCAGATAATCAATATTTTATTTATTCCATGAATTTATATTATGGACAGAAATTGACATTTAAAGAAAAATATTAAATATTAAAAATATTAACATAAATACACTTTTAGTTGCAGTAATTGTTCAACGTGACCACTGTCGACTTGATACATGTGCGCTCTTTATTCTAACGAGCAGCCAAGTCCTTTCAGGTGTCCTTCCCACAGCTTCACAAACGTTCTGTTTCTGTATTATTTGACGAAGTGCTTGCATAGGATTTACTGCACAAGCAGAAACTATTCCTTTGATATGACCCAAAAATAATAATTGGGCGGTTTGAGGTTCGGCGATCTTGGTGGCAATGCGTCTGGACCTCTTCTCCGAATCCATTTTTGGGGGTAACAATTATTAAGAAAACTGCCGTACATTTAAGTCCAAATGAGCCGGATGATTTTGTTTCTGTTCGCTATTTTCAATCCAAGGCCTACATAATTCTTAATATATATATTTATTTTTAAAATTGAATTTTAAAACTGGTTAACAGAAAAACGAGAGAAAATGTGCAAAAAGATTATTCTCATTTCAATTTGGAATATATTCCTGCATCCTGCATCATTTCAGTTTTGTCCACCTGTTATAAAACACCTTGTATATTGTAAAACTTTGGAATTTTAAAATAGATTTCATTCAGAATATCTGTAGATATTTTGAAATTGGATCACCTGTTATAGAACACCCTGTATATTGGAAAATTTTGGAATTTTTAAATAGATTTCATTCAGAATATCTGTAGATATTTGGAAATTGGATCTACTTCAACTCATTTTGTACTTTCAACTTGTCCCTTTTGCTTTTATTATGTATGCTATAAGCCAGAGTGTAAAAGAGAGTAAAACCAGAGTGTATGACCATTCATTTAAAGTTAAGAGAAGTCCAGAACTGGATCTGGATCCAGTTGTGGACACTTCTGAACACTTCTGGTCTCTTGAGACCTCTCTCCTGTTATAAAACCTAGTATAAAACACCCTGTACACTGGAAAATTTGGAATTTTAAAATAGATTTCATTAAGAATATCTGCAGGTATTTGGATTTTGGATCTACACAATGTTGACATTTTGTACTTTCAACTTGTCACTTTTGCTTTTAGTATGTATGGCTATAAGCCAAAGTGTAAAAGAGAGTAAAGCCAGAGTGGTGTATGTTCATTTTTCATGTCCCTTGTGTTTTTCTGGACTACTCTGAATGAATTTAAAAAAAATGAGCTTACACCACTCTACTTTTCGAATCACATATTGGATAATTTTGGGATTTTAAAATATATTTCAGATATTAGAATATCCCCAAGTTATTTGGAATTTTGATGTACACAAAGTAAAAATATATTTTTCTATTCATATACTGGGTGTCTCTAAATTATGTGGAAATGCCTTAACCCCAGATTACTGGGATCAAAAAATGACGATTTAACAAAACTTATGTATATACAAATGCGTTTTGTTTAGCCAGTATTCAGCTTCAAAGTTAATTTAAAAAAAACAAAATTTGCTTATAAAAAGAGAACGTTTATATTGATTTAGATGTTGTTTGGTATGACACTTTATACGGGTGTAACTCATTTTTGACATATATTGTTATTATCAGTAGACCGGTTGTGTATAAAACAAGTGAGGCCCAACATTAATACATTCATATTTTTTTATTACAAAAGCAAATAAATCTAAAAAAAAAAATCGGGCGCGGGCATTCATTATTAAGTTTTTTTGTATCATTATAGTTTTTGATATTTGTTATAGTTTAGGCACAAAAAAATAAAATTTGAGTGACTGCCATACACTCGTTCGGAAACAAATGTAATCTAGTTACCGGGTAGATGATGGTTTATTCACAATAATGAATATAAAGTATACTTACGCCGATAAAACAGATATTTTGCTGGTTTTAGTATATTAGGAGCCCTAACAACGAGGAAGAAATTGTGGAAATTCTAGCAATTGCTTCATCCATACAATATCCAAATAGTGCAAAAGATTTTACCACCTGATTATGACCTACGTTTTGCGCTTTGCTGATTTATTCAGGAAAAAAGAGCTGAACATATACTTTTTAACCAGAAAATTCTTTTCACTGATGATTTGTTTCCAAACGAGTGTAGCGCAGTAAATAATATTTTATTTTTTTGTGTCGAAACTGTGACAGATATCAAAAACTATAAAGATACAAAAAAACTTAATAATGAATGCCTGCGTCCGATTTGATTTTGTTTAAATTTATTTGCTTTTGACATTAAAATATATGAATGTATTAATGTTGAGCCTCACTTGTTTTATACACAACCGGTCTACTGATAATAACAATATTATGTCAAAATATGAGTTATACCCGTATAAAGTGTCATACCAAACAACATCAAAATCAATGTAAACGTTCTCTTTTTATAAGCAAATTTTGTTTTTTTAAAATTAACTTTGAAGCTGAATACTGGCTAAAGCAAACGCATTTGATATATATATATATATATATATATATATATATATATATATATATATATATATATATATATATATATATATATATATATATATATATAAGTTTTGTAAAATCGACTTCTTTTGATCCCAGTAATCTGTTTTTAAGCCATTTCCATTTAGAGACACCCTGTATATGAAAATAGCAATTTTCCACGGAGATGGAAATATTTTCACATCCAGAGAAGAAACTAAAAATGTAAAATTTAATGGAAGAAGAAATCCATAGCGTATATTGCTATGGAAACATAGAAACATTAATTTCAGTAATTTGCATTGTAACACTCTGTTTGGACAATGTTTTGAACTTGAAAATTCTTTATCTAATATTATCTAAACTGCAATATCGTGGAACAAATATAATTTTTTACTCGAGATTAAATATGCTTTTTTCGTTCGTGAACTTGCCCCACTCGCCGCTATCGCGACTAGTGAACAACTATACACTCACGAAAAAAACGGCATTTTCATCTTTTGTTGCAAAATATACTATTATATTGATTTTTTCGTTCAAAAAGTCAAAGTTTATTTTTGTCTAGCAAGAGTCAACATGTCATTTTATGTCAAAGCATCAATATTAGTATATTATGCATTGTAAGGTCTTAATTTTCTTCTATGAGTACCTATCCTCGGATGTTGTGCCATGTGCCCTCAAACCTGCAATGTCCACTTTATTTAGTTTTTCTATGGCTTATCTATCAGTTGAAATATCTAACTTGTTTTTTTATGGAATACCCAGTACCGTTTTGCAGAATCTGATTCTAAATTATTCTCTTTACAGTGGTGTATTTCAAATACCATTTTGCTTTTTAAATTATGCCCAATATTTCAAAACACAAGATTATTATTGTTGTAATATTAATTGAAAAATTGAAAAGTAAGTCATGATTTAATAGAAATGACTGAAGAAATGTGCTACTTTACCAGTTAGTTACACATGTCTTCATAGCAACCATATAAACAAGAATTACTTTTATTACGTGTGGAACATGCAACATGCGTTTTCGTGTACTTAAAGTACATTTTTCCACTCCCTGCATGGCAAGTACACTGTTGTAACATTGATTTGGTGGAAGTAAGCCCCACTTGCCGATAAAGCTTTGGTTGTTATGAGCAACGGGAAGTAAGTAATCACCTACCTCCCTCAGGAAAGTAAGTAAAATAATTTCAATAGCGTTCTTTCTCTGGCACCAGTCTTTAAAACACTTTTGATAACACCCCTTCGACTTATCCGGCAGTAGGAAGGAACAGGCAGCATCTGCAGCTTCTTCAATTGCCATTTCTTGTTTATTTTCATTGGAATTCATTTTACAACTGAACGAATGCAATTTCTGACATTCACACTTTGTTTGAAAAATAGTCTTAGCAACCAAAGCCGTACTGACATTTTGTTCATGTTGCGAAAATAAATGAATCAAACACAAACAATTAGACCAACTTCAGGAGTGGAAGAACAGTTATAAGCAATTCGAGGGGTAAGTTTTGACCAGTCTCGGTCTTTATTGCTAGCCCTCGCTGTCGCTCGGGCGCAAACTCTATCTCGACTGGTAAACGATACTTACCTCTCTTAATGCTTAAATAACTATTAAATGCGTGCTTCAAATTGTTATAATAGTATAATATATGTAGCGGAGGGTAATAAAGTATGCTTGTAAGACTGACTTCTCGAAAAAGTATGCGATCATAATATCTTGGTCGATTCCTCCCTTCACCAAATGCTCCCGACGCATTGGCAAAATGTCTCATACTCGCATTTCTCTTTGGATTTCGTTGGCAATACATTTTTAGTTGCTGCTGCAATAGCTTGTTCGACTTGTCCATTTGTAAGTTTTTTTTTTAAATATTGTGTATTTATTTGTCGTTGGCATGGTGCGTTGCCGCGCAAACAACACTTCAATTTTAGAAGCTCCTTTAATAAGTATAATAATTCGAAGCATGCCATTTAAATGTACTTTAAGTACACGAAAAAGTTGCATGTTCCACACGTAAGAAAAATGATACTTCCATGCACTTGTAAATTTGATTTACAAGAAAATAAATAAAAAAATTACACTCTTGTTGAACAATCTGCTATTGTTTATTACGTTTATGTGGGCAAAGAAAATAATATTATAAAAATATTTGGCTCCCCACAATTTCAATTTCCAGGTACCTACACGTTCCACCTGAAACCGAGCGAACGCAAGATCCCGATCTCGGATGCAGACAGTGGAATTGATGAAAGGACCAATATTTTCGGTTTTGATTTATCTACCGAGTCATCGTCTCCACACACAATATTGAATTTCGTCGGATTTTTGTCCGGGGGTGTTCCTTAAGTGCAAGTGGCACGGCATTGTGCGTCTCTGTCGGCATTAATAATGAATTAAATGCACACTTCTGCTCGTGATATCGGTGAATTATTAACGAGACGTCACTCCTGGGTCTGATTATGCCGAGCAGAGTCTGGCTTCTAAGCGAGCTGTGCCCAAAAATTACACACAATAATAATTAGCGGTGCACTTTTGGGATGAAATTGAGAAATTATTCGAATCGTTCTTATGTATTTTCCAGTCCGTCCCTGCGTCGGGTTTCAGGGGGGGCGACGATGCAGACAATGGAGGACCTCGTGTAACAATCGGACAATTGCCACAGACCCCGGCTCTCGAAATTATTGACTTTTATTTTGCCCCGCACATAATAGTTCGCATTATTGTGGCGCCCCTTCAAGTGAACAGTACACATGTAATTCAGTTGTGTGCCATTCAAAACGTGTTAATGCCTTAATTATATGAAGCAGGGGATGTATTTCACTGTAAGCTCAATTGGCCCGAACATCACCTGTTCTCAAAATTCTGTGCAAATATAATAATTTTCGTGGTGTAATCGATTTTACAGCTTTGGAAAATTATTAATGTTGTTACGGTTCTGCTCTTGGAGGGGTGGCGATGGCTTTGTGGTTCGCGGCGGTTTGGCAGGCAGTAAAGAAATGACCCGTACGAAATATTATCAGATTGAGAAGTATCTTCACACTTCAGCGGGTCCATTCTGAAGCTGTCAATTGTCACCGCACTATGACCTACTGTTATTTTACTATCTATGGGCGGCTGCAAGACAGGGGTCCATTCCGCGCCAATTTATTGCCAATTCTAAGCAAAAAACGAGCGCCTCCGTATTTGTTATACAGATTATCATAAACTCGATCGGTTTTCGCATTTTTCTGCACCAAAAAAAGCGCGCTGAGCGGCCCGTTCATGCCTGAATAACAAATGCGCTCCTCCGTTGTGGTCTCGCTTTCATCGGCCCTATCGTCGGCGGACATCTTAATGAACTTTGCCGAACGAATTTTGGTAAACACTCTTCTGGCGGACATTCACGGCAGTGCACTTTTAAATGCGCCGTTCTGATTGATTTCAATCGGACGCGATGAGTCCTCGTGGATGAGGAACGAGTTATGTGGGTCTCCAGTCATTAGTTGTTTAGGCATTCGTTCACAACACATTGGGCTCCTTGTAAATTGACACGTCTCTAACCGTCTATCTGATTCGAGTATGCCTTTCATAATTCAATAGCAGGTTTACATATAATTACCAGCAGGTGTAGATAATATTTATTCCAATTTGTGAGCGTTCCAAATTAAACTCCAGCCATCCCATCATTCTATTAAACATTGCGCAGTTGGATTGTTGTATTGATGAGGCGCATATTTGGTGAAACCCCATAATATAATTAAAAAATAAAATTCTAGGTGCTTGAGTTTCATAGATTTATTACTAAACTTCAACAATTATAATGACACACCGTGGCTTAATGTATGATAAATAATAGGGGAGCTGGGTGCAAGAACAGCGTAAGTCGATTTATGCGGTATTTGAGCAAATTTGTTTATTTGAATATTTGTACCCTTATTTATAAGTCTGTGTAAAAATATTTACACAGACTTATATTATTAAAAATATAACAATTATTGCTATATTACAACTTTATTAAGTTTTGAATCTTTAAACGCGTTTTTGTCGAAACTCGTTTTTTCGACTTACGCTATTCTTGCACCCATGTCCACAATTCCTGATTTAGCCACTACTTCAAAGACATAGTGGTTTATTTCTCAATTTTAATGCTCAGTGAGATCGTAAGTAAAATAGTATATAGTGAGTTCTTATATATGGAATAACTCTTTACAGGCAGTAGAAATCGCGTCATCTCCTATTTAGCACTAGTAGAAATCTATAAACAACACCAGAAATGGTATCAGCGATTAACGATAGTAGAAATTGCCCGTTTACGCAAACGGCATTGGTATTGGTATTGTAATGGTAATTATCATCTTTTTGCCATTTATTGATAGAAAAGTTAGAAAGTTATTCTAAAACTTTAAAGAATTTTATAACATAATAAATAATTACGCCTTACACTATAAAAGTAGAAAGGCTTCATACTGAATAAATAAATAATAAATAGAATAAATGATTATAGTTGGACTTTAAGAGATATAGGAATCGGAGAAGTGGATGAACTAAAGATTGTGATCAGGGATAAAGACGATAATAAACAAATAAAAAATATTGAATTCTTCTATTAGTAAGTTGTGCAAACCATTTGAAACCTTGAATATTTACTAATTGAATTTATGATTGATCCACTTGTAAACTTGAGGATTAAAGAAATTTTGACTAAATTATAATCAAAAGGTGATAAGCGAAAATTTAAAAACCTGCATATTTCGCTCTAGTTTGTTTAATCGAATTAATATTGAAATGATATTAGCAATTAGGGCACTTTTTTGAGTAGAGACTAGAGTTCAGATATGTTGTGGTGGTCGCCTGTTCAGCGGATTTCAGATTCTAAAAAAAACTATCACAGCTATGAAAGAAGGTTGATGGTCAATTAACATTCAAGTTTTTTAATTCATTTTTGAACAATACTTTGTATGAGAGAGAACATATACATTGTGTTTCACCTGAAATGGTAACACTTCAGAACTTTTTTATTTTTCGGTGGAAATTTTTCCCCTTTTGGGATATATGTTGTGGTTGTGGATATATGTTTGGGGTATATTGAATTCTAACTTTTTTAAATTAATTTCATATTATACAGGGTGTTCCTAAAGCTCTAAAAATATTAAATTTGTGAGTTTTTTTAAATGGAACCCGCTATATAACTTTACATATGTGAATTTGCCTCTTTTTAGGCTTTATAAATCAGTTTAGTTTTTGAAATTCGCTCTAACCGTTCAGAAGTTATTTCTTTTTTATGCGTTTGCAAGCACTTATTTAAAAAATCGCAGGGCACATGGTTTTAGGATATCAGTTTGGGACTTTGCCTATGCCTAAACAACTGCTTGGGGTATCTTTTGGCGGCAAGATTGTCTATATGCATTGTGGCATCACCTTTGTCGTAAACAACTGCTTGGGGTATCTTTTGGCGGCAAGATTGTCTATATGCATTGTGGCATCACCTTTGTCGTAACACATTAATTTTGGTAAACTTTGAGGAGTCATAACTTGATTTTTTAAATAGCATACCCTACATTTTTGTACTTTGTTGTGTGCTGTATTCAGCGTCTCATTTTACATCCTTTGTACCACTTATATTTTGTCTCAAAAGTTGGTAGTTTGGGAGATAATTTTGATTTTATAAAATATAAATACAGATCTCATCGATATAAACTTAGCCATATAAATCAATATCCCCCATATACCCCAAAAGTGAAACTTTTAGAAAGCCACGTACTATTGTACACCACAATATTCGTGTCATATAGTGTGATTAACCCTATATAATAGTTGTGAAGTTTTGTGTAAAGGGTAAACTACATTTTAGCCTTAGTAAGTAACTAGCCAACTGTGATAAAAAATTAAGGCAAAAAATTGAACCAACATATTAGAATTTTTTTGTTTCTTAAAAAAAAGTATTACGATAAGTTGTTCGGTGTGACCTCAAAATCACAAATTCCAAATTTGGTTGAAAAAAAATGGAGTCTTACAGTTTCCACTTGTTCGTTTACAGTAAGTCTTTCTGCAGCCATAATCAATTAAAATCAACAATATTTTAGGAGTTTATTAGGAGTGTGACAAATTAGCAATGTTTTATGTGATTCAGATCTCATGATGATTGGGTACTGCTAATAAATCGTGGCAATCTTATGACAATAAAATTGAAATTAGTCATGCACATATTTTTGGGTGATTTTTTATTTTAACCAAACTTAGGATTTGTGGTTTTGAGGTAACTACAACCAACAAGTCTTAATTAAAAAAATCCCTAATGTTTTTTTTTCAATTTTTTACGTTTATTTTTATCACATTTAGCTAGTTATTTACTATGGACTAAAGATTCTAAAGAAACTATCAAGCTAAGCAAGAAGTTTTCCAAGAATTTATAATAATAAAATAAATAATATACAGTGGGTCACTTGAAAGGGTAACACTTCAGACCTTGTTTTATTTTTCGTTGGATTTTTAATAACCTTTTTTTGCAATACATGAAAGTTGTGAAGTTTTCTTCAATGGGTAAACTATATTTTAGCCTGAGTAAATAAGTAGCCAACTGTGATCAAAAAATCTGTGTGACACCGATCTCGTAGTGATTGGGTACTGGTAATAAATCGTGGCAATCTTATGAGAATAAAATTGAAATTGGACTTGTACATATTTAGGGTGATTTTTAATTTTATCCAAACTTGGGATTTGTGGTTTTGAGATGACTCCAAACAACTATTCTTAATTTAAAAAAATCCCTAAATCCCGTTGAGATTGACGATACACAATCCTTCACTTCAAGCCAATGTGTTGATGAGGACGATGACTCTGAGTTTGAAGAAATGCTAACCTAGCCACTCTTGATAACTCAAGGAGACCTAAACGATTTTGTTCGCGATTTAAAATTGTCAAAAAATCAGTCAGAACTATTAGGGTCTCGATTAAAATTATGGAATTTGCTACATCATGAAACTAAAATCAGCTATTTTCGAAATCTTGATCAACACTTCAGATCATACTTTTCTCAAGATGGGGACTTGGTGTATTATAGTGATATAAATTGGATTATGAATAACGGAAATATACTTCCTTTTGTACCTCTGGCCCATGCTGCTATATGAAAGAAACTTATGAAAACATGAAGTTATTACTTGAAAAAATCAAGCACAGTACTTATTCTTTTAAAATCTGATGCGATTTAAAAGTTGTTGCCCTATTAGTCGGACTTCAGCTGGGTTACACTAAATTCTGCTGCTTTTTATGAGAATGGGACAGTCGAGACAGAACAAACCACTATCATAAAAAAATATGGCCTAGAAGATTGGTAAGTCGCGCTAGGCTCATTATTGATCTTAAGTAAGATTTTTTCAACTTTAATTTTGAGAAACTTCTTTCACAAGAAGCCACCGAAACATAATCAGTTAAAAAAAATCTTAGACACAGCGCTAGAGTCTGAACACTCAGAATAGTCCCATTTTACAATGAATTTCAGAAGCTCCAAGGTAGTCTATTGGACCGCTTCTTGGAAAGAAATTCTGGCGGCTTTCAAGTGGCGCCTCAGTCTTAAAATCTCCAAAATAATGTTCTCTGCAGAAAATTAATCATAGATTTTTGTCAGATTTGGAACTTATGAGAATGTCATGCATTTCTCTGTAATGATGGTCTAGTTCTCCATAAAATCTATCAAGATATTTAACATAGCTCTCTGCAGCTCTTCTGGCAATGTTAGTCCAGCGTCTTGGGCCATTTCTCCTGGCATACGATTTCGGAATCTCCTCCTTCCTCTTCTTTCAATCGAAATATCCAAGTCCTCACAGTTTTCAGTTGTGTAGGAAATAGCTCTTTACGCCGCCACTGTTTCACGAATACCGAAAAGAAATATAGCCCTTTCGGTCATGAACTTTCTGTTTAATTGGCAGTAAAATAGTTTAAGCATTATTTGGAAGGGCGAGATTTTACTATCATTACGAATCACAAACAACCGTTGATTTTTGTTATTACCTCAAATTCAGATCGGCTTACACGACCTCGAGTTTAGGCCCATACATTTCATACATTGACCAGTTTACTTCAGGTATCTAATACATTTCTGTTCGAAAAATAAAGTGACGAATTCACTATCCCGGATCGAAATCAGTGCTCCTGTTTTTACTCATTTTAGTCAGCTACAACGTCTTGCAAGCTCAAGATAGTGAGTTATAAAACATGTTGCTAGAATGCCATTCTCAGCGATTCGGAAAATGTACTAACCCTAATACTTCTATTTCAATCGGAATAGATGTCTCTTGTTGTATGAGGAGATCATTTATTATAGTCATATATACAGACATGTGAAGGATAAGGTATGGTGTTCTTATAATGATGCTTATGTAACGACACTTAACTTCAATTACACTGGTATACAAGGTTTTGGGCTGGAGCAACCAAATAGTGTTTTTAAGGTAATTTGGTGCGCTGAATTCGAATCTGTAACTGTTTTTTTTTAATATCAGGTCAGGTTTGCGAGATATGAAATATCATTGTTTTCGTATGTTTTTAATAAAAAATCGTTCATTTATTAAAAAATAAATGAAATTTCAAAAGTAAATGGCAATGTATGAATATAGTTTATATTTATCTGGGTCAGTTTCACGTATTAGAGTCCATCAATAATCTCCCAGTATACTTTTGTCCCAAAATCCTTGATAATTTCTTTCAATTTTCGTTAAATCTTGATGAGCACGTTCTTCTGGTTCATTACTCACTGCACCCAGGTTTTGTGGAAAAAAGTTCAAATGTAAATGCAAAAAAATGCATCTTGAGTGACATCCGTGCACCTAATTCACAATAATTTTTCACTAATTCAGTAACAATTTGTCTGTAGTTATTACTTTTCTTGTTTCCAAGAAAACTATCTACGATGCTTTTGAACGATTGCCAAGCTACAGATTCTTTCTCTGATAAACATTATGAGAAATAATCATCATTCAATAACTTCCTCATCTGAGGACCAACAAATATGCTTTCTTTATTTTTTGCTTATGAAATTGTAGGAAAAACTGCTAACAGATGTTTAAAAGCAGCACCATCTTTATTCAGAGCCTTGGCAAAGTTTTTGAAAAGACTTAGTTTTATATGCAGTGGTGGAAGTAGAACGTAGAATTTTGGTCAATTGATGGATTATTTGAAATGTTTTGTTGGCCAAAAAGGAAGACCTAGTTTTATATGTAGTGATGGAAGTAGAACGCAGAATTTGAATCAATTAATGGATTATTTGAAATGTTTTGTTGGCCAAAAATGAAGAACTAGTTTTATATGTAGTGGTGGAAGTAGAACGTTATTTGGATCAATTAATGGATTATTTGAAATGTTTTGTTGGGCAAAAAACGTGGCCAATCTGTTCTGGTGTAATGATGACTTGTAGCTCGACTATCCCATAAAAAAAGGAACCAACAAAATTTTGTGAAACCTCCTTGCATGCCAGTTAAGAAAACAATGACCTAAATAAATTTGATTTAATTAAAACTTGGAATTTACGATATACATAGACCATTCAGTCACATACCTTTCAATCACCATATATCTTCCATTTGTGATCTTTGTATTTGAGTAAAGTTCAAATTTGAGTCATTGATTCATAATTTTCCTTAGTATTAACAGCATGCGCAATTGGTACGAATTGTTTTTTATTTCCATTGTGTAAAAGATGAGCCTTTAGACTGTACTTAGAGACGTTAATGAATAATCTCCATTATTTTTTTTGTTTCATATGGTTGGCTCATTTTTTGAAATAAACCTTGAATGTCGTTACAGTAGAGAATAGTATTTTTCTTCTCAAAATATGCAGCTAAGTCCAAGCTTCTTTCTCTATAAACTGTTACTTTTGTCCCCACTGCAAGATGTTTCCATTGTTGCATACGTGAAGCCAATAATTCTGCGTGTTGCTTTGATAAATGTAAATCACGAACTAGATCATTAAGTTCAGCTTGAGTCACTAAATGGCATTCATTAGACTCATACAAACTACCTCTGCTGGGAAAAATGTCATTGAAAGATAATTCCGAATCACTGCTTGTAGTACCAGGAACGACTGGCATGGATCATTTGAATTGGTTTTGAAACAGATGGAACATTTGCGTATTGCACACTTGTTCCATTTTTTATATTGATCTTAACAACTTTTGATAAACAAAAATAACAATCGGTTTGGTGATTACTTTGCTCTCTACATATTACTGGAACTGAAAAGTAGAGATATTTCCTCTCGCCATTCGGCCACTTGTATAAAATACCTTATATTGAAAACAACGATAACAAATTATAAATGAAATTAAATAATGAAAGAACATTACAGTTACTTCATATTTTCGGCCTGTGACTAAAAATTCACGAAATAAAAATATATTATAATATAATGACATCTTCTGTTTTTGCGTAAAATGCGAGTTAGAACTTCATTGCAATTCCGCTCAAGTGAGCTCGTAAAATGCGCGAAATTCGCATCATAAACATTCAAATGTGCTCAATGGGCCATTCAGAAACTGAACTGCGTGAAAGCAATTGAGACGGCCTTCGAGCTCTCTTCACATTGTAAACGAGTAAAGTCCCACTTTTTACAGACGATCGCTTCAAAACACAAACCACCGTGAATCGTACAAATCTATTTAAGACGACTCCGACGCGACGAGTCGAGGTGAGCATCGCCAATTGATTTATAAAATGCTCACATTGTCGTCACTTTGTGAGAATCGGAATTATTGTTTAATTCGTGATGCGATCGGAACGGGCAGATAGGAAAACATGAAAAGGCGCACCTGGAATTCTTCTCGTTAATCGCTGCATCTTCCGAATCTGATTAAGGAATGTGGTAGGTGTCCGTGAAATTGATCGGGATTTATCTGACATTCTGCCACAATCAGAACTGTAATAATATTTTATTTATATAATATACAATGCAAAAATACGTGGCACAAGAATGTCTCTAATTGCCCGAAAGGATTTATGTTTAAATGTATGGATTTTATTATAGCGGTCGTAAATTGGAGCAATTAACGTTTAATGCACGAATTGATATTCGTTTACATTGTGGCAATTAATTTTAAAAGCATGTACCGATGTTCATCATTATTTTCACTTTCGCGGGTTATTATAAAAAAAATAACGCCCGCCCTCAGGTTATAAGTGTTTTATGCCGTGTATAAGGAATGTATTGGGCGAACAAATTCGCACCGGTTCCTCGGCCTTAAATAAATAATGTATTATTTCATTGTGTGTCGATGCGCGCCAACGTATAATCATTTATCCATTTTGCGATTTTAGATAGGACCTGTCCTTAATAGCTAAAATTTGACGGGGAGGCCGTAAACAAGTGTGTGCGAGGCGTCACGACGCTTCGCTGGACCGGAAGCAAACGATAAAGGATATACAATGAGGATATCCGATTAGTTTTTACTGGTTCAGCTATTTGTATATGTATACGTATAGAAGATATTTAAACCTGAAATTGATTCACGCACCATATATCGTGCGTGTGCGGATAGGGAGCACTGAATGACGCACTTTTTTTTGCAAAGTTTACGATCAAAAAATGGAATAGTGTTGGCACGAAGTTGATAGATAAGATGGCTTAGTTTAACAGTGCGCCAATTTTCTCAATTAGTAAAAACCTTTAATTTTTGAAAGTTTGCGAAAATTTATGAAAAATGTATACACATTCCCAAGAAGATGTTTTTTACAATACATACTTTTCAAATTTGAAACATGCAGATGCTGCTACCATGGTTGACAATTTTTTCCTTCAGAAAGTTATGAAGCATCTGACTTCGTAAGTGGGAATGGACGTTAAATATGGAAATAGGTTTTGAAATATACACGCACACATTCTAACAAGACAATTTTCGGTGTCAACACTGATAAAGTATATAATTTGAAGTAATATAACAAAAGCGTCAAAAATAATCGAATATAGCTGACGTATGCGAAATGTGTTCTGAGAAATATTTTAAGGAACACATTGAGCATTTGTCGCTATATTGTGATTATTTTTGATGCTCGAGTTATATTCGGAGGACTATATACCGAATAATAAATGTACATGCAAGAAATATTTTGTCAATTTGACTTTCGTGTATACATATTATGATTCACGGCAACTTGATTTTTATTAACACCTAAATTAAATTAAATTCATAATTATGACTTATAAGAACTTGATTTATTTATTGTATGTAATATTAAAAGTACAATTATTATAAATTACCGAGCCACTGGAATTATTATTATTATTAGATGAATCAAGAGAAACTGATGAAGAATTATTGATAGAAGAATTTTCAATTTCCGATTCCATTGATTTACTTCTTAAATTTGAAATAAGATTTTTATGATGATTTTCACTTAGATGCAAATAAGGTTGAATTGAAGCAGTATTGTTGTGTCCAATTATTTTTATAATTTATTCAGCGTTAATACCCGTACTTGATAACTGATAAACTGAAGAGGATCTGTTAGAATGATTTGTTATTTTTACAAGTTTGGTATTTATTCCGATGCTTTTAGCAGCGCTTTTTGTCTATTTACTAATCTGATTGTATCCTAAGGCCATGTTTTCATACCAATAACTATTTTCATGTTTTTTCCCAATCTTTATTTACTGTAAGAAACCGGCGATTACTTTTAATGTTAGGTGTCCGTTTAGAAAACATTTTCTTTAGAAGTCGAACGGGGCACATGTCTATATTGTTTGATTTTGGGGTTATCCATTTACTATCTGCAATTTTCTTATCACCTCATTGTGCTGTTTTGCAGAACATTGTGTTGTATTCCATCCGACTTGTTGGCAAGCCGTAATTGTTTATTTCTTCTTTGAAATATTCTGTCAAGCAAGCACTTGCTTCTCCTCCTCTCCACCCAAGTTCAACACACGCAATATGGCAAAACTTTCGCTGTAGACCATCGGGTGTATTTCCATTAAAATAATTTATAATTCTTGATTGTTCTTCATGGGTTAAAGCCGACGAACTGCGTTTTCTTTTTCCAAATTGCGTTGTAAAATTTTCATTTTTGAATTGCGAGCATCTCTTGCTTTTTGAAATATAACGCTTTTAAAATGATCTATAACTCTTTTGAATTTAATATAATAAGTAAGTTGAATATGCTTAGCTATGAGATTCCAGAGTGTATTCAATTTTAATTTTAAAATTTTACATAGTTCTTCATCCGACTTTTCTTCTTTTATATCATAATTTCTTTCTGAACAAAAGTGATCAAATTGTAAATATTTTTTAATTGAATTTATTATAATAAGTAAGTTGAATATGCTTAGCTGTTAGATTCCAGATTGGTTTCAATACTCCTTCTTTATAATCTTCACCTTTAACTTTTCGCATGTTGTAAGCCCAGTCTTGCAAAATTTTACATAATTCTTCATCCGACTTTTCTTCTTTTATATCATAATTTCTTTCTGAACAGAAGTGATCAAATTGTCTTATAATATAACATTCTGTTTGAACTGTATTAATGGGTTTTGTGGATGTGACGGATTCTTCGATTTTATTAATCTCATCAGATCCAAATCGATTCATATTGACCGCTTATTATATACTGAATGCAAGAAATATTATGTCAATTTGACTTTTGTGTAAAAATATTATGATTCACGGCAACTTGATTTTTATTAACACCTCATCGAAATACGCAAACTAACGATATATTCGAAACACGTCCCATGACAACCAGGTAATTAGTAATAAGCGCTGTAATACGATGTAACTAAGGAAAATTCAATATTGTGAATAGTCCATTTAACTATGAGGTATATAGTCACAATTGTATTTTTCTTTTAACATTACATTAAATCAGTAGTGTTAGGCAAAACATGCTATCTGCTTTTTTTTTTAAATGCACTTTTTGGCTTTAAATGGCCACAAATCAAGTATACTTTAAATTGATCAAATGGTTCAGTGTTGTATTGTACATTTGTATTATAAATAACTATGGCAATGATACATGCTAATCTACACTCACAATTATAAATACAAAACTGTTTTTGCTTCTCCTGTAAAATAACAAAATTGGCAGATAACATTTTTGCCATAACACTACTGACATGTTTAGATGTAAAATTTAAATTATTTGTTTTTTTATTCAATTGTTTGGTCTCAAATAACAAAACTAATCTGCACAGGTTCTATTTTACCTACGAGTCGAATCAAAAACTTATTCTTGATATTTATTCAAATTTAAGAAAATTGGTTGAGGAAAGTCAACGATTTTCATCAAATCAATTTTGAAGATATTTTTTTATGTTTGATGATAAGCGTTTAAGTTTGTTTTACATATAAATCCAGTTTGAACAGATTCCAAAACATCTGCAATAGCTAATACCATAATCATAAGATGTGATGTGAGATGTTTTTTTTTTTAATTATAATTTGGTATTATAGATGTATTTTAGTTGACTTATGTAATAATCTCGTCAGTGACAAGAAATAAAATTTCCTAACTTTGATGAACTATTGCGAAGTTACTAAAATTGTTTCTCCAAAAATTAATCATCCCACTTCAGAATTTAAGTTAGTACATGTTTCTTAATTTGAATAATTATTTCGGGATTAATAACATTTGCAATTATTTCATTTTTTAATACAGGGTGAGTCAATAGGACAGGCATGCTCGATTACACCTACACCGTTAATGATATCGAAATGAACCAAACAGTACTGCAAACTAGAGGTCAAACTGCAGTTTGTGAAATAATTTTTCCATATACAGGGTGTTCCATTTTTTGCAGAGCAGCCTTCGACTTAGTTTTTTTAAATGGCACCCCCCGTTTAAATTTACATATTTGAATTTGCCATTTTTTGGGCTTTATAAATCCGTTTAGTTTTTGTAATTCTCTTTATCCGTTCAGAAGTTGTTCACGTTTTTCTAAAAATTAATGCGTTTTCAGGCACTTATTAAACAAATCGCAGGGCACTTGGTTTCTGGGATATTAAGTTAGGGCTTTGCCTGAGCCTAAACAACTACTGGGGTATCTTCTGGCGGCCTCTTCTCCAAAAATGGAACTCGCTGTATATGGCAAAATAATTTTATAAACTGCACTTTGGCCTCCCGTTTGCAGTGTATTTTGGTTCATTTCGATGATTCATTAACGGTGTAGGTGTAATCAAGCCTGTCCGTCCTATTGACTCGCCCTGTGTTGAGAATTGAAAAAGTTGTGATCATAAAACCCACATTTTAAGGTGCTTAAAAATATATAGGCATTGCTTTGCTGTGACATCGTTTCATGAAAGTTTTCAGGATTACGAAAATTAAGGTTTCCAAAGATAAATCTTATCACTTCAGAATTTTTGGAATATTGTAATCAGTAAACTGTAATTTGATAACATTACAAAAATGCAAATTGTTAGATTTTCACATGGAGGAGGCTGAGGTAATACTGTTATTATTTTCAAGAACCAAATTTGAAATTGAATGTGTGAGTTAAAAAACGGGCAGATTCTCCCAGAGTAAAATTTTAGGAGACATTTTTTGGGCAAACAGATCTTTTGGGCAACAGATTTTTTAGGCAAATTTGTATTACAAGAAAAGATATATAAAAGATAATTTGTAGCAATACTTGATACCCACTCACTGGTAAAATATACATATTTTAATATAACAGACAGTTAAGATAGAAATAAAAAAACTAATGATGTTTATTCTTAATATATTTGAAATTTTCAAACTCACTTATTCAATATATACACTCATAAATACAGAATTAATTGAGGAATTCCAAATCATTCTTCAAAATATATTTTCAAATTCTGAACTAAACTCAAAAATGAGAAACATGTTGGAAAACTGAACGTAAGTCTTAAAATATTTTGAAATATTCCAATAGGTGACGGATTAAGCTATTCAGATAAATACGTATATAGGCAAATATGTACAATTAGTCATCGCCTTTCATAGAAATGTTTAACATAATTAAGAATGAAGTTTACATGCAAATTTCGTAATAAAAGTAATTTTACTAACAAATATAAAATTAAAATTAAATCTGGAAATCTGTAACAGTGTTTAAATAATTTCCAAATTTTAATAACAAAATGGAAATAATAAAATATGTTAATACTTATATTCCAAATTAATGAAAATTCTGTAGTTAGAATACACATAAACTATCGGAAGTGCAAAATTTTGATGATAATTACTTATTTTTTATTTACAATTTGTATACAGAATTTTTTGAAAAATATGACGAAATTATCTCTAGGTTCTACTCATAAAAACCAAATTAAATGTGAATTCCATGACAGTATTTAGCATAATTTTCCAAATTTTATACTTGTACAATTATAATTAAAAAACAAATATAAACTAAACGGAATTCCAAATATTTTAGACGTTACAAAATTTTAGACGAAACATCGCCCTGACGCAAAATTTTGAAAATAGTGGATCTTGCAACATAATTTTATATTGAAAATATACAGAGTGAGTAAAAAGTAAAAGTCATAATACATTAAAATGCGAAAATTCAATATTTTAAACTGAAATATTAAAAATCCAAATTTCTATGCACCAAAATGAAAAAAAATACCTAAATATCTTAAAATTATACAGGGTGTTAGGGAAGTCGACAGAAAAATGTCCAGTGGTGAAACGGCGTGGAAAATGACATCAAATATTCTTGAGCCATTTTTTGTTTAGATCAACGGTTCCTCAAAATTTTCTGTTAAAATTCGTGCTAAAATTTTTTTAGACTTCTGAAATTATCCTTTGAAAATGCACGGTTTTCAATTTAGCATTTGAGAAGGGATGTCAAAAAATTAATCGATATATTTTGTTTGCATTTTCACTACATCCCCATACACAAAAAGGTTTTAAAAGTACAATTTGACCCTTTTAACAAAGTTAAAAAGGTCGTATTTAAAAGCAATACAAGTAACATGCTAGATTTCAAAAAACAATGCATTATCGAGATTTATTCAGCAGTTCTGAACATGCGGCACCAAACGAATTCATTTTGCGCCCTGATTCACCAATAGATAGTTTTCGGTCGACGTCCCTAATACCCTGTCTAATAATTGAATATGCCCAATGTAAAAAACATAAAATTCAAAACATAGCTATATAAAATTGCTATTGTAATCTAAATTCTTGAAATAGATTTATGTGAGCATGATTGTACATAAAAATAACATCGTAATTTCTGTACACAAAAATGTCACAAAATATACACAAAAATGTTGTATACGTAGTATACGTAGTAATCTAAATTCTTGTACTAGATTTATGTGAGCATGATTGTACATAAAAATAACATCGTAATTTCTGTACACAAAAATGTCACAAAATGTACACAAAAATGTTGTATACGTAGTGAGGCTAGAACGTGTCTAGACTAACGTATGGTCCTAAAGTTTTTGGAAAAGTTTTAAATGCTAATAAATTTTTACAAACTCATTTAACTTGAAAAACAAATGATACAACTATTAACGACACTAATTACAAAAAATAATTACTAATTACATTATGGATAGTGGCCCATTATCCTTAATAAGTCGTAATTTTCTTCGGACTTGTTCAATCTTCCTTTGGACAAGTTCAGATTCTACTTCTCTAATCTTTTGGAAGATGCGACGTCGCAATTGATCTTCATTTGTAGCTTCCCATCCTTTATGGTACACTTTCCTTGGTAGTATTGACCAGAATTATTCTAGTGGTCGAGCCTGAGGTACATTAGGAGTATTGTCCAACTTAGGTACAAAGTCTATGTTAGTTTCATTTAACCACTGTCTGGTAAGTCCAGCATACTGGCATGAATATATTTCAGCCAAAACATTATATTATCGTTGGTATGGTGTGTATTTAAAAACTTAAGTAATTTAGTGAGACATCTTTGAATATAACGATCTGCGTTTAAGGATTCTCCTCGAACACGACCAACATAAAGCTGTGAGATGAATCATGTTTTAGAAATGGCACACCACACTAAAATTTTATCCTCCAAATTAGTTTTACCTTTAAATTTAACATTGTCTGGTGTACTTTCTATGGAGTCGGTGTAAAACCCATCGTTTCATTTAATCTTTGAATGGGATAAGGTAAAATAAGGTAGTTTTCATCATCCATTACAATAATTTATTATCAAAGTGTAAACGCCTTAATGCGCGACAAAACACGGAATTCTTTCTAACTGGCTGTGGTGTATTTTGGTGCCTTTCTTCTCTTTCTAAACACTAAGTTTGTGCAATCAATTGTTCTTAATACAGTGGTCTTCGAAATACCAAATCTCCGGGCTAATTTTCTCTAAAAAACTCAAACTTTGTCTTTCGCTGCTTCTATCAGTCTTGTTTTTCTTATTCCACTCAAAATTCTTGGTCTACCGCTTTTGGGTAAATTAATGCATGGTATACCCTCTTCACAATTCATTATAGTGTTGTAAATGGTTGACTTCCCTACATTTGCTCTCGGTAGATTGCAATAATATCACGCTTATGTATTCGTCCAACTAGATTGTAAATACCTTTACAGATATCTAATTTGTAAGACATTTGGCTACAATCGATTCGCAAAACTAAACTGTCATAATCAAACTTGATTACTTGTGACGTTTTAGTTTCCATGGCAACTTGATTAAACAGCAATGGGTATAAAAACGAATCATTTAACATTTTTCCAAAAACTTTAGGACCATACGTTATATGAGGAGCGTCCATACAAAACCACACAATTTCTGTAAAACAACTAATGTTTTTTTACTTTATCACTTTGTGGCTTAGCCATTGTTTGGATGGTTGTCTAAAGTGTAAAAAATATACCTAAATATCTTAAAATTATACAGGGTGTTAGGGAGGTCAACCGAAAAATGTCTAGGGGCGAATCATGGTGCAAAATGGAGTCAACTATTACTTAGCCATTTTTTGGCAATTCTTGTGGACAGATTACCACCAGTTATATTGTGCTCAAATCTGATATCAAATTTGGACCTGATTCAGGAAACCCTACCAGAAACAACCATTAACTCTTTAGGAACATATTATGGACAGGTGTGATTTTGTTTGGACACTCCTAATATATTCTAACGATATGGTTCACTCAACTCAAAAATCGATTTAGCTCAATTGAAAAACTCTTAGAATACCACAAAAAATGTCTAACTTTTTAAATTATTTAATAACTATTGAATTTATGCACTCTCAGAATGTCGCTATTTAAATTTTCACAAACGTGAATTATAAATCACATATTTTCAATGTACATTTGGGATTGCACTTGCAGCTGCATTTTTTTTCTTTATGTTCTCTAAAATATCAAATATTTCGAATTTTGTCCTAAATTAAAGAATATCTGATGCAACAGCAAAAAGGCTAGACGCGTTGCTAATTAAAAAATGTACCATTTTGTGTTTGTTCTTATATTTGAACAAATTCTTGAAGTTGCGTCAGGACTCAGGAGTTCATCAATTGCTTCAGAGTGAAAAGTTGGATTCATCTGAAGCTTCTCTTAGTTTAAAGTAAGCTGTACTAAAACATTAAAATTGATATCATATTCACATATTTCTCAATACCGTGATAGATTTTTGGATTTTAAAAGTTATATTTCAGATATGTTTCAAATATTCATTAAAATGGGTCTATAATTTTGAGAGTTGTTAATTTGTAATCATGTTGGTTTCATCAAAGGATAATCAAGAGATGTTTGGTCATCTTAGATAAAATGTGCAATGATTTTATAGAATTATAATCAATCTATTTCATAAATTAAGGTGTATGTTTGTAATTATGTACCGTTTAATCCCAAAAAAATATTGTGCCTTTGAGAACTAAACAACATTAGCCACCGCCGTCCAATATAGAAATCATGTAAATACTCCAAGTAGCTTCAATAATACTCCCACATAACTGGATGTAGGTGTAATTTTTATATTATAACTCCATATTTAATCTTACGTAGGTACTCATCATGCGTGTGTTCTTTTTAAGGAAATTTACATTTTACAACACCACCGCATATTTACACGTAAGTTGATTCTACATTATATAACGTTGAATTATTCACAGCCATTGTCTTTAAATATTTTCATCTATCCATAATCGTCTGATTACCCAATGTACTTGAACGGTTCATTCATTGCCACTTGGCACCGGAAAATAGCCATCGCGATGCAAACAGGCGGATAAAATTAACCATACCTACCATGGTGTTTGTAAAATTTAAACAAAAATCGCATTTTAAAAACAGTTTTTAACTAACGTTTTTAGCATGTCATAAAACTGACAGCAGACTCGATTTCTCAATTTTAAACTGACCTGGGTGAATTTATGACACTTGTTCCATATTTTCTATACTTAGTCAGTTTTCAAAGCTGATTTTTCTGTTAATTTTCAGGTTACAGTTTATGAATTTATATGGGCACTTTAATTATGTAATACGTGACTTAATGCACTTTTACGAATGTTGATTTATACCGCACGTTTTTTGAATCGCTGAACATAGGGTATGTTCAATTTTAAAACGACGGGATCAATCCTATGCTAAAATTCAATGTATATGCAACCAAATTCACTAGCGTTTGTAACTCGATTATTTAAAAAAAATGACTATCGGATACGATCTTCAGTGGCGGCGTAACATGGGTTGACACCCGGGGCGGTTTATTATTATACACCCCTAAAATTAAACATCAAATACAAAGCGTGCCTACGTGACTTTATTTTGCTAAAATATTCGATCACATTATCAAAATTTACTTTCCTCTCCATTTCAATGGACAATATGGAAAGATTTGAAAGTCGCGCTTGGCTCATTGTTGATATTAAGTAAGATTTTATCAACTTTAATTTTGAGAAACTTCTTTCACAAGAAGCCACTGAAACACATACAGTTCACAAAATCTTAGACACAGCAGACACGGAACAGACTAAGAATAGTCCCATTTTACAATGAATTTCAGAAGCTCCAAAGTAGTTCATTGGACCGCTTCTTGGAAAGAAATGATGGCGGCTCCCAAGTGGCGCCTTAAAATCTCCAAAATAATGTCCTGTGCAGAAAATTCACCATAGATTTTTGTCAGATTTGGAACTATACCACGAAGTTCTTCTTCTGTTGACGTAAGCAGAGTTTTAGGCTGAACAATACCAAATATTATTAGAATGTCATCCATTGCCCTGTAACCATGGTCTAGTTCTCCGTAAAATCGACCAAGACATTCTAACAGCTTTCTAGAGCTCTTCTGGCAATGTTAATCCAGCGTCTTGGGCCATTTCTCCTGGCATACGTTTTCGGAATCTCCTGCTTCCTCTTCTTTCAATCGAAAAATCCAAGTCCTCACATGTTTCAGTTGGGTAGGAAATAGCTCTTTCCACTATTTGGATACGTTGGCTTTGAAGAAAAATGTTTAGGGCTTTGATTTTTATAACACTTTTACAGTGCTAGCCCAGATGTTTCTATATACTTTTGTGTCTAGTTAACTTCTTCTAGAACTTCACACCAAAAAGAAAGGTAGCATAAAAAACTGAAGTCACACAAAGCTGGTAAGAGTGTGGATGCTGCTTGTCTTGTATCGACGTATTCTCTGCTGGGATCACACATGTCTGCGAGTGTTGATACAAGTTTCTCAAAATTACTCTTCAGTGGATTAACAGCGTCGTGATGAGCACTTCATCTTGTCTCTACTAGTCTTTTGACCGATACCCCTACACTTTTCATTAAAATTTCTCATCGATGTGTGGATGACGAAAAGAACGTATAAACTATTTCTACTATACCGAAAAAAGTTACACTTGAACCAACACTTCCGAAAGAGTGCACTTCACATAGATTTAGCGAATGATTAGCACAAAGCATAAAGAACGCTCTAGGATTGTGTACTTTGATTTTTGCTTGTACACCACCATAAACTCCTGCCATGGTTACAGCGTTATCATATTATATAGCCCGACATAGATGTATGTCCAAGTTATCGCTCTCCAGTTGTGTAAGGATATTTTCAGTAAGTTCGACTGCAGTCTTTCCAGCTATAGGGAAGAAATCTAGAAAAGATTCCTTCACTTCAACTTAATCGCCTTCAATATGAACATATCTGATTACATAACTCATTTGGTCAACATGTGATATGTCTGGAGTGCTATCGAAAATAATTCTGAAATATTTAGCTTTTTACGTCGTCCACAATGTTATTTTTCACCTCTTTCCCCAAAAAGCTGATGAACTCATTTTGAATGTCTTTGGACAAATAAGAATCTACCCGTTTCCGTTTTGTACAGACGAGAGCATGTTCAATTCTTGGCATATGCTCTTTTAGCACTGGGTCATATTTCGACAATAGATTAACTAATTCTAAGAAATTCCTCTTATTGTCTGATTAAACCCTCTCTATATGCCTCCTAAGATTAAGATTTTGGCGTGCCAGCAAAAGAATAACATTTAAAAGGTGACTCGAAATGTCACGCCACTTCTTTTTTCTTGGTCAAAGACATTTGATGTTCATGGTCAATTGTTTTTTACAGCCTCAATCCATTTTCCAAGATTTTCAATTTTTCAAAACAGGAGAGATGGTTCTCAGAATTCTCGTGTTAGACACTTTAGGATTTAGTTTCCACCATGAATTAAACTCGTTGGTAAAACTCTGATATTTTATTTCATGGTGCGTAAACAGTTTGCAGTAAAAACAGTATAAACTGTTTTTGGTTGGAGAGTATACCATCCATTTTCTGAGTACTTTTTCTCCATTTGATAATGCTTTATAAAACCATTCTGAATTGAAATGTCGGCTCTTTCCTTTTATTTTATCTCCAGATTTTTAGACAGTATCTAAAAATGGACCATCTCTATTTTGATAGGGTTCACTTTTCATTTTTACAATTTCAACTCTCAAATCATCAGGCATTGGTGTTGGCCAAGTAGCAACATCGAAACGAGTAAAATAAGATGAATTTGTTCTGTCATAATCATGTCGCTATTCCGTCGTTTTTCTTGGTCATATCCTTCTTGATGTTGATCTTCTCCACCTTATCTTTCGTCTTGTATGTCAGGCTCTCTTCCCAGCGTCCATCAATCCAATGCATTTTGGCACTGTCTTTCTACATCATCTGTTTCATCAAGAAGGTCACTTTCAACAATTTGCTGTGTTGTATTTGCAATGAAGCCTAAGGTGCTACTTAAAAATGGATACTGATAACGATTCGCGCTCAAGTTTTTTTATTTCTTGATTTCTCTTAGCTGGATGCCACTAAGTCTATTTCGCTTCATATTGAAGTTTTCTTCTGTAAAGATCGATAAATAAATACTCGTTAACTTTGGCAGTACTTTTTATCGCTCAATTTTGCATTACACACTTTATAATATTGACCGGAAGTTAAATTCAGATCGGCCCAAACCGATAATTTAACTTGACTGACTTTTGTGGTTAAATAGGTATGTAGTTCAAATTAAACTCACTTCTTGACCTCTAGGTTTTATCTACTATCCGTCTGATTCACTCTTTTATTACATATTGTAACGAGCCTGGGACGGCCGGGTTCGTAGATTTAAAGAAACCCGTACTACCTTTAATTACTGATTTTTATTTAAAATATGGTCACAACTATTTACAATTTACAACGCAATTTATTCGCAATAACGTCCGGTTAGACACTATCTGGCTTCGCTTTCTTCGCTGACCGACTTCTTGTACCTACTGCCTGGTCACGTTCTTTTTATATTCCTCCGAAGTGTTTCTAGGCTTTTCTATTTCCAGAAGACAGGGCCTCGATTTTTCCAGCTAATCGCGCGAAAAACTTTCGGAGTGATGACTCGCCCACAGCGCGAAATTTCGAGCAGGTGGTTGACCTTGACCCAATATGACTTCCGGGGCGACACGGTCGTCGCAATATTTAGTAACTACTTTCGCCTACGGTCAACTATTATTCTCTTCATTTGATTTGAATTTTCTCGCAAGGAAGTTTTGTGTTCATTTGGCAAAGATGGTCTACGCGAAGGTTATAAACAATAACACTGACTGACTGATTGTTTGACATATGCCGCGGCGCGGCGGCGACGGCGCGGGTGGAGGGGCTGATATAACTTGCCCCTTACGCCCGCGCCACTTCAACCCCCCGGGGGTTGTCACTCTTGGTGCTTGGCACCCGGGGCGGATCGCCCCACCGCCGCCACTGGTGGCTTTACGCCGCCACTGGCGATCTTAGTCTTCCCAAATAATTGGCGCTGGATTAAATAGTTTATATTAGCAGTATAAAAATAAGTACTGCGGCAATTGTGATTATTTGTAACTACTTTTAATTATACTTCAAGCCCCGCAGGTGTCTCAAGAGGCGTTTTATTTTCAATCGTGCCGCACTAGATGAGTTATTGGTGCATGATATTGTTACGTCCACGCAGATTTTTAGTATCAAGTTGAAGGCCTAGGTTGTTATTTATAGCACTTGTATTTTTAATGCGTGATCCGATGTAAATATACTCACTCACACACACTCGCAGCTAACGCTGCGCACGTATTAATTTTCGGTATTGTTAAATCCGGGCCTCCTTGATTGCGGCGTGGGGCGGCCGACCGTCACTCAAACAATTCGGAGGCTGAGGGCGTCTCGGCGGCGGCTTAGACCGTTTCCGGTCAACTTAGTGTGTTCTTTTCGTGTCAATTAGAGTTTTAACGGGGCGGCTTTGTGCTAAACGCCAGATTAGACCAATCCGGAAAAACGCCCTGTAAACGATTCTTTACGTCTCCCCCGACACTTCTTAAAAACCTCATTAGTGGTTTCATTGTTTGGCCCGCTTAATTGGTCCACACTCTACGGCTCTACACATTGTCGCCGGTGTCACGGAGAAATTTATTTAGGGGGCGAACGGCGCAGACTGGATGGCAGAGTACGTCCACAATAATTAGTTAGGCGATTAAAATCTGTTGTACGGAGCGGAGGAATGAATTGGGAGAGAAATTCTGTCGGCTCGATGCGATGTAAAAAATTAATTAACCCTTTTTTACGAATCTAATCAAGACGTGATCTGATCATTTTTAAAGAAAAGCTGAAGGCTGTGGCATTCTACGCTTCTACCAAACAAGCAATTAAGTATTTTTTCAATCAGCATCATAATCGCAAAAACGCGCTCATAATACAAAACAATAAATAATCTGAAAACCTCAAAATTGTAGGAAAACATAATTTTTATTTTTAAGTTTTTCTTATAAATAGAAAGCTTTGTATATCCTCCTCTTGCCCACCGCTAAATTGATTATCCAATCTTTATAGTATATGAGACAACTTATTATTTTAGGTCCAAGTAACACCCTCCAAAACTAAAGTATCACTAATGATACTTTGGGCCTTACGCACAATAAAAAAAAATCATATGGAACTTATATTTTATTGGTGAAATTGCGCAAAACAGTTTCGGTCAACGCTGCAGCATAAAAACCCCTTACAAAATTAGCACGTGGCAAAAGTGAGTTTCTTGCAGCCCGGATAGCGACATTTAGATCGTGATTTTTGTTGATGTTTCATGAACTGCGGAAGAGGTTTGTTCTCTTTCTTTCGAATCCTTTTCTCGGGAATTGACTCTACCTTTCTGCGTCTTCTACTGGTCTGTGCTTGTTCCTTATCCTCTGGGTCACTCGAATCTGAATTTTGCGGGCTTGCAGCAAGTCCTGACGACAAAAGTGCTTTCGCAATTGAAAATTTAAAATCAAGGCAATCCAGTTCTTCTGTTTTTGGAACATTTGCAGCTTCAGCATCTTCTCGACATTGTAGCCAGGCGGCCGCTGCACTAAAGTCTACAAAATGGTAAATTGTACGAATGGTCCATTGCTTAGTACGACTCTTCATTCGGTAGTTTGAAATAACTCGATCAAGCAAATCAATGCCTCCCACGTTTTCATTGTACGATTTTACAAGAGATGGACGATTTATTTCAATGTATTTGCTCTCAACTTTTGACCAGCGCTTGCACAATCCCACAGGTTCAGTTCCAAATTCCGAAGACCCGATATGAACTGGCTTGGAGTCGTACCATTTAATCAAAGCTATTTTATTATCCTCAGTAACAAGCATATCTTGGGAACCACGGCCAGATTTTTTCATTTGATTATCTGTTCGGAAACTCACCACTTTTGGGATTTTTCATGAGAGTGCCAGTGAGAGTAATCCCTCGAGCGAGAAGCATTTCTATTAATGGTATTGACGTAAAACATCTATCAGTAAACACGGATACTCCAACTGGTGAAGTATCCGCAAGTTTGAAAACCACCCTTCCTCTAACATCTATTTTTTCAGGAGTAGGTACCAAGCAGGATTCCGTTGTTTATCCCTTTCCTTCGTACATGAGGAAGTCCAATGGAATTCCTTTTGCCGTCGTCATAACAAAATTCTTGAGACCAACAGGATGTAGTTTTTCACGAACAAATTGTCTCATTCTTACCTTACCATGAAAGGGGATCATTTGTTCATGCACTGCTATTTCATTTGTCCATTCATTCTGTAGACACGCTTTTTGGATTCGGTCTAACATTGGCCTTATTTTCCAAAATCTATCATTTTCCCGGGCTCCTTTCGATACAGCATTGTCATCTACTATTATTAAACGAGTTCGAAGCGTAAAAACTGATTTCTGGAAATGTTTTCGCAAATAATTGGTACTCTGGTATCCATTTGCCAGTACATGATGATTCGTGGTAGGTTGTAGATGCCAATTTACATGCTGCATGCTAAGAAAACTTTCAGCTTTGCCGCATAAGTATCTAAAGAGTTTCCGATTTTATTTACTTCATTCATGTTGGTCACAAGGGCCCTGGATTCAAAGAAATCATCTTCGAGATATCTGCTGAAATAACTTATTAGATCTGGAATGTTTTCAGGCAAAAGTTTAGCACGAACCGTTGGTGAATGTTTCACAGCAATTCTAGGTACAAAAGCACGTCCTTCCATTTCCTTTTTTTCCCCTTTGGTAGCAAGTAAATCAAAGGCTGCTCGTCATCTGAAGAAGAGACTGCACGTCCAATTTGCCTCTCCTCTGCTTCAGTTTCTTCGCCACTTTCTGTAGTACTGTTACCGTCATCATCAGTTTCAGCCGTTTGCTCTGGCACATCTTCCTCCATTTTACCAATTTCGTCTTCATTTTCACTGTCATCAGGTAGTATAACACCCTCAAGATCAGAGTCATCAAGGTTCCAACTATCAACGATCTCTTGGAGTTCTTTCTAAGAGAGAGCTAAATAAACTGATGATAAACAATTGTTTTGGATATTGGGTAAGGCCCGAAGTATCACCAAATATACTTCGTTTAGATAGGCCAATAGGTTTTGTAAACTTTTAGATACTGTAGCTTTGAAGGCACTAGAACCAACAACTAACCTTCACTCAATGAGTCATTACTTACTTTTTTTTATCACGTTTCGAACTGGACGCCATAACTGATAAACACTGCTTGATTTTTAATGACCAGACACTCTAGAACACGTGCGATTCGATTGTGACCACCTCACGCATATCATGTATGATACCGCTGGAAACAGCGCCAAATTCTTCTTGGAAATAGCAAAAAAAAAATTGTTGAGCCGTAGTATCGTATATGATACTCAGGGTCCTAGGAGTAGGGACGTGAAGACGTGAACATAGTCGGATTCATGATTTTAAGGTAAATGTCGTTTTGGGATTTTTGGGTTGTAAATAATAAATGGGAAGGAACAAAAATTGGATTTTATAGAAAGGAGATGACTGCAAGAGAATCAACAAAACAAATAAGTACTTTACACGTTAAAAGAAGAACTACAGTCAGTGATGTCTCCATCAATGCTTTTAATTACCGGTATACTACCGGTAATCCATTGCGTACATGAGATTTTCTAATTCCTATTGTCATGTTTCCTATTACGTAAGGAGGGCCAATTACATCAAATGAGTTTAAAATTTTTGAAAGTAGTATTCGGTTTGACGTTAGGCCTTCTTGGTATGTACATTGAAGGAGTTTTCATAAAATTCATAGACGTCAGAACTTTTAAAATTTTGTTTTTTAAATCTAAAAAAAATATTTTCATATGCGCAGTAATTTATATCGCTATCTACCTTTCAAATTGTTTCTCTCTCATACACATTAACGGAGTTACCGAATTTATCCGCTACTTAATTTCCACACTGTATGGAGTATACCTTATGGGAACACCACTGCTTAAGATTAATTATAACAAATATAAATTATGTACTACACTATACTATAATAAAATGATCATTATAAGAGCTAACAGAAAACATTAAGTTTTTCTCATTATTGCAATATCCTTCAAATATTAAAATAAAATGTTCAAAACTAAATATAACTTGTAAATAATAGTTAAATAATTAACAAATAAATTGTTTTTTTTTGCTCATTCTAATCGTACCAGTCAATACTGTAATCTTTATATAGTAATTGAAATAATGCCTGTAGCTTAGAGGGTTTATGTTCGCACAAAATATATGTGCTATAACAAGTTAGTCTACTTTCGCAATTATACGTTATGTGCAAATCGAATGGATGTCGTAAAATTTGATAAAGCAACAATTTATATAATAAAGTGTCGCTATAAGTATTGCATGTGTGGAATAAATAAAATGGAAACATATAACAGATTTATAACATAATAATAACATGTATATGCTTGTTTGAATTACTGCGTCGATTGCTATGATCATTAATCCATTCCTGAGTATGCCATAGACTAACTATATAATTGGAGGTCGAAGCCTAAACTCAATGCGTCACATAGGGTGGATTTAGGTATAGAGGGCCCCCTAAGCGCAATAGTAGACAGGGTGTCCAAGAAAACGATCAAGAGCATGGGGTTCTCGGAAACCGTTAAAGTTACAATGACAAAAAAGTTGCGCAATTTAGTGGTCAGTAATATTCCGTCGACATATCCAGAAAATTCCGCCAACTTCCGGAGATTCTCGACAAAATCCAAAATTTTGCGACTTCGCTTTTATGTTTTTCTAAAGTTATTTGAAAAGGTATAAAAAACAAAAGGCTCTTCCTCATTTCGACTTTTTTAGCTCTACAGGATAGCGTTTACAAATTTTCAATATAACGTTTCCTTTCGAAGAAACCATCATCAACTTTATTTTTTTATATGGCCCGTAAAAATTGTACACCCTGTATTAGATAGAATTTCCTATTACGAATTCAACTATTTATATCACAGTATGGTTTCTCATGTTTTTATTCAGAAAAACAGCTTGTTAATACATTTCGCACATTTTGGTGTAGTTGGCGTTGAATACAGCGAAATTCTTAAAGTTGGAAATCCCTGAAAATTTTACAGGGCATACATTTCGAAGGTCGAGTGCTACTATGTGTGCATATAATGGTGGTGATCTCCTCACATTTAAGCAATTTGGTGGTTGGAAGTCCTCATCGGTAGCCGAACAATATGTATAAGAATCGGTCAGCAAAAAAATTAAAGTTTCTAAACAATTTTTTAATGCAGAACCACAAAATTCAGAAATTACTTATTGTGCAAATAATGAAAAATGAGAAAACCCCGGACAAAATTACGCTAGGAAAATTGTCATTTTAGGAAATGCAAATTGTATTATAAATATTGTTTAATTTTCTTCAAATGTTATATTGTATTATGTTGTTAAAATAAATAAGAATTTATAAAAAACATTGTTGTGATAGTATTGTTGTTAAAAAATACCGTCTACGGCTGTTAAATTATCGGCTGATATCAGTTAAATAACAACCATGGAGACAGTACCGATAATATGTAATTACAATCAAGTAGCACGAAAAATTATTTTGAGGCCAAAATAGCTATTTGTGGTGTAAGTGAATAAAATAGCGTACCTTTTATTGTAAATGGAATTCGATGTTTTCGGTATCAAGGTAGATGTTGTTGTTGTAGATAGTTGTACAATTTCTGGAGGTGTACAAGTAAAAAACTCTTCATTTCACCCATTTCAATACAAATACACAAACACTACGCTTTTGAGTTTATCTATATTGTTTCTATGGTATTATTTAATTTGAGAAATTTTGTGATTAGACTAGGGATTAATAGTCATTAACCCTAGTCATTATTCCTTAAGGGATTAATGACTAGCATTATACTGCAAAAACCTCAAGTATAATACTTACATTATATATTAGTCGTAGATAAAACATTTCATTCCCCCATTCGATTAAAGTGTAGTTTTAAGGATGATATTCAATATACATAATGAGCATTTTAATAATGCGAATTGGAAAAATACACTTATACATAGTAAATATAAATACATAAGCGACAAAGAAAAAAAACACTTACAAAGTTAAAAATACATATAATATATCCGATTTACATACATTCTAGCAGTTACCCTTAGGCAACTGCTTATTTTGCTTATACGTAAATCTGGTCCTGATTTTAGAGGCAGATATCATATTTCACCTAAAATTTCAACCGAACTAGTGAGAAACAAACGCCAGTGTGCAAAATTTAATTGATAATTCGCACTTGTAAGATCGTAATCGAATGGTAACAATGATAACTATAAAATTTAATTTGAATTATCAAATTCTGACTGTAGTTATCATATTTGATCCTAAATTTATAGAGGAAATTTTATGATATTACCAAATATTCACAAATTTGGGCGACAAGTGTTAAATTTTGAATTATTTTAAGCACAGACTTCATATTTCACTTAAAATTTTAACAGAAGTAGTGAACAGCAAACGCCAGTCTGCATTATTAAATTGAAAATTCGAACTTACAAAATCGGTATTATAAGATTTTGAATGCTATTCACAATTTGGGTCGATATATGTAGAGTTTTGACAGTGATACTTTAAATTTACCAACTCAAATTTGATACGAATACACCATATTTGGTCTGAATTGACAAATGACACACTTTGTGTGAATTTGACAAATTTGAGCTGTGTTTTTTTCGAAAACAGTCAAATTCCATATTAATGATAAAATTTAAAAAGTTATTTTACTATTTTAACGAATTACCAGTTTTCCATTGTAAATTTCAAATTTTAATAATAAATGGAAAGTGTAATAAAAATGCATACATGTATTTTAATTCACAACAAAAATTTGGTCGAAATATTAATAGATGTTAACTGTAGTTTGATTTCTTTGAAAATTTTGACTGCTATTCCTAAAGTTTAATAATTGTGTGAAATTTAGTTGGCAAGTGGGAAATTCCTTCTGCAATTTTAACCTAAAATTTCATTGTCCTTGGCATTTCATTGTCCCGCGTTTTCCTATGAGCAAATTGGGCACTTGCCCAGGACCCCCAACGTCAGAGTTGGGGCCCCCAAAATCAATATTATATATATATATATATATATATATATATATATATATACAGGGTGTCCGGAAAATACGTGTACAACGTTTGACGACAGACTCCTGACGTCAAAATAGGTCGATCTAAGCCGACTTAGTTATATCCAAAATTGTCTCGTTTAGCCGGTAGAGGGCGTCAAAAATTAATATCAATGACGTTTAATAATTTGACAATTAATCAAGTATAATATTTACTCAAGTATACGATCAACATTATTGAATTACAAGTTCATTTTACCATTAAAAATGGAAAATTATACAAACTCTCAGAAAGTTGACATGCTCCTGGTATACGGGTTTTGTCGAGGAAATGGGCGTCAGAGTGTTAGGGTTTACATGGAGAGGTTTCCTAACCGTCGAATACCAAACCACCAAACATTTGCCAATATTGAGCGTCATCTTCGGGAAACGGGCAGTTTTGAGAAAAAGTTTGAAGGCAGGGGTCGTATGCGAACAACTCGAACTGTGGAAACAGAAGAGATGATTCTGGAAAGAGTTGAAGAAGAACCAAGTACCAGTACCCGTCTCTTAGAACGTGAGTTAAATGTTCCTAAAACGATTGTCAATGAGCTTTTAAGAGAACAGTTGTTACATCCTTACCACATACAAAAAGTCCAGGAACTTTTACCGACTGATCCCCCCATGCGGCTTACATTTTGTCAATTTATTAGAAACAAAAGAATCCTTGTTCCAAATTTTTGTAGAAAAATTATGTTTACTGACGAGGCATGCTTTACAAGATCTGGGGTAACCAATCTGCACAACGAACATATTTATTCCGATGAAAATCCACATGCCATTAAAGTTGCACATCATCAGCATCAATTTAAAATTAATATTTGGGCAGGTATTATTGATCACTACCTTATTGGTCCCATTGTTATTCCAGACAGGTTAGATGGAAATATTTATTTAAATTTTTTGCAAGACACATTACCAATTCTTCTGGAGAATTTGCCCATTTTACTTCGGAGGGAAATGTGGTATATGCATGATGGTGCCCCGCCCCATTTTTCCGTTGCCGTTCGGCAATACTTACATCATCAGTATCCCAACCGATGGATTGGAAGAGGCAATGATGCACCAGTAAAATGGCCACCACGTTCTCCTGAGTTAAATATGTGTGACTTCTTTTTGTGGGGCGCTATTAAAACAGAAGTTTACAAGACTCCGGTAAACACACGCGATGATTTATTGCAGCGGATTTTAAATGCAGGCAACCATTTTAATAATCCCGAGACATTAGATAGGGTCCAATATCATTTTTTAAAGAGTGTTAATAAGTGTATTCAGCAAGATGGCGGTCAATTTACACATTTGCTTAAGTAATGTTTTTGTTTTACTTAGTTTCTTACAATAGATACTTTCAACTTTGTTATACTTTTGTTTTTTTTGACGCCCTCTACCGGCTAAACGAGACAATTTTGGATATAACTAAGTCGGCTTAGATCGACCTATTTTGACGTCAGGAGTCTGTCGTCAAACGTTGTACACGTATTTTCCGGACACCCTGTATATATATATATATATATATATATATATATATATATATATATATATATATATATATATATATATATATATATATATATATATATATATATATATATATATATATATATATATATATATATATAGTTTTTAATTAAAAAAATGTTACTTAAATTGATATTGTATATTATTTAAATCAAATATAAATAACACTGCACATGGTCCCATATTCAAATTTTCCCAGGGGCCAACAGAACTAGTGAAAAGTAAAGTTAAAAACAAAAGTCAATTTATACTTTGCAGACTGACGCAAAATTTAATTGACAATTCAAACATTAGAACTTGAAGAATCGAACCTTTAAAATCTTGCGTATATTCACAAATTTGGACGATAGATATAAAATTTTGACAGCGTTTCTTTAATATTAACAACTATTCTTTCATCTGATTTAACGTTATAATTTTGACCCATGGCGATGGTTGCGAAGTTGTCTAGGGAGATGACCCCTATGCGATAATTAATTCAATATTCCCCGTTCTGCACAGTGGTAACAATGATGATTATAAAATTTAATGTGACTTAATTCTGACTGCGGTTATCAAATTTAACCGGCAGATAGATGTGTGGCGCATATATTATATTTAATCTAAAATTATAACAGAACTAGCTAAGAGTAAAGTCTAAAAAAACATGTCAATTCATATTTAACGAAACTTACGCAAAATTTAATTGACAATTCGAACATTAGAACTTGACGAATCGATTTTTTCAATATTTTGTGTGATATTCACAAATTTGGACGATAAATGTAAAATTTTGACGGCGATTTTTAATTTTAATAACTGAACTTTCATCTTATGTAACGTTATAATTTTGACGCACGGCGATGATTGCAAGATTGCCCAGGGAGATGAGATTGTCCCAGGGGACTTTTTTTACTTTTTACGCTGTAACCTGGTATTGAAAGGGCACGTTGCCGATTCAGCCGACATACCATCATTTCCGGGTCGGACGCACACCTGTGTACACATTCACCGTGTCGAATGTCAATTGAGGAATCTGCGCCGCGGAACTTGATCCCTTTTCCTTGTTAGGAATCTAACCTATCGCGCCTCTTTATGTTTTTGCCTATATTCAGCGTCACGATTTTGTACGATCACATTTCCTTTGTTTTGATTTAATAAAATTACGCGTTGTCGTGAGACGATGTTTCGTAATTTAAATTAACTATTCCTGAGTGCACCCTACCGACGTACCGCTTTTAAATTAAATTAAATGGAGCCGCACCCCCAACTAGTTAAAGACGAAGGACTGAACACGATGTCTTCCATCAGCTCGCCATGGCCAAGGTGGTATTTGCAGGGGTAGTACGAACAACATCAACAACAAAAAGGTGGACTTTTGGAGAGTAAGAAAGAAAAAAGGGGTTTCACTGAATTTTCCATATTTTGTCTAAATTTACAAATTCCACATTAGTGATCAACTTTAAATAGCAATTTTCCAATTTTAATGACCACAATCATTTTAGTCATTAAAAATTATTATTATTATCATCAAAATTATATGTTTCATCAGTAATTTTCAAATTTTAACAATTAATGATAAATACCGGGTGTTTCAAGTTATAGCGCCGAGCCATTGTTAGCCATTTACAGTAGCATTAGAAAAAATAAAATTTGACAGTACATACATACGAGGCAAATCTTGCAGAAACCGGTCTAACATTTTCAAAATTACTTAAAATTAAAAAAAAACATTTTTGCCAGATTTTTTTAAATAAATTTTCATGTCCAATTTTGAATTAATGATTTGAATTAAATAAACCATTTATGAAATAAAAAATTTAAAAGATCGATTATAATTCAAATTAAAGCCACTTTCATATTACAAACGCATAGAAATCTTGATATACAACTTCAAAGTCAAATGGCAATAAAGCATTGGAATGTTGCCATAAATCAAATCTTTGCAGTAACCTAATCCCTTCGCGTCTGGATTTCCATAGGTTTCCAGTATCGGTACCGAAAGTCACCAGTTTTATGGCGGTTATAAACTGTTGGGACCCAGACTATCGTTTCCATCAATTGTTCGACACATTTCACAACTTCGCCATAAATATTTGCGCCACAATATCAAATTGCAAATTTACTTCAAAAACGGTAGTTATATTTTTAATTTAAATTCACCGCTTAATGTAGGATTTGGTAAAAGTATACTCTCGTGAAAATAAACTAAATAGAAATCAATTACTTATAAAAAATCGAAAAAACTGCCTGGTGGTTGCAAAAAAAATTGATTAGCAAATATTGTGCTTCATTAATATAAAATTGTATACATTAAATATGGATATTTTATTTCTATTAGAAGTAGCCATTTTGGGCTATGCGGTAAACATTGAACACCCGGTTTTTATAATTCATTTACAGGGTGGCCCATCTATCTTCGCACGGACCATTGCTGCTCGGCTAATGAAAATTGAGGAAAAAATCTGATAAGTTATTGGACACTTGACGTGCTACATTTTAAAATTATTTTTGAGTGTACAGAGTGTACCAAAAATCCGGGACACAACATTTGGTCATTTTTTATATGGATCACCGTATATATTCTATCAGGTTTAGAATCTGCTTCATGTGGGCTTCACAAATGATTTTTACTTTCAGGGATCAGATGCAACGATGCCAAGGTAATTACATTTTAATCAAATTTACCGAAAAATTATGGCCGAGGAAACAAATTCAACAAAACTTTATTATAATCTATATATATTATAATATTATATTTATAATATTTATCAATGAAATAATCTGAGTATGCAAGTATCCTAGCAATGTGCCAAAACATACATAATATTTGGAGGCGCGTAGAATACACAAGGTGTTCTGAAAGAACGATCGAATTTTGTTATTTTCAAATGGCTAAAACTCATGTTTTTCAAATGGAACTCCCTATATATAGCTTCATATTCTGAGTACTCATCTAATGAGCTATTTAATGGAAGCATATGGACTATAATCTAATAATACTTTTTGATCGATAAATATCAATTCTCAATAAGTTTTAGCAATTTAAAAACTCGATCGTTGTTTCAGAACACCCTGTGAATTCTACGTGATTCCAAATATTGTGTATGTTTTGGCACATTGCTTAGGTACGTACATACCCAAATTCTTTCATTGATCTCTTATAATAAGGTTTTGTTGAATATTTTTCCTCGTCCATAATTTTTCGGTAAATTTGATTAAAATGTAAATAACTAGGCAACGTTGCATCCGATCTCAAAGACTAAAAATGATTTGCGAAGCCCACGTAATGCAGATTCTAAAATTGGAAGAATATACAGGGTGATCCATTTAAAAAGGAGACCAAATGTTGTGTCCCGGATTTATGGCACACTCTGCATACTCGAAAATACTTTTAAATAATAGGACATCAAGTATCCAATAACTTCCAATCAGTTTTTTCCCTCAATTTTCATTAGTCTAGCAGCAATGACTCGGGCGAGGATAGGTGGGCCACCCTGTATGTAACAGAAATTTTATAAAAACTTATCTGAATCCAAGACAATTTATAGATTTTAACTGTAGTTTTTAAATTGCTTTTAAATTTTTGACTGTTATTCCTAAATTTTAATAAACATGTGAAATTTTGTTGGCAGGTGGCAAATCCCTCAGTAATTTTGACAGAAACTCTCAAATTCCATTTTCATTTTTCACAATAGAATGGTAACATAGAGATTTAAGATGAATATTTAATATGTCTTGATAAAATTGAAAAAACCTTTCAAAATCTAATGCCTTTGAGTAAATCGAAGAATCTATTTTTGACGGGAAGAATTTTTAAGCAGTTTTTCGTTCTTCTTTGTTTCTTCTAGGAATTATAATTTTATAGTTTTTTGAAAAAAATGGAAAAATCCTTTCAAAATGTTAAGACTTGGAGTAAATCGAAGAATCCATTTTGACACTGTCCTATTTTAATTGTTAATTTATATTTTTTATTATGTTATGTATGGAAACTAAAGCTTCTTGAGCTATTTTAAAGTGTCCGTAATGTGTTGAATACACTTGTATTTATTACAGCTTTATTTTATATATTGTATTTTTAAATACAAAATTTCATTTGAATTATCAAATTCTGAGTGCAGGTATCAAATTTAAGCCCGTATCTATAGTCCATACTTGAGCATGTGTTCGACTCAAGTCGTATATTGGATTGCGTATTCTCTATAAACGTGTATGCAGTAAAATCAACCAAATATACGCAAATATACAACTTGAGGCGAACTCATGCTCAAGTACGGACTATAGATACAGGCCCACATCCTACAACTCCACAATTCGTCAGAATGCAAAGAAAAGTTGATGATTTTACCTGAAATTTAGAATTTGGGCGACAAATGTTAAATTTTAATAATCAAATGGATTCCATCCTGTGTCAATTTGAATTGATGTAAAACGATAGATATATGCAACCATCTCAGGTAAACAATTTAGATTCACTAATGTTATTTCAGATAACTATCGTTTTACATCAAGTTAAATTTTGTATTATTTTAAGTAGGGCCGGATTTAGGTATTGCGAGGTTACAAGTACAAGTAACCTATGTACAATTGTTTTTAGGACCCCCACCCAAAAAAAGGTTAATTTTTAATAAATCTAAAAGTACACTTATTATTATGTCTCTATACTTAATAAATACCTAAATAAAAAAATTCCTAAAAAAATACGTACAATGTTGAAAATACATATTATATTTTGTTCCATATAATAAAATTATAAAATTATAAATCGTCATATGTAATATTAGATTCAGTAATGTTTTTCAAATCACTTTGCAGTTTATGATTTCACATTAGTGAATCTAAATTGTTTACCTGATATAGTTGCATATATCTATGGTTTTACATCAAGTTAAATTTTATATTATTTTAAGCAGGGCCGGATTTAGGTATTGCGAGGTAACAAGTACAAGTACTCTAAGTACAATTGTTTTTAGGCCCCCCGCCTAAGTAAAACTTAGAATTAATTATGAAGAGTTATAATAATTTAATCGGCATGGGATTGATCAGTACAAAGAAAGTGTATTAATTTAAATATTAAATTATCTCTCACTTATATTCTTTGTGGTTGTATTCTTTGATGGCTATTCACCTCTGGTATTTCCTTCTTTTAGCACAACTCTCCAAATAAACCAGGTAAAATGCCAGTTTCTGAGTATTTTTTTGTTGCACTTTGGTTTTCATAAGGAAGCTTTGCAAAAATACAATGGGGCCCCTTCTTGCACTTAACGTGCACAAACATGCAATAAGATCAACACAAATGGCTTTTTCACCAAATGCGACGACTTAACCCCTATGGGGGGTGCTTTGTTATGTTTCATCACATCGTGGACCTTTTCGTTGTCCACCGTTTTGTTACCTGCAGCTTGAACCCGACAGGAGGTCCTTCCGAAAATCGCTGGAAATTTATAGGACCGTGCGAAGGGCCGATGTGAAATATGTCCACCTGGCGCTCGTTTTGTTCTTCCGTGTGATATGCATAAAAGATGGACACGTCGGAAAATGTTGGGCGTAAGTCAATTTTAACGAGTCTGTCTGGGGCGAGATTATAAAAGATGATATAAATATAGTAACGACAGAGGCAGAAGTCTATCGATGGTGCGATCCCATAATTCAGGGCCATAAACACTTCCCGGCCAGCGGACCTAAGAGGCGATTGTCTGAAGAGATAGTCTCCACTGTTAGATGTCCGCACTCCGGCCCTCCTAAATAACCAACATGTAAAAGAAACCGATTGCGCACACACCAATTCGCCGAATCATCACACGAGCCCTCACACGAACCCATCACAAAAGGTTGAATTTGTAACGTTGCAACGAAAAAAAAAACACGCATTGCTTAAACTGCACCCCATATTAAATACGGAAACACATCTATAAATGCCATTAGATAAGGCAAATTAAACAATGTTTGTTTAAATTTATTTATTTGTTATTATTTTTCACTTGAGACAGTACAATAATATGTTTCTGGAAGTAAAAAAATATATTTTACTTCTAGTTTACTTTTCACAATTGTGTGGAAAAAGCTCTACAACTATTACGGCCTCTTAGCCCAAAAGTACAAGGAATACAGAAAAGAAAATGTATAATTTAAACCTAATATTAAGTTACCTTCAATTAACAAGTACGCCATGTGGTAACCACATTCATGTTTTCAATTAAGGCCATTAATCAACGCCCTTAGCAACAATACCTATTATGATCAATTGGATCGCTTAATGCAGAAAGCTACCAACCCACATTAGAACTAAAACGATATATCAGACTTTACAGTTTTTATTGTTATAATAAATTATTGACAACTTTAAATTAATTTTTCATATTTTCATTATGTTTTAAAACTAATTAATTAAAATTTTGAGCAAAATATTTCCCTGTAAGATTTAAATTGTGCTAAATATGGCAGTTTTTTTTAGGGTTGGTAGCTTTCTGCTCTTTGTAAACAATAAAATCAAACATTTTTTGAACAAAAATGCCAAACTTATTTTTTATTAATTAGTTATACAAATATAACAACAAACGAGACATTATTTCTTTATGGCTTTAATTCTGCATCAATTTCAAAATCCAATTCTTCAACATTATGGCCATCGACATCTTCAATAATATTGGCACTTTGTAAATTTTCATAAAATAATCTTGCATCTGATGGTATTAGGTGCAGCATTTCGTGTAAGTTTTGTAATTTTGCTTTTGCGATGGGTTTTCCATTTGGCCACAGGGGTATCAAGTCTTGGAAAATATCTTCTTTGTAAGGTCTCCCACGAACGGATTTTAGAGTCGAATTTATTTTGTAAGGGTTTGAATATTCATTCTCCTTTATCATTAATATAAAAGGTTTTTTCTAGGTCAAAACTTAAACATTTATATTCTGCAGATTCCTTAGCTATAGAAAAATCGGCTCTTCTCATTTTCTGTGCTTCTACCGCCATTTTTAAATGATTCTGACGTTCTTGAAGAAGTTGTTCTTTTTGTTCCTCATTCGTTTCATTGTCAAATTTAATTTTCAGTGTATCGCATTTATTGCACGTATATTTTTTCAAAGTTTTAATTTTTAAATTAAATTTAGTGTAAAATGCATTACATTAGTTCTTTTGTGTGGTCATTCCACCAGGTAAAAATTGAGCATCATTCTGCTCTCTTCATTAATGTGAAACGTATTTTAGAATTTTGTTGATATGATCAACAACAGCTTGATCTTCTGGCAACTTATTTTTTCCTCCTTGTTTCAGACCTCGTTGATCGGAAATTAGAACCCTTCATGAATGTTTTTTAAGAGCTGTGTTTACTCTACATGTAGTTATACCAAGGGTTTTAAGAAACATTTCTTTACAAACTTCCACATTTTAATTTATAAATTCTAGAAGACTTTCTTTTTTCTGTGTTTCTACCGTCTTTTTAGCGGTCGGGAAGCGACTCATTGTATAATTTGACTTCCCGGCTAGCCGGGATTACATTTTCCCAGCTAGCAAGTGTCACTGTCAATTTGATAAATCACAAAACTTTTAAAATAAATTAAGAACAGTATTAAACTATTTAGAAAAAATAATATTGACGGTTACATTACTATTATGATTGCTATTGACTGTTAATGTTAAGCCATGATTTTTCTGTAAATTATATTCCGAAGTGTTATTTTGAAATTTTTGATTGACAAAATATTTGCATCTGTCAAAATGATAAACTTGTTATTTTCCCTTGGCAAAAATTTCACCGATCTTATAAATGAAATAATTTATTAAATTTTTATAAACCATGCTAGATTGTGGGTAAAATAGTATACAAACCTCGCCCGAGGGTATAGCTACCCTCGGCGTTTCGCGCCTTAAAGAAGCACATGCTTATAATGATACGTTTCCCCGCTCGGTATGTAATGTACTATTGACTTTTCCTCAACCCCCTAGAAGTTATAAAACGATTCGTTTTTATTGTTCTTAATTTTTTAATTCTTCTCAATTTTGGATTGGAAATTTTCTTTTTCTACCCTTGCGTGGGCGACCTTCTGCTTTTTGTAGCGTTCCATTTTCAAGAGAACTGTTATTATTATACGTAAAATCTAGCATAGAGTTCTCTTTATCTCCTTGAAAATAAATTAAAATATTTGCATTTATAAAAAATCTACGTAATAAAATTTGTGCTTTACCTAATTCCTTAAGAAAATAGCATGTAAACGAGTTTGAAGGAGCTATTTCCATGTTATTTAACAAATTTTGTTACACAGATGCGACAATAACTTCAAAATTTATAATTCACACTCTCAACCTCTTTTTCTTACACAGCCGCCTATTTATACTAATCTAGTAGACGCATTAAAATAATTTCAGGAATATGGTTGATAAAACTGGACAAATTTGTTCAAAATCAGAGACAGATCTTTAACAAATCATAAATAAAACGTAAAATATGTAAAGCTAAGTGGGTCGCTTTCTGCAAAATTAAACAATGAATATTAAAAATGTAGCGAAAACGTTTGCAACATTTTTACAATTTAGTGTAAGCCTGATCTTTCTAAGACTGAAACAGAATAAAACGCTCAAATTGATATGAACAAAGACAGTGTTCATTTTTTTAAAAATATTTTGTGAGTTGGTAGCTTTCTGCATAACGCGATCCAATTGTTTAACATATTGTGATATAAGCACAATCAACAGAGAAATTGAAGAGTTTTAATATTGCATTGGGTGAGAATCGAACCTACAAGTATTAATTAGTCTGAGACTAAACTTACTGTCTATATAGATTTTTTCATTAAGTAATAATTCCATAATGTAGTAAACATTTAAAATTATGGTTTGTATGTGTTTAGATCGATTTCAGAGTTTGGATTTTTTTTAAATACGTTGTGAAAATGAGGATCCATTGCACTCTCAATTTAAAATTATATAAATACCAGATTATATATATATATATATATAATTCTGGTATATAAATACCAGAATTAAAAACTGCTTCAATTTAAGGCCACATACAAACTAAAGTCGAAAACCTCATAAGAACAGAAATTTCAGTATATTGATTCTTGAACATTGCTTAACACTTTTATAGTACATATAATGATACCAACAGAATGCCAATGGCACAATAAGCACCACCTGTTGCATTGAGTCATGTAAATTGTGTGAGCTTCGTTTTCAGGAGTGAATTCTTCAGTGCTTCAACCCAACAATATTCATTATGTAACACGCAGTAATATACACATTATTGTAACTTGTACGAACTACTAAATACTTATTTATGGACAGGTACAATGAATAAAACTCTCTCGTTCAGAGTTCCAACTCTGACTGCTTTATTTCCATTCAATCGACGAAACCTGGCATGGTTATAAAAACGAAGCCACCTTGTATGTGCTCGGATAAAATACCTCACATTGTCACACACATGACATAAAAATACACATAGAAGATTTTGCTTATAATAATAATAATAATAATAATAATAATCGACATGAATTATTCAGTAATGAAAAAAAGCAATTTTCATAAAATCCGCATGTGTGCATTGTCTCTGATTGTAATTTGGCGGATTCGTTCAATAAATTACCAACATGAGCAACGAAAATCCAAATTGGGCGTCACTGCCCTTTGTTTAAGCTCATATTGAAATCTCGGCCATAAAACGTACTGAAGCATGAATATTTATCAGGTGGATTCAAATACTGTTAATTACCATAGAATATGTATTGTCCGTAGTAAAGCTAGCCCTCATTATTTAGAGTGACGCAAGAAACAATTTCATGTAATAACAGTTGTCCCCGATGCAACTTATATTTATCCCCATACAACTCTGTAAATTACAAATCCGAAGTATAAATAATATTGCACATAAACGTTCATTCGAAATAAACCTGATGAGATCACCACATGACTTACGTCCAGTTGTATAAAAGTGGAATAACTTTGATCGAGGTTTAATTTCTAAAGATACCATTGTATTAATAATTGTATCATAGCTAACTTAACCAAGCTTAAGGATGATCCACGATCGTACAACTAGCATTCGTCCAGTTGTACAAAAGTGGATTAACTTTGATCGTGGTTCAATATCTAAGGATACTGTTATGTCGACAATTGCCCCCTAGGTACCTGAACCATGGTCAAAGGTAACCCACGTTCGTACAACTGCACCTTAATCGTACTTAAAAATTAAATTATTAGAAAATAAAACAATATGAGAAACTAGTACCAATAAATTATTACAAAATGAAGCAATATGTGAAACTAATGCCATTCGCTGTTGGCACCTCCTACAGAAAGTCTGGAAGATAAGATTAACTGATTTCTGCCCTAGTCAAAATCTAAACTAATTGTAACAGCCCAGCATTTAACTTCGAAATTTCCTAAGGTTAAATTTAAATTAAGGTCGTCTTGATAACGATGTTTCGTCGAATTATATTCATGTTGCCTGAAAATGTTTCAAAACTTGTCCAAATGATCTTAGGTTGTATCGAGTTGGTCAAGCAATTTCTTAAAAAAATACTTTCAAAAATTGACAGAGCGTGTAGATGGTGCAACCCCCCTTTTCTGTGTTTCTCTCCAATACTCCACCTTTTTGTTGCTGATGTTATTCGTTCTACCCCTTTCTACCTCACCTCAACTCGTGGTCCCTTTGGGCTCGGCGTGACCGTAGTCTCTTAAACCAGTGGGTATGATGGGGGGATGATATCAGAACCATTTGTGAAATAGAGAAGGCTAAATCTTACCTAAAGATCTAAAACGGCCGATAGTTATAAATTTAAAATCGTGAATAATCTAGTCCCTTGACCGAGTGATATGGGGAATAAGAAACCAAAAGGTCACTCACTTCACAAATCACGCTTAATGGCTGTCGCAATCCCATTATTTTACCGGTTTCGTCACGGACAAAAACTTTGACCTGCCAGCTTCCAAAACGCTTCCTTTTTATCAATTTTCATGCCGTTTACATGGAAATTTCAAAAACTGTAAACATTAAGAAGTGATTTTTTTGTAAATGTACAGATTTAAAGGCTAAACTGCTTTTAATTTTACAACGTCAAGACATTTGCCTGAATATGTTTCAAAATTCGTTCAAATGATCCTAGGTTGTGTTGACTTTTTCAAGATTTATCGATGTAAATTAGTATAGTTCTACAATCTTAAAAAAATGTATCAAGACAATTTGTCTAGAATTTTTTTTGTGATTTTGTTTTGGAATATTCAGTTCTTTTTCAAAAATTATCAAAATGCTTACATTTTATCAAATTGTCATTCCATGTACATGGAAATTGGGGATTTTCTGTAAATGCACAGATTGTAAACCCTACCTTTTTTTTCAAATATTCATAAATGTTCCTGAAAATGTTTCAAAAGTTGTTCACATGATCCTAGGTTGTGTCAATTCAAGATATATCTATATAGTTTTTTTAAATTTCTTTCAAAAATTGACATAACGTATACATAAAATTTCAATAGGCAATGTTAACAAAATGATCAAGACATTTTGCTTGGAATTTTTTTGTGATTTTGTATTAAATTATTCAGTTATTTTGCAAAAATTGTTAAAGCGCTTACATTTTTATCAAATACTCATGTCATTTTTATCAAATAGTCATGTCATTTACATGAAAATTCAAAAAATTGTATACATTTAATTGTTTTTGTAAATGTACAGATTTAAACGCTATCCTCTTTTTAAAACGTCAAGGTACTTGCCTGAAAATGTTTCACCAAATGTTTAACAACTATCCAAGCTTGTTTCGAGTTTTTCAAGATTTATCGATATAAATTTCTTAGACAAGTATCTACTTTCAAAAATTTGTTAAAACGCTTACTTTTTATCAAATTGTAATGCCGTGCTCACATAAATCTAGTACAAGAATTTAGGTTACAATCGCAATTTTATATAGCTGTGTCAAACATGGAAATTTAAAAAAAATGGAAATTTATTAGGGATATTTGGTAAATGCACAGATTGTAAACCCTACCTTTTTTTTCAAATATTCATAAATGTTCCTGAAAATGTTTCAAAAGTTGTTCAAATGATCATAGGTTGTGTCAATTCAAGATTTATCGATATATATATATATTTTTTAAATTACTTTCAAAAATTGACATAACGTATACATTAAATTTCAATAGGCAATGTTAAAACAATGATCAAGACATTTTGCTCGGAGTTTTGTTTTAAATTATTCAGTTATTTTTCAAAAATTGTCGAAACGCTTACATTTTTATCAAATAATCATGTCTTTACATGGAAATTTAAAAAAATTGTATAATTTTAGTAGGGTTTTTTTTTGTAAATGCACAGACTAAAATGCTACCCTTTTTTCAAAACCTCAAGATACTTGCCTGAAAATGTTTCAACAAATGTTCTATCCAAGTTACAACTATCCAAACTTGTTTCGACTTTGTCAAGATTTATCGATATAAATTTCTTAAATATGTATCTACTTTCGAAAATTGTCAAAGCGTATACATGGCACTGTTAAAAAACGAGAAAATTTGCCTAGAATTTTGATGTGATTTTGTTTCGAATTATTAATTCATTTTTCAAAAATTGGCAAAACTCTTATATTTTGATCAAATTATCAAGCTATTTTTAAGGATATTTCAAAAACTATAGACTAGGGAGCAGGGATTTTTTTTTAATTGTGCAGATTGAAAAGCAACCCTTTTTTCAAAACGTCAAGATACTTGCCTGAAAATATTTCAACAAATGTTTAACAACTATCCAAGCTTGTTTCGAGTTTTCCAAGATTTTCGATATAAATTTCTTAAACATGTATATATTTTCAAACATTGTCAAAGCGAATATAAGGCCCTGTTAAAAAATGCTCAAGAAAATTTGCCTGGAATTTTTATGTGATTTTGTTTCGAATTATTAACTCATTTTTCAAAAATTGTCAAAACTCGTACATTTTTATCAAATTGTCATGCCATTTTTATGGATATTTCAAAAACTGTAGACTTTTAGTAGGGATTTTGTTTTTGTAATTATGCAGATTTAAAAGCTCTCCTTTTTCAAAACGTCAAGACATTTGCCTGAAAATGTTTAAAAACTTGTTAAGTCATTAAGTTGTGTCGAGTTTTGCAAGATTTATCGATATAATTGTTTTAAATTACTTTCAAAAATTGACAAACTCAATCATGTTATAACAATTACCTGGATTTTTTTAAATTCTTGAAATATTCCTTATGATTTTGTTTTGAGTTATATTCTTTTCTTGGGATTTTTTTTAAATTTGTCAAGATCATAGCTTTGTTTTTGTTTATTTTCAAGTCAATAACACAAAAATAAATTTCATAATACATGGGCATTACATAATAAAAAAAACATTGTAAATGTTTTTTTTTTATTATCGATGTATTTCTTGAACAATGTGTGATTCGAACATTTAAAAAATGAAATAAATTATCGATACATTTACATGGGAAAATAAAAATAAGAGATACTAACTTGTTTAAATCGTAGAAATATTTAGTTGTAAATGTCTTAAAATTTATTGATTTTTTATGTAGAGTGACCGCCAAAAGTCGGCATCATTTGGGAGACTTTTTTATTGTTGATTTTTCAGGAAAAAAAATACGGCATTCATTTTAGCTTGTCTAAAAACCTTATTGGCCCCTATCAGATATACCAAGATAATAATAATAATAATAATTGTTTATTGGTGTTTGCAACATACGAGTTTTACACAGGTCCAATCTGGTACAAAAAGTATACAAATACAAGTAAGATCACACAAAATACTGATAGGATAAAACAACATTATTTTTACTTACCCAGAAAATCTTGTTTTTCAAAATGACGAAATCGAAATGTTGCAAATTTTCGGAAATTTTAGTTACAATCAGTTTTGGATAGTAAGTAAGTAAAAATCACTCAGTACGTCTGATTGGAGTAATAAGATTTTTAGAGAATCACAAATCAATGGCGTAAAAAAGTTTTTTGAAAAATCAATAATAAAAAAGTCCCATATCAAGCCAAACTTTTGGCGGTCACTGTGTATTATAATAATACAAATAATTTATTGGTGTCAAATTCCATTAAGGCTTACATAAGTCAGAGTATTATCGAGTTGTTTCCTTGCAAATTGTCCACATTGCCAAAGCATTGTCAAAGCTTACAATTTTGCAACATTCAACATTTACTTGGAATATTAAAAAATAAATCATTTTCCTGTAATTCTTTCAAAGTTTGTTCAAATATTCCTTGAGATTTGTTTTGAACAGTAAAGTTATTTTCTTGGGAAGTTTTCAAACATTTTCCTGTAATTCTTTCAGATTTTGTTCAAATATTCTTTGAGATTTTGTTTTGAACAGTTAAGTTATTTTCTTGGGATGTTTTCAAACATGTTCAAATATTAATAGCAATTTTTTTATATTATGTGTCGGATATTTCGAAGAATTATAATAATATATAATAAAGAATATTTATTAGCAAATAACGCTACATAATATACAAAATTTCAACAAAAAACAACAAAAGAAAACACACAAATAGCAACTACAATCTTCATATTAACATAACTTTAATTCTATTTACTACATCTACTATTTTCTATTTACAGTCAATCAATTCAAACACATAGTCCCTCACCTGAGACTTAAACCTATGAAAATGTATCTCATTTTTTATGTGACAGGGCATGTTGTTATACAGCTTTAGTCCTCTCGAGAAAAACGATTTTTCCGCTTTATCTGTCCTGTACCTATCGACATAAAAATGGGACATCTGCCTCGTCTCATGGCCATGAACATCGTATACATATTTAAGTTTTACTACTAAATTTTCAGGCATATTTCCCATTTTCATATTGTGTATGAAAATAAGAGCCTTGTACGTGACTCTCTGTTTTACATTCATAAAATTTAAAATCTTGAGCATATCCTTTATATGTGTAAATTTATTGACTTTCAAAATTATACGCATTGCTTTGTTCTGAATAAGTTGAATATCCCCTATGTCACCTTTTTGTAAGTGAAAAATCACATTTGAACAGAACTCGAAGTGGGGTGCTATTAGTTGTTTGTATAATAAAACGCACACATTCATGTTTAAATCCTTTCTCAGACGACCGAGAAGATAGGTTTTTTTTGACATTTTATTCAATATATATCCGCAGTGGCTCTTAAAATTTAACTTATTATCTAATATCACGCCCAGGTATTTTATCTCTGTGACAACCTCAATAGCAATGTCATTAATTTTTATTTCAACACTTTCATCGATTTGATTACTTGATAAAATCATACATTTAGATTTACTAATATTTATACAAAGACTATTTACACATAACCACTCATATATTCTCCCAAGGTCCTCATTAATTTTTCTGCACATCATTCCTATTTCATTTTTCGGCCCTGTCATAAAAATCATAATGTCATCAGCAAAGAGATGTACTTGGCAAAACTTGATTGTTTTTAAAATGTCATTTATATATATTATAAATAAGAGAGGGCCTAGTACTGTTCCCTGAGGTACTCCGTATGTAGTGTCCTTTTCGATCGATAGCACGTTTTTTAATTTCACTCTTTGTTTTCGATTTTTCAGATACGAACGGAACCAGTTTAGCGCACTACCTTTGATACCCATGTTACTTAGTTTGTCAATTAGTAACCTACGATTAATTGTTTCAAACGCACGTTTAAAATCCAAGAAAACCGCAACCACGCATTCCTTCTTATCGATACTTCTCCTCCATATATCACATATGTTTGTTAGTACGGTTTCACATGACCGACCATTTCTAAATCCTGATTGTCTGTCTGATATAATTTTAAACCGATCACAAAATCGCAGTAGTTGTTCCCGCACTACAATTTCTAGCAACTTTTCATACGGAGGTACGGTATTAACCGGTCTAAAATTTTCGCACTTGTTTGTATTTGCTATTTTGGGTATTGGTATAATTGTTGATATCTTCCATGCTTCTGGGAATTTACCTTCGATCAGTGATAAGTTTATAACATCTAAATATCTGTTCCCAATTCCTTCGATATTATTCAAAAAAAAAGTCAAGATACTCATTTTTTCAGATTGGAAATATTTCCAAAATCCTTAAAACTGTTCCAAAGCCATGTTATTTTTGATTATCGAGTAACATTAATAGTTATAGAGAGAAAAATGGTTAAATATTAAATGTTAATTTCTGTAAATGGGTAAGTTCTATGAAATTTTGGTTGCTACAAAAGATGAAGAATATCATGTTATTAAGATATTTTGTAAAAATTTGATGTATAACGTATATTAATTAAATGTGTAAGCCAAAAAGGGACACATTTCTGCAGAGTAAGATTTTGAGAACCTAAAAAAAACGGGAAAACCCTTTTTTGAGAAAACAGATCGTATTACAAGAAACGTTACAATTGATAATTTGTAGCTATAGTTGATACACATTCACTGATAAAATATACATTTTTTAATTTAACCGACAGTTAAGATATAAATTTAAAAAAAAGTGATGAAGTTCATTTTTAATATTTTTGGAATATGTTTCATTTTTAACTCACTTATTCAATTTGTGAGAAAAATTTATTTCGAATTTATGTTTAACAGCAATTCAGCTCAAAATGTACTAGCATAAGTTATGTTTAAATTAAGTTGACCATTGTGATAACAACGTTTCCTAGAATTATGTGCATTAACCTATTTATTTATTACCTATTTATTTACTTCCCTAAATGAGTAGTGCTATGAAATTTTGTCAGCTACAAAAACGTACCATTTAATTTTTTGATGTTAGACCCGTGGGCAAAATAATGTAGCCTTTCTATTTATATATACAGGGTGTCCCACAGTGATGATTTTCAAATTTTTAAAGATGAAGATTAAACTTTTTGTTAAATTAGCGATGTCGTGCAGTTTGGAGCACTAATTAAGATTCTGCTTTTCCATTTTCAGACAAATTGGAAAATATCTAAAACAAATAAAAAACTGGTATACTAAAAGGCCAACTGTTTTTGTAATTATAAAAGATATGAGAACAGGTTGATACAAAAGTAACTTGTTTCGATTAAAAATGATGGCAAAATAAAGTTCAAGATTATTGTTGATATCAAAAGAGATTGCATGACTTTATAAAAATATGATTAACAATTATTATTAAATAATTGTTATAATTACTCACAAATACATATTGACATGAAAAGATGCTATAGAAGCTATTTTATATAATGAACAGTGACAATTTTGCCTAAAAATTATCTTGTAGTAGACCGAAACCGGCCGCAAATTAAATATTTCACCAAGTTAAAGAAGAACATTCGTCTGTACTTCGATAAATTATTATTAAAATTTAAACACCTTATGCCAATTTTAGCAGCTTGTACATAACTTTATTGCAGTCAAGAAACTACTTAAGAAATGTATTATTAATTTTTATTACACGCACATATGTACATTTCAGAGGAGAAAGTCGCAGTTGAAATGTAAACGAGATGCTATCAATTATTTCGTTGAATTAAAATCTTGATTAATGTGCATGTAAACTGTAGTTTTCGTGGTAATTTGATGCTTCCGGGGTTTAGTCAGCGTCGAAATAAAATCGTTTAAATATAATTATCTATTGGCGATTATGGTATTCTGGTCTATAATTCAGGTGTCATTAAAATATTCAATCGTCTACCGACAGGCACCAGCACCTCACATAATCGATAATGTATAAGTAGAATTAAAATAATTGATTTAGTGACCTATTTAAAAAAATCTTAAAGGAACCTCTTCAGCGCGTTGTAGAAGCTGTTGCAGTTTCCCTCAAAGCATTGAAGTTCTCCAAATAATACTAGGAGTTACGTTATTCATTTGTTTCAAAGGAATTATCTGTAGTATTAAGATTATGGATGGTGTGGTGCGAAAATGTTGTAAGTACACTTTCGGATGAAATTGTGTTAAATGCGTAACAATGTCTTAATAGGCTCGAGCCCCAGTTCAGGTAGAACATATGTACGGAGACACTAGTGCAATTCGCCGTTGGGAGCTCATTAACGGCGCTCTAGAGATCGGGCAATTTCTAGAGTAACAAGCCCTAACTCTATACACACACCTACACAAATCACACAGCATAAGGACCACTGTTAGTCGGTAGCCAGTTAAGGATAATATCCCTAAACTTCTACAGTGCACATATTGAAATTTATTCGAAGTACAAATTTGATAGTCCATACACAATAATTGTACTCTTTGTACTTAAAAATAATTAAATGTTTAAATAATTAAACACTCCGCAAAATAATCAGTTTTCATACTATTTCTTCAAAATCATTTGAAGAATAAAAATGATTTTTTACATCACCTAAATCAATGTTTCTACGTAATATAAAGAAATTTTGCTTTTGTACAAATTAAATTAAATAACTTTTTATTCTTTCTAGATAAAACGAACGAAATTTTGACGTTTTACATTAAAATATCAAATAGCTGCTAGCTGCAGATATGCTGTGATAGTAATGATATTTTAAAATTCCAAAAATTTTCAGTAACACTAAAAAATGTGTAAGTTCATAATTGAACATATTTCGAATCAACATTTTGAAATTGAGAAGTAAATAGAAACTAAATTAAATTTCAAGTGGAAATTTTCAAAAGAAAATCAGTATACAAACTTAAAAAAAATATGTAAATTAATAATTTCAAATTTTTTAATTCACTGTAAAAACTAAATTGAATAGGATGTAGAAATTTGCAAAAAAAAAATTGCATGCACACCTAAGTACACAATATCAACATTTTTCATGCAGTCTGGAAATTGAATTGATTTCGATGTGGACATTTTTAAATAATTTGAGTATACACACCAAAGAAAATTCCTAAGTACCTACACAATTTCAGAAGTGTTCATTCAACGTGGAAACTGAATTGAATTCGATGTGGAAATTTTAACAAAATTTTAGTACACACTTAAAAAATAAAAAAAATATGTAAGTATACAATTTCAAAATGTTTCTTACAATGGAAACGGGATATAGTGGAAACTAAATTGAATTCGATATTGAAATTTAAAAAAAAATCAGTATCGGTACACACTTAAAAAAAATGTATAAATACTTACACAATTTCATTTTTTTTTTCATACAGTGTGAAAACTAAATTGAAGTCGATGTGGAAATTTAAAAAAAACCAGAATAGGTACGCACTTAAAAAAAAATGTAAATACTTATACAATTTCAAATCTTTTCATACAGTGTGGAAACTAAATTGAATTAGATGTGGAAATTTTCAAATATTTTCAGTATAATTAAGTTTAAGGTTTTATCCATAAATTACCAATTATATATTAAAGGTTGTTATATTCAGTACTTACTGGTAAATAACATTTATTTTTATTTTATTTTATGATTTATTTCTTTCGCCTGACTAATTTCGGTAATGAACAACCATCATCAGAGGCATATGCATTCAATGTTCATACGTCTTGAATTTACTTGATATGTAATTTCTTTTTTTTAATAAATTTTTTTTTTTTTTTTTTTTTTTATCTCTTTGTCCCACTCTACCGTTGTAGCCTCCCACTATATAAATTGCTCCTTTTGCCATTTTCTTTGCTAGTGTTGTTCTTCCCAAAATGTTTCTTTGGTCCAAATGGTCATTTGGACCATATACGGTTATTATTATTCTTCTTACACTCTTGGTGGTCTTTAATTCTACTGTGAGGATTCTTTCCGACCAGACTTTCCAGTTTTCTATTTCGTGTTCTATTCTTTTGTTTATAATACATACATTGTATTTTTACATTTCATCAATAAATTTTTGGAAAGTCGTTTTTATGTTGGCCTAATTTATAACAAGTAGATATTTATGTAACAAGTATATAATCGAGGACTTTATTGTACTAGCCGAATGTATGGTCGAGCGATCTTGCGAGTGAGGCTAATAAAGAGACGAGGCTATATAACCTGATATCTACTTCAAAGTCACTGTATAAAGACTTGTATATGATTATTATTGTAGATGAAAACGAACCTTACTTACATATTTTAATTTAATCCATTTCAATTTAATACATAGAGGATGTACGTGTTAACAAGAGAAATTTTGTTTTGTTTGTATTTTTTTTGGATGTTTTTGTATATTTTATACATTATTTAATTATAATACACGTATATGGTAGATTTGTGTCTTCGGCACCTATTTAAAGCTATTTATTGGAAAGCGTGACAATGATAAATCCTCAAAAGTATTTCGAATGCAATTGCCGCAATCCACAAAACGACCTGAACTCCCATTAACACCACCAAAATTGGTACCAGGACACCAAGTGAATGCATAATACAGGTGTACATAAGTATCGCGCATATAACCGGCGATAACTTAATTCACTTTACGACCGAATAAACTGCTGGACACATTCGGAGCAAACAGTTTCGATTCACTCCCGAGCCTCGTAAAATTCGGCTCGCAGTGTTTCCTGCGCGCCTCACGTGATCTATAATTTGAATAATTCCAATTAACACACCTCTAAATTGAATGAAATCGCTGGGGTTAATTAAAACCGTACAAAAACCAGCCGCCAGTGATATACTGCACGAAATGATTTATCGCCCGCTTAATAATAACTACCGAGGAGCTTTGAGCCATATAACCTGCACTTATTAGCCTTATTAAATCTAATAAGTACAACACAAGGTTTATTATATGGTGTACTAAAAAGCATTAATTACAAATCAAACGTAAATTTTATTATCAAAAAAAAATAAACAAAAGTAAATATTATATATTATATAAATATTAAATATCAATCAATCAAGTTTGTGCATTACTAATTATAAATAAATCATACATATTTTTTATTGAAATATATTCCACAGCCAATTAACAAAACACGCGCGCTTAAATATTTATAAGGCAGCGTGTAAAATGCAAGTAATCATTGTTAACCATAAAACGTTATTTATCGGTCCATGCGTATTACATGAAAAAATATACATTTTATTGGCGGCCGCTCAACTTTCTCTCTTCAGTTTCAGGGCGTGCTTGAAGATGGTGGAGACCAGCGACGCAAATCTGGTAGGCAAGATATTCTTCGATATCGTCCAGACGAAGTGCTTCGTCCTCAAGCCGAAGAAGGTGTGCGTCAAGCACTCGTGGTGGGGCAAGTGCCTGAAGAGGAAGTACACGAAACAGGCGATTCTGCGGGACAACCCCAGGTTCAAGCGGGTCCGCAATAAATAATCCAACTGTAGACGATTAGTTCAGTGTAAATATCGTACTTAGTTTCTTATTTTAAGTACTTATCTTGATGTGCAAAGAGATCTTTTATTTTTTTAGCCTTTTTTTAATTTATTTTACGCCCAAAACCTGATATTTTTATTACTTTTGTATAGTCCTACTTGATGTTAAAATTTAGAAGAAAATGTCGTATTATTTGTAATTACGTTGTATAATTGTTAATGTGCCAAAAATATCGTGTATCATAATTTATTATAATGTAAATCTATTTAGAGACAATATTATCGAGGACTGATTTTTTGGTAGCAATAATTTTCTCGGTGTTCATAAAAATGAATATTTTGTACTGTTCAAATTAATTGATACGTAAAGCAATGCTAATTGTAAAAAGTGTGTAAATTAAGCTGCCCGCTAAATATTTTACCAATCGGTGGAATTGGTAAAATAATTAGCCATAGATGCAAATTGTATTTGTACTTATTTGTAGTAACGTGGAAAACCTGTAAACATTTATGTAACTCCCAAAATATATATTGGGAGCCGATTGAAACCGATGTAGCGTCCCCTGAAAAAACTGTCACATATCATGCGAGCTACAAATAAATAGAAACCATTTCCTGAAACATTTGATGGATAGCAATAAAATTGTAGTTGTGAATTTAAAAATAAGTGGAAAATAAATGTTGTTGTTACTTTTATCGGCGCTCAGTTCCATTCCGAACCGTCCCCTTCTTAAATGGACGTTTCATCCTTCATATAGACTTAGGTAAATGAGGTAAATATTTATTTTAGTTAATAACGTGGTAAATAGGTGTCGAAGAACGCTCAAGCCGCCGAGTCGTCTTTTAATTAGCATTATTTTTATTCAGGTTTGTGGCGAGAATGCTTGAAGCACTCGAGCAGCTAACGAAGAAATTATCTAATAATCGACCAGCCACAACACCAATAATAATTGTTTGATTTGCATATAGGCATAAAAATTGGACACAACGTACAGCCACGATCGTAATTATGAAAATAATGAACTACGAATAATTCAAATCCTTTTTTCTCCCTTAATTACCTGTGATGCTTAATTATATTTTACTGGAGTGAATACAGATCTTAACATGCAAGATTATTATTACTTGATTGGAGATCTGCATGTCCTACAGTTGCCTTCAGGTCATTTCATCTCGTGCTATTTATATCTGAATTTCAATTTATTGATATAACTGTAATTACAATAATATAAAATGTTCAGTATGATACATTATATGTATATCGCCAACAGTGCTTGGAATAAGATGTTGGGCCCACAGAAATTTTACTACATTTACTGGAAACACCATTAAATAATATACCCATATATACAGGGCGATTCAAAAACAGCCAAAAGGGTAGCGTATTGTTGATGTCAAGATATTTTTTTTATTATAATACTATACAAGGTGTCCCACAACTTGACATACATTTAGAAGCATGATGAGAAAGCCAAAATTAAATGAACATGTATTTTTTTGTAGTCGCTTTTGTTTCCAAAATATAGGACCTTAAAGTGTTACTAGCAAATCAGTTTTCGTATTTATTTATTTATTTATTTATTTATTTATTTATTTATTTATTTCTACTAGAGTAGACTTGGAAATCTTCTATTTTGCGAAATAATTATAATTTTATAATCATCGGAGTAAACACAGTGTCGTAGTTATTTCATGGTTACTGCTACATAGAAGCTTTGAGGTTAGGATTTTTTTAAATCATATACCATTTTTCGGCGAATTAGCTTTATTGTCATAAAACAGGTATACTTCTTGAACTACGAAAAAATGAAGCGTTTCTGAGATATTCGAGGTTAAACTAGGCAGAACACATAATATAATTAAATTGAAACTATGTGTGGATACTACTTGGTGAAACATTATGATTACGTTAAATCAAACACTTGGTTAAAGTTTCACTGTATTACAGTGAAACTAGTGAAAATACAGTGAAAATACAGTGAAACTTTAACCAAGTGTTTGATTTAACCTAAACATAATATAATCATAATTTTCGTTTTTGTTATAGTTTATAACAACTTTTATAAACAATATACACTTCAAAATTTGACAAATAAATAAATCATTTAAACTCAAAACATTTATGAAAATTTTCATCTAATTTCGTATACAGTGTGGAAATTAAGTAGCGGATAAATTCGGTAACTCTGTTAATGTGTATTAGAGAAAAAAAATCCAAAAGGGAGATAGCGATATAAATTACTGTGAGGTGAAGAAGAAATAATAAAAAGAATAAAAACAATATAAACCCATAAACCAAAACATCTTTAGATTTAAATACTACCAGTAAGTACTCCTGATAAAGAAGAAATAAAACAATAAAAATAAATATTTTTAATCTTTCCTGCAGGCGTCTTATGGCTGCTCAATTTCCTTGGTAATCGCCCAGTATCAAAAGAGTATCAACAGATTTTTACTTTTTACAAATAACACTCAAAATTCTTCTTATCTTAACAGAGTAAAACTAAACAGTTTTTTTTCTAATGTCAATTAATATTATTAAACAATTATGGAATGTTTCTAAGCACACTACATTATTATTAGAATTGTTTTTTTAAAATTATTTTATGGGTTCTGCCTAGTTTAATCACGAATATCTCAGACACGCTTCATTTGTTCGATGTTCAAGAAGTATACATTTTTTATGACAATAAAGCTAATTCACCGAAAAATAATTTATATAAAATGATTTTTATATAGAATTTATTCTTATACGATTTAAAAAATATATAACCTCAAAGTTTTTATGTAGTAATAAACATAGAAGAACCCCTGTTTCTACGGCACTGTGTTTACACAGATGATTGTCATTATTTGTGAATATTTGTGATGATAGTGGGTGACTCATCGCAAAATATCAGATTCCCAAGTCGACTCTAGTAGAAATGTTAATAAGAAAATTTATTTGAAAAGTAACACTTTAAAGTCCCATATTCTGGGAATAAAAGGAAATTAAAAAAATCATATTCATTTAATTTTGCCTTTATTAGAATGCTCCTAGATTTATACGACGAAGTTGTGAGACACTTTGTGTAATATACAGAGTGCAATTCACTTGCTTGGCCATACTTCACGAACGTAACGTATAGAATAAAGCTGTCAAAATGTTCCTATAGACCAGAAATGCTTACTTAAAAAGTTACAGATAAATTTTATTAATTAATAATATTAAATGTTCAATAATTCTTATTTGTCTGTGAAGTATTTGTTCTTTTAATATTGTAAGTAATTTTCGGAAAATTTTCATCCTCTATTGCAGTATTGCAAATGATTATGCAGCAACTTTATGAATTGTATTCTAAATATTCTGAATTTTTGAAGAAATAATATTGCATTTTAAAATAATTCTAAAATGATGAGCAATTTCGAAAAGATTGTTGTCAAGTATTTTAATTTGTCAATCAATCCGTCAAAGTTTTGTAATAATTATTTATGTAACCAGTTATGAAAAGTGCGATATTGTTTGACGAGTGTAATATATGCCAAAACGAGCGAAGCGAGTTTTGCAAATTACACGAGTAAACAATATCGCATATTTCATAACATGTTACGTACAAAACTTTATTTAATTTCGTCATAATTATTTAATCTACTATTTGAATAAAAACGTTCCTTACTACATCACAGAATCAGATCACCGTATACCTATTGTTTCCACGGAAACATAATTGCACTGGCATAAACAAATTTGTCAAGAAACTAAAATAATTCACAAATTTAGTAATAATTCCCCTTAATTAGCGATTCAGAACTAACATATGATGTTGAAGAGTCTGCTAATGTTGCCATGGGTAGTTTACTACCAGAAAAATCCAGAAATAGATACGCTGTAACCTACAAAAAGTTTGAAGCATGGTGGGAAATGCAGTTATGTAAAGTCTTTACATAACTACATTACATAACAGTGCGCGTAACAGTTGATAAAAATTTAACGTTTCATACCGTCAGAAATTGATGTAAAATTTGACTTTTCAAAACGGAATTAAATATAAATATTCTATACAATTTCCGAGATATTTTTGTTAATTTTTAGGTCATTCGTGTGAAATCTGAGTGTTGTTATATTTGTTTTATCGATTTCAGTCTGAATTTTACGCAAAATTTGTTGCTTTCCAAACTTAACAATATTAAAACTATTTTTTTAAGCAAACATTTTGAATTTTCTAATCTATTTGTCTGTCAATTCATAACTTTTTTAACATTAGTGTAATTTTTGATAAAACTTACAACATATTTTTGAAGAATTGCTAAAATTTTAATGATTTTACATTAACTTTGTAGGTTTTGTTCTAAATATTCTGAAACTTGCAATAAATAATAGTGCATATTAAAATAATCCTAAAATATTGAGCAAATTCCAAAGGATTGCTGAATATTCAAATATTTTAATATGTCAATCATTTCATGAAAATTCTTTTCTCAAAGGATATTTTATTCAATTTTCGAAATTATTCATTAATTTTTGTATATTTTTTACGAAATTTGAGTGTTATTATATTTGCTTTATTGATTTAATGCTGAATATTCTTACCGGAATATAGTTATTCTCGCTATTTCTTGTTATACAGTCAAAAATTGGTATACGAAATATATTCTTATATGCTTAGATGGTATGTTACTATAATCATAGTTTGCTTTCATGAAATATTTCGAAATAATTTAGTAATATTGTTCGACTTAATACATTCGACATAATATGTTGAACTTAATACATTCGACTTAATTTTGCATCACGATACATCCCTAGAAATGTTTCGGTCGACTTCACTATGTGTTTCAATTTTTTTAATGTTTATTTACATGTATACATTAACATCTTTACATGTTTCCATGTTCGTATTGTGTAAAATTTAATAAAAAGTGCAATTTGCAATTTTGATATAAAAAATCAATAAAATGCCTTTAAATGAATATTCTGAGAAAGTGATAAAATAGTATTTTGAATTTTTCATACTGTTTCTTTCTTAAAGACAAAACAATTTTTATTTTTTTAAATTTAAACGTTATGCACAATTTGTTCAAAACTGACATGATTGCTTTTCAAATGATTTTTCAATAATAAATATGTATTGACTAAAATACCCAGATTTGTTTTTTAATTCTAAGAGTAAAGAACGTATTAAAATTTAATTTACTTTGCCATGTGTTACAAATATTTAAACATAAATAAAATTATAGGCTGAAATTTACACAAGATTTATATTCACAATTTATTTTAATAAATCGGCAGCAGTTTTGATCTTTCCATCATTATACATGAAATTTTTCTAATCTTATGGCAAAATTCAATATATTCTCATTAGTTGGTATGTATAGAAAGTGCGCCTCATTTATTTTTACAGCCCATGCAGACTGGAGGAGCAGACCGGACTAAGAGGATAAATTTGCAAAAGTAGCGATGAAATCTAAATAAAACTACTAACAGAAAATGCGAAAAAAAAGTTTCAGTATTTGCTGGCTACTTTTTCGATCAAAAAAGATCAAAATGTTTAAAAATGTTATAAATGCAGCTAAAATTTACACAAATTAGAAGCTCACATTTGAGAACCCGATTTTTGTTGTAGTTTTGTCATGTATATGTCAAAATAACATCATTTTTGATATTAAACTAACGTGAATTAAAAAAAATATATACAGGGTGTCAATTTGAAAAGTTGCAACCGACTTTTTTCATAGAACTAATGATTATTTTTTAAATTTCTCAAATCTTAGTTCTATGAGAAAAGTCGGTGGCAACTTTTCAAATTGACACCCTGTATGTGAACTTAAAATTTTAGCTTGTTTTGGATATTTTATCACAGCAATGTAGAATAATAATAATAGCAATAATAAAAATTGAGACATAACATGTGCCTTATTTATTTTTATATTCCAATCAGAATTTAAATTAAAGGGGAAATTTGAAAATGACGTGATGAAATCTATTAAATTATTGCTTTTTTTAATTTTCTAATAATTCTGTTTTGGAAACACGGTTATAAGAAATTATGAAAGTAATGTCACATTATTATTACTACGTATTAGTTTTTTTCACAAAGATTTTTTTTTATTAAATACGATCGCATAAGATTTTTTCTAATATATCTGACACTTTGCTTTATGATACTTTATGTTTTTACGATTTATCTGATTATATGCTGCACTCGTTCAAATTTTACAGTATTAGATTATGAAGGTATATTTGGTATTCTATGGTATTCTAATAAGGTTTTGTGGTAATCTTCTAATATCTTCGGATCTATAGCATTTTGTATTCGATGCTTTTAGTAAAAAAAATCAAATGTCGGCGGAAAATGAAAACTAAAATGCGACCAAAACATGAAATATTTTGAATTCGTTCAAATATCCTAATAATTCTCCTGGAATTTGCATATTTTAGATTAAATGTCTTGTATATAATCTTTATAGTTTATAAAATCTTTTAATATTTCTGACTTTAAAACCAAATAATATTTATTATTTGCTGCACACATAGTGGCACCTTCAAAATTTGGTATCTTTAAATATCTTCTAATATTTCAGAATGAATCTAATGGCCTTCTTTTGATTATTTGATACACCAGTTCAAATGATCTGATATATTTATAATATAATAATTTTACACAATAATGAAAAATAATTATAAAAAGATGAAGATTAGTTATGATATTTGTTTCTGTTTTTTTATGACTTTTTTATGTCAATGTATGATAAAATGTCAAACAATATTGCATATTTCATAACGTGTTACGTACAAAAATTTATTTAATTCCGTCAGAATTATTAAATCTACTATGTGAATATAGTATATTACCCTATTAGGTTCGTAAGTGTTATAACAGAATCGAGAAAATGTGAAAAATCGAGACGAAGTCGAGATTTGTAAATTTTCGAGATTCTGTTAGGCACTTAACCGTGTACAGTATAACGTTTTTCGCACAATCGCATAAATCAAATAAGATAACAAAATTTTGAGTTGTTTCTGCTTTAATTATTATTTCTATTTAATTATTAATTAATCTGCGTTTATGACAAAATGGTGTACATCGTATATCCAGAGTGTTTTGGATGTATTTCGTTAGAAACGTTCTGTGGTTAGAAACCGAATAAACAATTTGAAGTTTCAGTATTAATACTGTATACTGGTAGCCGTTACTTTGTGGAACATGGTAAATGAATTAAATAAAACAATTTTACTTTGTTGCTTCCACTAACACATTTATTTTACAAAAATAATTTAGTTACTGCAGTTTCGACTACTTTATAGTCATTGTCAAACTAAGTACTTAGTACTAAGTACTAAGTACTTAGTACTTAGTTACTTAGTTACCACTTAGTACTTAGTTTGACAATTAGTTTGACAAGTGGTAACTAAGTAACTAAGTACTAAGTACTTAGTACTTAGTACTAAGTACTTAGTTTGACAATGACTATAAAGTAGTCGAAACTGCAGTAACTAAATTATTTTTGTAAAATAAATGTGTTAGTGGAAGCAACAAAGTAAAATTGTTTTATTTAATTCAGTATTAATTTTTCACAATGGCTAATGAAGAAGATTTTCAAATAAATACAGACATTGAAGAATCGTATCAAAGGGGTTGTGAATCTTTGGTTCCTAAAATATCAAATGAAAGGTATGAAAACGTTTAATAATTGTACAAACTGTAATTTTAACACCTGACATCTGTTGGTGAAATATATTACTATTACTTATCGCATTAGAGCAGTTATAAACTCGAACAGAACTGTGTTTCCATGGAGACTAGACACAGTATTGTTATGTCCAATTTACAAGATGTATTAACAGAGACTCTAAATCGCTATAACAACACGATTGTGCGAAAAGAATGTTTTTATCATTGATGCATCATATTGCTTGTTTAAAACATCGTGTAGCGTGCATAAAACAGGCTTTCAAAAACGCGCGTTTCCTGTAAAGGTTTCCATGGATACAAAACAAATAACGTCATAAAAAATGAATTCAAAAAAATACCAATTTATTTTAATTTAAATGAATATTAAATGTACAATTTACATTGTTTGAAAACGTTAAATTTCCTTTCTTCAATTCCGAGAGGACATGAACATTGTTGCTAACTGCCGAAAATTCACTTGACGTGCATGGATCCGTCCTTCCACTAATAGCATTTGCTATGACGTTCGACACTTTGGTTTTATTTCCGATACTCTCTTCGACATATCCACTGGCTACAGATGCCGATTTCCATCCAACTTGTCGCTGTATTTGATCTATTGACATCCCACCGTTAGCCATAATTGTTGCGGACGTCCGCCGGAACGCATGTCCAGTGTACTTCTTTGGCTCGTCTAATTTAAGGAACTGTGCAATTTGAGATGGGCACAAGCCAAAGGTATTAATGCCCACTACCTGTTTAGTGCACTGTCCCTTATCAAAACGTAAGAAAACACGGTCTGTACTCACATTTTGAGGACGCAGAGACAAATATTTCTTCATAAACCCAACATAGGGTATCCCATTACTGTTAGCAACAACAAAATGTCGAGCCTTTTCTGTCTTAGATGGTCGGATGGTAATTAGTAATGTATTACCCTCTTCCTTGATGTCAAATAAACGCAGATCGCACAATTCGCATCTGCGACATGAACCGAATATTCCACAAATTGCAACGACTTTCAGAAATAAATATGTCACATCTGGAGCATCTTTGAAAAATGTTTGTAGGTCTTCTTCTCTAAACACGTAAGCCTTTTTTACCACATGATTTTTGTTGATCGCCTTCATGAATGCATTAACCTTAACAAACGATTTTATATCCACTCCCTTGTTTAACCGTAACATGCATTGCAATTTCGAATGTATTGCCCACATTGTTGACGCCTTATAGCATGTAGACATTTTCTGCATGTAAGCAAGAATCATTCTTTCATCTACAGTTTTCACCTCCTGTTCGTCCATCCATTTTACCAATTTATCGTATTCCTTCTTATATGCCAATTCCGATTTTTGGGGAATTAAACGCCTCTCTGCTTCGGAGCTTAATTGATCAATGTTTCGTTGCATTTTCAACCAAAATCAAAACTGACGCCAAATTGAAAGATTGTTACATACGATATTCAACACTTTGACAACCAAGGCTAGAACAATTGCATAGTATCAGCCGCCATGTTAGCTAGTTATTTATTCAGTATCTTAGCAACGATACTAAAACTGTACGGCAAAATCGACGGCACATCAGATAGAAATTATAATTACAAATGTTTAGGCCAATTTACGGCATCAATGATAAAAAATAGCGTAAAGTATGCGTGGATATCTGGCCTTTCAAGCACTCACTCTATTCAAAAAACCTCCCCGCCACCCCGCTGCGCGGGGAGCGACGGGTCGGTTTTTTGAAAAACGTTCGTGCTTGAAAGGCCTTGATATCCACTTATACTTTAATATACTATTCTTACTACACTACATAATCCTATCACCGTATACCTATTGTTTCTACGGAAATATCGTTGCACTAATATGAACAAATTTGTCAGTAAACTAAAATAATTCACAACCTTAATAATAATGCCAAAAAATGTTCTCAAATAGCGTTTCAGAACTAACTTCTGTTGTTGAAGACTCTGCTAATGTTGCCATCGGTAGTTTACCACCAGAAACATCCAGAAATAGATACTACCCTACAAAAAGTTTGAAGCGAAAAGTTTGGTGGGAACTGCAGTTATGTAATGTCTTTACATAACTACATTATATAACTCGTGCGTGACAGTTATGAAAAATTTGACGTTTCATAACGTCAGAAATTGATGTAAGGTTTGTGTTTTCATAACGGAATTAAATAAACTACTTTAGCATTGCAAATATTACTTATAAAAGGTTTTTCATGTCGGTCATAGATGTCATAGTCATCATTAAATATTCAATAATAATTAATTCAATAATTTGTAAAAAAGGTGAAAATTTACAAAAAAATAACTTTGATTATGCCACGCACATAGTTTAACAACCAATCGCCAGGCATAGTCAACAGAGGCTTATCATGAAAAGCCCTGCCAACTCTGCGTTTCCATTGGTTCTCAAATTGGGGTTTTCAACTTAAGGGTAGGGTGATAGTGATATTTTAGCAGTTGTTTCTCAAAACTGGACCGATAATTAATTGCGATTTTTGAGTATTACATAATATACATGAACACTGACTGGTACATATAAATTTTGTAATTTTATTGATAATACTTTCTAAGATATCGATGTCTTTACTAACACTAATGTTCCGGTAAAATAATTATTTTAGAGACTCATTTTTTTTTTATTATATGAAAATAGTGTTGTAGCTAAGTCATAACAAAATTCGGTAGTGATTGGACTAAAAATAATGTATTTATTTAATAATTAATGGACGACAGCATGACTGGTACAGGACTAAAATCACAAAAATTGTGGTTTTTGTGTTATAACTCAAATTCTAATCGGACAAATTTGATCATCCATTTACCACACCTTGACAGTACACTCACGAATCCATTGCTATATTTCCGCGAAAATTTTGTCAAGCCATTTAAGAGAAACTTAGGAGTTTGTAATATGCATTTTTGCGATTATGATAAAGAGCTCTTAAGAAAGAGATGGAACATTGTGACAGGTTTAAGGCACCATTGTGAACAATGGGTGTTATTTTTATTGCACTGGGTTTAGTGATATAATAAATCACAGCAGTTTTATTTATCAGTTTGTGATTTCATGTGAAAAGGGAGCTCTATAATAACGATGTGGTACACTTTTATATAAACATATGAACATGAAAATTATATTTTGATTAATTTCAAATTTAAAATAAAATTACAGCTTCAACGTTTGGACGGATTTGCAAGAGACGAAAAACTACACCAACCGACAATATATTAAAAGAATTATTTTTAAAAAATGAGTTGATACGAACGCCATCCACGGAATATGGCATTGAAAATGAATCAAAGGCAATTCAACAATTCAAAAAAATAAGTGGCAAGGAAGTATCAGAGTGCGGTTTTTATATATGTGAAAATTATAAATTTTTAGGTGCTAGCCCTGACGGGATAATAGATAATGAATGTTTAGTAGAAGTAAAATATTTGTATAGCATTAGAGATAAAAAAAATTAGAGATGCGTTAAATGAAAAAAACAATTTATGTGTTTTTGTAGATGAGCAAAATTGTATAAAATTAAAAAAGAATCATTCTTATATGTACCAAATACAAGGTCAGCTATATATATGTAAAAAAATTAAATGTTATCTTATTTTATACACAAATCTTGATACAGAAATTTTAGAAATTTATTTAGATAACAATTTTGTAGATAAAATGATCACGGAACTGTCAAACTTTTGGAATGACACTGCTCTTTCGGAATTGATTGATTCCAGAATACAGCGGAATTTGAAAACTCGTTAATAAAACATGTATAAGTTTAATATTTTTTTATTTTTGAAATTTGAAAACCTTACAAATATAAACTTCGACACCCAATTATAAGTATAAAGTTTAAAACATGGGACCTTCCAAACGTATTACTTATGATTTTTGTGCTATTTCGGAAAGAGATACGAGATTCGAAATGTTTTGTTTTAATCTTGCAAAGCGTGCACACGCGCCTCAATTAGGTAATTATTTAAGATATGCGTATAACCAAATAAATAAATTGTTTTTAAATTCGATGACTTGTGCCCTTTTCACAAATTCATATTCAATTTTATTATTGACATAAATATGAAGAGCAAGAAAAATTAAGCTGATTCGCGGTCGCCGCCTTCGGTCGACGGTACGTGCGCGCGAATACTTTGCATAATACGATGCTGCGGCCCTGACTACCTACATTTTGCATACAGAAGAATACCTTTTTTTGGTACAGTGGAAAATGAGTGACGGTAGGTAGCCAATGAACTGTCCCCCTGCAATAAACATTAAGTATTTTATTGACTACCATAATCTTTATTAGGCCGAGAGATGATTTATTACTCGACTGGTGTTATTTTCAGGCGACCGTTTCGAACCATGCCTATGGCGTTCTCTGTGCGGCTGTCTCCGACACTATTGGGTACTACCCTGCCGTTAACTAATGATTGCATTTGATGTCATTTTACAATTAATAATACTTCAAAAGGAATCGACTTACAAGCATTTTTTTAAGTGAAATTGATTGTAAAATAGTGGAAAACCTTCCGAAGAATACATTGACGTCCAAGAAATACGTTTTAAAACAATTTGAGTCATTTTATACCAGCAGAAATTACAGTTTGGATATCAACACAACAGCGAAAAATTTATTAAACTTTTTTTTTATAAAATCATTTATTTATGATTTACTGATCTATTTTTATGGTTCCTCCAAAAATACTAAAATACCGCCATTTTTTTTAATTTTCAAGAACATAACTTCAACAGCGGAAACATTGGCTTTAATTTTGAAAGACTGGGCATATAATGTGCGTAAACTGGATGGATCAGATCACAAAGAAAGCGTAATTAAAACTATTTGGAATACAACAGCAACGTTGTAATAAAATAATACTTCACACAATAAGGTATACTACTAATCCAACTGCATCAACATCCAATTCTTAAAGTTCGCAAGGTGTACAATAATTGCACGTTTAATACTTATTGTATAAAAGGAACCAATTTTATATTTTCATTTTGTTCAGTTTTTAATGTTAATAAAGAGACACAAATTCTTAATTATAGAATACAATTAAGAATTTGTGTCTCTTCACAGTAGAATAATCTTACAAAATAGAATTCGTAAAATGAATATTTTTTATAATTAAGAATTTTATTAGCAAACTCATATTTCGTTTCCTAATAAATCGTTTGAAGTATCGTAAATAATCATTCTACTCATGGTATTACTAGTGATAATTCTATCGCAACAATGAACAATAATTTCAATAAGATCAAAACTGAAAATTTGACCTTCGGTTTTGTTTGTTTTCTGTGACTATTTGGTCACAGGAGTTATTAGGCTATTTAAGTTTTAGATCAAGACAACTTGAGAAATCAAATAAACTACGTACTTTAGCATTCCAAATATTTCTTATAAATAGATTTTAATTTCTATCAGAAATATTATAGTGGTCATTAAATTCCCAATAATATTTTCATTTATAAAAAAATGAACAGAAAATAACTTAAAATTAGAAGATGTGTTTTATTTTTAATTTTACGCTTGGTTTGAAAATTATAAAATATAAACATTTCATAGGATTTATAAAAATCGAAACAAACATTTTGTGCTTTCCAGGTACGGTACGATTTGTGAAAATTGCTAAGATTTGGAAAAAATCCCACAACATTTGAAAACAGCATCTCTGCTAAATTTTCACCGTGTTTCTTTGTGTACTTTGTATATTAGGTATACTATACTAATAGCTTAAGGGGGGCAAGTGCCTGTTAAAAAAAGTAGCGTTTTTGACTGTTTGTAATGGTAATGGTTTGAGTAATGGTCAAGTTAATAATGAAAGTACGGAAGACATATTTTGCACACTCATAGATGAAAGTACAATAGATGTTCCTATAGCATTAGATTTGAGTAATCAGTTAATAACATTACAAAAGTTGCTATAGAAAGTTGTTCATTTTACTGTTGTAATATTGTAATGTTCGATGCGTAAATTGAACATTCTAACATTATAAGAACCTAGTTTATAGTGTAGTAAACAATATGCCAAAAATAAAATAATAACTTTTTGTACCATTTCGTCGTAATTAATTATATTCGGCACCTCTGTAGGCACGTTTTTATATCAATTTCCAGCGCGGTAGTGTGTCGCCACCTATATGAAATCCATTACAGCTAGGCGACGGGGCGTTGACGATCACGAGAGGAACTCAGGAAATTTGAGGCCCCAACGTTGTGAAGAATATTGTGTTATACGATCATATTTTGCAGTCAGGCCCGCTGCGTGGGGGTGTGCATGCTGTGCTCTATGAGGCGACATGGCGCCTCATAGAGGAGGCGCCATTTCGCCACGATAATTAATAATCTCTGTAATTGTCATACGTTAACTTTTGCGATATAAAATTTTAATGAAAAGTATATTCACCATTATATTTAGTTATGAAAACTTTGGTGTGAGGGGTTTAGGTGTGTAAATACGTAGTGGGAACGCTCTACTATTACAATATCAGTATTTTACACAAGGTAGTTTGTAGTTTCAATATTTTTTATTGTGTTTCAACAAAACAAAGTGTAAGGCGAGCAAGTAAATGTCTGGCATTTTTAAAATAAATAACTGTGAACCCCGTAACCTATAGATGTTGGAAATATGTCAAACAAGTTATATTAAGCCGAAAACAAAAAAAAAGACGATTACAACGACGAAGAGATCCAACATACATTGTTTTTACTAATTGTGACGATATAGAGTACATATTGACATGTAGTACATGAAATTAAATATACCAAGAAATATAAAACATTTTCATCACGTTACGGGTAAAAATAAAATAAAACTAAGATATATATTTTTTAACGATTCACACAACAAATACTAATATAAAAAAACAAAAAACGTAATGCACTACCTATACTAAATATGTAAACATATGATGTTGACAGAAAAACTGACTGTTTACAGTTTAAATAGTCGATAAGTCGATAGTCAACGTCAACTGAAATAAACAGTCAATTGTTTCTATCAACATCTTCCCTCGGACCTCCACGACTACAACAAATAGTATACAGGGTGGTGCGTCGGACCATGCACCATTGGGATTTACATGTAAAATTTAAATCTTAAAGATTTTTAAGAAGACAATATTTCCCCAATTATTATTATTTATATTATATATAATTTGTACCATTCTTCACTTGAAGCAACTAGTGTATTTAAACTATTATTGTGATTAACTCAATATATATTTGAAAGTTTTTTATAAAGTTTCATTTTGTGAAATTTAACTAAATACCAACATAAAATAGATTTAATTTTGTTTTTGTTTCGCAATAGCCTCTTCGATGTAAACAAGATCTCTTATAGGCATATTCCGCTGTTTTCTAGAGTCTACGAGTTCCGGTAATACACACTCATTATAAAATTGAATTAACGGTTTTTCTATGTTATTTGTCCAAAACACATCATCTTTAAAAATTGTTTCGGTTTTTATACCCTTGCGGGTCCACACACCAAAGATGCAATAATTATATTGCATTTAATCAAAAATAATGCAAATAATTATATCACGAATTTTGTATAATTGTGACATTTCAGTTGACAGCATAGCACACCAGATGTACAGAGATCAAGTGTGATTATTACTTATTAGTCAATTCGAGTTCTGATTATCAGCTATTAGGCGGTCGCTAGGATAGGTCAGAAAGCATTATGAGTGATATAATCGTCTAAATTTCGTTTGACAATTAAAAATAAACAATTTTCAAGTGACCGAATATTGCCACTTTAAGTTATTCAGTAATTAAGTAATAAAAAATTTAATTTTGAATTTTATATAAAATTTAATTAATTAATTCATTAAATTAAATTAAATGTAAATGTTATCATTAATTCAAATAAGTCCAGAGCTGAACAACATACCTTGTATATTTCCGGACTTATCTCAGTTAATGAAAAAAAGAGTTACACCACTTTCGTTTACAACGGCTCATATAAAAATATGCATAGTAGTTAATGCATCTCTTTCAAAGTACCTAATATTATAGTAGTATATAATTATTTTTCATACTTCCTTATTATTCAATATCTCTCTAGGGGGAGATTCAATTGCATCTACCCTCAAGTCACCTAGATTTATATCGGTGTACTCATTCTGTAAACAAGAATGATATAATTTTATAATGCATTTAAATAGTACAACTTATATATATATATTTTAATGTTTTAGAAAAAGAGCCCAAGACTATATCAACTTCAATTGTTATGTAACCATCAGTAAACATATCTATTATTAAATGAGACAGTCTTAGCTAGAAGTTTGTGAAAAACATATTTTTTGCACTACTAGCCATAAAACACATCATTGTGTCATGTATCAATGTACTGTAAAGTTGATGTTTATGATTAGAAGTTAATATATTTTTTTTTTTAGTATTATTTTGTACTTACTGGTAGAGTTAATACAATTTTTTCTTACCAAGGTAAAAAATATATGTTCGTCTGAGGCTACATTTTTCTTTTTTTACTAAGGTAAGAAAAAGTATATTTTATTACTGTTAAAAAAATATCCACAGATCCACAGTAAGCGACAACAAAATTCCAACATCTGACAGTCGCTTTTTTTAATTTAAAACACTTCTAATTGTACTAGTAGTGCAAAAAATAGTAAATAAATATATATCATGAGCAGTCACTCATATAATTCACTTACCTTTCTTTTAGATGGAAAACACTTCCTCTTTATTCGATGTGCGCTTAATCTAAGTCGGCGTTTAGTGCCTTTTCTATAGTCCGAAACCGGTTCATTCATATTTAGTCACTTTTAGTGTCGATTTACTGTCGATATTTCGCAGGGGAAGTTGTAATACCTTCTAGCGGGAGCACCGAGAGTACAGGCCTTTACTCACAACACTAGACATATGCTACCGCGGAGTTGTTTACGCAGAATGTTACGCTCTACAAAAAACTGCAGTAGTTTTTTTTCACCTCGTTTAGTTTCTGCATTACAAACGATTAAATATAAGGAAGCAAATTACATACTACTATATTTTTAACACGAATTGTAATATTCTAATTACTGTATCATTTTTAGCGAAGTCTATATATACCTACAGAAATCCTTTGCTATGAATATTGGTGTTGTACTTGTAAAAATAATGAAATATATCCGTAACAGCGTTCGACGGGAAGCGGATATTTGCGGCTCTTTACCTTTGATGCGATTTTCATATGAAGGGCTATTAATATTGTACTCGCGGTGGCCTGGGTACTGTCCTGTATTCGCACTCAAGTTTCGTTGAAAGAGACAACTATATAAATTCCGCTGGCCATCCCTTTCTAAAAATGACGCCCCAAGAGTTGCCTATCTCTATACCCCTCTCACCGATCCTCTTCAGGTGAAACAGTTCGTCGCGGCACTTGCCGCCTTAAGAGGCCTCTTTACCCAAACGCGGTATAGGGAATTACATGTAAACCACCGCCTAGATAATTCATGAACGGGTCAACATAATTACAATCGGAGACCTGATTTAGAAAGTTTAGACATTTATCTACATTTGTGCTGTTTAGTTTTTAATAAATAATAATATAGTGATTTATTATATCGATTAAAAGAATGGCATGTTTTGCCGATTTGTGATATTTTCTTCGGTATTTATTTAATTAAGACAGGGTACATTTAATGGAAATTCCCACAGGGTATTTGTAGCTAATGTTGTTGTGAACCACCTTCTTTTTTTTGTTCCAATATCATGAATTATAATGGAGTATTCTTGTCTGCACATAAATCCGATTAGGTGATCAGAAATAAGTCACCTTTGATTTATTTCTTAAAACTACTTTGTCTAATTGTGGATAAATGTCTAAACATTCTATATCAGTTCTCCGAATGTAATCATGTTAACCCGTTCATGAATTATTTGGCTATCGCTTATCTATAATGCCATATACTAGCTTGGGTAAAGAGGCCTCTTAAGTAAGCAATTTAACATTGAAAGCATTAAACATCTTGTCCGCAGAATGAATATTCCTGAGGTACTCTTCGCTGCTCTCCACCTGAAATTGATCGGAAATACGCTGTAAAGCAGCAGATTCCATAACGGCTCGTAAAACGCCCTTCAGATCTTCGTTTTCCTGCACCAGCCTCTTCCTTTCGTCCCTCATGCCCATACAGGATATCAGCACTTTGTTGTACACATTCCATATCCCATCCATTTGCTCGACCACCTCGAAACATTCCCGCATGACATTAACTTCCCTGGGTTGGAGTCCAAGCAAAGATGTGGAACCACCCGAGGATTTCGAAATTCTGCGAGACGCGCGTATTGATGAGGACGATGATGGAAATGAAGAACTAGAAGCGGTAGCGCTCTGGCTGATTCTTCTTGATGATTTGTGACTGGTAACGCTGTCGCTGCCAACACTTGAGCTCGATGTAATTGCCTTTGTTGCGATTCTTTTCTCAATCAACCGGCTTATTTTGGCGACTTCCCTGTTTATACTGGAGGAACTGGATGATGCAGGCGCGCTCTTGACGTGGCGAATTCGCGACGTTTTCGGCCTGCGTTTGTCTGCAGGAATTTCCGGAGAACCGGTGGCGCTCGAGGAGGGCGCCTCCGCAGGTTTCTCCTGCTGCGTAATCCCAAGAGCCTGGCCCTCCCCTGCAGCGTCTATGAACGTTAAATATTTGTCCAGCTCGTAATCAGAGCTGGCGAATCTCAGCACCTTCTCCTCCTGCGTCTCGTACTTCCTGCAAATTTGCATTAGCTGCAGTAGCTTTTCCCCTTTGTCGTTTAATTTTTCCAGGTATTCGATACTGCTATTTGAACACTGCGACAGGAATACAAGTTGGCTCTCATCGGTTGCAAGTTCCTTCTTGAGCTTAACTTTGACGTGTAAAAAGTCGTTCTTGAAGCTCGCCACTGTTTTCGTTAGCAGTTTTATGTCATCCTTGCGGGATATTTTTAAATCTTCGTATTGCTTCTCCAAGATCACTATGTCAGCCTGAAAATAGAACAAATCATGTTATTAATTAATATAACTAATTTAACAGAAGATAAACCAGAACTGTGTATACAATACAATACAATACATTTAATAACGTTTGCCACAAGACATTGTAACATCATAAAGTACATATTTTATACATTACACAGTGGATGTTATTGTCTAGTATCCGGTTGCATCAACATTGTTTTAACTCGGGTTATGTAACCCTGAGTTATATTTATATCAGAGACGTTTCGAATCAGTAGAATCAAAATTTGATGATATGGAGTAACGTATAGCAAGAAAACCCCTCGGGTTAAATGAAACGGGTCACTTGTGAACGAATCAAGTTTGTATAACTCGCATTTTATGTTTTATTTCTGATCTGGTGTAAGTCATTTTTGATATCAACCCCCAGTTAAATTTATAACCCCGAGATAATATTTAACTCGCGATGATGCAACCAGGCATTAGAGAATATTTTATTTATTTATCCTTCGTCCTTTTACCCTTTCGGGTGTCGGACTGCTAAATTACATTTATAATACATTTTACAATCACATGTCTTTGCTAATTAATTCCTTCACTCTTCTTTTCCAGTGGTCCCTGTCTTGTGCCAATTTTCTTATTTCATTCCATTCTATTCGTCTTCTTTCTGCTGCTTGGTGCGTTTGTTCATTCCATCCCTTCCTCGGTCTTCCTATTTTATTTTTGCCTTGTATTTTTACTTCATGTATTCTTTTTGTTAATCTATTCTTTTCTAGCCTGTGAATATGTCCTAGCCAACATAGCTTTCTTTCCTCTATTATTGTTGTTATTGACTTTATGTTGAGCCGTTTCCTTACTTCTGTGTTCCTCACTCTCTCTTTTTTTGTAATTCCCTCTATCTTCTTTAGGAATCTCATTTTTATTGCGTTGATCTAGCTTTTGTTTCTTTCCGTAATTGTCCACGATTCACTTCCATATATTAGAGAGGGCCTTACTATTTTTTTGTATACCTCACTTTTTATTTCTTTAGTAATTTCTTTTTTCTCTAGAAACGTGTTTTTTATTGTGTTGTAGATCCTTCCCGCTTTTCCTATTATTTCTTCTACTTCTTGGCCAAGCTTTCCCTTTTCTACTATTATTGTTTCTCGGTAGTTGTATTGATTCACTTGTTCTGGTTGTTTCCCTTCTAGGTAGATTTTGTGTTAGTTTTCTTTTGACGCGATTACCATTGTTTTAGTTTTGCCGATGTTTATTTCCATATTTATCTTTTTCAGTTCTTCTTCGTATATATTAAGGTTACGTTGAAGTTTTTCTTCAGAGACTGCTATTATTATCATGTCATTTGCCAACATAAGTATTTGTATTTTTATCATTTCCGGTTTCCTATATCCTATAATAGTGTTTGCTGCTCTTTCTTTGCTTGTCCTTATTGCTTCATCTGCATCGATGAGTCGATGCAGTCGATGATCTGCACGAGTGATGCGAAGAGTAAAGGGCTTAAAATGCAACCTTCTTTTAGTCCAATTTCGGTCTTGAACTCCTCTGATTCGTTACTTCCTATTCTCACCTTCTTCTGTTGTAATTGTACGGCTCTTTTATTATGTTTATCATGTCTCTTTCTACCTCTCTTTTTTTAAACATATTCCATATGTGCTCTCTTATTACTCTGTCAAATGCTTTTTTCATGTCTATGAGGCATATGTATAGTTCTTTTCCTTTTCTGATCGTCTTGTCTGTTAGTTGTCTCGTTATGTGTATCAGGTCCTGTGTACTTCTATTTCTCCTGAACCCGTGTTATTCTTCTCCCAATAGTGGGTCCAGTTTTTCTTTCAGTCTTGTCTCTAATATTCTTCTAAATATTTTCCCTGGTATGCTTGTAAGTGTAATTCCTCTGTAGTTGTCGCATATTTTTGTTTCTCCCTTTTTGTGGTTGGGTAGTATAGTATGATTACCTTGTTCCATTCATCCGGTATTATTTTTACCTTTATTATTTCATTAAGAATATCCAGGAATTCCTCATTCCCTTTATTTCCCATGTATTTCATTATTTCCGCTGTGATATCGTCTGTGCCTGGAGCCTTTCCTGGTTTTGCTTTTTTATTGCTATCTCCATTTCCTCCTTTAATATCCTTCTGATTTCCCTATTGGTTCTGTTGTCTGATTTTCTTCTATCCCTTTGTGCTTTGTTCCTGTCATTTCAGTCAAGTATTCTTTCCACCTTTCCACAATCTTCTTTTGTTCTGTTATTGTAATTCTATTTTTATCTTTTATGTTAATTTGTTTCGGGGTTGTTTTGTTCCTCATTTGTTTTATTGTGCTGTAAGACATCTTCTAGTTTTCTGTAAACGTTTCCTTTATTTTCTTTCCGAACTTTTCCCATGTTTGTTGCTTTGCTATCTTGATTTTGCGTTTCGTTTCTTTGCTTGCTGTTTTATATCTCCTATAATCTTCCTATTTTCCTGTTCTTATGTAGGATTTCCATTTATCTTTTTTTGCCGTTACTATTTGTTTTATCTCTTCCGACCACCTTTTTTTTTTCGTCTGTTTATTTGAAATTGTGCTTGTTCCGCAGCTTTCTTTGGCTGCGTCGCTTATGATTTTCTTGAACTTCTGCCATTTCTTCTCTACTCCTTCTGCTTTGTTTGTTTGTCTGTAGCTATTCTCTATCTTTGTTTGGTATTTGCATCTTGTTTCTTCCTCTTTTAGTTTGTAGCTGTTGTTTTTTTTTTTGTTATCTTCCTCTCTGTTTCCTTGCTCTTTGGGTGTTTTACTCCTATGTTGATTACAATTTTCACCAGGTAGTGGTCGCTCCCGATTTCCGCTTATCTTGTTACCTTTACATCTTTAACTTTTTCTATTCTTCGGCGTTTACCAGGAAGTATTCGATTATTGATTGCTCTTTTCTTGATCTAACCTCTCTTGTGAATTTATGTATGGCTTTGTGCTTAAATTTTGTGTTTATTATAATGAGGTCATTTGCTATGTATAATTCTATTATTCTTTTCCCATTTTCGTTTCTGTTCTCCTCTCCATATATTCCCATATACTTTTCTCTGCCTTTGTCTTCTTTTCCCACTCTTCCATTCATATCCCCCATCACTATTGTGCTCCCTTTGCCGTCGTCTATTTCTTTTTGTAGGTTCTCATAATATTGGTGTTTTTCTTCCTTTTTGTCGTTTTCATTTGGTGCGTATACCACAATTATGTTCCATGTATTATTTTGTTCTGTTTTGACTTCTACTCTTAGTGTTCTTCCGTCTCCGTATGTCTCATTTATTATATTGTTTATTTTATCTGGTTTTGTTATTAGTCCTCTCTCACTGCTCCTCTCTTTATTCTACTCCTTCCCAGTATAGCCTGTATCCGTCTTTGAGTTCTTTCATTTCCCTTCCTTTCATTTTTGTGTCGGTTATTCCTAGCTAGTCTAGTTTCTGTGTTTTCATTTCTTCTACTATTTCTTCCTCCTTTCCTTTAATACTGATTACATTCCATATTCTTATTTTTATTATGTTTTTCTCCTTTCTATTACAGTCGCCTCGCCGTGTCGTTTCCTTAGTGATCCTTTTATTTTTCTTTGGTTGTTTTTTTTTCAGTTTATTGACACCGCCGTTGATAAGAAAATAATAAAACTTCAAAATAGTCACTGAGATACACTGTATACTACATAGCATGAGTATGGTGCAGTTTTAACATATAGAGTGGTTCTGTGTGGCTTGGGACGTAAATCATTTGCCCTACGTGTGAAATAATTTTGTGTTCACCCTTGAAATTTTGCTTAGTTTGGTATACATAGATTGCACATGTAAAGAAATAATAATAATTGTTAGAAGTTTGTTCTCCTTTTTTTCGTATTCACCCATTCTTTCTTCTACATCTTGGTCAATCTTTTCCTTTTCTTCTATTATTGTTTCTAGGTAGTTGTATTGATTCACCTGTTCTAGTTGTTTCCCTTCTAGCTCTATTTTGTGTTTATTTTCTTTTGACACTATTACCATTGTTTTAGTTTTGCTGATGTTTATTTCCATATTTATCTTCTTCAGTACTCCTTCGTATATATTAAGGTTACGTTGGAGTTTAGTACATACATATTTCAAATTATTGGAGATGCATATTCGAAGAAATGTAGGTCAGCAATATTGTAAAAAAATGAGGTTTATAGGAAGCCATTTTCTAGTTATTTAATATTACTAGCAATATTAGAAGAAATTAATATTTTGTGTTTTTAAAGAAATGTATGATTACTGGTAGAAATATTAATTGTTGAAATATATTATTGGCAATCTATTGCAAGAAACGATAAATAATATGATCTCAAAAAAGATTTATAACACCGACAATGTTGCCAAAACATCCTGGCAAATAATTAACAACTTATTAGAAAAGAATAACATTTTTATTCGATTGCATCATAATATTGTATTTTTGGGTATTAAAATATGGACGAAATCGACATCATTTTGTTAAAGACCATGGTTTATAGGTAACGGTCTTTTTCGTCCTAAGCCGAAAAATATTTTTCGGCAGCAAAAATAAAAAAGTCAATGGTTGATTAATTTATGGCATAACATGGTTCTTACCATAGAATAGTGAGACCATACAGTCGAAGATTTCACTTGTTGAAACAAATTTGAGAAATATGCCAGTTAAACATTCTCATACAAGTTTTCTGCAAACATCTTTTAATGTGTTAGAAATTGAGATAGGGTTGTAATTAAGAAAAATGTTTGTCTTTTAATTTCGCATGGAATTACACAAAAATATACTGGGGTGGCAATTTAAAATAAGAAAAATAAAGTGCTTTAAAGATTGAAAAGTTTGACACTAAATTTTGGACATCTTTATTAGCGCAACTGTCAGACCTTATTTAATGAGTACCTTGTATGGTGTTACTAACGAGGCAATATTTTTATTCCCTATTAATTTTCTTAACCAATGGTGCAAAACTGTTTTTTTTCAGTTTTTATTTTTTTGTGCTAATATCACTAAACCGATTTCAATGATTATGTAAAAGCATGTAGGCATCCACAAGGAGTATAAAAATTGATTTTTAGTATTAAGTATTAACACAAATTTTATCAAAAATTACAATTTACCAATAGTCTTTGAATTTGCAATTAATGCGTTGACGAGTAAACATCTACCCTGATAAAAACTGATCAAAAATATTAAAAAAATCAAAAATATCAAATAAACCATGATTTATTTGATTTTTTGATTTGGTTTGATCATTGATTTTTGATTAAAAAACAAACATTTATCCCAACCCTGCTTTCAATGCTTTAATTCTATCGAAATGTTGACGATAATTTTTTTTTATTTGAACAGGAATAACTGAAATAATCATTGTAATTTGAACAGTAATCATTGCAATTTTTGCAGTAATCACTGCAATTTTGGCAGTAATATTTACAATTTTGACTGTAATAAGTGCAGCTTTCACAGAAATAATTGAAATTTTGACCTTAAAACTTGAATATAGTCTTTGACATTTTAAGAGTAATAGCTCAAATATTATTAAAAATTAAAATTTGCCATCTTTGAAGTTACAAATAAATATTGGCGATTAATCATTGCAATTTTGACAGAAATAGTTTACTTGTCTACAGTAATCATTAAATCAACAAGAACTGAAAACAATACAGAAATAATCAAACATTTTACTGAACAACTGTGACAATTGAAAATTCTAAATAACAATACCAGCCTAGTATTACTATTAATTTGTGATTTGAATTTTAATAAGTTCGTAAATGTGTTACTAATTCTAGATTTTATTTTTCTGTTATTTATCTTGATTAGAATTTCTTAATAAAGAATATAGCCAAATTTCAATAATAATTATTTAAGGTTGTTGTATTATTATATTTATGAAAGTACTTACTAGTAAATATTTATTTTTATTTTATTTTATTATTTATTTATTTTATTTCGCCTGACTAGTTTCTGACTCTGATGATGTTTTTTTAAAAAACGACACTAGTCAGGCTAAATGAAATAAATAAATAATAAAATAAAATAAAAATAATGATTTACCAGTTTACCAGTAAGTACTATTATAAATATTATAATATAACAACCTTAAATACATAATTGATATTTTATGGATAAAAGCTTAAACTTAATATTTATTTATTTTATTTACGAGGGTTCCTTTAGAAATACCACAAGTCAGAAAGTTTCCGAAGGTAATGAAAGGTTGAAGAACCCTGATCTGCAGCAATTGAAACACTGCCGAATTTCATGTATTTTACGATAATTTGCCACACGTGGTCGATTAGTTTTATTTAACAAAAACTTATTTTTTTGTTCAATTCCTCTTAATAGTCTCCTCTTAAGTCTTACCACATAGGGAAGGAAAACGAAGAAAATATGTATGTTGTTTCATTGCAATAATTTAGATTGATTTTTATATGCTTTGTTTGCCATAATACAATTTTATTTCATTTAAATTAAATCGATAAAAATGTTTTTATGTGTTTCCTGTAAAATCCTGTCAAAACGACTAATTTTAACGTGTACAAATTAAAATCTAAATTTCTTGACCCGGCGCCCGCACCATAGAAAAATAATTAAAATTAATTAATAATAATAATAATTTCAAATTTTAGAAAAAAATATGGTTCACTAATAATTTTAGCAAATTAATTAGATTAAAAGGGCGCCCAATCAGTTTAACGCGTTTTTTTTTAAGTATTATGTAAGTAACGAAGTATATAATAAACGACTAGTAAAATACAATATAAGTAATTATAACGTTCTTGAAATTTTTCCATTTTATCTCATTTTACTTCGTTAGGGACCTTCTATGCACTCTTTACATTGAATGTTGAAATTCTGTAAGTTACTTCTATTACTGATTTCTAGCTTTGAATAGAATAAATAAGTTCTCATTTAATTTTATTTATTGTTTAAATATTTGTAGCAATTGATTTATTACCTATACCAAACTACAAAACTTATTACATTTACCATACCATGTGTGTGGTATGTAACCACATACATTCTTGTATTTATAATTATACAAGTATAAATAATTGTTTTGCAGACAATTTTTCTAGATCGCTAGTACATATTGCGCTCTGTAGCAAAATGTATTCAATTCAAATAAAATGCGAACGCTTTCCAGCAGCTGCGCGTGCAGCTGACCTCACACCTGCTGTTGGGTGCTGTACTCCTGGTACCGTGGAATACGTGAGATCCCAGAAATCCATACAAAAATGAGCTGATTTGCATTCCCAGTACAAAATTGAGTCACGATCGTCCGTCCGGTGATGTGGTGCTTGCCGGCAGCTCATGCCACATGCTGCGTTCCTGTTACCAGAGGAGTCAAAGTGGGAAGCAAAAGCGGCGTCGGGGAAACAATGTGCTCCGGAGGAGCGTGTGGTAGTCAGTAAACAGTAATAATAATAAGCGGTTTAGCGGTGGGAAGCTTTTATACATTGAATTTACGACGTGCTTGGGTGAGGTGAATACGTATACATGGCGCTTTACCTCCTGCCGTTTCATGTTCTCCTCATTCCTGGCGATCTCCACGGCGCTTTCGGCGTCTAGGGACTGCAGCTCCGCCAGGTGTGCCCTCCTGGTGTCGGACACCTCCACGTGGTGACGCAGAGTGCTCGCTATCTGCTGCCAGATGTCGCCGATCATAGCTTCTTTGGTTCTCCGCATGTCCTCGAACTCCCTTTTATTCTAATGCAGAAAAATACCAATTACCAGACAACGAATTATACATGTGGCGCAGGAGTTAAGGCTCCGAGTAACCTACAGTGGCGCGTTCAATCCTTCGATCGTCATTAGAGCCATACGAATAGGCACAATAGGCGCAGCCCTAGTTATGCAGAAAATTCTGCCAAAACCGAATTAAACAAATTTCTCCCCAAAATAAGGGATGGCAAATGCAACAATATACACCAGAGTTTCTCAACCTTTGTGTCAGGAGGGACACATGCAAACAGGGGGCGGATGGGCAATATCTTAGCGGCCCGGGAAATAATATTTGTCGGCCCTTTTAAATTTCCGGATATGGCTAAAATATACATTTACAGGGTGTTACGCATTTCCCCTTTAAAATAAAATAGAGCATAGGTTTATTACAGATTTTTGAATCAGATTGCATTTACTATCCAAAAAACTTGACCCAGTCAAGTACATATATAGAAACATACAACAACAAAAAAAAACAAAATAAAAGTAAATCAAAGTTTATAGTATTTTTATTCGAAGTGTTATTATATAAAAACGTTACTCTTTTAACTATCATTTAATAACTTTCTTTGCTGCATAAGCATATCTATAATGTTATCAGAGTCAATATTATATCAAATATCATTTTAACAATCCATTAACATAAAAGCATCCAAATTATTATTCGACATTGAATTCCGCAATCTATTTTTAATGTATATTAACTTGGAAAAACTTCTTTCACATTGCACTTGATTTATGCACAATGTTAATAAATATTTGTAAGCATTTCCTAGTGCAAAATATGCCTCACTGTACATATTGTACTGATGAATGACAGAATAACAGCAAATTGCACATTTAAGACAAGATTTACATTTTGTATTATTAACATCAAAACCACCATCTCTTTCAAAATCATCGTTGTCTTCTTCATCAGTTTCATCTGTATCTATAACTGTAACATTACTCTGAAATTGTTGATTACTCTCCGCATTTGTTGCTGCCGGATTACTCTCTGCATTTGTTGTTACCGAAACTTTAATTTTTTCCAAATTTTCGCGAAACGAACCAATACTTCTTGCAGATTTTCTTGTGTATCATTTGGCTAATAGTTTTCTAGCAGTACAAACAATTTTTTAAAGCTATTTGATGGTACTCCTTATTTAACTTCATCAAAATTTGTTGGAGAAAATAAGGCAATATCCTTATAAAGCTCACCATCATTCTTAAATCTACATTCTACAGAATTTATAATTTTATCTAAAATTCTATTATGGGTTTCAACTTCATAGTTTTCTCGGCTATCTTTTATGGGATCATCTTCCGCCAATTCTCCAGCCATTTTATTTCGTTTTCTTATTATCTTTTATTGGATCATCTTACGCCCATTCTCCAGCCTTTTTCATTCGTTTTCTTATTCTCTTTTCGGGAAAGGAAATTTATTATGTCGATGCCGATTTCTTCACGGCTGTCAATTTCATCTTGTGCCCATGCAATGAGCGTTTGCGTAGATGTTTCAATATCACTCATGTCGCGACTTACGGACTTTAATTGTGATGAACAATTCATAATCATTTCGTGGCATCTTAATAAGTCTAATCCGCTAGTTTGCAAGTATTTCGAGACAGGACCAATAATTGAAAACAATTTTGTAAAAATTTGAGCAGTTAGTAGCATTTCATAATCTATAAATTGTGTAAGCATGGTAGAGGCCTTCACACGGACATCTGGTGGCATCTTTTCAGACAATTTTATATCGGGTAATACTAATAATGCTTTATCATTGGCGTGATTTTTGTAATTTCCAAATATTTTTTTCAAAGCTGCTTCTTTTGCCCACCAACGAATTTCTCCAATTACTTGTAATTTCTGTTTTTCGCCTCTAAGAATGTGCTTTTCAAATATTCGTTCTTTGGTAGGATTATTTGAAGAAAATTGTAATGGAATTTAATAATGTAAGTAAAGACGCTGCATTTATTGTTATTTTGACGGTGTCGGGCACAACTTGGTTCAGGATATGGCTGTAACACCACACATGTAATTGACTAGGTGTATTTTCAGACATCCATTTAGAGAAACCATTGTAAGCCCCTTGCATATTTGCTGCACCATCAATGGCAATAGAGACGCAATTTTTTAGTGGAATAATTAAAGATAAAAATTCTTTTTGAATGAGGTTAAACATACCTTTCCCGTTACAATCTGTACAACTTACAACGTAAACCAGTTTTTCGTAGATTTCACAAACCAAAACATACCTTATTAAGTTATTGCAATTGAACATTGATCTTGGACTGAAATATCCTGTGTAGTGTCCAGTTGCATAGAAAATATTTCTGCTTTTTGAATTTCTTCCAGAATGGATGGTTTGATCAATTCTCTTATGATTTGCAATATTGAATTATTTACAGTTATTTTAGATAATAAACTTACGAATGATCCAGATCTACGTTGTTGTCCTTTTTCATGGATATTTTTGCTTTTTCCGATGACCTCATTTAAATGTTCTTTTAAGTGAACATCATATTTACTTACTAACAATATTAATTCCAAAAAGTTACCATGGTCTAAGGTGGGATCAGCTAAAATATATGCATCTTCATATTTCTTTCCTCTATAACTTAATCCGCGTTTTCCAATAAGTTTTATAATGTCTATAATCACTTCTAATACTCGTCGTTTTTTCTTTATTTGCTGCTGTCTGATATTTAATGTAGACGAAAGAAGCATATTGGAAATGTCCTTTTGATTCTTGCATATAAAGTATGCTCTAACGGAATGTTCATGTTCACTGCTTACTTCATGCTCCTCAATTCGTTGATAAGTGTGCGAAAAGTCATTCATACCAATAACAAATCGATTTTCGTGCTTTGCGCATACTAGACATACAGTACAAAACAACTTAAAAGTTTTTTCATTGTTTGTTAGCGAGTTCCTTACTGTGCCATTTTTCATTTTGGAGGTTCTTTTTAAAGGGTGAAATGAAAAAAAAAACATTAAATGTGGTACAAATTTGGCTTTTAAATTTTTTAAATCTCATTTTGACACTTAATATTTACTATTTGGCAAAGGAATTTAACAGCATTTAACAGCATTAAATAAAAATAAAATAATTCAAACAATCCCCCCAAATGCAGAAAATGATACTGAAAATTTCAAAATTCGCCTACGAGAGGCATTTGCTTCAAAAACTATTGAAGAAATCTAAAACAGTCTTCAGGATTTCCATACTTGGGTTGAACTGTATGAGAAAATGGTGGGGGATTGTTTAAACGATGTTATTTTTCATAATTATTTGACATAAAGTGTCAAAATTAGATTTAATTTTTATTTAGCCAACAAGCTGTATAAATAAATCAATGTTTTAATTACTGAAATGGTTGTTTCAGACCAAGCAGGAATTTTAATTCCTGTAACATTTTTACTTAAAAGCAAAAATAAAAATAAATTCCCTCTTGTCGGGATACCGGGCTTTTTTTTCTTTATTACACTCTTTATTCTTTATTTAATTATAGCAAAACATGGAAATACATTATTTCGATGAAATTGCCTTTTGGAAAAAACTGAAACAAATAAGTAAAAAGTATTGAACCATATTTATAAGTTGATATTTAGATGACCAAGATCAAGAGAGGAAATTAAACAAAAAAAAATTATTTTTGATTTGCAAATGTTTCAGAAAAAATGGAGAACCGGAAGTGGGTTATTTATTTTTATATTTCCAATATTCTAAATTATGTGCAATACATAAATTAAATAAGGCATATTTTCTTAAATTTTGTGTTTCCATTTTTCGACATACATGTTTTCGATAAAGTCTGCGAACTATGACGAAAGTTTCAATGGATTATGTGATGTACAACGCAAATTTAGATAATTTCTGTAAATTACGAATTTTACCAAGTTTACCAAGTATAATGAAAATTTCAACGAATTTTCTTTACTATAACCAAGAATATCGCAAATTCCCACGAATTTTGCCTACTGCGATGGACATTTTAAGTAATACTATAATCAGTAAGTCATATTTCAATCAGTCAATCACCAATTTAAACGAATGCAATGTACTATAACTCAATGTTTTACTAACTTTCAAAACTTTCAACTTTAACAAATTGAGGAAATTATAACTTAAATTTCGACGAATTTCATAATCTTCAATCCAATTTTCAACGATATAACAATATCTAGAAGTTCCGCCATGTATATCGCAAATTTTTATATATTTTGCGAACCATAACTAACGAAATTTCAACGAATTGAGTAAATTATAATCCGATTTCAAAGAATTTGGTCGAATCCGGTGAAGTATTGACCAATTTCATCGAATATTGGTTCAATATAACATAAACGTTGACAATTTCTGCGAATTAAAATGCCAATTTTATTAAAATGAGCGATGTACCACAGAAATTTCATCCAATGTTATTAAGTATGATGCAAATTTCGACGAATTCTGCAAAATACAATACAACTTTAGATTAACCGTGCAAATTATATTGCACATTTCGGATATATGAAAAAAGTTTAGAATTTTAATTTAATGATAATACATTTGACACATAACAATGAATTTAAATAAAATACATAAATATACACTCAGATGCAATAGAAACGGGTCCTTCGGTCATTGTTTGCAAAAGAACCATTTTTTTGCATTTGAGTGTATAATAATAAAATGTATGTATTTTTTGAAATTGCTTGACATGTGTAAAATGTATAAGTTTGATCACAAATTCCGAATAATTCCGTAGACCACAATTTCATACTTGAACGAATTTTTAATTCGCATTGTATATTTTACAGATTTCAGCAAACTGCAAATCAAGTTTCAACGAATTAAGTATATTATAGTCCAATTTCAACGTATTGCGTAAGTTTTAAATCAATTTAAACGAATTGCATAAGTTATAAGCCAATTTCAACTAATTTTGATGAATTTTGTAAAGTATCAACCAATTTCAACCAATTTTGATGAATTCTATGCAGCATAAACCAATTTCATCGCATTTTGCTAAGTATAACGTACAGTCATGCTCACATAAATCTAGTACAAGAAATTAAGTTACAATAGCAATGTAATTTTTTTGTAGTAGAGTTATGTTAGCATGACTGTACATTTAAACATATTGTACGAACTGTGACGAAAGTTTCGATGAATTTTATGAACAATAAATTTTCTTGTCGTTTCCTGTAGCTCAAATTTCAATAAATTGTGTAAAGTATAAAGCAAATGTTATCAAATTCGAGTGTAATTGTCAAGGCATTCAATGAACTATAACCCAATTTCAACAAATTGTGTGCACTATGGTCGAAATTATATAGAATTCTATAAAATTAATCGCAAATTTTAGCGAATTCTGGTAAATCGAAAATTACTTCAAATTATGCGAAGTATAATGAAAATTTCATCTAATTCGAATGCAAATTGCTATGAATTAAGTAACTCAATTTTAACAAATTATGAGAACCGAACCAGAATTCTACAAAATTAACCGCAAATATAGTCAAACACTCGTACCTAATACGAAAAGTACTACATATTCAAATTGTACAAAATACAAGTACAATGCAAGTTGCATAAATTGCAAAACAAATTTCAATTAATTGAGTGAATTATAACCCAATTTCAACAAATTGTGTGCTCTATCATCGAAATTATAAGGAATTTCATAAAATTAACCGCAAATCTAGACGAATTCTTAGAACACAAAAATTAGATTTTGTATTTTGAAAAATTACTATAAATGGAGTGAAGTGTAATGCAAATTTTATCTAATTCTGATATAAATTTCGATTGGTCGAAATTTTAAAGAATGAATGAATGCGAAAATTACTACAAATTCTGCGAAGTATAATGCAAGTTGCATCAAATTCCAGTGAAAATTTCAATAAATTGAGTGATTTATAACCCAATTTCAACACATTGTGTGCTCTGTCGTCGAAATTATAAAGAATTTCACAAAATTAACCACAAATCAAGACAAATTCTGGGAACACAAAAATTAAATTTTGTATTTTGAAAAGTTACTACAAATCCAGCGAAGAATAATGCAAAATTCATCAAATTCCTGCTCAAGTTTCAATAAAATGAGTGAATTATAACCCAATTACAACAAATTGTATGCTCCGTCGTAGAAATTATAAATAATCTCACAAAATTAACTGAAAATCTAGACGAATTCTGGTAATACAAGAATTAGATTGTGTACTTTGAAAAATTACTAGAAATCCAGCGAAGTATAACGCTATTAAGTAGTAGTATAACAATAGTTCTGCGGAGTACAATGCAAATGTTATCAAATTCTTATGCAAATTTGGACGAATTCAGTAATCTATAACCCAATTTCAACAAATTATGTGAGCTGAGGTCAAAATTATAAAGCATTCTACAAAATAAACGGCAAATTAAGACGAATTCTGGTAATACGAAAATGACTACAAGTTCAGGGAAGTATATTGCAAATATCAGTAATTTCTAGTGCAAATTTCAATGAATTAGGTTAGCCATAACCTAATTTCAACAGATTGTATGCATTGTGATCGTAATACAAAAATTACTACAAATTCTTTAAAGTATAACGCACATTTCATAAAATTACTCTGCAAATTTGAATTAATTAAGTGAACTATAACCCAATTTCAATAAATTAGGAGAACTGTGGTCAAAATTGTAAAGTATTCTACAAAATTAACCGTAAATTTAGACGAATTCTGGTAATACGAGAATGACTACAAACTCCGAGAAGTGTATGGTAAAATTTTCTTAAATTCTGGTGCTAATTTTCATGAATTATATGAACAATAACCAAATTTCAACGAAGTATTTGCATTGCGGCTGTAATGCGAAAACGAACTATAACCCAATTTCAACACATTATGTGGTCAAACTATGGTCGAAATTGTAAAGAATTCTGAAAAATTAACAGCAAATTTAGACGAATTCTGGTAGTATACAAATTACTACCAAGTCTGCGAAGTTTAATGTAAATTTCATCGAATTCTAATGCAAATTTCAATGAATTATGTGAGCTATAACCCAATTTCAACAAATTATGTGTGTTGTGATCGAAATGATATGAATTCTATAAAATGAACAGCAAATTTAGACGATTTCTGGTAATACAGAAATGACTGCAAATTCTGCAAAGTATATTGCAAATTTCATCAAATTAATAGTGCAAATTTAGATAATTTAAGTGAACTATAAACCAATTTTAACAAATTATGGGAACCGTGGTTGAAATTGTAAAGAATTCTGAAAAATTAACCGCAAATTTAAACGAAATTTCAAAGTACAAAAATTACTACAAATGCTGCAAAATATAACATACTTTCGTCAAATTCTGGTCCAAAATTGAATGAATTCCATTTCCTACATGTAACTTAAGACTTCTAAAAATGTTTCATGTTGTATATTTTTATGGTATTTTCAATGTGTGACGCACATTTCATCAAATTGTTCTACAAATTGCAATAAATTAAGTGAACTATAACCCAATTTCAATAAATTATGGGAAGTGTGGTGGAAATTGTAAGTTTTCTATAAAATTAACCGTAAATTTAGAAGAAATTTGGGAATAAGAGAATGACTGAAATTTTTCCAAAAATTTCCTTAAATTCTAGTGCAAATTTCCATGAGTTATGTGAGCTATAACCAAATTTCAACAAATTATTTGAATTGCGGATGTAATGCGAATACAAACTACAACCCAATTTCAACACATTATGTGGTCAAACTGAGGTCGAAATTGTAAAGTATTCTGAAAAATTAACCGCAAATTTAAACGACTCTGGTAGTATACAAATTACTACAAATTCTGCGAAGTTCAATGCAAATTTCATCAAATTATTCTGCAAATTTCAATGAATTTAGGAACTATACCCAAATTTCAATAAATTAGGGGAACTGTGGTCGAAATTGTAAAGTATTCTACAAAATTTATGGTAAATTTAGACGAATTCTGGTAATGCGTGAATGACTACAAATTCTGCCAAGTTTATGGCAAAATGTCATCAAATTCTAGTGCAAATTTCGATGAATTTTGTGAGCTATAACCCAATTTCAACAAATTATTAACATTGCCGTCGTAATACGAAAAAGAACTATAACATTATGTGGTCAAACTGTAGTCGAAATTGTAAAGAATTCTGAAAAAAAATCCGCAAATTTAGACTAATTCTGGTAGTTTGAAAATTACTACAAATTCTGCGAAGTATAATGCATATTTCATGGAATTATAGTGCAAATTTCGATTATTTAAGTGAACTATAAACCAATTTCAACAAATTATGTGAAGTGTGGTCGAAAATTGTAAAGAATATTAACCGCGAATTTAGACGAATTTCTCAAGTCAAATTTCGTCAAATCCTAGTGAAAAATTGAATTAATTCCATTTCATATATGTAACTTTACCTTAAAAGACTTCTAAAAATGTTTCATTTCGTATATTTTTATACTATTTTCATTTTTTTATAAAAACTTGCAAAAAAAAAACATAATTACTTCGTAGTTTTGTAATACAAAAACAAATACACAAAACTGCAGATGTGATTTGGTTGAAATTGCGTTCATATACGAAAAAATTGAAAATTGAGAAATTTTCATAAACTGTATCCTTATAAATACAACCATTTAGGTGGAATAAAATATAGGGATTCTGAAGCAATAACTCCTAATATTTTGTTTTTATAAATTTTTAAAAGTCTGATTAGTATTATTCTTGTTTGACAGATAAATTTCATATTTAAGTGCAAGTCAAAAATTTACCATGGCTAATAAATTTTTTTTGAACTAATATATTTTGGTACTAAATCTAGATTTGAAGAAGCTTCGCCTAAAATGGGAATCGAAACTGTGTGTTATTAATTTTTAGTTTGCCGCAATAATATAGAATATATCACAGAGTGTGATAAATGATATAATATCACAATGAAAATGATCTTATGCTACATATGTTTTTTAGAAATGAAATTATTTCTCATGCCTTTTGTTTTCAAGAGAAATCTTGTTAAGCTTTAAATGTTGACGTTATAGGTGCATATCAGATGCTAATTTATTGGAAATATTTATATATCAGGTACGATTATTTGATGTAACTAATGATATAAATTTTGAAAAATATACATTTTTTTTCTTTTTTAATTTTGCATCCAATCTATCTTCCGATCTATCTATCCAGCTATCTATCTCTATATCTACTTATATATAGATAAGTATGTTTTTGTATGTTTTTTAGAGATGAAATTATTTCATAGGCCTTTGTTTTAAAGAGAAATGCATAAAATGTTGACGTTATAGGTGCATATTAGATGGTAATTCATTTGAAATATTTATATATTAGGTACTGTTTTGTTCGATGTAACTACTGATGTGAATTTTGAAAAAAATAGATACTTTTTAAAAATTTGTATTCAATAATAAATCGATCTATATATCCAGCTGTCTATCGCTGTTTCTATATATCTTTGTAGCAAGATATCTATCGAGAAATCTCTATTTCTGCCATCTATCTAACCTATAATTATTATTATATTATCTTATATTTTTTATGTTTCCAATTTCAGTATTAATTAGTATGATAAAGCAATCCAATTGTTAATATTTGAAATTTTTACCATTCAATTATGGTTATTCACTACTTTATAATTATTGTTATTTCACAATACCAACATCCAGTTGTAATTATGTTCAAATTAACCCAAATTAATTTGTTTAATGCGTTCGCAATTGTCCTAATTTCTCCATCACAGCATCAAGTCATGCTGATTCCCTGACAAATTAATTAACTAATTACCCTGCATCCTCTTCCGCGAGCTTTGTTCGAAAATTATAAATAACCCCGCGTGAACAGCTAACGCCACAGTTTTTCTAAAATGTGGTCATCCATCCTCTTCATCGGCCTTTCACTGGCATGCACAAATGTAAGTCCCTTTTCATGCATTATTCAGTACGAATTCGTTTAATTCGCGTAACTTACATGAGGACGTTATAATTAGAGATATGTTTACGTAATTAATTCGAAACCAAGGCTTTGGAATGTGGAATCATTCTCGGCAACTCCAGCAAGGAAGTGAAGCAAGTCATCAAGACCTGCCTGCTGCCTACCATTCCGGTTGTCGTGGAAAAAGTGGACAACTCGACCAAAGCCACAAACATTTCCGACGAGGATGATCCTGAACTTCCTACAATATATGGTAATAAAGCGTATAATTAATAATATATTTTATTATTAATTTAATTTAATTCAAATTTGTTTATATGCACTTCCTGTTATTATTTTATTCAATACTTTTCCCATGTCCATTTCTTTTTAAAACATATTTTGTTATAAATATCTACTTTTTTTTTTTTCATTTAACGACGGCCAATTTCTGTTGCTATGGTTAATTATCATCGATTCGCTATCTGAGTGGTAGAGTCTCAAATTTTGAATTTACATGCACTTCTTGTTATCAATTTTCTCAATTGTTTTCTCATATCCATCTTAATGACCTTTTTTTTATAAATAAATATATAAAAAATAAAACCTTAAATTTAATCAAAATATATTTTGTTATAAAAATCTTGATAACAAATTTGTAATCAATAATCTTAAGGTGCATTGTATCATTCAGCGTTGAAAACAATTAAATAATGAAATTTGTTAAAAATCTATTTTTAGATACGAATTGTTTCTCAATTTGTAAAATCCATAATCATAGGCTTAATTTTTCACTAACTGAGTATTCTACGTAGCAAATACGAAATTGCATCGGCCTTTCAGTAGTGTGCATTCATGTTGCATTGTGTACGTGTGGTATTGCTAGGTCCAAGACGTGGAGTGAATCATCTCGCCAAGCGACAAGCTGATGACCCAGAAAATGCCACCATCAGCACCACCTCATCAACAACACCTAAGCCGACGAGGAAGACAACTCCTCAGCCTACACCAAGTAACGATGAAAAGAACGACCCGAAGAGATGCGTGGTCCAATGCATTTTTCTACAGCATAATATGGTACTTATAATACTAATAGTAGTAATAATAATAAAAATAATATTAATCAGTAAGCTCGGGAGATGTATTTTCTATTTAAAATATATAAATGTTCATAATTTACTTTAAAGCTTTTTGCTAGAATAGTATTTTGCCAGAATAAACAGAACTGAAGTTTTCGCCAAAGAAACACACCCATTGCACCGTATTTTGTGCAGTGTGTATGCTTGGTTGCCTGAACTTCAGTACTGTTTATTTTGGCGCATACTGTATATACGAGATACAATTTTAACACAACGTTTTTTTTGTCCATATTCTTACTCGTAATTGTTCCTAAGATTATATATTATGTTTGCTTTTGATTTTTCTGTTAAATTGTTCCAGTTAGATGCAAAGGGATTGCCTGATCATGACAAGGTTTCTGAAGGCTTGCTAAAAAATGTGGAAAATCGCGAGCTGCGCGATTTTATACAGGACTCCATTGATGACTGTTTTGGACAAATGTCAGAGTTGGGTGCGTAGATAACTTTTATTTCTGGGCACCAATCGATACTAAGAATTGTGAAAATTTGTGTTCCAGTGGATGCCAATGCCTGTGGATACTCGGCCAAACTGGTTACGTGTTTAGCTGAAAAGGGAAGATATAATTGTGCGGACTGGCCAGTCGGTGAACTCCCATTTCCACATAATTTTAAATAAATTACAGTATTCACTGATAATAATAGGGTTTAGTAATAATAAAATATCTATCTAAATCGATACTCTCGATTATCTCAATGTATTCACGATTTTATACGAAAATTCCGGAAAAACTAAAAATGGGGTGTTTTCAAGTTATTCCGTTTTCATCCTGTCAATGTGGCAACTTTCAATCCAATTGCCAGAAAAACGTAAGATGGAGTAAATTCATGGATAGAGTTTTTTATTTTCTTATACTAAAAAGTATATTTAACACATTTACCACATTTTTTATATATATTTTTAGTCTAGAACTTCATAAAATATTCATTCACTCGAAACTTGGAAAATTATCTACAAAATCTGGACAATAATAATTCATTGAAGAGTTTAATCGAAAATTCAGGGTTGGTTGTCCTCAAATTTTCCCATTTTCTACTAGAAGAGTGTTTATTGAATACGTGTGTAAATCAATATTTAATAATAATTTATAGGCTGAAAATGTATAGGCCAAATTTTGTAAAAACACGCAAACAAAGTTTTGCACCCAAATCTGGCATTCATGTGGCAGCTTTCAATCCATTTTCCGGAAAATCTAAAAATGTTTTTTTTTCTCATTTTCTGATAAAAAAATGTGAATTATATAAATTTGGAAAATTTGATAATAATTTATTAGGCAAAAACTCAACAAAAAATGAAAGTAGGATCACTTTGGATTTATCTAGCATCCGATGCTTTTTCAGTTAATGTTTTCCGTGCAGGTAAGTATATCAAAATATTCTGTAGTTCATTTTTTCATATAATGTAAAATAATTAATCAGGACTATTTTGCAAAAAACAAATTTTCAAACGTTTGCTTGCGTTTTTGCGAATGTTTCGTCCTTTTTATGTCAATTTATGTTTTTTTTTTTTTACTTATGTTGGTGATTTTTTCCAAATATATATTCTTTTGTAAGTGCTTTTTGACGGATTTTTGTGCTTATATATCCAGCCTATTTTTATGACTTATGAGTCTAGGGTCCGGATAAATAAGCATAAAAATTTTCAAAATTACTCTTAAAAGAGCAGGCGAATTAAGCAAAATAAGCAACAAAACACTGAAAACAAAGTTTCAATGAAGCAGAAAAATAAAAAATAAATGATTTATTTTCAAATAAAAATAAACTAAAAAAACAGTAATATGAACAAATATACAAAATAAGTATGTTAGTGTAAAAAATTCTCAATAATTTTTATGAAAACAATTAATGAAAATATGTTTTTCTAAATTTCCTCTAATCCTCTTAACGGATAAAATATGTTTAAAAATGAATAAATTTCTCTCGATATCCAGCGATGTTATAGGCGCATATTTAAATGTAAATAAGAGGAAAGTATTAACATCTAAATTCCAATGTTTCTTCCAAATTGCCTTGTAATAAATTTCCAATTTTCTGAAGTTTTGTAAAACCCTCAGTTTTTCATCAAATATGTTGCGTATTACTTGCTCAATTTTGCCAGGTTCTTCTTACAGGGATACTTTAAAATCACGGACAATCATGACAGTTTCCACTAAGGACAATCATTGCTTTTCCAATATTCTGTAGTTCATTTTTTCATATAATGTAAAATAATTAATCAGGACTATTTTGCTTTTGCATAAAACAAATTTTCAAAAGTTTGCTTGCGTTTTTGCGAATGTCTCGTCCTATTTATGTCAATTTATGTTTTTGTTTTACTTATGTTAGTGATTTTTTCCAAATATGCTTCCAAAGTGCTTTTTGACAGATTTTTGTGCTTATATATCCAGCCTATTTATATGACTTATGAGTCTAGGGTCCCGATAAATAAGCATTAAAATTTCAAAATTACTCTTAAAAGAGGTTCAATAAAGCAGAAAAAACAAAAAAAAGGATTTATATTCAAATAAAAATAAACTAAAAAACAGTAATATAAACAAATATACAAAATAAGTATGTTAGTGTAAAAAATTCTCAATAATTTTGATGAAAACAATTAATGAAAATAGGTTTTTCTAAATTTCCTCTAATCCTCTTACAGGATAAAATATGTTAAAAAACGAATAAATTTCTCTCGTCATCCACCGATGTTATAGGCGCGTTCTTAAATGTAAATATGAGGAAAGTATTAATCCAAATCTTCCAATTTTTCTTCAAAATTGCCTTGTAATAAATTTCCAATTTTCTGAAGTTTTGTAAAACCCTCACTTTTTCATCAAATATGTTGCGTATTATTTGCTCAATTTTGCCAGGTTCTTCTTACAGGGATACTTTAAAATCATGGACAATCACGACAGATTCCACTAAGGACAATCATTGCTTTTCCAATATTTTGTAGTTCATTTTTCATGTAATGTAAAATAATTAATCAGGACTATTTTTCTTTTGCAAAAAACCAATTTTTAAAAGTTTGCTTGCGTTTTTGCGAATGTTTCGTCCTTTTTATGTCAGTTTATGTTTTTGTTTTACTTATGTTAGTGATTTTTTCCAAATATATATTTTTCTGTAAGTGCTTTTTGACAGATTTTTGTTCTTATATATCCAGCCTATTTTTATTACTTATGAGTCTAGGGTCCGGATAAATAATCATTAAAAATTTCAAAATTACTCTTAAAAGAGCAGGCGAATTAAGCAAAATAAGCAACAAAACACTGAAAAAAAAGGTCAATAAAGGATACAAAAACAAACAAAAAATTTCAAATAAAAATAAACTAAAAAACAGTAATATAAACAAATATTCAAAATAAGTATATTAGTGTAAAAAAATCTCGATAATGTTTATGTAAACAATTAAAGAAAATATGTTTTTCTAATTTTTTTCTAATCCTCTTACCCGATAAAATATGTTTAAAAACGAATAAATTTCTCTCGATATCCACCGATGTTATAGGCGCATATTTAAATGTAAATAAGAGGAAAGTATAAACATCTAAATTCCAATTTTTCTTCCAAATTGCTTTGAAATAAATTTCCTATTTTCTGAAGTTTTGTAAAACCCTCACTTTTTCATCAAATATGTTGGGTATTATTTGCTCAATTTTGCCAGGTTCTTCTTACAGGGATATTTTAAAATCATGGACAATCATGACTGATTCCGCTAAGGACAATCATTGCTCTTCCAATATTCTGTAGTTCATGTTTTCATATAATGTAAAATAATTAATCAGGACTATTTTGCTTTCGAAAAAACAAATTTTCAAAAGTTTGCTTGCGTTTTTGCGAATGTTTCGTCCTTTTTTATGTCAATTTATGCTTATTTTACTTATGTTAGTGATTTTTTCCAAAAATATATTCTTTCTTAAGTGTTTTTTGACAGATTTTTGTGCTTATATATCCAGCCTATTTTTATTACTTATGAGTCTAGGGTCCGGATAAATAATCATTAAAAATTTCAAAATTACTCTTAAAAGAGCAGGCGAATTAAGCAAAATAAGCAACAAAACACTGAAAAAAAAGGTCAATAAAGGATACAAAAACAAACAAAAAATTTCAAATAAAAATAAACTAAAAAACAGTAATATAAACAAATATTCAAAATAAGTATATTAGTGTAAAAAAATCTCGATAATGTTTATGTAAACAATTAAAGAAAATATGTTTTTCTAATTTTTTTCTAATCCTCTTACCCGATAAAATATGTTTAAAAACGAATAAATTTCTCTCGATATCCACCGATGTTATAGGCGCATATTTAAATGTAAATATGAGGAAAGTATTAATCCAAATCTTCCAATTTTTCTTCAAAATTGCCTTGTAATAAATTTCCAATTTTCTGAAGTTTTGTAAAACCCTCACTTTTTCATCAAATATGTTGCGTATTATTTGCTCAATTTTGCCAGGTTCTTCTTACAGGGATACTTTAAAATCATGGACAATCACGACAGATTCCACTAAGGACAATCATTGCTTTTCCAATATTTTGTAGTTCATTTTTCATGTAATGTAAAATAATTAATCAGGACTATTTTTCTTTTGCAAAAAACCAATTTTTAAAAGTTTGCTTGCGTTTTTGCGAATGTTTCGTCCTTTTTATGTCAGTTTATGTTTTTGTTTTACTTATGTTAGTGATTTTTTCCAAATATATATTTTTCTGTAAGTGCTTTTTGACAGATTTTTGTTCTTATATATCCAGCCTATTTTTATTACTTATGAGTCTAGGGTCCGGATAAATAATCATTAAAAATTTCAAAATTACTCTTAAAAGAGCAGGCGAATTAAGCAAAATAAGCAACAAAACACTGAAAAAAAAGGTCAATAAAGGATACAAAAACAAACAAAAAATTTCAAATAAAAATAAACTAAAAAACAGTAATATAAACAAATATTCAAAATAAGTATATTAGTGTAAAAAAATCTCGATAATGTTTATGTAAACAATTAAAGAAAATATGTTTTTCTAATTTTTTTCTAATCCTCTTACCCGATAAAATATGTTTAAAAACGAATAAATTTCTCTCGATATCCACCGATGTTATAGGCGCATATTTAAATGTAAATAAGAGGAAAGTATAAACATCTAAATTCCAATTTTTCTTCCAAATTGCTTTGAAATAAATTTCCTATTTTCTGAAGTTTTGTAAAACCCTCACTTTTTCATCAAATATGTTGGGTATTATTTGCTCAATTTTGCCAGGTTCTTCTTACAGGGATATTTTAAAATCATGGACAATCATGACTGATTCCGCTAAGGACAATCATTGCTCTTCCAATATTCTGTAGTTCATGTTTTCATATAATGTAAAATAATTAATCAGGACTATTTTGCTTTCGAAAAAACAAATTTTCAAAAGTTTGCTTGCGTTTTTGCGAATGTTTCGTCCTTTTTTATGTCAATTTATGCTTATTTTACTTATGTTAGTGATTTTTTCCAAAAATATATTCTTTCTTAAGTGTTTTTTGACAGATTTTTGTGCTTATATATCCAGCCTATTTTTATTACTTATGAGTCTAGGGTCCGGATAAATAATCATTAAAAATTTCAAAATTACTCTTAAAAGAGCAGGCGAATTAAGCAAAATAAGCAACAAAACACTGAAAAAAAAGGTCAATAAAGGATACAAAAACAAACAAAAAATTTCAAATAAAAATAAACTAAAAAACAGTAATATAAACAAATATTCAAAATAAGTATATTAGTGTAAAAAAATCTCGATAATGTTTATGTAAACAATTAAAGAAAATATGTTTTTCTAATTTTTTTCTAATCCTCTTACCCGATAAAATATGTTTAAAAACGAATAAATTTCTCTCGATATCCACCGATGTTATAGGCGCATATTTAAATGTAAATAAGAGGAAAGTATAAACATCTAAATTCCAATTTTTCTTCCAAATTGCTTTGAAATAAATTTCCTATTTTCTGAAGTTTTGTAAAACCCTCACTTTTTCATCAAATATGTTGGGTATTATTTGCTCAATTTTGCCAGGTTCTTCTTACAGGGATATTTTAAAATCATGGACAATCATGACTGATTCCGCTAAGGACAATCATTGCTCTTCCAATATTCTGTAGTTCATGTTTTCATATAATGTAAAATAATTAATCAGGACTATTTTGCTTTCGAAAAAACAAATTTTCAAAAGTTTGCTTGCGTTTTTGCGAATGTTTCGTCCTTTTTTATGTCAATTTATGCTTATTTTACTTATGTTAGTGATTTTTTCCAAAAATATATTCTTTCTTAAGTGTTTTTTGACAGATTTTTGTGCTTATATATCCAGCCTATTTTTATGACTTGTGAGTCAAGGGTCCGGATAAATAAACATTAAAAAATTCAAAATTACTCTTAAAAGAGATTCAATAAAGCATATAAAAAAGGATTTATATTCAAATAAGAATAAACTAAGAAACAGTAATATAATCAAATATACAAAATAAGTATGTTAGTGTAAAAAATTCTCAATAATTTTTATGAAAACAATTAATGAAAATATGTTTTTCTAAATTTCCTCTAAATCTCTTACCGGATAAAATATGTTTAAAAACGAATAAATTTCTCTCGATATCCACCGATGTTATAGGCGTGTATTTAAATGTAAATATGAGGAAAGTATTTGCATCTAAATTCCAATTTTTCTTCAAAATTGTAAAAAGTTGATGGATATTTAATATTAAAATCTGGAATGTGCAATCAAAATTTCAAAATAATCAAAAACTCAAGAATATTTAATCACAACTTCAAAAGAGTTAATTTGTGTTCATTGACTCTCAAAGTCTAACGAACGCGTTATGAAACTGAAAAATATAAAAAAACGATACATATATTATTGAATTGCGGAACATGTAATTATATTATCAAAATATACGGAAATATAGGCGGAAAGGCAGGGGATCAATAGCATAATGAAAATCGTTATCTAGTAAAGTTATGTAGGGACGGCTCAGACTGCATATTTCTAGATTTGCATAATAAAACCTAGCAGTGGGAGGAGGTTGCCTTTGAGAAAATAGGTAGGTATTACAAAAAAGAGAAATGAGAAATTTTGATTAAATATACGAAAGAGTTGTGTTCTCAAAAAGTACTCAGAACTCTGTGTTCTCTCACTATTGTAAATAATCTTCAATACAGAATTTCCCCTTAACGAGTCTCTTTCTATCACCACAAAGTGTTTAGTGGAAGATAACACCGAGATATGAAATAACTTAACTGGTGATCCCGACGTGATCTGAACACTCAACCTTCTGACTTACATGCCATTTCATAAATACTCAGAAATTGTCAAAAAAATGTGTGGCATTTAATGCAAATTTGTAAAATATGTAATTGTTCCCAAATTCCCTGATGCCAGTAAATCTTAAAAACTCAACGTAATTGTTGTGCAAGTGCAAAAAGTAAAAAAAAAGGAAAAAGTTGTATTCAAATTTACAAATAGACATATAAAATTTCAATTTAGACATTACATATAAATATTTCCGAATTTTCCCAAAACAAGAATAGTATAACTGATAAAATCCGTAAGTTTTATAATGAATTTCTTATATGAAAATTACTTACTTCTCGGATAACATCATCACTTCTCTGGAAGTAGTACTCATAGCTCTCTCTCAGCGTTTTCCTGGCAATGAATTCCTGTTCATATGTTATAGTTTTCAAATGAACAATTTCATCATAGGTACTCTTTAGCAACTCTCCTCTTTCTCTTGTTGCACACTCGATCATTTTGTCTCGCCCGACATCATAATCCTCGTGCATTTCATCAAGACTCTTGTACCCAAAATCTACAAATAATAAAAATTTGAAAACTGTAGAAAGTGAAATTCAAATAAATAAATAATATGTGAGTGAATGTAGAGGTTTAAGACTTTTTTTGACAAGAAATCAAGGGAAAAAAAGTCGAAACCTGATAACCTTAATCAGGTTATTATCCTTAATGAGGTTAAACATTGAGGCTCAAACCTCAACATTCACTTTCATCAACATAAATCAGGATGGATCTATACATACATATACATTCAATAAATAAATAATAAGTTCATATTTTCTAGGTTCAGCCTGATAAAATCTATAAAAATATATTTATTAAATACCCAAAATTCAACAAACAAAAAAGGAAAAAAACAATTGAGTAAGCTATGCAAAAAATGTGCTATTTTTGTAGTTTAATATCTTTAATCTCAAATAAGTTCTTTAATGCTTCTTTAATAATTTTTTAATATAATTTAATAATAAATTAATACATATTTCAGCAGATATAAGCTGGATATAAGATATAATATATAAGCTGGATAGCAGATATAAGAGCAATATTTACTAGAGATCAAAAGATATAATATATAAAGATATAAAAACATACAGACATAATGATTGTATATACATAAACATATAAAGTAATGAATTATCAACCACTACATACAGTGTGTTCGATAAAAAGCGCCGAAAACTGCAACGACTTCATTTGTCATTTAATCACCAAAAAGTTATATATTATTTAATAGGACAGTATTAGCTACAAGTTGGTGATTTTTTTTTTAAACCTTCGTTTATTTGTAGTGACAGCATCGGATATTTTTTTATTTTTTGTGTTTTATTCTTGTAGAGCAGTTTATGTAATTTCCACCGGCCTAAATTTTTAGTAGGGTTATATTTTGAAAGATTTGCAAGAAATGTAAAAAACTGATTTGAGCTAGTAGGCTGTTAAATGCGAAATTCTCTGGAACAAACAATTGGTGATAAGAATTAGGCAAGCTTAAAATAATTTTATTCGTTTTGCAGTCCAATGAATTAATAAAAGTCAATTAATTTCGTAATTAACAAAGATATAATGCACCTTACAAGGACGAATTTATGCTTTCTTAAAATGTGATGTACAGATGGGTTAGTATTACGTCCGTTTACGTCTGTTACGACGTTTGTGGTCTTTTTTGATGTATTATTATGAACACTAATTGTTTTTTCCAGAAAATTTATGATTTAATAGTCTACAAGCTCAAATCAGTTTTTCACACTTGTTGCAAAAATTTCATAGTATAACAATACTAAAAATTCGGGCTGATGAAAATTACTTAAAATGTTCTACAAAAATGCACCAAAAAAATTATTTAAAAGCCATTTAAAAAAATTGTTGGTGACGTCACAACAAATAAATGAAGGTGTTTTAAAAGTTTTTTTTTTTCACCAACTAAGCTCTTGTAGCTAAGACTGTCCCATTTAATGAAATATATGGTTTATTGATGATTAAATAACAAATGAATATAGTCGCTATAACGTTATTATTTTGGGCGCTTTTATCGAATAGACTGTATATTGTAATGGGTTCCATTTGAAAATTAACAAATCTTCAAAACCAAAAATCTTATTTCTTCCGCTTCTCCATTAATTTTATGTCAGTTTTCTTCATCATTCTCATCAGTTCAAAATAAAAATCAACCAAAAATAGTCGAGGATGTCCAATTATAAGTTGCAGAATTTTCTGAAGCAGAAAACTTATTTCTTCAGTTCATTAAATTGTTGTGCATTTTTCAGCCTTTTCTCATATTTTTTAAAAAATATCCAAAAATCTTGAGGATGGTTCATCATATCAAAATTAACATATATTAAGAATAAAAAGATAAATTTCTCTAGATTCTGCATTGAATTGTTGTGTATTTTTTCCATCAATTCTGTCTGATATTTTTAGCGTCTTTTCTATATTTCATATAGAATATATGAATTTAAATTAATTTGATTAAATATGAAAAATTCTATTTAAGGTTGTTTTAATAAGTACTTACTGGTTTATATTTGTATTTTATTTTATTATTTATTTTGATCAGGGTCAGGCCCTGATGATTTCGGTTTATAAAAAAATATATCTTCAGAGGCAAATGTATTTTAATGTGTATATATCCTGATCTTATGTCTAATGTGAAGCTTTTTAAATAAAATCGTGATCTTATTTGAATTGTAAATTGTAATTTGAAATATATACATGTCTAATTTAAAGTTTTTTAAATATAACTTCAAATTAGACATATCTATCTTTCAAATTTCAAATTACAATTCAGATCAGATCATGATATACAGGGTGTTCGAAATAGAGAAGGATTGCATGGGTATCTTTCTTATTCTTAAAGCTAGAAATCTGGTTATATGGCCAATATTGTGCAGTTTTGTTTGCTGGTTCAGATTATGTTGAACATTTTTCAAAAGTACGAGCAGTTTAGAAGACATTCTGAAAAATATAAAAATTGGAACAATTTATATTTTCCTTATTTTATTTTACATAGGTTGTTATACTATTTAAATATTAAATATTATTTAAAAGAGAAAAATCGTCTATTTCAACGTGAAAAATTAAATATAGCGGTCATTTAAATTAAGAAAGTTGCTATTAATATCTCGGAAACCGCCATGTTGACTTATGTTTTGACTTGATTCTTAACTTTGTGCAATCGAATCTAGTAACTTTTATTTTAAACTTATTTCCGCATCTTTAATAATTATGGAAATATCAGAGTTTTTAGAAAATAAAGATTTTTAGTTTTATTTGAATGATTTCTAAACTGCTCGTATTTTTGAAAAAATTTCAACATAATCTAAACCGGCATACAAAACTGCATAACATTTAATAACATTTAACCAGATCTCTAGCTTTAAAAATATAAGAAAGATACCCATGCAATCGTACTCTATTTAGGACACCCTGTATACACATTAAAATGCATTTGCCTCTGAAGATGTTTTTTTATAAAACAAAACTAGTCAGGCTGTAAAAATAAATAATAAAATAAAATAAAAATATATACCAGTAAGTACTTCTTAAAACAACCTTAAATATATGTATATAACTGGTAATTGTGAATAAAACCTTGCACTTAAAAAAAATCTATATTTCATATATTTCATAACTTGAATATAATAATAAATCATATAAAGATAAACATCGAAAGAAACAAAGAGTTTGTGCCTATAACTGATATTTGTGGATAAAACCTTAAACTTAAAAAAAATCTATATTTCATATATTTCATAACTTGAATATAATAATAAATAATATTAAGATAAACATCTAAAGAAACAAAAAGTTTGTGCCTACGTAGAATAAATTGTCGTTTAATTTGTTTCATTGGTTGTCTGATATTTTAGTGCTTTTTTCTGCAGTATGTCGTTAGTTCAAAATAAAAATAAACCAAAAAACTTGAGGATGATCCAACCGATTGAAAATTTATAAATTTTGAAAGGGAAAAGATCGTTCTTCAATTTCTCGCTTGAATTTTTGTGCACCGTTTACCCAATTTTTTTTTCTAAATTAATCAAAAATATATTACCTATCATATTTGTAATATGATTTAAATGCCACTGGAAGTTGTTGTTGTACTGTTCTTCTGCCTCCTCCAGCTCCAAAAGCAACCGCTTGATGGCTCGATCTTTGAGCTCGAGGATCCTCACCATACGATCTCTTAAATACTAACTTTGTACTAATAAATACCCGCTCGATATGAAAATGCAACAAACCTCGATGTCCTCCTTCATGTTCTTACATTTAAACTTCCTCAACACCTGATGCCAGTTTTGGTTCAACTTCGCTACATTTAACCTTGAAAAGGCATCCTCCTTCTTCAACTTATTCTAAAATAATAATTGTAATATTAATATTAGTACTTTGGTGGTAAAACTCAGGTTGATAGCCCGATAAATACTTAAGATAATAATAAGATAAATATTATTATTATTATTATTAAGCTAGCTATTTAGAGAAGCTGCTTATTAAGCTAGCTATTAGAGAAGCTGCTTATTAAGCTGCACCGGTTTGATTCGAGTAATACATTGGGAGAAACATAATATTAATAATAGTACTAGCAGTAGTCCTAATAACAAAATATTACTCCTAAGAATTATTCTTTATTTTTTATTTTCCTCCAGGGACATTAAAATTATCCTATAATTTTACGTCATATAGCTTTAGTTGTTACTATTATAGGAATATATTATTATAGTAGTACCTGTAGTTATAATAATAAAATTATACCAATTATTGTTCATTTTATTATTTTCCTCCAGGGACATTATAATTCTCCTATAACTTCACGTCTTATAGCTATAGAGAATTGTTAAGTTATTGATACAAAACAAAAATAGTATCAAATATATTATTTGTATGTTTATATTATAATAATGATTAACTACAGAGCGATCATGAAAGTGATGTCTACTATTTTCAAACTAGTTCCAACAAAATAATAACAAATAACAATAATGATATTTGAAAAAAATGTATAATAAAATCACGATTCAGCGTTAAAAATAGTGTACAGAGTAAGAGTTGACACCACTTTCTTGAACGCTCTGTATAACAGAAAAAAATTAATAATTTAATGAAAAAATATTCATTATGAAAATTATTCAGATTCAACCGGGATAAATATAGGAATATAATAATTGAGCCGTTGATAACTAAATTGGTGTATTTTTTTTTTTTAAATTTATTTAGATAAGTCCAGAAATGGATCCAAGGACATTTGTAAAAAAAGGATTAGACTTCTCTGGTTTTCAACGCCTCAATTATGTGGTTAATTCAATATATAAGTTATACTTTTAAAAACGTTGAGATTAACTGCTCCTTCCTTCTTCTGGATTCCTCCTCTATGTCTGCCCTGTGCTGGAGATATTTGGCCCTTTCTTCGTCGGACATTTTCGCCAGCCGGTTGGCCATACCTTTCTTCTTCGCCCCCATTTTAGCAGAGGACAAGCGATCACACTGGGGACCTCTGAACAACTGCAGAGGTTTTCACGTTTTCACGCTCCCATAAGCGCTTGATCCATAACCGGAGCCATGGCAACATAATAATATTGGCAAAGTCATTTTGATACTCAGTTTGTATGTGGAATTTTACTAGTCAAACGCAATATGTTAGAGGAGCTGCAGTCGAATGAAATCGACAGTGCCAACGAAAGTCCCGAAGTGGTCGGAGAAGTCGCAGAAGAGGTGGCGAAGAGTATCTTTCAAGTAGACATTGGATTTGAGAATAATGAGAGGTACCTCGAGGAAATTCGGAAGTTCAGAGAGCTTTGCACGGAAGGGCGTGCCGACCTGGCGCAGTCGGATGGCGGGTTTAACATTGAGGACGTGTCGGTGAAGCAGCTGGAGATGAACATCTTTGCTGACAGAATTACGTTCATATTACAACGGACACTGGATAAAATAAAACTCATAGTATGTATTATTAATAGAATTTCACCAAGAATAAATGACACGTTTTGCCCTAGGATTAAAAAAAATATATATATGTGGAGATAAATTACAACACAAACATTCTTAAATAATGATCTTCGAATGTGAATGTAAAAACTTTATATTTTAATTTTTAAATCGAATTTATAGCAATTATCTCATTTCAATTTAGAATTTAGAACTGCAGTAATTTATCCAAAGATGGTTGGGACCTTTATTATGTGGTAATCCATGATAAAATTCCCACAATGATTTGCCCCACAATTGTGTGGTAAAAACATAGTATTGTTTTAATCCGAGTATTATCATATACTTTCTTAATAATTTTTGGCAGGCACATAACCACATTACTATCCATTCACGATGTTTTTGCATCGGGGAAGTCTATGAATATCTAGTAATTTTGTTGGTAGTTTTTGTCAATTTTGGTTAGGTTAAGTTGTTTTCAATTTGAGGTTATATTTTTTAAATAACATTGTTGCCAGATGTAAAGTTTAAATTATTAGAAATGAAAATGTATCGGCAGGAAAGAAAATGAAAAATAATGCATTGATCAACATTCAATTTATTGCAATTTGGACAAGGATTGTGTGGAGACTTAGGTATGCCAATTTGTATTAAATGCTGTCGTAATTACTGGTGTGTTAAAATAAACAAGTCAAATTCTTCTCCTTTTTTCTCTTTTTCTTCAACGACTTCCCTCATGTGACGCCAAGGTGTCCACTCAAGGTTTTCTTGGGCCTTCCTAGGCTTCTTTTCCTTTTCACAGACTTTGGTACTACTCTGTAAATCTGGAAATCTGTACTACTCTATCAAAGGTTCACGAATTTCTGTAAAAATTTCAATGATTGAGTACTGACAAAATCTCGACAGAGTAATGCCATCAATGATGAGTAATGATATTCATTAATATTTCATAGCCATATTAAGGTAACAGAAGACAACTTTGTTTATTTAATCTCTTCACAGTCACAAATTTTTGAGCAAAAAAAATTTTAATAGTAATTTTTTATTGGGAAATCTTTGGATTTATTGAAAAATCTCTGAAAATCGTGACAATTACTGCAAAATTTGTAGAGAACTCAAAAAATAATTGGCAAATCAAGGGAATGATTGAAAAATCTTGAACAATACATTTAAAAATGACATAATATTTTTTAAAGTATCTAAATTTGGAGGATGAAAAAATGCGAGTAACATTCATAGTAATCGCTTCTAATTTTTATGTTGTCAAAATAATTGAGTACCTAAACTTTGAAAATCTTAAGAATTATTGAGATATCTCTAGAAATCTCGAAAATTATTAAGAAATCTTGGGAATTATTCAAAAATCTCTGGAATTATTGATATATACTGGGAAATCTGTGGAAATTGCGAAAATTATTGAGAAATCTTGAAAAAATTAAAAAAAAGGAAACCAATATGTATTTTTTATCTCGAAATTATTGAAAAAACTCCAGAAATCATGATAATTATTGGGAAATCTGTAAAAATCTCGAACTATGTTGAGAATTTGACGAAATAAGGTATTCGAAAATCTCTCGAAATCTTGGTGAATTTTAGAAACCTATAGATATTTTTAGAATTATGGAAAAATTTGAAGAACGAAAAAATGTATGTAATAATCGTGTCAATCGTGTAAACCAATTTAGATTTTCTTAAGAAATAATGAGAAATCTACAGAAATCTCAAAAATTCTTGGGAATTACTGAAAAATCTCTAAAAATGTCGATAATTATTGAGAAATAGGTACTACACTATTAAAATTTCACTAATTACTGTCAAAATTTCAACGATTAAGTACTGACAAAATCTCGACAGAGTCATGACATTTTGAGGGTATTCATTGATATTTCACAGCCATATGAAGGCAATATAAGACAAAATTGTTTATTAAATCACTTCACAGTCATATTTTTTTTTGCAAAAATACTTCAAAAAGTGGAGTTTTTAATAGCAATTTTTTATTGGGAAATCTTTTGATTTATTGAAAAATCTCTGAAAATCTGGTGTGGTAAAATAAACAAGTCAAATTCTTCTCACTTTTTCTCTTTTTCTTCAACGACTTCCCTCATGTGACGCCAATGTTTAAACTCAAGGTTTAGGCCTTCCTTAGCTTATTTTCCTTTTCACAGACTTTTCTCTAGTGTACGTAGGTATAATTTTTTTTTTTCAATATTCGTTTCAATAATAATGTACAAATAGTATGTCTTGCCTTAAGGCACTATAGATAATTTCACACTGACTCCATGGAACAATGATGACATGAGTCGATCAACCAATTGCAATGTATAATCTAAACCCTCACATAAATAAATATTCTTACTAATTTTGGTTGAATAGGGTCTTCCTGAAAAAAAATAATATAACCTTTTCGTGTCGTAATGTAAAGTTTATAACCTGTAATTAAACATCCCACAGAGAAAACGTTTGGTTTTCATTGTAACTTATCAACAAACAACATACAATATCGTAAAACTTACACATTTTGTCACGTGACCGACAAAACGCTGTTATTGGCCGAGCGGCACTGTGACGTATTTGCGCATGTTGGCGATCGGGACTAGTGCATAAGGGATAGGAATCGTGGATTAATTCGACTTAGAATCCAGTCTGACATAAAATATGTTATGATGGGTTAGTAAAGGGACAGCCAGATAATCTGATAGAAGTTCACGTGTTAATGGTTCCCGACTTTTTCTCAAAAAGTGAATTTTTCAACGTAGCCGAAACGCGTGGAGTCGCATATAATTTTCCAAATCCTCTTTCAGCTGTAAGAACAAATAAAATACTGTATAAACTTTGCAATACCTACATCTCAAGCCTACATCTCATACGAATTGGTAATGCTGATTTCAAAATTTGTAATTATTAATCATCTAATCAAATTTCTAAAATCAACAGTTTGCTACAAATATTGTTTCAACATGTTTTTTTAGTTTTAACTAAACGTTTGTGTAAGAACATATTGTACAAAATCTCACAGTACTTTTAAACAGTAATAATGATATGGAAGGTATTGTTTTAGAATGGAACCCACAAAACTATTTTGAGGTTATGTTTTTACTAATGTATATATATATAATCGGAAATCCCCTTGAATACCCATTACTAATGATGATAGTTAATTATATATATTTATCGAATTTCGTCGATAATTTATTGAAAATTATGTACTTACATTAAAATGGTCTTCACAAAAATAGTGAGACGTCAAAGTGACACTCGCGGAATCACTTCGGACTTGTTGTAATCCCTTTTTCCGTATATCCCCTGTTGGGACGTTTATAAACAACTTATTTGGTTCGCATTTACTGCTGCTATCACATCCAGGCACAATGCAATACTTATTCGTCCCTTTTTTCGTAAAACCGACGTTTTCTTTCTGTCGCTCCATTGTAAGCAATGCTACAGCTGAGCGCACCGTGCGTTGTGACGTCACAGCAACATGGCGGGATTTCGGGACCTTTTCAAACGCCGTTAATTTTAAAATCGTGTTTGCTAATTACAACGATTTGTCTCAACACAAAAATTAGTGCCAATGGTGTTTTTAATGTGTCTAGAGTTGAGTTTCAAGGTTTTTGAAAAATCGCGGAAGACCCTATTGTTAAAAAAACATCCCCACAAACATCTTATGATTTTAAATAGTGACTTAAAATTTTGCCTAAATATGTATGTGCTATTTGCTCGTCCTCTATTATTTCGCCAAGCAAATCAGAGTCATAATTTTCATCATCTGATTCTGAATCAGATTCACCCAGCAAAATAATAAAAGCAGGTATGATAAAAGTTAGAAAAACTCTTGATTAGATTAACAATTTGCCACACAAATTTCATCAAAGTTTATAAATTTTGCGCGAAATTAATGAGACTATGAAAATATTTTTTTGTTATATTATTTTTTTAATATAAAGTCTTGTAAAAGTCAGTTAACAAATTCTATACTACAATAATAATAATTCTATAACACATGAAATTTAATTTTAAACCTAGCAACTTGAAAATTATCAAAATCTTTTATAACCTTTTCCAGGGCTTTTAATAATATTTCTTGCAACTTTCAACGGATTTTCCAATTTTTCATACAAATCCACTTAATATCCAATGCACGCTTAATGAGATATTGGTTTTATGGTGTAACACATGTATTGTTATATTCCACATCGAGTATTTAAATTATTATATCTCCAAATCTAGCAGAAGAATATTAACACATATTATTACTAATATAGAGTAATATATTTGTAATGAGGCTGTGTAATTTAATTATTATTTATTGTGCGGTTCTTCTGATTTTTATTATTTTGTGTAAACATGTAAATTTAAGACCTACTCAAAAGTGGGTCATACTCAAACAATTATTACTCAAAATTTAGCGTGATATTTGCCAATTTCCATGACAATGAATTTCTCGGTATACATTTCGAATTATTTTTACATGGGCTATCTGTCGGAAAGCATTATCTTAATGGCTTCATTTTTTTGTTATTAATTTTTTTGTAGATTTCCACAACACATTCATGAAAATAGCATACAGCATACATAAGCATGGCAACTTATAAAGTAAACCAGAACTCTTGATTGAACTCAAATTTCATCAAAGTTTATAAAATTTGCACAAAATTAAGGAGACTGTGAAAATACTCAATTTTTAATATAAATTCTTGTAAAGGTTCAGTTAATACATATATTCTATACTATAATAATATTAATTCTATAAGACTTGAAATTTAATTTTAAACCCAGCAACTTGAAAATTACCAAAACCTTTTATTGCATTGAGCTTTTGCAGGGTTTTTAATAATAGTTCTTGCAACTTTCAACGGATTTTCCAATTTTCCTTACAAATTCCGTGCGAAATTTAGCAGTACAATATTTAAGAATTTTTTTTTTTGTGTGTATTTAAATCAAATTTTAGTAAAATTTTCACAACAATTTCATAACAATGGAACAATATTTCTATAAAAACTACATGGAAATTGACCAAAATTTCAAGCAGAACAAACATTAACATGAAAACTCTATTGTTTTTTTTTATTATAGTTAACATAAAACAATATTGTATAACATACAAATCATCAAGCATCTATATGTACTAAAATTTACACAATTCCATTTTAGTAACAATATTTCAACGATTTTTCGTATAAAATCCTTACAAAATTTATCAGAATAGCTCGAAACAGACTTTAATAATTTAGGTAGCAGGTAAACCCAATTTTGTTAGGATTACTTTTTAAATCTGTCTCGTGTATCGAACGACGGATTAACGAACCATTTTGGTAGATCCAGGTTTCGTCAAGATACATAAACGTTGAATTTTCACTAGAATTTTTCAATTGTAAAAATTTCTCAAAAAAGTAATTTTGGCTGCAACAACATCGTTTTGTTTACATAAAATGCTATGTTTGTAACCCATTAACTTATTAATTTTGAATAATGTTGTACAGTCATGCTCACATAAATCTAGTACAAAAAATTAGGTTACAATAGCAATTTTATATAACAATGTCAATTTGTTTGTACTAGATTTATGTGAGCATGACTGTACGTCCCACTTCAAATTCTAATATTTCTCGCAAATCTGCCAAAAGTCTATCCAAAGTAAAATATGCGTTGTTTTCATTATATTGCCAAATTTGTCCTTGCAGATCTTTCCGAAACATAAAATTTGTATAAACATCCGTTTTGTTACGTTTGCCAGAGGATGCTACTTGT